>JAUCRC010000004.1:437500-1122500 GCA_032399595.1 Tetragonula carbonaria | reverse complement strand
ATATTACTACATTATTATTATTATATTACATTGCTATATTATATTATAATATTATTATATTACTATATTATATTATACACAATTATATTACTATATTACTGTATTATATCATATTATATCATATTATATATAATTGTTTCAGATGGAATGATGGCGTTATATCAGTAGGTAAAGAAGGTGAACCAAGCGCATTCCTAACGTATGCTGATCCAGAACCATTTGGAATCGGTTACTTCGGGGTGTGCACAGGTTGGGGTGCATCCGGTGAATGGCTAATCGAAGGTAAAATTATTTTCCCTTCTCGTCCTGTTTCACGTCCTTTTTTCTTAACTTCTATTAATTACGTAGAATTACGTAGAAAGTTTATCACGATCAGCTTTATCCGGAAATGGAATCTCTATTTGCGAGATGTTCTTGCAGACGTGCACTTGATAAATTCCTAAATTTCATTTTTCTTTTTTTCTTTTTTTTTTTTCTCCCGTCTAGAAAAACATTCGCAAATTACCGCGGCTTTTACCAAATCGTAATGAATCGTAATGATTAGCTCAGCCAATTTTTGTCGTTCTCAATTTATTAATACGATTTTCTTGCTGGTACTTTATTGGATATTTCGGATGGAGTCGTCTACTAACGCATCGTCGTCCGTACAGCCATATGTGTAGGTGGTCACGATCGTACGTAAAGTATACGAAAGCCTGGCGAAGAACAATATTTGTTCCTTCGTAGAACTCTTAGCTCTGCTACTCGAACGTGTTTGAGATCCTAGCATGTTGATCCTTTTTATATTGAATGGCGTTCAATTGAAAACATCACACGTAGTTTCATGCTTCTCTGTTACACCGTATTTTTAATGCAAATGTTTTTCTGTTGTACGTTGGAACATTTTTTTTGCAAACAGACACCGGTTCGATAGCAAGGACATATGCACGGGGAGGGAATAGTAATATAATCACGTGTAATGTTGAATGAGAGCTTGAGTCTCGCTTCAGCGTGATCAAAAGCTCTCACATTTCTAAGCTTATGTAATTGAAACGACTGTTAAATAATATTTTTTATTAGCCGAATACGTCGTTAAAATAAAGTTGTTGCAGAGATAATAATGATAAATAAGTATAATATACTACTAGTATTAATAGTATAATATACTGTAATTGAAACGACTGTTAAATAATATTTTTTATTAGCCGAATACGTCGTTAAAATAAAGTTGTTGCAGAGATAATAATGATAAATAAGTATAATATACTACTAGTATTAATAGTATTAATAGTATAATATACTGTAATTGAAACGACTGTTAAATAATATTTTTTATTAGCCGAATACGTCGTTAAAATAAAGTTGTTGCAGAGATAATAATGATAAATAAGTATAATATACTACTAGTATTAATAGTATAATATACTATAATATAGTATAATACTTAATAGTATAATAATAGTAGTATATTATAGTATATTATACTATTAAGTACTACTATAATATTATAGTATAATTGCTATATATATATTATACTATATATATACATATAATAGATAATAATATAAAAAGCAGAAGTTTCAGCTAAAAGTTTCTAAAAAAAAAAGAAAAAAAAAAAATAAGACCATCGATAAATATTGAATTTTTTCAATTTCCTTTGGGAGGGGGGGGACAACGAACGCAAACGAGAAAAAGAGGGAAAAAGATCTCTTTCTGTGATCTAAATTCTGATTGGAGGTTAAATGGTTTTATTTCCTGGAAGGACACGGTCCCTTGTCAACACGGGACGAATTAGTCTACAAGTTTCATAATGTAAGGAGCGGCTCGATTCTCGTCGAGGTGAGGGCCAAGAGTAACGCGCACATCGCCCTGACCAGCAAAAAAGGCGACTCGAGCCCGATGTACGAGATCATGCTCGGCGGTTGGGGAAACACGGCGTCCGTCATCAGATACGATCGCAAACAGCCCGATAAGGTTCCAAATTTATGAAACTCGAAGATCATTTATCTCTAGTCCTTTCGACTTTTGTTCAACGAAGCGATCGATTGCTAAACACCTCTGTTTGAATTTAAAGAGAATTTTCTTTTTCTTCCTTAATTTCTTCGTTAATTTCAAAAAATGTAACATCAGAGTTTTCAGTGAAGCTCTACGAAACATCATAGATCGTCAGATCGATAAAAATATATAATGGTCGAAAGGAACTGGGCGTTTTCGAGTTTCGTGTGAAAACGTTGAAACCGGCTTTGCACCGGCAGGTGCGGGTGAACACGCCGAATCTACTGAACGAGAACGAAACGAAGAAATTCGCGATTTGTTGGCTGGACGGTCGTATCGTGGTCAGGGCTGGTAACGTTAACGGTCCCGTGATCATGGAATGGCAAGATCCTAAGCCGATCGGCGTGAGCTACGTAGGCGTGCGTACCGGTTGGGGAGCAACCGGCAAATGGATACTTCAAACCGCCCAGTACCCACCCTGTCCGGTTCCCAATTACAAAAGTAATTTGCCTGTTAAATATCTTTCTCTCTCTCTCTCTCTCTCTCTCTGTCTGTCTTTTGCTTCGATTCATTTTTGGTGATAAAAATTATCGATCGATGTGGGTGTTGAAGCTTAATCTAATCGGTTACTTTAAAGGTTATGATTATTATACCAGAAATAGGATTTGAATAGGATTCTAATACAAGCAATAGACATCTTGCTACAAGTACAGTAGCTTAAGCTCACTCATTTAACCTCTTGCGCTGGAATGACGTGCCACGCGTTTTTTTTTTTTTTTTTGTCCCAAATTGCAATATATTCTCCGTTTTAAATATACTTGAATATAACCCAGGCAAAATATATATAACAAATAATAAATATAAATAATAAATTCATTACTTCTTAGTGGTAATTTCTATCCAGTGATGTCATACCGACGAATTCGAAAAACGGCGAATTATTGTATACGGTTTGGTCACTCGTTATGGTCCGTGAACTTAGTTGCCAGTGCAAGAGGTTTAACCTCTTGCACGTCGAGAATTTTTTTGTCCCCAAATTGCAATATTTTCTCCGTTTTAAATATACTTGAATATAACCCAGGCAAAATATATATAACAAATAATAAATATAAATAATAAATTCATTACTTCTTAGTGGTAATTTCTATCCAGTGATGTCATACCGACGAATTCGAAAAACGGCGAATTATTGTATACGGTTTGGTCACTCGTTATGGTCCGTGAACTTAGTTGCCAGTGCAAGAGGTTTAACCTCTTGCACGTCGAGAATTTTTTTGTCCCCAAATTGCAATATTTTCTCCGTTTTAAATATACTTGAATATAACCCAGGCAAAATATATATAACAAATAATAAATATAAATAATAAATTCATTACTTCTTAGTGGTAATTTCTATCCAGTGATGTCATACCGACGAATTCAAAAAGCGGCGAATTATTAATATATATATATATATATATATTATACGGTTTGGTCACTCGTTAAGGTCCGTGAATCAATTGCTAGCGCAAAAGGTTAAGCGTTCGTCGTTATCCCCACTAATTCTTGGAATTGGGACTCAATCCATCTATCTCATTCTACCTATATATCTTCACTTGTACCTATACCTTACGAAGGTCGCGTGAAACATGACGACACTTGCACAATAACGAGTGATACTTGATACCGATATTTTGGCACAATTCGCAGAATACATTTCCCCACTTGAGCATCCGTTTTCGGTCCCGATTGCTCAAGTGAAGATTACTGTAACAGTGTTCAGAAGAATATGTAATTTACACGAATCCTATTTTTGTATTTATGTTATTCTATTATTGGGAGCCCTGGTCTACAGTAATCAGTGTCGTTGGTTGCTCGTTATAATTATTCAGCGTAATCTTATTTTTTCACAATGCTTCTTTTTTTTTCTTTTTTTTTATCAACAGATCTTGGGATCGTTACGCGACGAAATTGTTCTCACTCAAATGGTGCGAGTGGTCGAAATTAACGCTTTACCGATCGGTCTTATTTTCTACAGACAGTAAATAAATGAAAAATCGCTTTACTAGGTCTTATAGGTATCTTAATTGATATCTATGTTCTGTTACGTATAACTATAGCATAACTGCGCTGTCCTAAATTTTATCTTGCAAAACAAATAATGTTTTTTCTTATAATCGCAATGCAACACGAAAGATCCATTAGATGTTAACTTCATCTTGTTTGCGATTACCTGCACGTTAGTGTACCCTATTGGAAACACTCCTGTTCAGTTAACACGTCAATTGTCGTGTCCGGTTGTTAAAGCATTAACATGTGTGTCATGCGAGGCTTTTCACTGCAAATTGCATCAAGCATCAAGCATAAATGTCTTGTTAATTTTTGCATCGTGTGTGAATTGAAAGATTTTTCAACGCGTCGAGTATTTCGCTTTGTTCGCGAATTTTTCATTAAATACATTAAATTTCGGTGAATGTGTAAGTTTGTAGAATATATAAATGCGGAATGTAGAATGTAATGCTATTACACGAGACACGTAATAGCAGCGTCTAGCACGAAACTATGCCGAGGTCAACATATCGTTATTTTCTGCAGACTTTTCATTCCTCGAATGCCTTTTTCTCCCGATTGATCCCCGCTCTAACATGTGATGTGAATTTCAACGTTGCTTGCGATGTGAGTGACTCATTCCATGATCGATCATTTTACAACGTTCCAATAATTCCACTAAATCCAGATTCTTGATCAAGTTTCGTCATTACCATTTCAGCGTTTAACGTTCTTCTATACGCATCGTTACTGTAAAGAGATTAACAATATCACTAGTATATTAACTATAATTGTTTTGCAATTATACGAAGCACGAGTGATTGCGTTTAATCGGAAGTATATTTGTATAAAAGGCATACTTTCAGAGATTGTAATTGTAATTTGCTTTTCTAATATCATTTGTTGCATCTTAAGGCCCCCATAGTAGGGGGTTGCATCTTAAGGCCCCATCTTGGTCGGTACGACTGTCGCCCTCTCTCGTTCTCAAGTGGTCATGATGCAAGAATCAGAGTCACGGTTCAGTTGGTAAGCAAGATCCCGAGTGGCACTTAACCAGAAAATAAACAGACAGACGAGGATAGCGAAATCCGAAACGGACTTTCTTTGTCCAACTAATGCTAGAAGTCTATTCCTTGCTTCTCAGTGATGCATGCATCGCAGCATGTTTCAACGTCTATGGGGGCTTTAAGACTTCACTCAGATAACTGTTGGAGAGCATTGCCTTTATACAAAAGAAAAAAAAAGAAAAAAGATAACAAAGGAAATCTGACCATCTGTCTAAATGCGTTTCTTGTGGCATCTGCTTGTAGATGCGAATCCATCGGCCCCACCTCCACCGTCAGGAGTTACGGACATTGGAGATTCTTGCTGGTGCAAAGCATCTGGCGGGTTAATTCCTCCAGGTGCAGTCGAAGGAGGGAAAGATGACGAATCTTTGTACGTAGGCAGAGCCCATCACGAAGGTGCTCTTCTACCTGGCAAGGTGAAGCCAGCACACGCTGTCTGTTATGTGGCTTGGGGTGGCGAGGAACATGGAAAGACTGATTATGAGGTAAAAAGACTGAAATAAACTTTCATAAAAGTTGTTCTTGCCAAACGCAGAAAGAAAAAGAAATAACAAAGCTACAGTAGCTACAATATCAAACAGATGTAAATTATTACATTTCAAAGTTGAATGAAATCTTAAAATAAAAGAAATGAAAGCTACAAGAAAAAGAAATAACAAAGCTACAATAGCTACAATATCAAACAGATAATTATTACATTTCAAAGTTGAATGAAATCTTAAAATAAAAGAAATAAAAGCTACAAGAAAAAGAAATAACAAAGCTACAGTAGCTACAATATCAAACAGATGTAAATTATTACATTTCAAAGTTGAATGAAATCTTAAAATAAAAGAAATGAAAGAAAATTTAATTAGCATTAGAAAACCAATCACAATGAAATGTTTGATCTAGGTTCTCTGCGGTTGTAATCCAATATGGGTACCAACAAGCGGAAACAACATTCCTCACAATGCAATTCCAGGCGGCGAATCAGAAGATGGGGAGCCGCTGTACGTTGGCCGTGTGCAGCACGAGGGCACCGTGACGATCGGCAAAGTACAACCGTCGCACAGCGTGTGTTACATACCATTCGGCGGTGCTGAGGTTGCGTTTTCCGAGTACGAGATCATGGTACAGGAGAATTAGAATAGAATTGTCCTGCACTGACGTCGATGTATCTGATAATGAATCCTAATCGCTTGCAATGATTTTACGTTTCAATACGCGACAAAATACCTAAAAAGTAGGCTGTATCGGGAATTTAATTAAAAAAAAAAAAAAAAAAAAAAAATGTATTTTAACGTACGAATAATCGTCCTACGTTGTTCGTACATATAAAAACACCTGGAAATATTCGTAATCGAGTGTGTTACTGCTATTTTTAATTATATTTAATTATGTATTATACATAATGTAATGAGAATCTCACACGTGTGCAAACTAGTCTAGTTACAAATCGGCGGATCTTGATTCATTGTTCATCGATCAGTTGGTGTATCACGGGCGTATACTCTTGCACAGAACGTAATTACAATTCACAGTTAACAAGTAGAATGCGTCGATCAAAAAAAAAAAAAAAAAAACTGGCAATGTATATGTACGGTTCGATTACACATGTGTTAATAACTGGCTACACATGGTACTGTTAATTCCTATTTATACGGCTGAATGTTTACACAGCTTGAAATACTTACGTATTGCTTGATCGTTCTATTTTGTCTAAGAGTATCGTGAAGGAGAATTTCTTTTCCTGATTACATGGTTCAATGCGCAACAGTTCTCGCTTTTCCATAATCTTTGAATTTGAAGTTTCCATTGTTATGAAAAAATAATAAACGATATTTTCGAAAAGAAGCGCATAACAATTCAGCTCCCTGTACATAATTATAAGATGTGAAACTGTGGAATTTTGTTTTTGTTTTCAATTTTAGTTATTAAATGATTATTTATCTTTTTCGTTGTTATCTCGAGCAATTTTTCAGGAACTGAGTTTGTGGATATTAAAAGTCCGAAAGGAATTAGGATCAGAAAGAAGATAAAGAATGTTATATACGAGATATTTTCAATTGCAAATTTATTAATTCCAATATGAAGCTTTCACGTTTGCGATTGATAATTAAGTGGATGAGAAAAAATAAATCGAAAATTCTATATGATGCTGATATAGAGATATGACGAAATTGCGTTGGAGATATTTTTCAAGAAAAATGCATTTGAAGATCGGTAGAATATGCATTGAACTGATAATTGTCTTATAGATCGCTACAGGATGTATTCGTTATCACTTATCTATCAACACGTTCTTAAGACAAACCAAACGTAATAACTCAGATAAGAAAGCATCGTGTCGATAATTTAACAAAAACTGAGTTAATCAACGTAATGCAAGTGTCAATGTAGTATTCAGATAGTAAACCTAACCTAAATCTGATATCGTATCGAATACGAAGAACGGCAGCAATTTCCAGTGAGATGTATAAAACATAATTATAAATTTAGTGCACTGATTTTCAAATACATCAAATGCATTTTTTCATTATTTTTGATTTTTATCTTATTTTGAGCGATTTTGTACCCTGATTTCTGGAACACCCTGTATATTCTTACGTTACTGTTCATTTGTACATCTTTCGTATTTAAACGTTTCATTCTTATTGTCAAGCGATATGCGTTTAAAATAAATAAACGCGTCACTAAATATTAGTTACTCGTGCTTAATGAAAAGAGAAGATATTTGAATTTACTTGGAAACATATTTTCCTCGATAAATACACACGATCGAGCATGACACGACTCGACTACGAATGTAATCGAACGATATTCGCGAATTTTAATGTAGTGACTTTCTTTTTCTAGATTGGCAACACTGTCTCACACAGTCTGCGCACTCTGTCTCGAGTCGCAAATAAGCCGGATTCAACAATGGCGGCCAATCCGTCATGGCTCGCCGTTAAATGTCAATTGAGAGGGAAAATTTCGAAATAGAAGCAGATCGGAAGTGCTTTCCTTCGTGAAAATGGCTGCGAAAGAGCCTGCTACCATCGACGATGGGATTCCCGAGCCGGATATTGAGCCTGGCGCCTCCGCGGAAACGATGCTTGTCACTACCGACAGTTTCGAGGAGTATGAACAAGAGATGAGCAATAGTATCGACGACAGACAAATGAAAGAAAGCACAACGAGCACTATTTCAGAGATACAGGAAGACACGCAAGACATTCCAACTACGCCCACTACGTCCAATACACGGGAACTTGAGAAAACTGCGTCGCTCGACGATTCCGAAATAGTACGCTTCATAACCTCTATTTGTGAAATATTGCGAATGTGTTTTAGTTAGACGCGGAAGTACAGGCAATTAGGAAAATGAAGACTGTTCTTGACCAGTTATTCAATAGTTAGCGTTGGTCGTTTAAATGAAATATATTATGTAACAAATTGGTTAACTTTTTATGTTTTAGGATGATGTTACGCAACGATTAGGACAGAGTGGTATCGACTCGGATCCTTTACGTTGTAAGGCATGGTTAGCGCAAAAAAAGCATGTATTTATTTTAAGCCAAGCAGGGAAACCCATATATTCTAGATACAGCTCAGAGGATAAACTAGTCACAGTCATGGGTGTCATGCAAGCTCTAGTTTCGTTTGTCCAAGCGGGCAGTGACATGATTAGATCTGTTCACGCGGGAGATACTAACTTCGTATTTGTCGTCAAAGGTCCATTAATTCTAGTTGCGGTGTCGAAAACACTCGAAAGTGTACCTCAACTTACGTTACAATTGACGTAAGTATGTTACAACGAAACAATGATAATAAAATTCCATTTCAACTTGTTCCAAGATATTTACATTGAAAACTGTTTTCTGTTATAGATATGTATATAATCAAATAATCTCTGTGTTAACCCAGTCACAGTTAACCAGAGTGTACGATCAACGTAGAAACTTTGATTTAAGAAGATTGTTAACTGGTAGTGAAAGACTGATAGATCATTTATTAAATTTCATGGACAGGGAACCAGCATTCTTTCTAGGAGCCATTAAATGTTTGCCTTTACTACCGTCAATGAGAAGTTCTATCACGCAAACTATCATTCAGACTTGTGGCAAAATAAAGGTACAGTTGCTCGTTGCAATTTCAAATTGAAAGCTACGCTGAAATGTTGTTGTTTTTTTGTAAATTGTACTAATCAGATGTATGGAACACTTTTCAGAACTTAGTGTTTGCAATACTTTTAGCTAATAACCAATTGGTAACATTAGTCAGAATGAACAAATTTTTTTTACACCCTGTGGATTTACATATAATACAAAATTTGGTCGACAGTTCAGAGTCGCTTAAAACTGCTGAGAGCTGGACGCCAATATGTCTACCAAAGTTTGACGCCAATGGGTATATGCATGGGCATGTATCATATTTGGCCGAGGATTGTCAGGCATGTTTATTGTTGCTCACAGTTGATAGAGATGTGTTCTTTGTTCTTTCCGAGGCAAAACAAGTAAGTGATGCAATGAAAGTTTATGTAACGCATATAAACTATCATAGAATATAGAAAGTAACAACGTGAGAAATAACGAGAAATCTTATTTGTAGAAAATTGTAGAAAAATTAAGGCGAACAAATTGTTTAGAAGCAATCAACGAGTCCATGAATAAACCACCGATCAAAACTGCTGATATTGGATTGCCGGAGATACGACACGTTTTGTATAAATGTAGAAGCACGGCCCAATTTTGGAGTCCTGGATTTCAACCTCCGTATACAACAGACGAGGAAATAGAACGGTAATTGTAATATTAGATAATAATGTTACTAGATGTTACTAGTAAAACTTTGATAATGCAAAACTTGTATCTTGTTATGCAGGTTATTGGGGCTTTATCAATGTTTACATCACAGGCTGCACAGCCCCAATCGACCATTGAAGCTTATATTTCAACAGTTGGAGAAAGAAACTATGTTGGCATGGGTAAGTTCAATTAAATGATACGTAACAGAAGTTATCACAGTATTTAATATCTGAATTATATGTGTATATTTCGTAGGTAACATTAGGTTTTGAATTGTATGTTACGTTTGAACCACTTGTAACAAAACCCGATGCTATTGAGGCAGTGAGTAAATTGTTAAAATGGATAAAAAAAGAGGAAGAAAGATTATTTATTTTAAATTCACCCACATTTTAAAAACCAGTGGAATCAGTTTTAGAAAGTTACGAAAATGTTTATCGTCTACAAATGTAATTCGAATTTACGTATTGGTAATTGTTCGTATCGATCTAAAGAACAAATTTAAAGAACACTAAAAAAAATTATTCTATTCAAAATAGATGCATTTGCATTTCTCTAATGCGTCAATGCTATACTTTGCTCACTTTTTAATTATAAAAAATACTGTGAAGGTACATATGTGAAAATGTATATATAAAAGCATTACATATGTAAGTAATGTAAAGTAAGTACACTTATGAACAGGCTATGACATTCTCAACTTACTTTTACTACATGGTGCTTGAGAAAATTTGTCATTGTGTTGTTAGAAAGAGATTACTTAAAATACAATATCTTTTTATATCGTTTAGCAAACAAATCGTATAAATTACCGAACGGTCCTTTGTTAACAATCACAGTGATAAATTTTCTCTGAAATTGTAAATAAGCGTAAAAACATCAGCTATTACTTCATGATCTTATTAAGTGAAAAATTATGATTCCAGATAGAATAGATAATATAAATGTTTAAGAAGAAATAATTATCGTCACTTACATGTAATGTACGGGTATTACGAGCTACTATGTAGCGTTTCTATCGATAAATGCTATAATTTTAATACGAAATTATTCTTTGTGTTATGTATATATTACACATTGCTGTTAACTACGATCAAAGTGCAGTACGTACGATAAAAAAAATTCAAGAGTATTGCTTTGTTTTTTATTCACCTGATAGTTATAAAAGTAAATTATTATATCCTGTACAATATCTGTCGTGTCTCAGTATCCTTATTCAGTGTCTAGTTCTGTCACGCTCTCGTCTTCGATCTCGATCCCGGTCTCTTTCTCTATCTCTGTCATCTCGCCGATGCCGATCTTTATCTCTGTCTTTATCTTTATGAGAAGAATGGCTTTTGGGAGATTTACTACGTTTACGTTCTCGCCTGTCTCTGTCCCTGTCTCTGCTCCTTGATCTTTGCTTTTCTCTGTCAGACTTTTTATCAGAACGCGAATGCCTTTTGTCTCGGTCTCTGTGACGATCTCTGTCTCTGTCATGATCGTCCGTTCTTTTGCGAATATCCTCCTTGACTGGAGGTATATCTTCATCCTCGGAAGATTCTATTCCTTCATCCATATCGTCCTCCAATGCAGACACTTTTGCTTCTGCAATATATATATATATATATATATATAAGATAGAAACTAATTCAATGCTGTTACATACATTTTTATCTTTTGTTCGAGCATTCACAAATTTAACTTGCAAATTAAACTTACCTAGTTCGTTATTCTCTTCCAGAACGTGCCTTTTCTGTATCCTCGGTAAAATGATATCGCAACATCTTTCATCCCTAAGGAGATCGTCTATAAATTCATCCATGTGGATCAATTCAAATTTACCTTGCTTGTTCTGCCTCCTGAGCTTTCTGTTGTCGTTGAACAATGGTTCCAAGTATTTATAACAATCTAAGGAAGACCCGGTCAGTCTCATGTACAATGCCCCTAATGCACGAACGTACTTGAATTCCTCGTTTTTTATAAATTCCACTATAATATCCTTTTCAGGTTGTATCTGGAGCATTTTTAATATCAGACAGAGGAATGGCGTTGGTTTTACATTTCCACCGTATACACCACCTATGAACCTGAAATAGCATTTGCTTCAATTCGCAATTGTAGGTTATGTTTTGTTTGTAGGTTAGGTTACTTGAGTTATTCAAAGGTATTAAACACGTGCATGCAACACGAGTTGCAAGTAAGTGAAGCCATAATAAACGCAACTGAACGATGTATCACGCAAATGAAAATTGCAATTTGCAGTTATTATCGGCGATAATAACATTTCCTAACCTCAATTCCATGGCTTTGTCCACCAAGAGTTCTGCAGTCAAAGCGAAACATTCTTCCTTCCAGTATTTCGAATCGTACACTCGGGATCTAATTATTTTCTCTATCAAATATTGCGGATTTGTACCTCGAATGGATTTCGCGTCTTTCACCGTTCGATTAGCCATTTTCAAATTGCAATCGGTGAAGTGTCAATAACGCAGGTAGCGATTGGCAACAGAATGCACTTCATAGGGAATTTTCTTGACAACCGGTGCATTCACTCGAGTCACAGCCTGTTTAATTGACACGAATACAAATCGAGCACATTTTTCATTTCAAATGTTTGTAGGATAAAAGGATCGTCATCGAGAAATACATCTTACGGTCGTATTTAACGAAACTATTAAGGAGCTGAAAAAATTAATTCACAAGTTTCAAAGCAAGTAACTGTAATCCTTTCTTATTGTTCGACGCTTAACTTTCAAAATTGCAGAGGCAAAAGCGAAGAAAGTAGCGTACTTTTACTGAAACGTAAAATCAGGCCAGTATTACAAAATCTACATCCGCGTGTCAAGGTATTGTTGAATATTCTTGTCGCTAGTTCGCGATTTTTTTATGGTATTTTTAAGTATGAGATTTTCTTTTTTATCACTTTTCCGGCGGGAAAGTTTGAAAAGAGAGTCACGTGTAAGAGATATTATTTGCTAAAACTATATATCATTACAGTGTAAAAGTTTTACAAACAATTATACAATTTTATTTACTTTAACGCCTAAGAATCGGCCATCTTATCAGTGTGATCGATTTCAGACTTTCGTTTTTTACAATTGTTTGTAAGATACCGAGTATTCTTGTCAGAATTAATATTAATTTCTATTGACAGAAACACGATTGTCTATTTAACTGAATTATCATTTAAATTATAGGTAGAACGTTCCGATACGGTTGTTTCACTGTTAATAGATATCTTCATTTATTTATTTACGTTAATATTTTGGGATCAAAGTCGAGTATACAGGGTGTCTCAAAATGGGTGGTATAGCAGAGCCCGTGGTAAAAGTTAAATAAATAAATGACGATATCTATTAACACCAAAACAACCGTATCAGAATGTTCTACCTATAATTTAAATGATAATTCAGTTAAATAGACAATTGTGTTTCTGTCAGTAGAAATTAATATTTAAAAAGTATTTTCTTCGTATAACTACAGTTAATTGTGCTTGAAAAACGTGCCTCGAGAAAAAAGAAAAGAAAAACAAAAATACACGCGTACGTGCGACAGAACTGAGAAGTTAGTCAGCGAGCGTTATTGTTATCGCGATGAAAACACGAAGAGATCCGCTATCTCGCGCGAAGTAATGTACATCTCGTTTCGAAAGCTGTTCCGATTAATATTAAAATCATCCTTTCGCATTTCAGAATTCAGTCTCCTCAAACGCTCAATGATCTGTATTCATCCTTTGAAAGCCACAAATAACGGACTCGATCATGAATAGCATCATAAAATGTAAAACATCACCGATATTGCGAAAGCTGTTAACACGCAGTACACGTAAAGAAAGCTTTGTTCGGTATCTTTTTTTTTAAATAATATATTTTATATCTCATTTACCGTGAACGATATATATATATATATATATATATTCATTTATTTATTTATCTTATTTTTCACGTAAACAGGGACTGGCTAAAGTACAAAAGCCCACGTACGAATCCCTACTACCCACGTTTTGATTCCGCAGCGACGTACGTGCCTTTCTCTCGAGCTCAGGGCCCCCTCAAAGAGGCCCCCATTCACAGTCCTCGTACTCGCCTCGTTCTTTCACTGGCTAGCTCTCCCTCCTGTCCAACTATCTGGCAACCTCTGTTCACCTGAACAGCCATCTTGAACTACAGGCCGCGCTGTTACAGCTTGTCCTCCTTAAGACGTATTTTCGACTCGTCGAAGTGATCAGCCGCGTCGGCTCGTAGCTACTAGCGACTATGTGAATCAATTCGAACCGACTGACCGTCGCGTGTCTCTCTGTCCTCGTTGATCCGATACGTTCACGCGTAGAACGAGCTCTCCTTCCTTCGAGGCGAAGATTTCCGTCGGTTTTTTTCTTTTCGCTGCCTGTTTCTGCACGAGGAATAAATTTCGTCTAGTGTATCGACGAGAGGCGAAGGTTGCTTCGACGATTTCAGTGAACTGGTGAAGTTAGGCGTTTGACAATTTCGAAGACAGATGTCTTCCAAGTAACTTGCATCGAGCGGTGTTCGACAAAGGGGTAGAAGGAGAAGGTACGTCGAGGATCGAATTGATCACTTCTTAACATGTACTAGAAACTGGAAACTTAACATGTATACTGGAATTCAATTACGATCCCAATGCAGTCTCGTATTTCTCGAGAGAGGAAGTTCCTCGATTTTTTTTTTTATTCTCTCGCAATATCGTTGTTGCACTTTGGTTGTTAATTTTTTCCGTACGAAACCTTCGGTCTGGAATTACGAATCTCACCTTGGGCTGATGTCGCACGACGACATATCTAATCGTGATATCTAACGAGCCGGTTTTCCTTTTTTCTGGTTTTTGAATTCGCACGCGGATCCGAAACGCGTGGATCCCACCTTTCGCGTGCGTTCGTCGAAATCGGCGAAATTCTGCCATCGGTGTTTCTTACGACACACGGACGTTGACATTCGATCTGTAATTCGAGAGGGGGAAAAATAAATAATCCTCGTAACCGATCGAACCACTCGCCGTAAGAAAAACAACAACACGAGTCGTGATTACGTTCTGATCGATAGAGATCGTTGCGAGAAGGAAAAAACGAAAGAACGAAACACGAGCTGTGCCCTGTACCATTAGGTGAACGTTCCGATGTAAATGCCACGGGCGGCACTGGCACCGATTTAACGTGGGAACGCGCACTTAGATCTCGCTAGAAAAGCCGCGAAATCGCGACGAGGGGAAAAACGTTGAAAATGCCGTCTTGCGAAAGGAGGTACGTGTACGTGCTTCCGTCTTCGCTCAACGATTCTACAGGGTGGGCCAAAAGTTTCCTCCTACCTATTTTCTTTTTTTTTTTTTTCTTTTCTCAATGAAGCACCAAAATATAAGAAACAGCTGACATTGCTGAAATTGTTAATTTCAAGACAAACGTAACCTCAAACGTGATTTTCAAATTACACTCCCTTCGAACGTCGACCGTCAGATCGTCCGCGAATCGACGACGAAATTAACACGGATTTATTTCAGCGGCAGGCGATTTTTCGCTCACGCTGTTGTCACGAAACGAGTCAAAGTACGAAAATTTCCCCTGTGAACTTTCGCTAAGTATATTTACAAATATTTTCACTACGCGCAGGAAAATGTAATACTTTACTTGCCATATTGTTCGACTTTCGTTTGATCGTAATATCCGTATTAATTGGCAAGTAACGAATTACTGTATGCTCGCCGATAGGAAATACACTCGACGAACATGGGCTCGAAGATAGAGTACGTGGAATCCTCTCACATGTACGCGACGAATTACATTCGCAACTCGAAGGCGATCGGTGTCCTTTGGGGCATTTTCACCATATGCTACGCTATAATCGGCGTGGTTGCTTTCGTCACGCCGGAATGGCTGGGCGATTTGGAACACGAGAATCCAGGAAGATTCGGCCTCTGGACCAGGTGCAGCTACGGCGGTAACGGTAAATTAATTACTTTTTTTTTTAATATCAAGTTCTCGTCGAACTTTCGAGTACTTTAATCGCTGTCATTACTTCTTGAGCTTCTTCTCACTCCATGGATCCCTGCAGGTGAATTGGGCGAGGAATGTATAGGCAAACTGGACGACCTGTCGACGATCGCGAACATCCCGTTCAGAGCGAGCACCATTCTAGTCGGCATCGCTGTCATAATCGCTTTGCTCACGATCTGCGCGATGCTTCTCTTCTTCTTCTGTCAGAGTACAACCGTGTTCCACCTGTGCGCTTGGATGCAAGTTGTTTCAGGTAAATAATCAGGCAGGATTGCCGCGGTGCAATTATCATCCCCATTTAGTGGGATTCTAGTCACTTTTATTTTTCATTTACCATTGTCATTTGCAACGATGATCGTTGATCGATCGCTGTCGTATTTTGTCATTGTCGCTATTATCGTTCGCGATAGAAGCTACATCACACGAATGAAAAGAACTCCACGAGCTTTCCTCTAGGCGAATCTTTAGAAGATTCACTTAAGCGTGAAATCATTTGAAGGAATTTTTGGGCTTTATCGACTTTTGAAACTCATTCTGACGCTGAATTATTCCATCCCAGTGATAAGAGGTAATCTCAAAGGACGATCAAGATTGCATTCAAGACCCAACAATTTCTTTCCAATTAGAATTCAGCATTAAAGGGAAATAACTCGGCGCCAATGGATGGTGTTGCGCCAATCATCGGGCTGAAAAGGAAGAAAATTTTTAACGGAATGGCGAACGTCGTTTTAGAAAGTACAACGCAACCAAGTGTTCTCTCGCGGCCTATTGCCGCAATCATTCGCGTATAATACCTTATCGTCGCGATGCAAAGCTGAAAATTACGGTGATGCACGGAGGCTACCAGGTCAGAGAATGATGCAATCGGCTTCACTTTGCATGCCCCTCTGTTCGCCACTTGAACCTCCTGTTCGAGGCCACTGGAATTTCACAACAGCCAGGAGAACTCAAACTTTATTAAGATTATTTCGCATTTTTGATCTGTAGTTAACTATAAAATTCACTGTGATCAACTGTTATCAATCGATTGAAATTCACATTGAAACTGCTGTTAATTAATTGAAACTTTGGGTTGGAACTAGGTGTAGGGAAGTGACTTTGTGAAACGAGCATCGTGACGATGAGTTTCTGATGAAAATAATTAGCAAATAAGACCGGGGTCAATTTATGGTAAATATTGCGACAGTGTCTATTACAGAAATGGGTCAGATATTCTCAATTGTACTGGCAATTGAGAAGGCCAGGCACCCGGTTGGATCTCCCTCTTGATAAATAAGCCTCGCGACTGGTTAACAGAATATCACCTGTATATGAAAATTATCATGATTAACACAGATTACGATCTTACGGCAGTGAAAATCCTTCTCATGGCGAATTGTGTTTTTCTGCAAAGTAGAAAGCGCTTCCTGACCGCATTTGCGAAACACGTAACACAATAATGCTACAATGCAGCGTCGGTGATGCATAAACGATGATTATTTATCTCTCGTTGATCAACGAAGAATCTATCTCTGCGATTTTCAACGTTGGCGCCCATGTCCGCGTCACGGAAGGATATGACAATTTGAGAATGAGTTGTTAACAGTGAATTTCTTGCCTTTTGTCTGTATGAAAACTGAACTTTCTGATTTTTCCCTTTTACGGATTTCATTTGGAATTCTTTGGAAGCTCGTTTAGACCGAGTTAATGGCTTTTTTTGGGGGCTTTCTCCACGTCGAAAATTCACTTTTTGAATAATAAGAATCACCAGTCAGAGAGAGACGAGACATCAAGATTTTGCAGATGCTTGGGTGGGCCATGGCCAGAAAAAAGTTGAGAACCACTGATCCATTTCTTTTACGAACTTCGGGATGAAGACGTCTCAGGATGAGATATAGAATAGACCGTTATAACGCGTGACACTTTACTACAGTTTACCGGTTGACCAATGTCGTTGCTGCAATTAACATATTCAGTCACGACTGTTCGATCGTGTTCTGCATATAATATATATATATATATATATATATACAAATGCACGTAAACTATCTAAAGTAAATTCATTCGTGATACTTGAAAAGTAAAGTAAAGTAAATTTTCTTCCATTCAGATTCTAGATTATTTACGTAGGTTTCTAAATATATTTTAATTCACGTAGACATCGTGGTTGAAATTAATTTCCTTTACAGCAGATTTATTAACAATTCTCTTTACTTCGTATCATTTACTCTTTAAAATTCTCATATACAAAGTATCATCGTATACGATACTTTATATATGAGTCAATAACAATAACTTAAATAATTAAGTTCGAATATGCATCCGAAATATCCTCAATGTTGACCTAGTCGAAGAACACTGACACAGTTCGACGTACATCCCGCGACAAATTACACGCAACATACGTGATATTCACGCCCGGTTACTCAGCTCGACTCCTTTCTTCATTTCTCTGATCAGTGTAAACGAAAAGATAGTTTGTTCGAAAGTGCTGACAATGAAGCGAGACGAAAATGCCAAGTTCTACCTCGTAGAATAATTAACCGTATATATAGGTGATCTCATTTGTTTCGATCTCTCTATTTCTACAGAATTTTCATTTTCGCTTACGTACATTTTTGCAGTGATATATCATCAAAGTACTGCATTATTGTATCATTAACATTTTACCGACCGATAGTGGTAAGTAGTAGCCGGTTAATAGGCTACCGGTCGGTAAAGTGTTAATATATATATATATATATATATATATATATAATATATAATAATATATATAATATATATATAATATATATATATACATATATATATATATATATATATATATATAATATATTAACGTACAATTATTATATCGTTAAAAAGTCGGGGAAAAATATCAAAGAGGAAGTAAGCTTCAGGTAAAAATGATACACATATATGTATTTATGTAAATGGAAAAATCTGTAATTAACATCATTGTTGATTGAAAGCGCGACTCGCGATCGTGGCTGGTTGAAACGTCGACAGTGAAAGTTCAGTGGTTGAAATGTGAATCAACTACACGGCGGAGGGAAGGGGGAGAACGTTTCACCCAGAAACAGGTACATGCCACACAATATATAATGTACAATTCGAATCGGAAATGGAAACTTTTTCCCCACAATACTGGTAATACTTGGCGGGAATTATAGCGATCATGGTAACTTTCGCTATAATCTCTGCCAATTCTGATCATCTGCCTCGGTAATGGAAATTTTACAAACCCCCCACCGAATTATCTGTGTGAAAGGTCTGTGTTGTTGCTTTCAAAATTCTATCACAACATTTATAATGATATTTCCATTATAATTTCAGTTACAATTCAAGCAAGTATTTTTCTATCTCTTCGTTTGATTTCTCTCACAATCAGTGTCTTGCTTCGTGCAAAATGAACGCGGGAAAAGCAAGATTCGTACCTTTCACTGTTGACCTCTAGCACAACACATCCGCAAAGAAAGATAGTTCACTGAAATGCCAGCCACGTTCCTCACGTTCCTGTTCAATAAATCACGATCTAAAGAAAGAAAACGGCAATTCGAGTACAAAACGAATTTTCTAGTAGTTGTAATGATAGTCTCTTTGTTTCAGCAATATCTATGGCAATTGGAGTTTGCATTTATCCTTTGGGCTGGGATTCACCATTAATCCGAGCTGTTTGTGGCGCGGCCGCATCCAGGTATCAATTTGAACGAATGAATGCAACATTTGAACTGTCTACGTACTCACGTCCATGATTGGATCTGTCCAATTGTCAATCTTAAAATTTATAAAATTTATATTTTTTCTCAATCTTAAAATTACATAAAATTCATATGCAACTGTATGATTCTTAACAATAGAGTAATGCTAAAAATGTGTTGTAACGTGTTCAAGTATCTACTTAACTACAAAAGAAGATAACCAGATAGCAGATTTGCATAACAAATGATTATCTTCTTAATTATGGAAACATTGATCCATATCGACAATTTCATTTGGTAGATATAATCCAGGAGCTTGCGCCGTTAGATGGGCGATACCGTTAGCAGCGATTGCTGCATTAGATGCTGCTACCTTGGCCGCGCTTGCTTTCATTCTGGCGGCCAGGCACGTCAGACTTCAACCAGAACCTTTCAACAATGGTTCCTTGTACAAAGGTACAGGTCTCTACACTTTTTATGCAAATTGAACATCAGTAAAAACCCTTAGAGAAATGAAGTCTTCTTTTATACAATTACATATAACATTTCTCTGCGTTTGAACATTTTCTTCAACCAGAATCTTTCAACAACGGTTCCTTGTGCAAAGGTACAGGTCTCTTCACTTTTTATGCAAATTGAACATCAGTAAAAACCCTTATAATGGTGAAGATTATGACCATTAACTAAAAGTTAAAGCCTTTGAAAAAATGAAGTCTTCTTTTATACAATTACATATAACATTTCTCTGCGTTTGAACATTTTCTTCAACCAGAATCTTTCAACAACGGTTCCTTGTGCAAAGGTACAGGTCTCTTCACTTTTTATGCAAATTGAACATCAGTAAAAACCCTTAAAACGGTGAAGATTATGACCATTAACCAATTTGTAAAAGTTAAAGCCTTTGAGAAATGAAGTCTTCTTTTATACAATTACATATAACATTTCTCTGCGTTTGAACATTTTCTTCAACCAGAATCTTTCAACAACGGTTCCTTGTGCAAAGGTACAGGTCTCTTCACTTTTTATGCAAATTGAACATCAGTAAAAACCCTTATAATGTTGAAGATTATGACCATTAACCAATTTGTAAAAGTTAGTCTTTGAGAAATGAAGTCTTCTTTTATACAATTACATGTAACATTTCTCTGCGTTTGAATGTTTTCTTCTCATCTTCTCAATCGACGCTCAATTAAAGTATTTTCCAATTTATTTGCAAGGAATATATGTAATTCTCTCACTTCATTTCTTTTTTTTTTTTTAGGGGAAGTGAACCCGGGGTACGTGAACGAGGCGCAGAGTGTCGCCGGCTCCCGGAAATCTCTCTCCTTACGACCAGTGCTTCTGGTCGCCCCGCCGGAACAGGATCGGTACAGCGAACTCTCTAGAGCGAAATCACACTCGCATCACAGCCTCTACACGCCAGCGCCGACGCACCCGGCGCACACCATGTCGACGAACACCCTGAATCACTCTCAGCACAATTTCCAATTGTAGATCTCTTTCCAATTGAAGATCGTTGACTCTATCGTTATTGTACATATTGTTGTTCATCTATCAAAAGATACAAGTGAATCTTTTCCTTATTTTCTCTTTTTTGTATTATTATGATATTATGATACTTTCATAAATTCACAAGAAGACTAGAACAAACACTGTAAATAATATTGTAACTTTCGTCCCTTGCAGTCGATTTTACAATCGGATTGGTAGTTGTTATTTTATTGAATCTCGAGAGAGAGAGAATTAATAACATCACGCTCTATCGGTCGTGATACTTTTGTATTTTGTATATATCGTGACGCAATTTCTCAATGTTGTAAACTTCTTCCCTTTCGCAGTGTATATTCTGTGTATGTAATTAATTCTTTTTACACATATACATATATAATATGTTTATATATATATATATATATATATATATCAGCGTGTTCTCTCATTCCTAACGAATAAATGATATGTAATTGTTGAACAGAACATTGTTGTCCGCTACCTTATCTTAGGAACTTACGCAAGAAGTGGTACACTCTCTCTGTCTACTTTCTTTTTTGTTACAAATAATACTCTAACGTGAATTAGTTGTTTTACAGAACAAGCGAGAAGAGTCTGATATATCGGCGGATGAATGAAGTATATCAGAACCGTGTTCATCAGGGACATTTTGCAATTATAGCAGGCATTGCATCCATACATTGCCTGTTCTATGAAAATTGAAATTCTTGAAGAAAGAAAAAATCCAAACGAAGAGGATTCTGTTATTGGCCATCATTCGGATCATCACTTTTCATGTTCATTCGCGCAGGTCTAAAGTACAAAGTGTTTTGCCATGTGGTAACTATGACTACGCTTAAAAGCAGACACCAGTAATAAGTACGCTTGTCGCGAAACTTCGTCCCGAAGAGAACAAAGGGAACAGGTCTTCTAACGAACGAGAGCTTTCTCTATTCTAGCGCCAGAGATGAACGACAAGGACGACAGCGCTTGGGTCTTCGATTCCCTGATCGGTTTTCTTCAGGGCCCAATTTGGTCCGCGCCTCTGATCACTTTCATCGAAGAGAAGTCGCTCAGTAAGTAGAGCTACACATTTGCGCAATATCGCACGTTCTATATCGTCTGCGATCTTCTATTTCTTCTTCTTTGAGATCGATCCCCCTGTTAAGGTCTAATTCTTCTTCTTTCTTCGAAATCATGCTAAATTGCATAACGTGCGACATGTTACTCGTTGGAAAAAGAAAAGGAAGAAATTTTTGTGGTTTCTTTAGATTTTCTTTTTCTCTTCTTCTTTTATAGTATTCGAGGCGGACATCGAGGAGAACGACGAGTATCAAAAGGTGTATCAAGAGTATAAGAATCTCGTGGATTTGTTGCTTGGTTGCTTCATGGAAGACATGGGGATTACTCCGGAGCAATTCGAGTACGCTTGTAACGTGAACAAGTACACAAAAATGCCCATACAATTCCAGCAGGCGAGTCGAAGAAACTTTCAGACAGAAGAACCTTCCCTCCCCTCCCCCCCCCAAAAAGATAACGTACAACGTGCATTTACTTTGTGTACCTAAACTTTTCAGAACTTGTTCGAGCAAATATGGGCAGCGAACGAGTACGAGATATTCAAGAGGATGATGATTCAGAAGAATCTGGAACTTCAGCTGCAAGCTTTGAACATGATCGAACAGAAGTATGGTCTCACACCTGCATCCCTCATGTATGAAACCGACGTGTTGAACGAAGATCCTTTAGTTATGGAAGAAATCATTCAGTAAGTCTGTAATTACTAATTAATTGATATTATCTTTATCCGTGTACGTATGTGTACAAGCTTTCTCTCCCTTTCTCTGTCATTGACTTGGAATTAATTAACAAGAGAAAAATTTGTAGAAAGCACGTACTGGAGAATGACACGGAGGAAGATCAGGAAATATCATCAGAGACTTCGTTCATCAAAGAACATGAACGCTTAACAGCTAAATATAACAGCGAGAGGGCATTGTTAGCGGAAGCTCTGAAAGCGTCGCAAAAGGAACAGTCCTCTCCTGGACAGGAATCATTTTCAAAGGAAGAAGTGTACAGAAAAGAAGAAGAAGAAGAAAAAGAAGAAGAAAAAGAAAAAGAAGAAGATAGAACAGAAGAAAGAGAAATAGAAATAGAAGAGGAGAAGAAGGAAGAGAAAGAAAAGGAAGAAGCAGATATCCCGAGGAGATTCCCCAAAGCAATTCATCTTGGTCCTATGTCCACAGACGAGCCAAAATCAATGGAGCAAAACGTATCGGTTAAACTGATCATTTACGTATGAACGTACGATTGTGAGATCTAATTCGTTCGTGAACTAGATGTTCATTAATATTTCAGGTATCGGAGGAAGATGTGAGAAAGAGGCAGGCCTATCTGAAAGCCAGACGCGACAAATTGGTAGCTTTGAAGAAAGAAGCGAGGAGCCAACGGTTGGAGATGAATCTATCGAGGCCAAGTTCCGCGAGATCGGTGGCTGAAGCGACGATCAAAGGTGAACAAGAATTAAAATTACCGGAACCCCTGGAACCGTCTATACTGCAAGTACGCAAAGCACTCGCGGCTCGTCTTCAGGCAGAAGTAGTGCGTAAGCAAACGAGCAAGTAACGCAACGTGAGTCAGAAGTGTGAAGCTGTTTCACGATCGTGACAAGCTGATTCTTTCTTTCTTCTTTTTAAATGTAGAAATCTCACTCTTCGCAGAACGAAACTTCATACAGCTGTATCAGCCTTTCTTTTCTCTCCTAAGTGTGTTACGTTTTAGAATAAAGATACTGTGAAGAAATCTGCAAAGACACGAACGTGTTTATACACTTTGGAACCTATCGAAATGATGAAATCGAACAACTGTAGAGCATTTTAGACAAGCGAAAAAGTTTAAGAGTACGTTTAAAAAGAAGAAGTGGAAATGGGTATAAAGTCGTTTTGTTTTTTCTTTTCTTTTTATACAATTTCAACAAGCGTTCACTCTGCCTTTTCGTTTTCTCCTTGAATAAATTTGATCTGCTATCGATCGCAGTGTTTATGTATAAGTGTATTTCCGCTTGTGAATACCGATAAAATCATAGCTAGTTTGTAAGGTCACTTGCGTTATGTTCTCTCGGTCATGCGCATGCATTTCGCATGATCACAATACGTCATCAGCAACTAGTCTTATTCTTGAGAGAACTCTCATAATCTGGACTGCGAAGAAAAGTAAAGGGAAAAGCATCTTTTTACAATAGCAATTTGTGTGAATCTTTAAGAGGTGATACGAGTGATATCGATAAAAAGAAAAAAGAAAAAAAAAATAGAAGCACTTCACGAACAAGAAGATTTTCATCTTTAAATCTTCCAAACGAAATTGCTATTTTCTCGATCGACCTTGAAAGAGAAGAGAATGCTAACGTAAAAGACGCGTTTGAACACACAGCCTTTGAAAGATGCATTCAAAAAAAAAAAAAAAATAACGCTAAAAGATCCATTTCACATGTAATTATCTAACAAATTGTATAAATCGCAATTAGATAAAGCTGAAAAATCAATGACAATTATATTCAATGTACAAAAAAGTGTCCTCCCTCCTTTCTCTTCTTTTTTTTTCCCCGTTTTTCTTCTTTTTATCCCGTTCGCGTTCGTTAAACACCGAGGTAAGTTACGACTCCGTTCCACTAATCGATTGTTTTCTAATTTAAAATTTTATTTAATTAAATATTCTGCACACTTCTACAACATACTTCTATTTCATGTATACGCACAATTGCCATTCTCGCTTCTCTTCTCCGTTTTTTGTTAAGATCAAAATAATTTCGTGGCGAAATACGAGTTAAATTGCTCGATCAATTATCTGCGCGTGTGTAAGGACATAATAAAGCCTCTGAACATTGCTGAAGCAGATTCGCAATTAATTTCATTCCACACAGGAAACAAAGGATACTCACAAAAGGATACTCAAAAAATTTGCTCGCTCGTATTTCCCTGCCACTTTTCTGTAAACGTAGTATTTATTAAAATGTAATTTGCGTAACGACCAAGTTAATTAGAAGAACACTTTAGATTAGAAATCATGCTCGGCGTTCGCCTTCCGCCACGAATCAGATATTTAGATGCGCGTGTTTCGTTTCAACTCGTCTGGTCAATCGTCTTTCACACCTCGCTAGAATAAAATGCAAAATATTCATTTCTTCCCACTGGCTCTCCATTCAACTGTTGCCAAACCACGCACAAACCAGAAGTTTTCTTCGTTAATTCTTGGCCTTAACTTTGTTTCTATTTCGCATGTTCTCTTTCTTTTTTTTTTTTTTTTTGTTCAATTTTTTACGAATAGCTTCTCATATAAAAAGGTGTTTTTTTTCCTCTGAGTGTGTGTGTGTGTGTGTGTGTAATTAAAACGTATTCTATTATTAACACGTGGCATTGTACAATGTGTGCAATTATCTTTTCCATCATTGTTGTTTTTATACCGTGTAACATCACGACGATATTACGATTGAACTATGATAACTGCAAGATTAACTTTCAGTGGCACTGATGTTGCATAAAATGTTTCACTGATTCTTTCTCCAGCTCTTCGATATTAGAATGAAAAAGTATTTAGTGTTCTCAACAGTTGCATTCAACGAGTCTCGCGTGAATATGCATGCATATACACACGTACGTTGTAAACAACCGACGTTCACGTTTCTCCTGACCGAGAGATACTTTAGGTCGAACTTTAAACCATTTTGCTAGAGGAGATTAACTCGCACATGGTGGACGAAACAATGAAATAAAAAAAGGAGACAAGAAAATAATCAGAATCATTTTTTTTTTTTTTTTTTTTCGAATCTTCGAATATTCGAGTAATGCGTTTCCTTTGAAAAACATAATGTAAGCTGAAAGCTTGTATCGGACGATTTTATTCTTTTGGCTACATTTGGAACACCGATGACGGGATACAATGAAGATTAAATAAGAAAGAAAGCGGTAATAATGGAAAACGAGACGCATTAGTAATGAATAAATCTGAAATTTCTCCATGTAAAAGAATATATGTACATATAAATATCTGTACGGGTATGAAATTTAGCTTAAATAGCACTTGCGACCACGCTATTTATTCTAGTATCACTTGCATATCAATTCATTTTTTTTTTTATTCTTCTTTTCTCAGAGTTCGTCCCCTTACAGTTTCTTTCAAAGCACATTCAATGCACATTCTTTATCGTTTCTTTTCTCTTTTGTAATTATCAAATAAGTGTCACGAGTGTTATGTAGAACACATAAAGAATAACATTACTCGATATCCTTTTAATTAATTGTTAGCTTTTGTTACGTTTCTCTCTCTCTCTCTCTTTCATTCGCATGCGCTCTCTCTCTCTCTCTCTCTCCGTGGTCAATCCAGGGTACACTTTTCTCCCTTTTCTTATGTACAACATGTATATCCAGCGAATTTGCTATTCACAAATTTCTTTTCGCTCGTGTCTCTAAATTAACTTCTAGAATCTCTCATCTTCCCTCAATATCATATAAGTTAATATATATGCATATATGTTCGTAGATGGTACGTGTATGTGTGATATTTACGAAAAATGTCCAATATACACATATAGGTCTAAAGCAGTCTTAGAAACTCTGTTCAAGGTATATGGGAGAGGAGGGGGACGACGACGTGAAAAATTTATACACTATAGCTTATAATATTTCTGCTCCTTTTTCTTCTTCTTTTTTTGTTTGTTTGTTTGTTTGAGTTAACTTAATCAAGATATGGAGGCACATGTTTCTGAAATGATATTAAACGTTTAAAAAAACAGGATAAAAAATGGAAAAAAAAAAAAAAACCGAAACAACATTCTTAGGAAACTCATGTCAACGTAAATTAAAAAACAAAACGAAAGACTCTTATAACACCAGCTTTCTCGGTTGTGTATCAGTAGTTCAATAATTAAATAGACTCCCTTGGCTGGGAGCTGATAATTATATATATATATATATATATATATATATATATATATAAAAGATATATATATATATATATATATCAATTAGCTTCCGTTTTTTAATATCACGTCGACTTTGACGTCGTCTGCCAGTCACTGGCAAATACTTGTCCTTTAAAATTCCAATACTTCATTATTGCATTTCTTTTTCTTTATTATCAATTGCGAAAGAAAGGAAATGTCCATGTTGGAAATAATTTAGACGATCATATAAAATGTTATACATAATAAAACCTTGCAAGGATAAATTTGCAGAGGATCTTTTATCTTTCCTTTACAAAGTACAATAATCAATATCAAGCTTCTATCCTTACCCACATTAGTTACGAATAATTTATACGAATAGAATAATAGTTTATATTTAATGCTTGAGATTGCAAAACACTCACATATATTTTCGTTTTACATCGAGGAGTGAACTGCGGACATGAAGTGCAAACTGGTAAATATACACAAATCAAATATGTTTATTGTACAATTTCTACTACTTACATTGACAACCGAAAAGCTCGTTCAAAGAACCTTAATTAAGAACTGAATTTGTAAAGGAATCGCATTTTCTCTGCTTTACCCACGAATGGTTGTTTTACAATCGTTACAAATATACATATATATACAAACTAAATACTATTTCCGTTAATTTGGATAAAGTTTCATGATGTCTGACCCCCTTTAAGGACAGGTCTTAATTGCCCATCACACGAATAAGAAAATTTATGGATGGCAAAAACAAAACACTCAGTTGTTTTTTGTGCGGTACATCATGTACTTTTACATGTGATTTTTTTTTTTTGCTTTTTTTTTTACATAATAAGTTTCTTTTTAATAGATATAAATATGACGTACAGTCACAATTTCAATTATTACATGAATCTAAGCACACGCTTAGAAACTCTGTATTTGTAAGAACCACTAGGCCTGGCTAGAGTTTCTTAGCCTATTCGTGAAATAATTTTTTCTAGTATGTGGGGTGTTTCCAGACAATGTGGAATGGACTATTTCTTGTTAAAATCTTATTACTTTTAACACTTATGTGGTCATACAATATTATGCCACAATTTTATCATCATATGTCTTATTTAAAGAAAGTTCTCTCTTTCTTTCGTATCGCATTGGTTCATCATCCTTTTTTCTTTTTTTTTTTTTTTCCTTTTAATCCTAATTATATATATTCCATTTCTTAGACCCTTTCACCCATCTGCGTTTAATACCGATGTTCTTGTATGTTTATACACAACCCAGCACAAAGAGGTACGTCAATTTTCACCACGTTGTGAACATGTGTCCTTGTTACGTCCACTCACTTAAAGAAAGTAAATCCTTTATCTGCTATAAAAAGGTTGACAGTGACACGATCTTTTGACCAAATTCTTTGTGCACGTAGGAGGGCCAGAAACGGTGTAGCAGCAATTAAAAATCACAAATTCCTCGGTTTCTTTCCAGTTTGCCTACTATGACAATCTTTGACGTTTTGGAGAAGGTGTTACTTCTGTATCCTCCTCGTCTTCGTCCGAATCTCCTTCATAATCGACTAAGCCCTAAAAACATACGTTAAATTAACGATACGCAAAATTCTGCCGTTTTCTCTTTTCGAAAGAAAGAAAGCATTACCTTCTTAAATAATGCAGTTCCAGTTTTCTCGGTTGTGCCAATGGTTGAATTTGGATTGATTTCCGAAGTAATAGGAGATTCGTTCGTCGTCGTTGTAGTATTATTGATTTGTGACTGTTGCGAGGTAATGTTATTGTTAGCAGTGTTATTGTTTAACACGGATTGCTGTTGTTGTTGCTGTTGATGATGACTTTTAGAATCTGCAAGAGCAGGATTAAGCGCAGAGTTTGAAGTTGACGACTGTTTCTTAGCAGAAGCTGGAGGCACAAGATCTGCTGCTGCTGCGGGTACGACCGCCTCACCCTCGTCAAAGTCTTCCTCTTCGTTGAACCACATTTCTTCTTCTTCGTCTAACTGTCGCTGGTCCCTTCTGTATCGACTATTTCTCAATATGGATGGAACACTAAACAAACACGATCGAATATGTACGTGTTACAACCAAACTGCGGATTCTTACGCGCTTATGGGAAATTTAAAGATAAAAAAAAAAAAAAATGCAGAGAATACGTACAACAAGCGAAAATAATACATAAAATAATAAATATAATATTTAATAACGAAAATAAATTTCTACCTTAAATTTCCAAACGTATTCACAAAAATTTAAAACTGCACAAAGATCCACAGTCTAACCAGACTTTTTAAACTACTTTGTTACTCGATTCGTTTTAAAATATCGTTTGATAGAAAAGATATACCTATCAAGAGCCGCTCTATCCCGATCCTTTAACTTGTCTTGATGCTGTTCGTACCTTAGTTTCAAAGCTTTAAATGTTTGTACATAATCAATTGCTTCCAGTTCTTTTGAGAAGTTTTCAACAACGTGCGAACATAACGATTTGATATCCTCCTATAATGAAATTAATCGATTATCTTAGATACATGTACGTATTTGTAGAAAAAAATTTCATAGTACGTGTGTATGCTTACTAGTTTGATAAATTCAAACATTTCAAGAATAGCAGAGTCCAACAAATTATATCTACCATTATTTCTCACAAATGCATCAAATACAGGCGCAAATAAATTCCCTTTAATGATATATCTATTGTAAAATTCATCCTTCAATGCTACAATTTTTCTCATAAACCTCAAAGCACACAAAACTAAAAACGTGTGTGTAGATTTCATTAAAACCAATATCCGTTTAAGCAAATCCTTATTCAATATGCAATTCTTGATGTGGTATGTATGATGCTCTACACAAAATGATAGTAATTCTAAAATTAATCCTAAAAGCTGTACTGTTCTATAATCTTCTCTTGCTGGTCGTTCTCCAATTGTGTTTGCTAATAACGGCGCTATCAATGTTCCAATACTATTCTTGTAAAAGTAATTTAAGAAATCAGTCTTTTCTGATTTGTTAACGGAAGCCAACATGTTTTCTGGGTCAAGGAGCAGACGCAGTACACCAGCTAATTGTACAGCTCCACCCAACTCTGGATCACTATCGCCAACGAGTTGAGCAACTATTACATTTATTAACATTTGGTCCTGTTCTGTATTATTTATTTGTTGCAGTGTATAATCTCGAACAACACTTGGAGAATATTCGACAATATAAGTTAATATATCTATACTGGCTGTTTTTGTTTGGGCGTCGTTCATTGCCAAAGTAATTTCTAAAGCGGGTAAAATACCAAGTGCAGTTAAAGTTTTATAAAAGGCCTCCTTTCCTTGTGGTTGAAGATTCTGAGAAAAGTTACAAAATTCTTTTAGGAAGAGAACTAGATCTCGTCTCTTATTATCCGATGTTGCTTCGTCAGTTAATTGGCGAAATAGTTCAGTGAGGAATTTCTCATCATCTTGTATCAATGTTACTATCTCGACCTTATTAAAAAATATAAAGCTACTCAATGTGTTTAACATGTTGTCTTCGAATACACTCGGAGTCGGTAGTACTACATCTTGAATATATTGAACTCGATACGTTTGGTGAATTTTAGCTAATAGCTCGGCGTTTGTAATAGGAATTGCTTGCTTAAATCTGGCTAATTGTCGAAGATATTCTCTATGCCTCTTTGGCTGAGGTAATGTTGGCTCGTATTCCAAACATCCAACAACATCGAAAATTATATCTTCGCTAAACATAACTTCAAACAATGTGTTCTTATTAAGTAGGAAAATATTTTTAAATATGTCATACAAATGATGCAATCCTTCGATATTTTCTAAATCTTCACAGGTATGAAACAGATTCAACAGTTTTTTGATATAACCTTCCGATTCCAAAGCCAAGGCTAATTTATCTTTCCTCATTTGCGAAGATAAACAATTTCCTATAAGTTCATTAATATCTTCCAGTCGGCTTAATTCACACGGTGGCAACTCTATCGGAGGCGCAGCGTCAGACATATCATCAAACCGTTCATCTTCTGACTCTTCAACAATATCTTGAGTAATTTCAACAGATGGATCTTTCCCTTGGACCTGACATATCTTTTCCCAAATTTCATCACAGCCAGCCTTTTCTTGAAAACTTAAGGCTAAATCAAAATTTTCTCCTTCCGACCAAACTATCAAAGTGTCCTGAAATAAAAGGAAAAGAAACAGTCAGTATCTTGTATCAACTTGTATTTATATTTCATCGACAACCGTCAATTGAAATTACATTATAATAAAAATATAAAAATACTCAAATCTACGATTAGATATTTACTAAAAATATTTGTACAATAATTTCATTACCTGTTGTTTCTGATATGCCGTATCTGGTTGTATTCTACTTTCCAATAAAACTGAACCGTCGCTCTCCGCTCTGACTAAAAGTGAAATTCCTTTCAATCTATCTACGTACGAAGAGGAAACATGACCTGTACCACGATCATCCCACTGTCTATCAACATTCAGTGCGTACAATTTCACTCTTCTGCGTGTATCCGTCATATTGTAAAAATTAACTTATACACACTATTTTATAATATCACCAGCTACCTTGCATCCCTTCAAATTTTACCAACTCTTTGGCTTTTCGAATATATTTATGAATGATCCTCAACTTTCCGATGTATCGATAAATACACCAGAATCTGCGCGTATCGATGCAGTTACTCCCTTATAACCCATTAATGCTCTCTACTATAACGTTAACTTTACAAGACAAAGACACCATTTAATTTAATATAATTATCTAGTTCTTTTAATGCTCCAATTCGTATACATAAGATTAGCTTGGGCAAATCAAATGACGTAACTGTTAATTAACAAACATACCATAGGGGATCTTTATTCATTTCTAATAACAAAATTATTTGACAAACTTTTTTTTACAGACTTCACCAGCCTATATTATGTCCTTCCTTGATAATTCTCTCCTCGCTTAATTCTGCTTAAGACTTTGCTTAACGAACCTACACAAGTACTAGAGTTTTTTTTTGTCACTGAAATATCGTTAAGATAAAATTCGGGCAATGTGGCAATCTGTCATTCGGTTCATCCCTTCGTATCCGACTGACGGGACAGGATTGTTTACCGTGATAGATGTTTATGCGCTCTTCGTTGCATAAGCCTGATTCTTGCGCCAAGAAAACCTCTCAGGACGCGCGGGAAAACTCTACGAACGTGCACGTTTCCAATATCACGTTGTTTATAAGGAGCGCGATTCAATCTCGATCCTTGGTCGGGTCATCGGGACAGACCACGGTTCGCTGTCTGCAGAGGGTCAGGAGGAAATTCTGTTGCTCGGGAAGACGGCACTCTGCGTGCTCTCTCACCGCTGTGTACGATTCCCGCGACGAAAATTAAACCCACGTTAAGCTCAGTCCTCTTGCGATAGAAATGCTCGTAAATACGCGATTATTTTGCTCGATATCTTGCAATACTGCAATCGTCAACCATTGCAATCCTTTCCTTCTTTTTCAGCGAAATCACTCTAAAATTGACATAGACACAGAGCAGCCACAACACTACACTCCGCCATATTAGATCACAACAACGCGCTACGGGGTTCGCCTCGTGTATCTCAAGGATTTTAGCGCGTAATACGATTCATCCGTATTTATTTTAATAAATGTTACTCCCGTTATTATTACGAATTGCTCTTCAGGTATATATGCATAAACTATCTTCAAAATTCGAGATTAAAGATCTTAAAAGATCGTTTCTTTTGCTTTCTCTGTTTTATGCTCCCTTAATTCTTAACTTAAATGCGAACTTTATATCCTATAATATATTTATTATTTTATTATTATTTGTTTTCTTTGCAAAGAAGATAGCGAACAATGATTAAAATTTAATAATTATTAGATCATAAAATTGTTTATACGCGAGAAGAAGAATTACGTAACAAGCGAGTAAGAACGAAATTGTATTATAAATATATTCCATGTAAATTTTATCAACAATATCGTAATATTTAAGATCGATTGAACGTTACATTGTACATTTGTTTATAGTCAAAGAAATGTATAAAATACTCGTTGCCAAATTAATCGAACTCGTTTGTCGTTTATACATCGAATTGAAACGTAAAAAATGACAGACAAATTGTCAAATTAAAAATAAAATTAGATTAAAGAAGAAATAAAATTAAATTAAATGTCGTTGAAATGAAATTAAATTTTTATGTAAAAAATTACATAAATATATCGGCGAAAGTACTTGTCATTTTGTAAATTATCACAGGGAAACGAAAACTTTCTACGATGTTCGTACAAATTCTTTTTAAACGGTGTATCTTTTACATTTTTAAAATTTACATTAATACACCGTCGTTTCTCCCCGTGATAATTTAAATTACAAATACGATTCTACAGGATTTGATCGCTATGTTGTTGACGTCCTGAGTTTGCGCATTTTCAGTATTGAAAATTAAGGTTATAATTATCTTCTAAAACTGATCGATAATATTTAACGAATAACAATGATTATTTATTTATATTCTTTTCGATAGTTACAAATGTTATGATCATAGCTACGTATATGATAGCTTTAGGAAATATGTTATTTTCATAGGCTCTTAAACGTACATCTATATCTATAAAGGGAGATTAATTGTATCATATCTCGACAACGATGTTACAACAAAATTATATTGTTCTTCTGAACGTTTATATTCAAATGAAGATTTTACATCGTAATTTATTTAAACGTATTTAATATGTTTTTTATAATGTTTAAAATTTTACTTTCGTTACAAAGAGAAACTATAATTATATGTATATTACTATTGTAACATCTTATGCGCAACTTATTTTATTTAAAATAATTACATACATATGTATTTATCTTAGAATCTCTCTACCTTAATTTGTCCCTATAAATAATTAAATATTATTTTGTACTTATCTTTTGCTATCCAATTGTTCAAAATTATTACAAATGCTTCTTCGTATATCAAATTTATACAAATGTATACAAATTTACGTGATGAAAGTAAAAGCATTGTTAAATAGACAAATAAATTTATTACATATAATGACAGTTATCTAAAACAATTATTTTACAGTCATGTTATAGTAACTGACATTACCATTCCCATGTACAGATACAAGCATTCTTAATATGTAATAATTAGTAAAATCTGTACATTACCGTGTATATAGCACAAACAAGACTGATAGCATGTTGTAAATTATATCTTGATGATGATATAAAAATTATGGGATAAAAAGTGACAAGATTAAAATCATCTTTAGATATAAGAATACAGAATTTAATCGATACAAATTACTTTTTAAGAAATATACCAGAAGAACCCATTGTACAAAGGATATATCAAAGGATATATACGCGCACAAAGTAGTTAAGAAACAAAAACTAATTATGCGTTTTGCTCCTAAAATTTACATAAAAAACCAAATTTATCATGTTATTTCCTTTAAATGATTATTTGATATATTTGTGATTATTAATATTGTAGTACCAACTTTAAATTTCGAGCTCTTAACCATAATTGTTACATTTCTTTTTTTTTTTTATTTTTCAATTATCAATCGTATCTGCAACCAGGCCTGTTATTAATAAAGGTACAATTATATTACACAAATTATCACATAATTTCACGAACATTTATTCTGCCGTAAGCTGAGCTGAAAATTTTTGTAGCCTACGCCTTCGTAGCATTTCTTGTTCACTTGAAGATTCCACGTCATTTCTAATCGATGATTCTGGAGTTACATCAGTACCATTTGTGCCTGATAACGTATTTACATTATCAATGGAAGAATTTTCAATAGGAACATTCATCTCAGCTTTAACTTGTGGTTGTTCGCCGTTAACTCCGGAGCTTGCAATTTTAGACGTTCCTTGTTTCCTCGCTGAAGGAACATCTGTTGTAACATTTGCGTTATTTATCGCAGTTGGCACTGGAATACTGCAACAAACAAATGTAAAATGAGATAATGTTAATCGTTATTTTTTTAACTTTACCAAGATATACGAAAAACTTGCACATACTTAGCGGTAGCAGCTGCTGTTTGATATTGATTCATCATAGCACTGGCAGCATCTAATAAAAGCTGAACTCTTTGCAACGTTTGTATTCTAGCTTCGACAGCTTGTCGTAAATTACCTTCCATTGCTCTAAGTTCTTCTTCGCTTAATTCTGTAAGATTCGGTGGTGGCGTAGGAATAGGAGGTAACGGTACCATAGTTGGAAATGGTGGAGGAAACAATGGCACACCACTAGCTGCCAAATTTTGAAACGAAGTTGAAGTACTTGGCCCGCTGCTTTGAGCTTGTTGTTGCTGTGCTGCTGCACCTGAAGATTGTGGCTGTTGTGGCTGCTGCTGGTGTTGCTGCTGCTGCTGCTGCTGTTGTTGTTGTTGTTGTTGTTGTTGTTGCGGTTGTTGTTGTAAAGGTGGTGGTGCTCCTGGTGCTTGCATTCCAGCCCAAAATGCTGGGAGTACTTGAACTTTATTAAATAAAATGTAAATATTAAATTTTATTCTCAACGTTAGCATTAAGTTAAATATACACACCGATTGGATTAAATCCTGGTGCTTGTGGAGCTTGAGGCACTTGTGGTCCTGCTTGTGCCTGATTTTGTTGCCTGTTACCTTGATTATTATTAACAGGTCTTAAAATGTTCAAGCGGCATGTAGGACATGTTTGTTGACGTTGGAACCAAGAACGAAGGCAGGCAGTGTGAAAAATATGATTGCATGGTAATTTTTTACTTGCCGATACCATTTCCTCCCTAAAATAATACAAGGTATATTTTTGACATCTCGTTAACATTTACATTTTTGGAAAGTTTTAATTTTTAACGAATTAGTAAGTTTATCCAACCTGCATATGATGCACACATTATCAGCAGCAGCTAATTCTTCCGCTGTTGCATCTGGATACAATGTATTCATATTTCTGATAGCTCGACGCGACATCACAATGTCGTGGAAGGCTTTTTTAAAATCTCTCATTGTATAATACATTGCACGAAGTGCAAACAAAGGTAAAGTATACAATTTTACCATCAAAGTGACAAAAGCAACATATAAAATGACCTGACATAAAAGACATACTAGATTTAATAATTTCATAAATATTTAAAGAATTAATCTGCCTTACCTTTAACAGTCCAATTATTAATTCTGTGTACAATAGAAATACTGGTTTATTGTCCCATGGATTTTCACTTTGTAGATCTATCGTATGCAATATGTACTTTACGCTAATATTGAATACAACAGTTAAAAGAATAGCATATTCAAAACCAAAGACAAGTTGCACTGAAGGACCTTTTGTGGCTGTTGTGTTATAGGCGTAGTGAATCATAGTCAAATTTATAGCAAATAACAATATCAACAGAGTGCCAACTCTAAGATGGAACAACCAAGTTATTACGGGACTTCTTTCCATCTGTAAAGAATAATCGTAGAGTTCCAATGCTTTTCCAAATTACTTGCGTTACTTACATAATCTACGCGATCTTCCGCCAACCAGTGAAACGATTTCAGAAATAAAAGGAGCGTGAACAGTGCTATAAATTTCGGGCTAAAGTCATCTCTGAATACTGTGAATGCCAGGCAAGTTTCGGTTACGGCGTACCACACTTTTTCCAGCAAATGCTGTAAATAAGTAATTCTTAGCGTGCATACTTATATAAACAATGTTTTGCGTAATTTTCAAGCGTATCGTATATTTACTTCAAGTTCGGCAGCACGTAGAGTACCGAAGAATATCTTTCGGAGGAAAGCATTTATCATAAATACTAGAATCAAACCTTGTGTATAGATCACCTAAATTTTCGCATGGCAAAGCAAACGAGAGGATCGTTAGAAATGTTCAGAAATGTACGCAAGTACATTTAAACAGAAAAAAACTGGAAAATATCAAAACATACCGTCATACTAGGGTTGGATTTGGTTATGTGGACTACTGTTGGGTAGAATTGTTTTCTCTGATAATAAGCGTTGCCTATCACAGCGCACGTTAATGCCGTGCTTATTAACATTATTCCAGCTTCTCTCATCTTTACGTGAATTATACTTTCAGCCCAGAGGCTGCTCGTCCCGTATGCGATATTTCACTGACACTTATTTCACCAACAATTTACGTATCAACAGCTGTAGATCCGACTGGAATCAACGAGGCGCTGCTATCATAACGACTTTATGCAAAACTATCAAACGAACGCATTTCCGATATTTCCATGATATTTTGACGAGAGAGAAAAAAAAAAAAAAAAAAGAGAAAGAAGAGACAATCGTTAAATGTTACCTTTTTTTTTGTACGCGCGTGTATCACATCCTTTATTATCTGGATATAGAGGGAAACTTTACTTCACGAGGGAGACAGAACTTTCGCGTCATATTGCATTGTTTGCGTATAACGAACGTGTATTATTTTTACTTGACAGTTCTAAATCGGACAGACGGTGAAATCTGATTGGCGGAGCAACGAACAAATGCGCGCACTGCGTTTAAACCACGTGGAATGCAATAACAAAATTTCATTTTCACGTTTCATTCCCTTTTTTTTTTTTTTTTCTTTTATTAAATTTCATATTTTAATTATTTCATCGCATATGTACACGTTAACGGATATACAACGTTGCGTAAGCTTTATTTATTTACGAACAAATTACATACGGTTTATAAAACAAAACAAAAAATATAGCATTGTTAGATATCGTAAGACACTGGGCAGTAAATATTTGTATTTTCCTACGTTGTTTGTTACGAAATTCTATTTTTAAATGGCAGAAATTTTAAAATTTCGAAATATAATGTTAAGTAGAAAAATATGCTTGCACTTTGCTAGATATATATAAATATATATTACAAGAACAAATACAAAAAAAAAAAAAACATTTTATATATATAAATACATAACTTCTTTAAGCAAAATATTTGTCTGAAAATGTTCTATATTATATAATATTAAAATGCGATTATCTCCTCGGTATATTCGTCACACACTTTTGTGTAATACATTCTTCTATATAGTTATGACAATCTGTTTTCAAAAATATCGTGTCGTGGAAATATAGTTTTTTTTTTTCTAAACTTTGACTGACTTGGCGTTCTAAGCTGATGCAATGCAATGCTAATGCAATAGTATATACTCTTGTCAATTTATAATTGAAAGTATCGCGAGGGACAGCATTTTCTTGAACACGTCTCTAATAAATTTCGAACCTCTAATACCTTGAACTAATTTCTCGGTGTCTTCAAAATACTTTTCGGGCTCTGATATTTTGGAGTTCCTAATTGACTAACTGCTTTTAGAGGTGTCCTGCGAGAATCCACCAGGGGTCTTCTCGCCAATGCTTTGCCGCTTCTAGGTGTCTTCACAGTCAACGGTTTTTTAATATGAGGAGTTTTGCACAACGAATTATTATCAACCTTGTAAATAGTTAGTCTAGAGTCTTGCAACATTGTATTCGTAGGTACTTTGGGTGATGTTTTATTTTCTTTTTGATGGCTGGCCGTATTGCGCGCCATAGAATCTCTGGGAATATTGCGACACAATATTTCAATATCCTCTTTCTTGCTTTCAACTTCTATCGAACCACAAGAAGGAAGCTGATGCTGTTTTGACGCTGTTTTTGAATTTCTGTTTTTCATATTTTTGCTCGATCTCCGATATAACTCCGTCCCTTCGCAATTTTGCTTTATGCTATTGGTGCACTGGTCATTCTCTGTACCAGGCAGATCATTTTTCCTGTTCGTAGATGCATTTTGCGAGCAATACGTTTTCGCTGTACACTCGTCAAACAATTTCGCTTTAGCCAATACCATTCCTGCATTCTGCGTTCTCAGTTTCGCGATCGACGCGCGACCGGTTTGAGTAACTGGAGTGTTCGTTTGGTTTGTCGATTTGAAATATCCATCTGCATCCTTCCACGACATGACTGTTTTCTTTCTCCCTTCGGATTTCGAGCTTAACTTATTCGCAGACGCAGTGTTGAAACTCACGTTCTGTTGGCTGTTCGTCTTTTTTAGTTTTTCAACTTTATCATTGGGATACATGGCTGTGTTTGAAAATTCATTACCGTGGAAAGACGATACTCGACGTACTGCCGTATGTGTTCGATCTTTGACCGATTGAAGGGAACTCTGATTGAATTTTTTTGAATTTTTTAACTCGTCGCTTACATTGTTTAACGTTATATTATTTTTTTCTTCTTCCCAAAGAGAAGTAGATATAGGTCGTAAGTAATCATTGTCTGTTGCATAATTCAATGAAAGTGTTTTCTCGTTGTAGGAGTTGGCATTGTTCAAGTCTTGATTAGATTGTAAGCCTGAACCTCGAGAAATGTGCCACGAAGCAGTTCGTCTCACACGTTTACTAAAAAATAAGAAAATAAATTTTCAATTGTGAACTAGAAAAATATAAAATTTACGTAGCTCGTAAAAAAAAAAAATACTCGTCAGTTTATTACCTCGTCATTCTTTCCTGTGACCTCCTTCTTAAACTTCCTATTTTCCGAGCGCTTGGAGATCTGATAATTTTATGTTCATCTGATCTCCTAATTTTAAGTTCTTCGCCAAGCTTTTTAGCTAAATAGTCTGTTGATACTGTAGTTTCAATACTAGATTCTTCCAATGTCTTTTCATACGCAGTTTGTACTTTTTTTACAGAATGTAGTAATAAATCATCATTCTCCTCGTTGTTTTCATTATTTATACATTTCAATTCTTGAGAAAGACGAGACTCAATCGCTGAAACTCTATTTTTAATTTCTTCATACTCGCTTTTAGGTATTGTAACATATTCGTCTGATTGATTATCCACAGATGTGACTTGAACGTGTGAATATGTTTCAAAATTATTTACAGTTAATCTTCGTTTCAATGGAAAGGCACATCTTTCATCGTAATTGTCCAAGTCATCTCGTGAACTTGAATTTAATTGCGTATGCCATTCGCTAGATTTAATATCATTTTTTGTTAACAAGACCTGCTCGTCATTATCGTCTGATAAATTAACATCTACATCACCAAACATGTTATTGTACTCTTTGAGTTCGTTTGATACCTCGCTGTCTTTTAAAATTAATTTTAAGTGCGACGAACTATCACTGTATGTTCTGTATGTTCTTTGTGAATCGCATGAACCACAAACAGAACTCCAACGTCGTTCTGTCTGAGTATCAAAAATGCTTGTACATGATTCTGTACTTTCATCGACAGTTTTCTGTAAATATGAAAATATTACATAGCACTATTATAATCAAACTTGATAAGTCATTAAGTAAATTAAAGATCATTTAGTAATATCCTTACTGGCTTTCTCAATACAAAACGATCTAAACTAAGCCTAATCTTTTTAGATTTATCTGTTTTATCTATAACTCTCCTAAAACATAAATTTCATAAATTTCATTCATAAATATCATATATATAATACACAATACATAATAATTGTTTATGCATATATAAAAAATGAGCACATACTTCTTCTTTGTACTTGGTAGCTCAACATAATCAACTTTCCTTTTCTTTGTAGACTTAGTATTTGATATATGCACTGAATCAGGATTTTCAGATATTCTTTGATCGTCACATACATTACCATCTTCAGACGCTGCATTTTTGCCAACAATCTTTTTTAGACCGTTAAACATTCCTAAAGAAAAACATTTAAATTTTAAAGAATTCTACGTATAGATAAAAGAATTCTGATCTGTTAAGTAATTGAATTAGCGACAGTAAGTTAAGTAATAAAATTAGTGATGTTAGAATAAAAGCTTTGCTGCATGCTATTATTATGAAACTTCAGTTAATATCAGAAGAGTGAAATAAGATTTTGGAAATAAATTACTATGAACAGATCGACAGACATACTTAGATTGAGGTTGGAGGCACTTAGATGTGGCTTACGTGTAAGACTTCCACTGCGGTGTTTCTTTCTTTTGAATTTTGAACGCAAATGATCAGATACATCTAATTCATTATCTGTGCTGCCAATCGTTTCCATAGAAATGGCTTGTGTTATATGATCTGGTAAAATACCAATACTTTCTGCATTTTCAATTAATATCTACAATATTTTCAGATTAAACAGACGAAACTACTTTAAATTAACGTTCCTCTCCAAGATAAATATATCACCTTGACGACAACTAAATGTAATTCGAGACGCATTTGTACAGCCGACATAGTAGTTACTTGCAAGGGCATGATATTTGGACCAACAACTTTTGCTAAATTATCAATGCTCATTTTATTTTGTTTCTCGTATATTGCTACTTTCTTCAAGAATTCCATGAAAAACGCTAAAGTATTTAGATGATGTGGCGGCAAAAGGATACAAGCTAGTAACAATGCTTGTACGCAGTAAGTTTTCAGCATAACGCAGTGTACAAATAAATCATGGTACGTGTATGGAATCAACGGCTCCGGCAAGTCTCTGAAGAAAGTTTTTAAACAATTAGCTACATCAATAGCATGATGTTTCTCTCCTAAACTGCCTCCGTTATCTAAACGAGCTATCAACTCCTTTTGTCTAAGCTGCGATCCGGCTTTCCTAAATAATCCCTCCTGGGTGATATACTTCTCTAAAAATGTGGACGCTTCACTGACAAAAACAGGCACGTGTACAATAGCACCGGAAGACAAATTCACGACATCCAACGGTTGATACAACAAAGGTGTCTTGAAGACCTTTTTCGAAATGCGTTTCCCTTCGGAGTTTTCTGTTTTGAACGTATTCTTCTTAAAGCGGTATTTAATCCCGTAATTACGAAGATCACTGACGATCGAATGGTATACCCTTTCTTTATGCAGAACATCGTAAATCAACATATTTGTATTTCGTAAATACAGATAATCTGATCATCAAATTACGGTGAAATTTTTAAAATATAATCTTTTTGTTTACGAACTATACAGTTTTCATATTCGTACAAACACAGTCGAACGTACGATCATTTTAAGATTACCACGTAACTAGCGTACAATATTGCCAACCACGCAACGAAACTAAGGCATTAATAGGAAATATTAAATTCTCTAATTATTTTGAAAATGAATACAGTTGTATAGAGATGCATAAACTGTACAAATGTGTAGAATATATTTTACGTGTGAAACTATAGTTTATATTATATTACATAGTAAGTGGAACTATAGACTAAAAATATAAATTATAACTAGATTGCATATATATATATAGACTATAAACTAGAGAGATGAATTATCACTAGATTGAACACATATACTGTAAACTAGAGATATGATTTATATAGATATTTATATTTACATATATAGAAAATTTATATCTGCAAGAATATCCAGGATATAAAATACTTATTATAATATTTAAAGATTAAAAATATGTAGAATATATTTTACGTGTGAAACTACAGTTTATATTATATTACATAGTAAGTGGAACTATAGACTAAAAATATAAATTATCACTAGATTGCATATATATATATATAGACTATAAACTAGAGAGATGAATTATCACTAGATTGAACACACATACTGTAAACTAGAGATATGATTTATATAGATATTTATATTTACACATATAGAAAATTTATATCTGCAAGAATATCCAGGATATAAAATACTTATTATAATATTTAAAGATTAAAAATATGTAGAATATATTTTACGTGTGAAACTACAGTTTATATTATATTACATAGTAAGTGGAACTATAGACTAAAAATATAAATTATAACTAGATTGCATATATATATATATAGACTATAAACTAGAGAAGATGAATTATCACTAGATTGAACACACATACTGTAAACTAGAGATATGATTTATATAGATATTTATATTTACACATATAGAAAATTTATATCTGCAAGAATATCCAGGATATAAAATACTTATTATAATATTTAAAGATCAAAAATATGTAGAATATATTTTACGTGTGAAACTACAGTTTATATTATGTTACATAGTAAGTGGAACTATAAACTAAAAATATAAATTATCACTAGATTGCATATATATATATATAGACTATAAACTAGAGAGATGAATTATCACTAGATTGAACACACATACTGTAAACTAGAGATATGATTTATATAGATATTTATATTTACACATATAGAAAATTTATATCTGCAAGAATATCCAGGATATAAAATACTTATTATAATATTTAAAGATTAAAACAAATTTTTATTTAGGTTCTATTTCTTTAATTGCGTTTATAAAGATACGAATTTGTACAAATTGCACATTAAACACGAATTATTAGTTGCTAATTTCATATGATTTAAAAATCATAATTGTTGAATAAAAAACTTTTCTCGCGTTTAGTTTTGATTTTGACCGCTAATATGTATTCGAAGTAATTTTAATTTTGATTCTACATTTTATCTTGTCTATGATATTATTGTAACGCGGGAAGACAATTCACGCAATTTATTTGAATCTCAAATATTTCATTCTTCGCGAACGTTGAATCTTAAACATTTCATTCTGTTTCCATTTTATATCGTTCGCGAAACAATTTGCAAAAATTTCCAAAGAGTATAAATTTATTATGTTTCCAACGAATATGCTTAAATATCGGCAATGTCTGTTCGATAAATTAACTAGCCGATATATGAAATATCAATGTATCAATTGTTTTTCAGTAACAAATCAACAACGTTTGATACAATCATCACGTACGTTATCGTTTTCACCTGTTTAACTTTTCTAAATTAAATTATTTATTTTGCATAGTTTCGTCAGTTAAAAATATAGAACCTAGACTCGCGCAAAATACACCGGCTATTTTAAACTGTCGTCTATGAAACTGTATGTAGCGACATTCCCGGATATTTTCAGCATTGAGAAGCAACAAAATTTCTATTCTTTTCTTTCGTTTTAAATAATACAACGTAAATAAGAATTTCGTAAAATACTTTAATCGACGTCACCTATCAAACTTACCGCAGATCAATAAACGTCCACAGAACGTATATGTAATTCTCTTTCTCTATAAACGTGAACTTATGCATTCAGAACGGTACAAGCTTGATCTAAGTTTAGAAATTGATTTTGTATCCAAATAGCACTGCTATAAAGTAGACAATTCTTATATTAGTTAGAGACAATAGTTCATGGTAATCCTAAAATCCTTGTTACACGACAACAATAGCAATAATAATGAAATATCAGTTTTTTCAGACGCACTTAAATTAAATTGCCTATAAACTTCTTTTACAGCGTTAGACCAATTGAGGGAGAGAAACATGCAAACAGTACGATTGTTGTCAGGATATGATATGCCCACAGTGGGTTTGGGTACATGGCAGGTGATTTACAACTGTTTTGTTGAAACAATGTTATCATTTAAAGGAACCTTGTCATTTTTTTAGATTAATTCATAATTTTTGTTTAAACTCGTATGATAATATTACGCGTCTGTTCTGTAGGCTAAGCCTGAAGAAATTGAGAGAGTTGTAACAACTGCTCTGGATGTTGGCTACAGACACATTGATACCGCATTTAATTATAACAATGAAGAAGCAATAGGATCCGTATTGAAAGAATGGTTTAAAAAAGGTGGAAAGCGTGAAGATCTTTTTATTACCTCAAAGGTAAAGGTCTTGACACACGTCAAAGGTATAATTTACACGAATAAAGATAAAAAAATAAGACGCTTAATTACTTTTGTAGTTACCCAACTTTGGTAATCGACCATCAGATGTAGAAAGATTCCTTAATTTATCATTGAAAAGGCTTGCTCTGGATTATTTGGACATGTACTTAATTCATATGCCTTTTGCCTTTAAATTAAACGAAGATACTTGTACTTCAGCGACTAATGAGGATGGTAGTTTTGTGCTGGATCTCGATACAGATCCTGTTTCAGTGTGGAAGGTTTAATATAGTTTTATCGATAAATAAGATGCTAACAAGTTGTTGCTTATTGTCTTTTTTTTCATGTTCCAGGAAATGGAAGAGCAAGTAAGAAAAGGTCGCACAAAGTCAATAGGTTTGAGTAACTTCAACGAAAAACAAGTCTTAAATGTATGGGAGAATGCACAAATTAAGCCGAGTAACTTGCAAGTAAGTTTGAAATGTAAATAAGTTTTATTACATTTCAATAATAATTATTTTAATTATTATTAGGTAGAGCTACATGTATACTTACAACAGAATTCGTTACGACAATTGTGTCAAACGCGCAACATCGTTATAACAGCGTACAGCCCTTTGGCATCACCAGGAGCTAAAACGCATTTTCAAACGAAATATAATCATAACATTGAAGACTTTCCAGATGTTCTGGGACATCCAATAGTACAAAAAATAAGCACAGAACATGAACGATCACCAGCACAAATTTTGTTGCGTTACTTACTGCAATTGGGGGTCGTCGTAATTCCAAAAAGTAAATCTCCCGAGAGAATCAAGGCGAACATTGACTTGTTTAATTTCTCATTGAACGAAGAAGAGACGAGGATCTTAAGTACTTTAGACAAGAGTGCGCGTGGAAGAATTTTTAATTTTTTGTTTTTCAAGGGGTAAATATATTTATTAAGCATACTTTATTTCAAATAATATAAAAATGTAAAATTCTTTTCAATTCTTTTTAGTGTCGAAAATCATCCACATTATCCGTTTAAAGATGAATTGCAGTCCTAAAATATGTTAATATGTAGTTCGAATACATGCATATTTATACATTGAAAATGTATGAAATACGGTACAAAATGGAAACATATATATACAATAATAAATAAATACATAACATAAATGCAAAGAAGAATCATTACATTTCAGTGCAATCTATACAGCATTTTACGTTGCATACGATGTTGAAGTTCCCCACGTCGTATCATTGTGTGAATAACTTTGTAAATAGCACGTTCTGGATATGCTTGTTTTACGAAATCTTTAACAATATTTTGCTCTGATACTTGATTCCCGATTGGAAATCTACGTTTCAGTTGTTTCTCGATACGTGATAACATTTCATGATCTTCGTCCGAGGTAAATCCTTCTGCACCTAAATATTTACATAGAATGTAGTTTAGAATGTAGTAGAATAAGTAAAAATACATATACTAGTTACTTAATTCTAGATTACCAGCTAACGATCCAGACATTGCAGCATCTAAAGTAGATACTTGGAAAAGCCTAAGCGCTTCGTTCACGTGAATTTCCGTGGCGAAGGGCTGTAATTGCATTTTAGCTAAAGATTCTGAAATCCTTATGATAGCTTCCAATTGACGAACTGTTATGGGAATAGATAATCTTTTCTCTATATCTTTCTCATGCTCTCTGGTGCTAGCTCGCATTACAACATAACGATTTTTTAATTTCTCTCCTGCCTCTTTGCTAAGTCTCGGACCACAACGACTGTAAAATACACATTAATTAATGACAAATAAATAAAATATTTTACTAAACTAAAAAATAGTCTTACGTTCTACAGTAGTGAATATATTTTTTTAAAATGTGCAATGGTAACTCTCCTTCCGCCGATTGCTCTGTAACTTGTCCAGCGTTGCTATGGATGTTCATTACATGTTTTGCCAGTGTCACATCTTTATTTTGCTCATGCTCGTCTTTAACGATAAATATCATATCAAAACGGGATAAAATTGTTGGCATAAAATCAATATTTTCTTCTCCTTTTATTTCATCCCAACGACCGAATATCGAATTTGCCGCTGCTAAAACCGAACAGCGAGTATTCAATGTCGTGGTTATCCCTGCTTTTGCAATTGATATTGTTTGTTGTTCCATAGCTTCGTGTATTGCAACTCTGTCGTCCTCTTTCATTTTGTCAAATTCATCTATGCACACGACACCACCATCTGCAAGAACCATGGCACCTCCTTCCATGACAAAATTCCTCTACAAATTAAATGAAATATCTTAGTAAACGTAATATACAATAACAAATGCATTTACATTTAAAAGTTAAAAAAATGAACTTACCGTTACTGGGTCTCTTAAGACTGATGCCGTTAGACCAGCAGCTGAACTTCCTTTGCCAGATGTGTAAATTGCAACTGGCGCAACTCTTTCTACAAATTTTAATAACTGCGATTTAGCCGTACCAGGGTCACCTAACATTAAAATATTAATATCTCCTCTCCTACAAAGCCCATCGGGCATTCTTTTCCTAGAACCACCAAACAACAGGCAAGCTATAGACTTTTTAATATCTAATGCACCGAAAATACTGGGAGCTATACTCCTTGCAATTCTTTCATACAAATTAGAATCCGAAGCAAGACGTCTAAACAAATCTTCTTCTTCATTTGTGAAGCACGAATGGATACCTGAAAATCATGAAAATTAAAAGATACTCTTCGGTAAAAAAAAAACTGATTTTATAAAATCATTTTATGCTGTTTTTTTTTACCGCTGCCTGTATTTTCTTCGTCCACGGAAATGCCAATGACTCTTATATACGGTGCTCGAACACCGACTAATGTTTTATGTTTTCCTCTGTTAGTGGCGCTTCTAGTAACTTTCTTAATTGAAAATATACCCAAAATAAGAACTCTATTGCCCGGCACAACTCTGTCGCACAAGTAACGGTCGCAATACAACTGCAAGTGTCTGGGCATTTCACCTTGCGGAATTTGATCCGGCAATTCTTGTAACTTGAGAACTTGAAAATCAACGCAATGACATTTATCCGGCATTATGAAAAATGGATCTAAAGGACAATTCGGTCTTCCTGCTTGTTCCGTTGTGCATTTTCTAGGTAAAACGTATCCTTCCAAGCCAGGTTTTATTGAAATATTAGTTTGCATGCTTCTGCAAGAACGACACTGTATAGCAATTTTTGTTGCTTTCGCCCTGATTCCAGACGCAGAAATAATAATACCAGGTATTTTGATAAGTTTAGAAACTGCATCAGGCTAAAACAAAGCAATTTAATGAACGCCATGCGCAATACAAGGATCATTTCTCTCTTCTTTTTTGGAAAATATTATTTTCTTTTTAAATCGTACTTTGATTCCCCTTAACAAACTTGGATGCGCATCCGAGGACAATAAAACTTGTACATCTTCAACCTTCTCTTCGTCTGGCGGTCTAGGAGCTGTAAGTTCATCTGCCAAATCTTTCGCAGCTTCCTCCAAAATGGGTAAATATTCAGTCGGATGCTTGTAGACTTTTTCTGCGAGCGATTCATCGAAAGCAGCCAGATCTTCTAAATTGATCTCTACCCAATATTGGCCCAAATTGTAATTGCGTTTCAAAGTGTCTCTGCAAGATCATTACATCATCAGTCTCTTTCCCTTCTTTTTTTAACTTCTATATATTAAAAAATTTTACACTCGTTCGTGTACCTATATTTGTAATTGAAATTTCCCTCGTGGAATTGTCTGATAAATTCCATGAACTTTTTTTTCCAATGTTGGAGATTCGTCTGCGTCTCGCTGGACTCGCCTACGGAAAAGTTGTCAGAGAAGAATATTCCTGGATCGTCGAATCCTTCCATTTTCACTCGATTCTCTCTTCACGCTTGCAAAAACGCACAATCGTACAACACGCTGTGAGCAAACAGCATTTGGCGGGAAATATTTTGGTTGCGTCCTTCGAACATTTCAACACAGAGTAGGAAAGTACGAGACACGATCTTCCGTATCTCCATACGCTTAATCGTTTTCGAGACGCAGTCATACGCGCATCGTGTATAAAATAAATTTGAGGTAAATTAACAGTCGAAGAAAATGATCGATATAAATAATAACGTTACGACGAAATTACAAAGAAAGATTTTCTGCGACATCGACAGTGTCGCCACCTGGCAAAACAGACTAACCTATCTAAATGTGGTGAACTTTCTAATTCACGGTATACGCATAGTATCACGCGTAATTCTTACGTTGCAAAATACTGTCACTGGATTGTTTTCTGTGCTTGTGATGTAGCGCTTGTGATTTGTCGGATTAACATAAAAATAACAAGCTTCCCGTACGCGATTCGTGCACGCAACGAAGAATGACTGATATATGTGAATCGTACTTAGCTTTTCTACAAATTGCGACTCCGTGAACTACTTGTACTAACGGTACGGAAAACATTATTTGAAGATTACTCAATTACGCTAATTATGATAATTAAATTAAATACGCATTTTTCATTATTAGCGCGTATATCGACTAAGTGTACCGTTTCAGCGTGAATTCTTATCATTCTTGTAAATTCAATTCCAGGCAAAGAAATTGACAGAAATTCGCGAAAGTGCTAGTCTCGTATGTCAATAAACAGCAGTCACTTTCATTGTATAGAATTTTTTACAGTTTTTGGAAATCTAATCAGAAGTGTAACTTTTGAAATGACAAGTGTGTTTTCGTTGAAAATTTTCTCACATCGTTTTTTAAAATGTGCAATCATTGATATTCTAGAACAACACAATTTTGCAGATGTTTATTTTCAAAATTGAAAATTTTTCTACCAAATTTTTACTTAACGATGCGCTGTTGTATATTTATTTACATCTGTTACACATTTTTCAGGTTCGTACGTTACTTGTATAAAAATGAGTCCGTATCTGACAAGAAGACGCGCTGTATCAACGCGAAGGTCTAAAGAAACACAATTAAGCGACACAAATGCTGTTGCCAAAATGACGTGTAAAACTAGAAGTGTTGTTAACAAGACACTAAAATCGAAAGGTTGCGCCAAAGTAATAAATGCAAAATCAATAGATCAAACACAAAGGACAAGGAATAAAAAAAGTAACGCATCCGTCTCGAAAGTTGAGAAAAGTATGCAAAAGGAAAGACAGAAGAAAACGAGAAAAAGTAAAGATTCATCGAAAGTAGATGATATCAAAGTTACGGTGAAATCTAAAAAGATTGTTACGCGCAGCAGTTCCGAAGTTGAAAAGAAAGCCGAAACAAAAACTGAAAAAAGAAAAGTTATCACCAGGAAAGTAACCAGAAATACTTCTAATTCAAAACAGATATCTTTGAAAGAAGCATTTTTAAATCAGTCTAAGGTAAGACTTTTACGTTCCCATAAAAATTCCACGAATGATAAATCAACAAAAAAGCTGGTTAGTCCTAAGAAAAAAAAGGTACCTATTTACAAATGTAAACTTTCGCCAGAAAAATCTAAGGAAAGTACTAATGAAATATATGAGTTTAAGTTCGATGTTAACGACTCGACTGAAAGAGTACCAAAGAAACGAAAGAGAAGAGCCGCTGTTAAGAAAACAACGACAAATATGAAAAGAAGAAATGTGCCGGTAAAACAAATTAACACGAAACAACTAACTAAATCTAAAAGAGTCAAAGGAGCAAATGTTAAATTCGAAGAAAATAATCCTGTGGAATCTTCAACTAAAGATAGAAATGATGTATTAAAGACAGATTTCGTAGAACTGAATAAAGAAGCAGACGTGGAACTGAATAAAGAAGCAGACGTGGAACTGAATAAAGAAGCAAAAGATTCAGGAAATATAAGCGGCGAAGAAAATGCTAATATGAGTAAAAAACCAACAATTATATCAGTAGAAGATTTGAGTAATAGAAGAATTTCAATAGTGGGTACTTCGCAAGCATCAACCTCGCCTGATTTTAAACCATTTAGACCAACAAATATTTTCAGTAACAGATTAGCTGCGCAAAAGAAAGATGCGCTTAATTTTTCTCTGTTTGAAAAATCTTTATCGCCAATTGTAAAATCAACAGAAAATCTTCAAATACCTTCCAGTCCCTGGAGGGTAGCATCATTGTATACGTTTTCTCAAGTGAGAAATGTATTTCAAAGTACGCCTCAAAATAGTAAATACGACATTGTTAATAAAAGAATTTCGCGAGTAAATAATGAAGCATTGAATAACGAGTCTAAACAATTTGGAAATATAACAAAAATGAAAAATAATTTGCAAAAAAATAATGAAAATCTGAGTGCAGGAAAGCATGTACATATCAATACTACCAAAACAAGAAATCCTTTAACTTCAAGAAAATTTGGCACAGAAATTACGAACTTAGATCATTCTGTACAGCTTAAATCTTCGATAGAACAAAAGAGTGAACAAATACCAACTAAAACTGAGACTAATCAGTTAAATGCAGAATCAATCGATGCAATTACTTCCAATGTAAGTAAATTTGATAATAATGAAAATAAAACGATAAACATTTCAAGTCCAAGAAAGAGTTTTAAAAAAGGAACAATAAAAGTTACAAGTAAAATAAAACGAGATGATAATAAAGTTGATAATCTAGAAAAGGAAGAAAATTTCGATCCTCAACCTGGACCGTCAGACTTACAAAGTTCAATTCCTAATGAAAATAGACTATTGAAGCAATCGAATTTAAATAATTTCTTAAATATAATGGAAACGCCACAAAGTACTACAATTAAAACAGCTCATGGAATTTTTGATGATGTACATTCAACACCAATTACTAGCAAGGCTAATGTATCTACTATAGTGTTAAAAGATACATTTGGTTTTAGTGACGATGATTCTAATCAAGAAGAGTCTCCTATTAAAAATAAAGATAACAAGAAAGAAAAATTCACTCAAAGAAACACAGAATTACGCAACATAAAACCTATTAGATTATCAATTGGTGAAATAAAAAATAAGTTATTGACCAAAGAATCGAAAGAAGATATACACAATAAAGAAAATATATTAATTGAAAAGAAAAAAATAAAAAAATCACCCATTAAGACAAAGCAGGATAAACATGTTGATATTGTTAAATTTTCTGACACATTTGATATTTTCTCTGAAACAGGTGAAACATCGGCAACTTCTGCAAATAGTGTTCCATTATTTGCTGATTTAGAGCCATCTCATTTTACACAGGTACATTGCCCGTAGTTTTATTATTAATAAAATTTTTAAAGTAAATTAATGATATTCTTGCGTAAATATATATATTTTTTATATTTTATGTTTTAGCCCCCACGATATTCGTATAAACGAAAACGTGACACAAAAATTAGTTTCTCGGAGGATGAAAGCGATGAAGGGGAAAAACAAATAACGGAGAATAAAATAAAACGAAAAAAAACTAATAAATTGAAGAGAGATCAAGAAGAAAGATTAGTGGAATGGATTGAAGATATTAACAAAACATTTAGTGAAGTGGATAAATATGAACTTGTGATCGAGTAAATTATTAACTGTTATTATTGCTGCAAAAAGATAAAATAACTATTACTAAAATTTTGAATTACATTAAGTCGTTGCTTAGAGGCGAGAGCTACTTGGTCGTAGCATTTACTCGATATAAGGAATATAATAATAAGGTAATTGAGAAATTACACTAAACTAATTAAATTAGAGCAAAAGCGAATTCCATAAGAAGTTTTTGGTGATTGTTGCTTTTAGCTAAAGAAATTTCTGATCTGAAGAAGAGTTTGGTCTATTTAAGAGCTCTATTCATTGTTCATATTTCAAAAGTGATTTCATTGTATATTATATATAATGTAATCGTAATTATGTTATATATAAGCGTACAAATGTCTCAAAAATGCGTAGACAGATGTAAAAACGAAGCTATGCATGGCCGATAACACAGTCGAATACCTGAGCTTAAAAGGGTTAATAGTTTTGAATCTTAGTTATGTGCTTATTTTAGTAACAATGTATGCGTTTATAAATGAAGATGCTTGTACAACAATGAATATTCAATAATTTCATATTTATTAGTACAGACATATCTTTATGCTTATATGCAAGATTATCTAAAAACTTTCGCTTATATAATTTATTATAAACTTTATTTGTATCGTATATTTTTTTAGATTATTAAGGATATATAAGTGTACAGAATATTACAATAGGTGAGTAGGTATTAATAAAGACTATTTATAATATTTGTATCCATGAGTATATTATTTTAATCTGAGAAATAAATAATTTATGTATTTGTGCAATAATAAATTTTAAAAATTTTATTTACTGTACATCACATCAGAGATTTCGAACAATTTGAAAGACATAATTATGAAAGCAATTTCATTACAGTAAGCATATAAAAATTATTACGCCATAGAATTATATAGAATTAGATACTCGGTTAAATAATCTTGGTTTGATACTCGATCAAATAGAATTATATACTTGGTTTGCGTTTTACTTTTGATTTCATGGAGAAATTTAATTTTAATTCAAGCTGAATTGATAGAATACGAAAAAACTCTTTGATCAGAGGATCTTAAAACATAGGATGCGAACAAGCATTGTACGTCAAGTCTATTTTATTTTTAATCGATGATTGTACTACCGCGAACGTAATATGTGTACTTCGTCTGTGATATTACAATTATGTTAATAACTTTATTATCCTTGACGATTGACTTGACTTAATTATAATTTACGTATGCCGTAGCAGACGTTAAAAACACTTAATATTCCCAATACCAATATTTCAGAATCCTAAGCACAACGTCTCGTGTAATGTCATATCTATTTTGTCTTTAGCCAATGACGAAAAAACGTAATCGAGTACGCGCCGTAACGTAGTCGACTAGTGTATAGATAGGATAACCTCTTGAAATCCAATTATATGCATAAAATTTGTGTCATGCTTGGTGTCTTTTATATGTAATTATAATTACGTAAACTGAAATTAAGTTACGAGATACGGAGGTACAGAAGTACGGAGGAATGCATTTCCAGTGTAACTGAAGAGAAACGGACGAAATACTTTCCGTGTAACTCGTCTAACACTGTGACTTACAATTTGAAGTGATTAGCCATGAAGTACTCCGTTGTTTCTTGCACCAAAATGCATTTATATATACCATCAGATACGGAGCAAACATAGCGTGGAAAAGGCGTATTTACAGACATATGTATATTTAATATATTGGAGACATGTTAGTCAGATTAGTCTGTCAAGATGTCAATACCCCCAACATTCTTTTTTTTTTTTTTTTTTTTTTTTTTTATTTATCTCGTAATCGATGATTATTTACGAAGATTATCCGTATGATACTGTGTCGATTTCAATGGCCTTGAAATATATCGTCGAAGACACGAGTCTAAGCAATTTTCCCCTAGGCAACCGTTGCTCTCTTTCAGTTTCCGAATATTCGCAAAAATATATTCAATACTGTATACACGATATTTTCGTGTTTGCGTCGGGTTTTGGATTTGGTTCTGTTAGAGATTCGGGGTAGAAGTGCACCGAGAGGAGGGGCCTTGCTTCTGCCCCATCCCTCATTTTCGCTTCATTATACACAATTATAGTTCGTTCAATGAATCGAGTAAGTAGAGGCCAGCAAAATTGATGATTCGTCAATTTAATGGTAGAAATCTATCCGATACGATGATAATTTTAATTTACAACTAAAAAATTGTGCATTACGAGGTAAAAGCGTAGAGGATACTCTAAACCTTAAAACGTGCAGACTATACTGATGCAGTATACTTTTGCGAATATGTATCTCGGAAACCGAAAGAAAGACAATTACATCTATAAAGAAAAATTGCTTAGAATTACGTCCTCGAGAACATATTTCAAAGCTTGAAATTCGCCGGATGTATCTTTGTAAACGACTCTTGATTTTCCATTTTTATTCGCCATTTTTCAATGTCTATTGTTTTTTAAATGTTACGATTAAATGTCGATAAATTTTGATCATGACAGTTTTTGAAATATTTTTTTTTTTTCAGATAATGAAATGTATGTAAATGTAATTTCTGTTTCATTAAAAAAAAAAAAAAAAAAAAAAAAATACGATAATTTTGAAAAATTTATACTTTTATTTTTTAATGAGTGAATAAGGATTTTCTAGTGAATAAATAAGCGTGATCAATATCGCAATAGGGATTCAATTTATGAAGGATAGTCTTGATAACATCCCGATGTAACATAATACATTATAATACGCACGTATAAGTATAGTGTTATTATCGTACAACTAATTCAAGCACACGATGTTTACGACGAACGGGTACGTATATAATCAATCTGAATCTATAAAGAATTTATATTCGAAAACAGATTCCTGAGCATGGTGGCACAGAAGTCTCCTACATAGAGAATGTATTTATAGTTACACTAGTTACATTGTTATTTTCTTTTTGAATTATGGTACGCGCATGCCATTATATTGCATGTACTCTTTCAAACGAGCTTCTATGGTTATCTCTACTTTTTATCTAACTGATGCTTAATTTAAAAGAAAAAAAAAAACAAATATATTTCTGTAAAGTATAAGTTCAAATAATATTTACACTTTCAATTTACACAAATTACAACATAGAGAAATTGAGAATAGCTTTATATAATTTCTAAATAAATTTAAAAAGAAAATGTTGGCAATATTATTGTTTCGTTTTACATTTGAATTTATGAAAGCGAATACACAGTACGACTTCTGAATGGTTCACGTATTATTATAACATACCAAATATGTCGAATGTAATAGCACTGTTATTACCATAGTAATAAAATTATCGGAGAGTTGCATGTTCAGTAGGTAAATTAATTATACTTTATTTCGTAATTATTAAATTAATTAATAAATTAATTATACTTTGTTTACGGCTGGAATTAATAGTTGTATAAAAGACACGTGTAAATCTTTATTGAGAAGAAGTCTGAAATTTTAATTAATATTGCGTCGTAATTAATATTGCGTTGAACGAGGGGAAAAAAAACGAATCGTTTATAACACACATAAATTAGTTAATCTTGAAAGAACGTAAAATTTCTTATTCGTTCGTTGGCGCTGTGCAAATATGCAATTAGCGTAGTCGTTTCGCTGGAATCGATATCGCGCAATGGACGTCAAATTAAAATTGCTAAATAAATCTCTACATTTAATACCATTACCATTTGACCTTATTTATGCTATTTGTGTAGTAATTACGAACTAGGAAACTCGCTAGGAAACTACGAAAGTCGTCGGCCGAGTATCGTTGTTATTCACTGAGTTGATACACGCAACTCAGCTTCAAGCAGAACGATCGTGTAACAGCTTCGTAAGATTCACTTCGAAAAACTAGCATGCGAAGGAAGTATGGATACCGCCGATATAATTAAATCGAGAGATACATCGGTGTGATATGATACGTGAGAAAGGAAATCTGCGTGTAGCTATCCAATTGCAAGTATGAAATTGAGTGCGTATAATAAGCCGTAACACAATTATACGTAGCTATGTGTAAAGTAGGTCGACATGCATGTACACGTCCCGTACCAAAGAGCGTAACTTCGGTTTAGCAAACAATTTAGCTATACCGTTTTATCTTCTGGCTACCTTTTACGCAAGTGTATTATTTATTCGTTCTCCACCTTCATTACGGGTAGCTGAAATCATGGTATTTACGTCGCACGTAAGAATTAAAATTCACAAATAGAAACGTTTTGCTTCGTTTGTTATCTTGCGTGTAAGTTACAAAATAGTCCGGGTGACAGATACGTTGAAAATGCATCTTGTTTTTCAGAATTCTTCAGATCGTAACAGTAAACACCGTCTCGTAACATCTGGTTAGAAAGACGTAATTATGTAGTATAGTATATAAAACACCATCATGTACATATACTATATATGTATGCGTATATAAACATACTATACTATACATACCATATACTATATATATATATATATATATGTATATTATATCAATCTTAAAAAAGTAATAGAAACAATTAATAACAATAATTAACTGTTAATTCTGAATAAAAACTACTTTTTATTTACGATTCATAAGTCTACGTTTCACTTGATTCGATATCGAGTACCGAGCGTAACTAGAAGTTTCTATTCAACGGTGTTACAGAAAAGCAGATGTACAGAGAGAATGTATCGAGTAACGTGGAAATTGAACTTCGAACGAAGAATCGTCTGGGAAAGATCATTTATTCCAATTTATTAGAGAATATACTGCTTTCCGTGGTATAGTCAATGACCTGAAACTCGAATTATTAATTGCAACAAATTTCACACGTACGAGCATCAAGCCGTTAGACGAGCTATTCAGTCAGAACCTAAACTCCACTATTTATATATTATCTCATTTTTAATACGTATCGTTGAATTTCACTTGTTACATTCTCAAAATTACATCATTATTATAAATTCAAAAAGCGAAATCACGTCTTTATCGTTATCTCGGTTTAGTCCCTTTGCAGTTGATATTCAAATTTCTGGAGCGTACAACTCGATCAAAGATCTAGATATCCGATATTGGAAATATAGTTTACATAGTGATGATACTGTGTACTCGCCACGTACACTCGTCGTTCACTCTGGGCAATAAACATTAAATTAAGAGGTTCGAGTGTAAAAGGGGTGCAGCGCACCAAGAGAAGAGTCTCCATAGTCTTTCGGTGAACAGTGTCTAAAGGATAAACGAAAATGGTGGGGTGCTCGTTGGGAAATAAATATATTCACCCCACCTTTCAGGACAAATCTCCCTACTCCTCCTGAAACGTTAGCACGTCGCGCTTCGCTATCGCACAGAATCACGGACAAATCAAACATGGCGATTCAGTCGCTGTTTGCAGTGAAGGCATACGGTTCGTAAAACGGGAGTAGAAGGTATCAAGTAGTGAATCAGGTAGTGTTTTTAAATGGTAATGAATACCAGCACCATTGTGAATCGCCGAATTCTGTTTAATATTACGAATATGGAGGATCATGATGCCAAAACGGTAATGGAGAAAGTGTCGGGCGGCATTGATAAAATACGTGACGTGAAGGGCATACAGGCAGAGCCGACGCCTGCGGCGTCATCGTTGCTGCTTACGGAACAAGTGTCGCTCCCTTCTGGCGAGAACGTCAACAAAAACGACTATATCGATAAGAAAACTGTAAGATATTTTGCTGCGCTAATTTTAAATGTTCGAAAATGCTCGCAATGTAAAGTCTTAATTACAGTCGGCACTCGTTTATTTTTATAAAGTGAATTTTCAAGTCGAGATTAATCGCATTAAATACCTTTGCTATTTCCTTGAAATATGTTCGTACGAAATAATATGATGCGATATAAGATGATGTAGTATAATGTAATGTAAAGCATTTATTAGTAGAGATTAATTGATTAATTCGATTGTTTTTACGTTTTAGTGCCCTAAGTTATTGGTAAAGAGTTCTGGGAAATTTGAGAGTGGTAGTGGTAGTGGAGATCAGGAGGGAGGTCAGCATGAGGATGGAAATGATATTGCAGCGAAAAAAAGAAAGACTCGCAGAGGTAAACCTAAACATAGAAAATTAAAACCATATTCAAAGCAACAGTTGTCATATCAACAACAGCTGAGATATAGATCTAGAGGTCGATTAGCAAAAACTGGTAGACAGCCTCCAGCACCGTATAATACCACGCAGTTTCTTATGAACGATCACAGTGATCTTCCAGACCTTGACCAAAAGCTTTCAGAAGCTGCATCTTCAGAATTGCCTACAACATTTCAGAAACCATCAGCCCCTTCTCGTACTCGAGATTCTAGTTTCAGTGTTGATTCCGACGAAGATTATTTCTATTCGTCTCCAGAAGACGAAGAAGAGTTCTTAACTAAGGAGTTTTCAACTGCATACGAAGACCTTCACGCTGAAAGATTAAGCACGTTAAGTAAATCAGAACTGATACAAGAGTATCTTCAGTTAGAAGCAAAAGTAGACTTATTGACGAAACGGTTACGTGGTAAAAATCTCCACCAAACAGAACAACGAGACTTGGAAAGCAACAGTAGTAGCACAGACACAGAATCAGCAAAAAAGTTAAAAATCTGTCAGCAACGAATTGACGATTTAATGCAACAGAATGAACAGTTAAAACGGGAAAATGAATCATTAAGGGCCAAAAGGCACAGCAGTCCTGTTTCAAGTGTCGATAGCGAAAGCGACAGTGATAGTACAAGTAACGGGAATAGAAGCAGATGTAGTTGTCTCCTTCCAAATTCTAGCTCTTCTTCAGAACTTATGGGATATGTTTCTAGAAGTAAAAATAGTCAAAGGAACGGCTCTGTGTCTAGTACTGATAGTAAAAGTGATACTTGTGATAGTAGCTCGAGTGACAATTCTAAAACATCTCTGACCCCTGTTAATCTTTCAAATGGTCATGTAAACGTTCAGAAAATGGACGGTCTCCCTACATAAATTACAAAAAGCTGATTTTACACGTAAAAAGTCTATTCAATGGTTCAAGAGTTAACGTACGAGTCTTATTAAATACTTCATTGGTCATGCATATTTGCTTTAATCCTATCAATTTAGGAAACAAGACTGGTTTAAATGCAATATTATTGCACTTGTGCAGTAAGAAGCCCTCTTCTTGATACTAGATGTAACCTTAGATCAGGGGTGGCGAATTGGCAGTCCGCAGGTCGGTCATGGCCCATGCCCTTACTTTCTTGATCGGTAACGCGATCCCCTCCACTGCATCGATCTCTTCACTGCATTGACTGTCATTGATCGTCATTGATTGTCATTGATTGTCATTTCGTCAGATTTCTTTCTCGCCGTGCATGAGCACTCCCTTATGAGTTACTTCTCCTGCTTGACGGGGGAATCGGCAGAGTGAGTGAGCAGCTCGAGCAGCCGGCTGCGAGGAAGAAGTTCGCCACTTCTGCCTTAGATTATCCTTGAATGTGCCCTTACAATTTACTTTCCACGTTTCTTTTAAGACTGTTTTGTGTAAACTTAAACATGTGTAAACGAAGTAGAAAATACATACCTAATCTTATGGAAGAGTAAAAATTTATATCTGTGCAAAGGTAGATTGTTATATGCTTGATAAAATTTGCGAAGGAGTTGTATATTTATGGTGTATTCTCTATAATGATATTTCATCTTCATTTAGTTACGATGCAGTTGAACCAATTCGTCATTCAATAGCTTTCAATGAACTGCCATTTGATGGTACAAAAATGTATAAACTTGGGGTTCACAGACCATCAACTAATAAATTATGAAATTAGATGTGATCAAAGATGTAAATTAATGTTATAAATAATTGTGATATTGTGTACAATTGTATAAATTTATTGTATCAAATTAGGTGTTAGTTTATGGTCTGAATATATGATGTGTTAAAGATATTTCGCACTTCGAATATTTAATAAATCTCAAAATTTCTTTCTTTTATTATAATTATTTTCCTGAAACTTAATTGAAGGAAGCGAGTAAGCTTCTTCCGATGGAACAGTCTTTCATTATGATAGAAAAAATGTTTCTCATAAGAGTTTAATAAAAAATATATTAAATATATTTCAAAGTAAATATATCTTACTATAGTAAGATGCAGTGTACATAAAGTTCAATTTTTGTTTTATTTGCTAAAAAAAAAAAAAAAAAGTGATAAATGAAGCGTTATGGAGTTAAAAGGAATTTTTTTTTTTAATGAATTTAAGTAAAAGAAAATTTTAAACGACTGACAGTTTCTGGAATTGAATATAAAATATATAATTCTACTTTCTTTGTTTTTCTTTTTTTTTTTTTTTTTTCTCCATTCGATCAAAGCGTATATATTCGCGTAATTAGATTAATTGTAAGAAATATATAATTTACATTTGGAAGATTTTGAAACACAGTTCTTGTGTTTATTGTGAACCAGGCCTAATACACTGTGAAACGTTGCTAACTTCGTGGCGCGTGAAATTGAAAAGCACGCAAGGCCAGTGTTTGGTCGTATCTTATGGTTGAGGTATTAACAAGTTTGTAAAAATTGTTGTCGGTCAAAATATTATGAAAGCAATGTCTCATCATTATGTGGTAACGGCACATAAGCCTACAGCAGTCACCGCGTGTGTGACAGGTAAGTAGAAGTGTTCGTACGAAAAAAAATTGTATGCTCTTCATCAACGATTATTTTCTTTTTACGTATGAAGGTAATTTTACTTCGCCTACGGATTTAAATCTCATATTAGCGAAAAATGTCCGATTAGAGATATATCTTGTTACACCAGAAGGTTTGAGACCACTGAAAGAAGTTGGAATTTATGGAAAGATCGCAGTTGTTAAATTCTTTAGACCGCCGGTAAGGTTATACTGGTATTTTTGTTTTATAACTTATCGTATCTCCCTATTTGTTGTTCTATCTGTACTAACATTTAACGTAATGAAATACGTATATTTTATGGAATATATATATATATATATATATATATATATGTTTATGTATATATATATATATCTATGAAATATGTATATTTTATGGAATATATATATATATTTATGTATATACTTGTGATACTTTTATTGAGAACAATATAACCTTGTATGTATACAAAAAAAATTATCTTTGATATCAGGCATGATTGTCAATGTGTATAAGCGTATGAAAATTAATGTAAATTTTAAGTCGTAATAAAATGAATTAATACATAATTAATAAACTGTAATATATTTCTGTAGCACGAGAAGAAAGATCTGTTGTTTCTTTTGACCACACGTTACAATGCCATGATTTTGGAATGTATCGGAGAAGGAGAAAATATAGAAATCATAACGAAAGCGCACGGGAATGTGGCAGACCGTATCGGAAAAGCTTCTGAAACAGGAATCAAAGCTGTGATTGATCCCAAAGCACGTGTAATTGGCTTAAGATTGTACGATGGCCTGTTTAAAATTATACCTCTCGATAAAGACAATCCGGAATTGAAAGCATCGTCGATACGTATGGAAGAGCATCAAGTGCAAGATGTGAATTTTCTTCACGGATGTGCAAATCCTACATTGATTCTAATTCATCAAGATATTAACGGAAGGCATGTCAAAACGCATGAGATTTCTTTGAGGGACAAGGAATTTGTTAAAATACCATGGAGGCAAGATAACGTAGAACGCGAAGCTATGATAGTCATTCCAGTACCTTCCCCTATATGTGGCGCAATAATAATAGGTCAGGAAAGCATATTATACCACGATGGGAATACGTACGTGGCAGTTGTGCCTCCAATTATAAAACAGAGTACCATCACATGCTACGCTAAAGTTGATAACCAAGGACTTCGATATTTGTTAGGAGATATGGCTGGACACTTGTTTATGTTATTTGTTGAGCAAGAAAAGAAACCAGATGGTACGCAAGTTGTGAAGGATCTGAAAGTTGAACTTCTGGGAGAAATTAGCATACCTGAATGCATTACATATTTAGACAATGGAGTGATATTTGTTGGTAGCAGACTGGGCGATTCACAGTTAGTTAAATTAATTACAAAAGCAGATGAGAATGGTTCCTATTGTGTCCCAATGGAGACTTTTACTAATTTGGCACCGATAGTTGATATGGCAGTAGTTGATCTTGAAAGGCAAGGCCAGGGACAGATGGTTACATGTTCTGGTGCTTTTAAGGAAGGCTCCCTTAGAATTATTAGAAATGGCATAGGAATTGAAGAACACGCGAGCATAGATTTGCCAGGTATCAAAGGTATGTGGGCATTAAAAATTGGCGGTGGTATTTACGATAACACTTTGGTGTTATCTTTCGTTGGACAAACCAGAATTTTGACTTTGAACGGAGAAGAAGTGGAAGAAACAGATATTCCAGGCTTTGTTGCCGATGAACAAACCTTTCATACCGGTAATGTTACGAATGATTTGTTTATTCAGATCACGCCAACGTCTGCTAGGTTAATCTCGTACGAGACTAAAACAGTCGTTTCTGAATGGGAGCCAGAAAATAAGAGAACTATCAGCGTGGTCGCTTGCAATGGCACGCAGGTACTTTGTGCCACTGGAAATGACTTATTTTACATGGAAATTTCGTGCGGACGGATTGTACCAAAAGGATTTGCCACTTTACAATACGAAGTTGCTTGTTTAGATATATCTCCATTGGACGGTCATACCGAAGCGAAAATCGCCGCAGTAGGACTGTGGACGCATATTTCTGTCCGCATCTTAACTTTACCCGCCTTGGAAGAGATCAACAAAGAGTTACTTGGCGGTGAAATTATACCCAGGTCTATCTTGATGACGTGTTTCGAAGGTAATACGTATCTGCTTTGTGCTCTCGGGGATGGCAGCATGTATTACTTCACGTTACACAAACAGAACGGTATGCTTTCTGACAAGAAGAAAGTTACCCTCGGCACGCAACCGACGGTCTTGCGGACTTTCAGATCCTTGTTCACCACTAATGTTTTCGCATGTTCCGACAGGCCTACTGTAATTTATTCGTCGAATCACAAGCTAGTATTCAGCAACGTCAACCTGAAGGAAGTAAATCACATGTGCTCTCTGAACGCAGAATCATATCCGGATAGTTTGGCGTTAGCGACCGACAGTACGGTGACAATCGGGACAATCGACGAAATTCAAAAGCTGCACATCCGTACCGTTCCACTTGGAGAGTCACCGAGACGGATTGCTTATCAAGAAAGTTCCCAAACATTTGGCGTAATAACGATGCGCGTCGACATACAGGACAGTAGCGGTGTCAGTATCGTAAGACACTCCGCATCCACGCAAGCAGCGTCCACATCCAGCAGCAGTCACATCGCATCGTACAACAAACCTACGGGGCATACAGCTAGCGACATTTGTCAAGAAATCGAAGTGCACAATCTGCTTGTTATCGACCAGCATACTTTCGAGGTTTTGCACGCACACATGTTGATGCCCACTGAATACGCATTGTCAATGATATCGACGAAATTAGGCGAGGATCCGACGTCCTACTATATCGTTGGCACGGCGCTTGTCCATCCCGATGAAACCGAGCCGAAAATGGGCAGAATACTTTTGTACCACTGGAGCGATGGAAAGCTGACGCAAGTTGCAGAAAAAGAGATCAAAGGATCCTGTTATTCTTTAATTGAATTCAACGGGAAGCTCCTCGCTAGTATCAACAGCACTGTCCGTTTGTTCGAGTGGACAGCGGAGAAAGAGCTCAGATTAGAATGCAGCCATTTCAACAATATCATTGCCCTTTATTTGAAGACCAAAGGTGATTTCATTTTGGTCGGAGATCTCATGAGGTCTCTCACGTTGCTGCAGTATAAAACTATGGAGGGCTGTTTCGAGGAGATAGCGAGGGACTATAATCCAAATTGGATGACTGCCATTGAGATATTGGACGATGACACTTTCTTGGGCGCTGAGAATTGTTTCAATCTGTTCGTTTGTCAAAAAGATAGGTAAGATATATTCATTTGGCAGATTTTCATTCTACGCGAATGTTTTTCGATATATTCGTGATGATTCGTTGAAATTAACGCCGTCGAAATGAGAAAAATTAAAAATGCATTTTTTTTAGTGCCGCCACTTCTGAAGACGAAAGGCAACAGATGCAGGAAGTTGGACAATTTCATTTAGGCGATATGGTCAACGTTTTCCGGCACGGGTCGTTAGTGATGCAAAATTTAGGCGAGTCAAGTACACCCACGCAAGGTTGCGTACTGTTTGGCACTGTTAGCGGCGCGATTGGTCTAGTCACGCAAATTCCATTCGCATTTTACGAGTTCCTGAGAAATCTCGAAGACAGGCTGACGAGCGTGATAAAAAGTGTCGGCAAAATAGAACACAACTTTTGGAGAAGTTTCAACACCGAGTTAAAAATCGAGCAGTGCGAAGGCTTTATAGATGGAGACTTGATCGAGAGTTTTCTCGACTTGAGCCCCGATAAAATGGCAGAAGTTGCAAGCGGTCTTATGGTAAGACCTCGTGGCAAACTTGTTCTTCAAATTATAACACGTGATTCATTGTAGAATTTTTTATCTTATCTTATTTTCCCCGCTTACAGATCGACGATCCTAGTGGAATGAAAAAAGAGGCAACAGTGGATGATCTTGTAAAAATAGTAGAAGACCTTACGAGAATACATTAGATGTAACCTCTTTTTGGTTGATTTGTATAGTTTATTATATCTCGAAAAGCTCGACAAGGAAAATAGATCGATAAGGAAAATCTTAAACGTTTGGGAAACAAGTTAAGAAATTTATATACAATATCTATTTATCGTTAATAATAATAAGAAAGTAGGAAAATACATTTTTCTTTTTTTCCATTCTTGTGAAAGTACTTTATTATATACGCCTGTAGTCTTCTATCTTAATTCTGATTGTATTACAGTAAAAGTTTGCTTTCAAACATTTGTACATGCACGTACAAAGCTGAAAAGCTGGTCAAAAAGGTTTTAAACTTATTTCAAGGATACGTAATTCGTAGAAATCATCGAGAATTGGACTTTAACATTGTTGTTGCACTCGTACGTGTCGTCAATGTGTCAAAGATTACGATTAATTTATTTAAACGGTACTTATGAATTTAAAAACTTTTTGATCAACAGTTTTATAACTACTTACGATAGCTGTCCTTTGTTTCTAATATCTCAGAAGTGTGTCAAAGATTAAACTTAAATTAGTAATCGCATACGTACGTTGATCAAGTTATAAACATCTTGTACACTCAATATAGAATATCAAATTTCTTTTGATAATACTTCCACTTTTCAATATGATAAATAGAATAACTTGACAAGAATTTACTACTAATTTACAATTGTAATCATATTAGCGTTAATTGAAAAAGTGAAGAAATTATTAGAATCCTTATATCTTTGTAACATTGAGTGTAAATAATAAAAAAGGATATCCACTTTCTGATAAAATTTTTTCGTACTACGTGTACATTCAGTCTACTTGTTTGCATTTGTTGCAGCTTTCAAAGTAACAGGATCGAACAACCAGTTTCTTAATTCTTCGATACCTTGACCAGTCATTCCACTAGTTTCAAATATAGTTAATTCTTGCGTAATTTCTTTTCGCATACGCGAATAATGAAGCATGAGTAAAGCTTCGTTGCGCATTTGGCGATAAGAGAGATCCATTTTATTCAGTATTAACGCGACTTTTGTATTTTGCAGCGTGGGATCAACTAACAATGAGTAAAGCAACACTCCTGCCGCGCTTATTTGGCAAAGATTGCTCGTATCTATCACATAGATAAGCTTCCGTGTCTAAAAAACGAGGATAATAATTTAAAAAATTATAGAAAACTTGCGTACATACGTGAAATCTCTTATTTTTATCGTTTTCAGCTTTTTTTGAGAGGAAAATTACTTTTTTAAAATAATGCTTCCATATCGGTGCCATACTACCGCCAATTTCTTTAACAATCATGTCAAATTCTCCGGTATTGTTTTTTACTGTGAAAAGATTTATGCCATTCGTAGGAACAGTATGAGTTGCATTGTCTATCTCATCCCCTTGCAGTCGTTTCATTAAAAACGTCTTGCCCGATTTAACAGGGCCAAGGCAAAGGCACATCTTTCGACGCTTGTTATATTTATTCGAGAAATATATTCGAGAATTCACTGTGCATTTGTAAATTGTGATCTCAGCAATCTTGCACGTGCATACGCGCATACAGAAATGTATCGATTTAACAAATGTGCTTCTACGGTGAATGAAAATATAGTTCAGAGAGAATGCACGTATTTTTCAACAACTTGCTTTAATTAAAACAAAATGTTAATAGACAACATATGAGAGTCAGGTATTCTAATACACATTTCGTAACTTTCGTAACATTTTAATATACAAAACTTCAAAATCGCGTACATTAACTATTGCTCGTTTGCATAGAAAATTTGTTTTCAAAGGCAAATGTTACGAATTTTGCCAAAGATACGAGAACAACAGTGTTTTATTATTACACGTAACAAATACTGGATACACAACGAATTTATAAAGTACAACGTAGTACGTTCACTCATGTACAAGTAAATAATTATATAATTTTATAAGTACGATACGAAATGAATGAAATGGTATATGTTAAAGATAAAGCAAAATACAAAAATTGTATATAATTCCTTTGTGTGTTGCCCTTTTTTTTATTTTTTAAATTTTAGTTCGTACATAACATATATATAGATAGATCTTTCTCTTCTTTAACATATACATTTCAACCACATTTTAACAATCTTTGTTAATAACATCGGTAGAAACACATCTTTCTTTTATCAATTAATCAAGCAACATAAGAATAAAAATAAATAAAATTACGAATTATGATCTGAACGTCTAAAACATAACATAAATAAATAAATATATTAACAAAGGAAAAATATACACTTGGAACAAAGAAATAAATTATCGTAACAATTCTTGCTCGGAAAGATATGTATTCCATCAATGCAAACCAAACTCACGTTTCTTATTTAATTCGCTGATTTAATTCAAATAAACGTTCCCGTAATAAAGTTGATTTTATACACTTCAATCCTTTGCACTCATCGAGCAAATTATGAAATGCTGTCAGCCACCTATAAATTCAATATAAAACAATAAATATAATTATTATTAATATTTACACTGTGTTACAGTTTTCTAGATATATATTCGTATAACGCTCCGAATGTATATCCAGAATACAAAGGGAAAAAATAAGTGCAAAGGTTCAAAACCGTTCGAACGACAATGAGTGCGTGACCTTTGTGATCGCGTTTACGTTTCTTGTATCTTTGTTAAAGAATATGAGAAAAGCACGTCACGTATGTTGCGCACAAGGCACAGACGGATTACCTACGCTAGCGCGAATTGACAAAATGGAATAAAGAACAAGAATCCGCTACAGTTCTTTTTTTTTTTTTGAACGTACTATAAATACTCCAATTTCGCGACGTTAATAATTTATCTAATCTCCTGTACAAACGTATTTATATATATATGTCGTATATTACAAAGTAAGTTCTCTGAGTCTGTATATACAATGATATCATTATAGATTGTACTCCAAACTTAGTAATGCTTTTTCTCGAGGGAGCACAACTAGACTAGAATTTATCAGTTCAAGCTTGATTCACCTTCTGTAGCAAAGATCGTACTTGTCGAGGCATTTGCCACGATTGTAAGCGTTTATCTTTGCTACCAGCTATAATCTAGAAGAATAAATTTGTCGAACGTTAGACTCGGTGCAACATGCGATATTTCCAATGGCATTTTAAGAAGATAGTTTAGATACCTTATTGTCTACAACTTCCATACTTAACAACATATTACCAGGTCCAGGTACGCTACATACAAACTGATGATCCTAAAATTCGTTCGAAAATTAATACAAAACGGACATGATTGTTTTAATTTCATATTAACCTTTGTGTCGAACACATAAATATTTCCGTCATAACAACCGGCAAACAATAGTTGTTTGTACAGACGCATGCACACGATTCCCACGCCGGCGTTGTACTGCATCGTTTGTTCGCCGTTCTACAAAGATGAATTTAATAAATTTCACGCGCAACAATGAAACATCATCAACAGCAAAAGGCATTTAACAGCAAAGGTATATAATTATTTGTACAAACAAACCGTAAAATCAAAGACTGGTATAGACGTGCTGCTCGTGCCACAGTAAATTAAATTATCGTTACGCATTAGGCTGTACACAGTGTGACTTTTTTGACCGCAAATTGTGCGAAGAAACAGGCCGCTCTGAGCATCTCGTATGGTTATCGGTTGGCTACGCGATGCTACAATAAGAACTCTTCGCGGACCCTCGTTAGTTGCTTTCAAAGCTAACACAGACTTATCTGAGAATTGTATACTGTCTCCTTTAATAACGCCCGTCTGAAACATACGTTGACAACGATGATATTTTTATCATCTTTGTTGCACTTTTTATTATATTCTTCAACTTTTATTATACCTTCATATGATAACGTAGAACGTGACCTGACTTGGTGCCAATGAAAATTATTCCCCATGCTTCGTTCATACATTGTACAGGGCTGCCTATGTCTGCTGTGTCTCTCACTTGTACTCCGGTCTAACAAAGTTTATTTACAATTTTATTTATAGTACAGCAAAAGTACGTACAACGAAAAGGTACATTAGTTACACGCCGTGCATTAAATTAACAAACACGTTGCTCACCTTTATGTTGTAACATCGCAATGTTCCATCCAACGAACCAGAGAACATCCATTCTTTGCTAATGTCTGTGCTAATTACATTGTACACGTACAAACACGTTACCGCCGCTTTATGACCTTTGTAAATATTCAATATTCCGTTAGACGCTTGATTATACCTATAAATTCTGCCATCTTCGCTCGCAGCTAGGAATGAATTCTCAAAAACCTAGAAGACATACTTCATTTTCAAGTTGTTAAGTCTGATCTAACTAATAAGCGCAGGGATTCTCATAAAAGTTCTCCGTAGTGCCAATCTCGTGATCACAGATGGGAAAACAAAAGAAACAAAGAAACGACAAAGAGCCACGTTGAAACACGTAATACAGAAATATACGCTTTGTCGTGTATATGCCAATAAAATGTCTCACAATGGAGAACAAAAGTACGGCGACAAAGAAGTAATGGTATTTCTGTAGAAATATGAAATATAACCTCATTTTGTAAGAACTGAAAACATATCGACAGAAAGTTGTGAAAAGGAAAAAGAAAAAAGAAAGGAAAACGAAAATATCTAGATCCACCGTGTTACAGCAAGGGAACAAAAATATCACGCGAAGAGCTCGCAAAGAAAGTATTTCCATTGTCGTTATTTCTTTTTCAATTTCTTTTTCAACACCCTGTTTACCTTAATATCTAAAATAGGACCTTTGTGAACCGTGTACTGCGTCCTCGCTTGTTCTTTGTCCTCTTTGTCTATCACAGCCGTTGGTGACTCGGAATCGCTGTTGTGCTGTCCGTTGTTCTTAACGACTCGCACCCTCTCCTCCACAATCTCGACGTCCGATTTCTCACAATTGCGCGCAATGTCCATAGTAACGAGTTCGTTGACCAAAACCGGCATGACATCGATGTCAGGATTTTCGCAGGATTCTTCCGTATCGTTCACGGGTAACAAGTCCACCTTCGCGGTTTTCGTCGCTCTGTTGACTTTATCGGCGGTGGTACTTGTTATCTGCTCGAAGGCACATCTCGGTGCTGCGTGGTCGATCTTTCCCATCGGTCTCGATGTCTGACTCTGTGGCGATTCACAGGGCGATTCTTTGGTCAACGTGGTGGTCGATTGCGTGGAACTTGCGAGAGCATCTGTTTTCTCAGGGCAGTTGACACAATGCACACTCTGGTTGACTCTGGTTACACCGTACTTTCGCGATACGTTCGTCGGTTTCAAGATCGTGCGTCTGCAATCCACCAGCCGCACCATGCAATTCATCATCTCGCATATCGTGTGCTTCTTGTGTCTTTTAAGTTGTTTCGACGATTCGCCGCTCGGCTCGTGCGGCGCCACCTCCGTCTCTGAGAAGAGCGTGGGCGTGCATCTCTTTCTGTTCGCTGCCGGCCTTTGAACGCTGCGACAACACTTTTTCGCATTTACCAGCACGCACTGCTGGAGTTCCTCGCACGGCGACCGCGACCGCGTTCCGAAGTTCTTCTCGTCTTGCTTCGCAACTGTCACCGCGGTGTCAGCTTCCACTTTTATTCGTTTCGCTCCTGCTGGCTCCTCGTTGTATCTGGAGCTTCGTCGAACGACAGTTTTGCTGCTTGCCCTCTTGTGTTTCAGCAGCTTCTTGCCAACGAACGCTTCGCCGCCTTTTAACGCCTCTGCGCTATCGACGGAGGAGGAGGAACTTTGATTATTGTTTTCCTCGCCGGATCGCGCCTCGGTGTCTTTCCTTTTACGCGGCTCTTTCTGCTCTCTCACGTTTGCAAAGTGTTTGTAGCCTTCAGGCGGACGATTCGATTCTCCCATATCGCGTTTGTCGCCGTTGTCTTCGACAGTTATGGGATGTTCTTGCACGTTGCTTTCGTTTGCGTTTTCCAATTCCAAATCAGAGCCGTCGGGGGGTTTGTTCTTCGACGTACCCTCGTCCGCGATAATCGCGTCAGATTCAACCGGGATGTCGGTGTTCTCCTCTTCCGTTTTCTCTTCAACCGCCGCGATATTTTCGTCGACGTTGACACGTTTGTCCTTCGGCTGAGATTTTCTCGTTTGCACGTCGATCTTCCCTCCGGATTTCTCGCCACGTTCCGACACGTTCGAGATGTTCCGATCGTCGGTAATATCGCTCGATCTCGACTCGGCACGACAGATTCGACACGAATCCGAATCATCCGAATCGAGGATCGTCGTTCGATCGATACAGTCGCTCGCTACAGTTTGTTGCCCGGAGGACACTGCTAAATCAATATCATCCGTGGATCTAGCGTCGAGCGAATCTCTCGTAATTTTCAACGCGCCGTGATTTTCTGAATCTTGCAATTGGTAATGCTCACCGTTTGGAAGCTCTTGCGATTTGTCAGGCAGCAACGTTACCGACCGCCGATCGGTATCGTCCGTTTCAGCATCGTTTCTCTCACTTTTGCTTTGAGAAATGATCGCCAACTCGGCCGTCGACGATTCGTCTTTCGCACCTTTCGACGCGGAAGCGCGCGCCATTTCTTTTCGTTCCTCTTCGTCGTCCGCTTTATGCTCGTGGTTCTCCGCTGAATTCAGCACGGCAGTAGCTTCGGTGAATGATATTTTCTCTGCGTAAGATGGTCCCTCCGCGTAAAGATCGGACGTTCTGTTCTCTGCCACCGCGTTTATAACCTCAACCACGTTCTTCCATAATCGCGGGTCGCTGGTTTCTTGTCTTCGTTGCTCGAACGAGTCCAACAGTTCTCTCTTCTGATGCAGCTTCCTCGCGTACAGCGTGGCAAGTGGCAACTGCTCCTCGTCAGAGGTCAAAGCGTTCACCGTTCTCAACAAGTTTCTCAGTTTCTTCCTCTTTCTCCGCCGGGTTTTCTCTCTCGTTCGTCGGGCTTTCGCCATTTCTTTCCTGTACGTTTCCTCCAACAGGGCAAGCCCGGTGTTCGGTTTCCTTTGATCGTCGGCGGCCGTCGTCGAACTCTGAAGGAACGAGTCCCAAGTACTGTCGTCCGAGTATATCGACAGCATCTCTGGCGTTTTGCTCTCCGACAGTTTCTCCATCGATTCCGCGTCCTTTTCGTCGTTCTTCTTCTCTTCGCCGATTCTCTTCGCCGATTCCGTGCAATTTCCACCGTCGAATTCCTCCTCGTCGTCGTTTCCGTTTTCCGTCTGTGATCTGCTAGGATCGTTCTCAACGACATCGTCGTCTTCGACTTTCGTCGCCTCGCTGGTGAAAATCTGATCTGAAAGAAGTGAAGTTTGTACGGTTGCTGGCCGCCTCGTTTCCTCTCGTTTGCACGTTGATTTTGTCCCGTTGTCATTGTCGTTTGCCTGTTTCTTCCCAATGTCAACGACGTCTAGTTTACCATCAAACCTTTTCACCGATCTTTCAGGCTTCTGTCTCTTTCTTTTCTTGGCCGATCTGGCGCCGATTTCTTCACCCTCTGTGTCACGATGATGACGATGACGATGATGATGATGATGATGATTATGCTTGCCCAAAGTCTTGGATTTATTAGCGCTGATCGAGCTATCTTTCGCGCAGTGATTCGCCGGTGGTGCAGCGTCAATGTTTTGAAGTAACCGCGACATCAACGAGGACGGTGTTCGCGGTCGAGTTAAAGGCGACTCCGCCATCGTGTTCTCGTCCTGTGCGTTGCATCGTTGCAAACTCTTCTCGTCGCTCGTCAACATCTGATACAGGGTCATCTTCTCCGTCATTAGTTTGTGGATCTCCACGTCGATCTCGATCATCCTGGCCATCACGGCCTCTTTCGTCGTTGGCTGCTTCTTCGCCACTCTCGCCAGGCTCGCTGAAACGCGTTTCTTCTTTTTCTGTTTCATTCTTGGTTTGCTCGCCACGCTGTTTAAGAATCTGCTTCTGTTTCTTCCTTGAACCGACTTGCCGACGTTCTTATCGACGCGAGCAGTCGACGGCAGGTCGACCAATCCGCCAGGTGACTCTGCTACGTCGGTTGCAAACTTCTGCGAGCTCTCCTCTCTTTCTTCCCCGACTTTTTCTTCTCTGACTGACTTTCGTCGTCTCACCGCCATGGTCGTGTCGCCATCTTTTTGGTAGGTATCCTTAGTAGCTGTGTCGATAACATTCCTCGAGTATTCTTCTGCCGGCGGAATTCTCTCCAGAGCGGAATGAAGAGCTGCTGGACTCTTCGACGACACGACCATGGCCTCGACGGGATTCGATTCCACGTTCGACGCTGAAACAGAAGGAAACACGTTCGTAGTAGTAGCGGTAGTAGTAGTAGCGGTAGTAGTAGTAGTAGTAGTAGTAGTTTTGTCTGCGAACGGTGTTGTCTGTTCTCGGGGGAGCGTTGCATCTTGCATCTCTCCCTTGTCGAGATTTGGCGATCGAACGTCGCGCGTGAAACACTCTTCTTCCTCGCTTGCAGACTTGGCCGTGATGAAAATATCCACGGCCTTGGCGTGCAAGTCGTGCAGGCAGTTGAACTTCTCGTCTATGTACTCGTCCAGAACGATGAACGGCTCGCTGTCCTCGATGAACGTGTCGCGATTCTCAATCCCTGCCACGGATAGGAATTCTTCGTTCCCGTTTCCGGTTTCGCCAACCTCGACGCTGTCGTCTTTCACCACGCTTGGATCATCTACCGCGTCTACCGCGAGCAAGGAACCAGCATCGCTTTTCTCTGCGACAGATTTATCGTTATCAGGCTGATTATCGGTTTGCAATCGTTGGCCGGTCTCTCCCTGAACCTTCGTCGAGCTCTCCTCGACAATCTCGTCGTCTGCTGTTGCACCAGCCGATCGAGACACCTGGTAAGCGTCGTTGTTGACAGCGTCGACGAGGAAACCCTTGAAAGGGCTGCTACTCGGTGACGCTGTTGTTGGCTTGTCCCCCCTCACCTCCTCCGAATTATCCGATCTCGAGTAATTCTCGCCTGATCTATCATCTAGCTCCCTCGCTGTTGTTGTTGTTGTTGTTTTGCTGGTTTCGCCAGTTCTCTCGTCGTCGACGTCTTTGCCCGCCTTCTCTGAAACACAATTAGCACAAGCCTCGGCGGCCTCGTCATTCTTGAAATTCTTCACGTTGATTCTATGACCGTGTTTCTCGATATCGACATCGATCCGCTCGCTCAACAAATGGTGAGGCTCCCTGGCGATAGCACGTTCTGGGAATGCACGTGCTGCGTGGTTCATGCATTTTTCAACGGGTATCGATTCCGTCGGCGACGCGTCTTCGTTACACACGTCTTCTCGCCGTTTGCTCGAGCTTTCGACGAGTGTAGATTCGACCGACATTATTACAACCGCCTCGTTGTTTATACTCGCTTGTTGTTTCCTCTCCGTAACGTCGCTTTCGATTTTCTTCGTTAAGTTCCCATCGTCATCGCCATTTTCTTCTTCTTCTTCTTCTTCTTTCTCTTTTTCTTTTTCTTTCTGACTCGAAACGATCGTTTCGTTGTTAACTCGTCGTGTCATCAAACTATTGTTGTTGTTGTTGTTGTTGTTGTTGTTGTTTCCTCTCGCTGCGGAATGAGCGTCCACCCGTTTCTGCGGAGTTCTCCTGTTAATTATCGTCGCTCTCGAGTTCGATAAATCGTGGTTGCTTACCTTTTCGCTGTGGCTGGTGACCTTGCGCGAGCTCGCGATCAATGGCAGTCTACGCGAGCTCTTTCTATCGTTTATCGGGTCGAATCTGGAGCACTTCTTCTCGTTCTTCTCCTTAATCAGTTTCAACTCCTTGTTCCCCTCGGATCGGATGTTCTTGAACTTGGACGAGTCGACGGATTTGTTCGACGGTATTCTGCTCGAACTCGGTGCTTTCGCATGGTTCTTCGATTCACGCCTGTTGCGCTCTTCCTTGTTGAATTTCGATCTCGCGGCAGCTGAGTGTTCCTTAGTCTTTAGCTCGACTATGTCCGTGCTCTGACGATCTTGCAGGCTGCTGTTGCTCTTCTCTTTCAATTCTCTGCCAGTGGACACGACCTCGTCCGCGGAGGATCTGGATCTCGCCTTAATCAGTCGCGGATCCTTGCTCGTAATTTCTACTTTGCTCGTCTTCTTCGTCTCGTTCTCAACGTTGGACTTGCTGCTCTTGGCAGACTTCGCACGAGGATGTTCCAACTCCTTCGAACGTCTCTGCAACGCCCGCTCTTTGTACGCTTTTATGTCTATCTTTCTGTAATTATTGCCAGGCTTGTTCACCTTGTTCGCCTTGGTGGTCGACGACGGAGCGTTGCTATCGAAAACGACAGCGTTCGACGCCGAGTTGTCGTTGGTCGCGTGCATGATCGCGCCAGTTGTTATCTCGTTGGACGACTGAAGAAACGTGGACGACTGTCCCTTCGAGGACAATGGCGTAGTCTGCCGAGTAGCAGTATCACGCGGTGGAACGTCCATCTTGTCTGTTTGTTCGCTGTCGCAACTGCTCGCTGTTTCGCGATCGTCTCTGTTCACCTCCTCCGTCGTTTGTTTCCGATCGTTTGGTTCAGGCATCTGTTTCAGCTGCGCCTTGGTTTTCGGCTGCGTTGTCACGGGAATACCAACGTTCGACGGTTTGCCGTGGTTGGTTTGTGTCTCGACGTTGAAAGCAAGATCGGAGACTTGTTGTTCCTTCAAGCACTGAGATTCATCGACCGATGCCTCGTTGATCCGGGCGTTGTTGTTGTTATTGCTGCTGCTGGCAATTCCAAGGGCCAACGAAGAGTTCACCTCCTGCTTCACTTCCTTCTTGATCTCGTCCTGCGTCAGTAGCCGGAAGTCGTCTGCTTGCCTGGATTCGGACCTCGAGGAGTCCGATTGTGAATCTCGCCTCTTCTTTCTCCTGCTTTTGTCTCTCCTACGTTCTTCTTTCTCTCGCCTGTCTCTTTTCCTTCTCTCGCGTTTGCGGGATCTCCTCTCCTTGTGCTTGCTCTTCTCCTTCCACTCCTTCTCGATCTCGGCTGCCACCTCGTCCCTGATCGTCTCGTTCAACGACCTGTTCTTCGCGATCTTCTCATTCTCCTTGATCACCTTCAGCAATTTCGTCACGTTCGGTGCCACCGTCTCCTCGCCGTCGCTGTCGCTGAAACTGCTCTCGCTGTCGCTGAAACTGCTCGAGCTGCTGCTACTCTCGCTGCTGCTACTCTCAGACTTCTCCTCCTCGCCTATCCTCTGGTTAGAACCGTCGTTTGCCACGTTGTTGTTGCGCGCAGCAGCAGCAGCAGCAACAACAACGTCCACGCGGCTCAGAGGGCTCATGCTCAAACGTCGAGCGGGTGAGTCCGAGGAGCAGTGCCTTCGTCGTCGAGCTGCACGGTTGCTCAGATTCTCCGCGCTGCTCGAGGCGTTCCTCCGTGGAGGTTGGACAGTCGCAGACCCGTACTTCGCCTCCCACTCCTCCTTCGTCAGATTCCTGAACGTGTCCGGATCCTCCCGCGCCTTTCTGTTCCACCTGTTCTCGCTGTGGCGCAGCGAGCTGTTGTTGCGGTCCGCGGAGCTGGACTTCCGTGACCTCGGGTGATCCACGCTGGCGTTACTATCGCCGAGCTGCCTGGCTCGAGCGATCCCCGCTGAAAAAATATCGTCGAGATCAGTCACTGAGCTTCGGTGATTGGGAATTCGCTCCGTGTTCGCAGTCAACTCCGCGTTCGAGTCGACTGTTTGACTGTTTGACGAAAGCGTCTCCGCGACGATCCTCTCCGCAGTCGGCTCCGCCGTCAGACTGCTGCTCGAGGACAAGGTCCTCGTCCTCTCCGCCACTTGCGACAGTATGTCGTCCAAGTCAGCCTCGTTGAACAACGGCTGCTGTTGCTTCTTGTGCTGCGTGCTGCTCTCTGGCTCTTCGGCGAGACAGTTCCATCGATGCGACGAGTTTGTATTGTTAGAAATGCTCGACGACTCCACGTGATGATGATGATGATGATGATGATTAGGGTCCTCTTTACCCAAGCTTGTCCTTGAGAGCTTGTGTTCCTGAGTGTCCATTTGGCATTTGATGGCCAGAGAATTTTCCAAGTTTTGGGGCGACTCCGCCGTCGTCGTCGTCGTCGTCGTCGTCGTCGTCGGGTCGTCAAACGGTATGTCGAGCTGCAGAACTTCGCTCAGATGATGGATGAACTCCGTTGGCAAGTCGGTGATGCCGACAACGGCGCTCGGGTCCAGCATCGCGTTCAGTTGATTCATAAACTCGATTCTGTCGTACTCCTTCATCTTCTCGTCCTCCACGTTACGCAGCTCCAACGACAGCGACGACTTCCTCTCCTTCACCAGATGCTTCATCGCGATGTCGAACTTGCGGAGGCTCGAGTTGTTCACCATGTTGCATATGTCGTTCTTGCTCATTTTCAGGAAACGGCTGATCACTCTGCTCTTCCACAACGACTCCGAGGTGAGAGCTTTCTCCTTTCTAGGCTCGTCTCTTGGTTTCTGGCTCTTCCGCGATGTAGCGTTTCCTTGCAACTTCTCCGAGTCCCTGTGACTCTTGTGACTCGGTGACTGAGCGTTGTTGCTTGACTTCTCCTGCGTGGGGACACCGCTTGCTGCCAATTGCGAGTCAGAGTTCCTTTTAATTTTCACCTCCTTCTGCTGCTGGCTTCTACTAATTTGACTCGCGTTGTTCCTGCTCTCAAAGGGATGATGCTTTCTAGTGGTGGGTCTCTGTTTGTTTAAATTTTGCACCGTGCCTTGTTGGTTGCAGGTCTCTCGGTTTTCTGCAACGTTCAGAGAGATCCTGTGCCAATCCTCTGGCTTCTGTATTCTCTTCGTCTTGGTGTTCAAGTTGAACACCACTTTGGGCCTTAGTTGGTCGTTGGATAGTAACGCGTCCTCTGTACTTTTGCCCTGACTTTCTACACTTTGCCCCTTGTCTGTCGTTTCGTTAGCCTCTTGTTTCTCCTTTGATCCACGTGATAACTCTAGTCCGCAAGCTACAACATTTTGTCTATTTCTTTTGTCTCTGCTCTCTTTCCTCCTCTGTTTCTTTGCGTTACAACTTGCGTTTCTCTCCTCTGTTGTTACAGGGACAACGTCTGCAATTTCAATTGGCACTGGAATTTCTGCCAGTGTTAATGCTGATTCAGGAACTGGCGCATCCCTGTTCTTCTTCACTTCTTCCGTCCAGTTCATCTGCTTTGCAAATTCCATTGCTTCTTGCATGTCTTCCAATCCGTCGCCCATGCTCATACCTTGGTTAGGATTGGAATTTCCTTTCGCCGAGGACGAAGGTTCTTTCACTTTTGCCGGTGGAGGAACTTCAGTGATAGTCATCGGTGATAGACGTAATGAAAACTCCTTCATCTTTACTTGTCCACCGCTTGTTTGTGACACAACAGATGGAAAGTTCGTTTGCACGTTGGACATGAAGTTGACAGGAAGTCGATGAGACGGTACGTTTATGGAAGAGTTCAGTCGTGGAAAATTTGGTGTAACAGGACTAATACTGTAATCAGGCACTGATGACGTTTCCATTAAATTCAATGGCACTGCGTTTGACCTGGATGCATCCAAAGGAACGATCAAGTTGGAACGCTCTTGAGAAGTGAGTCTTGGATCAAAAATTGGTGGAGGTAGAAGAGTTTCCTTCCTTTTATGAATTTTCGGAGGTGGCTGTTGTGGATTAAATTCAGGTATTTGTTCGCCAATTGTTACTGATACGTATGGAATCCTAATTGACGGTGGTCCCCTGTGGTCAAAGGCAGAGGGTGGCTCTGTAACTTTTGAAGCGTTTTGAGAAACATTTGCCAAGGGCATAGACTGCTGTAGACTATCCTGTTTATTTGATGATTCGTTTATACCTGATTTTGATTTTATGTTTGGCGGAGGTTCGCTTGGATCGAAGGCAGGTGGCAGATCGTTAGAAGAAAATGGCACTATTGAATTGTGCTGAGTGTCATGGCTTGAAATAGGTACATTATGTATAAATGGCGGCAGCGTTTGTGGATCAAATCCAACTGAAACTAAATCAGTTGGCTTAAATATTGTAACGTGTTTTGGCAGAGAGATCCGATTGCCATGATAAAAAGATAATCTCTGTGATCCTCCGAAGAATGAATTTGTTACATTTTGTTGGAAAGTCCAATGGCATCTAGGCCCTCCTGTTCTCAAAGTGAATCTAGGGGATTCGTTGAAGGCCTTTGATTGAAAAGCAAGTGGATTATTTAATTTTCTATCGTCGTTTAACTTATTATTCACTTCATTGTAATTTAAATGCGTTGAAGACGCGGGATCGCAAACAGCGTTCAAGTGAATTTCTTCAGATACATTTTTCAAATTTTGACGAATTACCTCTCGGGGAACATTTGTTTCTGAATCGTTTTGAATCTGATCATCTTCGAGCAATTTTGTTTCTATATGATCATTCTGTTGTATATTTACATCGGTATCTTGCGCGATATCGCTATTTTGATCCTGTATATCCGCTTGCACGGTGTTTTGATCTTGTGAAAAATCTATCTTCAACTCATCTTGATTATTTGTAGTTAATACTGATGTAGAAGTTGTTTTTACGTCATTTATATCTAAAACCTTCTCCAATAGTGAATTATCCACTGACTCTGTTGGTGACAGATTTGTACAAATATTCTCATCTACATTTAACGTAGATAATTTTTCATCAACATTATTAACGTTCGAAGATGTTAAATTTCCTGTAATACTTTGCAATTGTAAATTTTCTACGTTGCAGTGAAAATCAGGTGATTCACATTGATGTATTTGTTCCTGACATTTGTCATCTTTCACTGATACATTTGATTGTTTGAGGTCATCTTTGTCGCACAAATCTAGAATAATTAAAGGTTCTCCTCTACTTTCATCTATAGTAATAATTTCATTATTTGTACTTGTAACATTGTCCTCGAGCTTCTCGTCAAAAGTGATTGAAATCTTATTGCCAAGTTTACTATCTAAGTTTCCACATTTTATGTTATTGCAATCGATTCTGCCTATATCTCTAAAGTCAGTAAATGTTAGATCAAGTTCAGGCGGTTCGTGTCTAAGCTCAGGGATACTTCTGTTTCGCATATCCTCTTCTTCATTATTCGGTAAAACAGACAGATCTTCCCAGCAATTCGTAAGTTCTTCCTCCGTAATGGAGGACAATTTTTTCTTCAACTTGTCAGCTGTTTCTGCAATCTTTTGCTGACGTTCCTCCTCAGAACCAGGCAAAGGTGTCTGTGGCGCCAATACAGACTTATCTTCGACTTGTTCTTCGCGAGGTAACGTCGGTGCTGCGTGCGCGGGATTTCTTACAAAACGAAACTGAGACAACGGTGGTCTACCAGAAACAGAAAACCTTACTATCCCGCGACCACCTGTCGCCCTAGCTTGGCTATTTGGACGATATTGCAAGTTGCCCCTGAACTGCGGATGAAAATTTTTGTTCTGCTGCCACGGTACAAACTTTGGGCCGGGTAATCTGTGCGACGGTCGTGGATGATTGAAGGTAGCATGTGGAAATCTGGGTCCATTAAAGCCATTTGGTGGACCATTTGTACGAGCTCCCCGTGGTCCGAAGCTTCTCCCACGGTATCCACTGTTGCTCATTACACTGCTAATTGTGACGCTTTGATTATCACAGTGTGTTTAAGCCTGCAGTCCTGTTGACAACCACGCGACTCCGAAAATTCTCTATAGTTATTACACTAATATTCACATGCTGCATAGTTTGTGCAATTGGGGTCCTCCTATCTGGTAAAACGAAACGGTCTTCTAACGCAATTCAAAGTCGCGTAGAAAACGGGCAAAGTGACGTATTCTCCTCACTGCTCGAGTCTTCTCGATTGATATCGAATCTTTGCAACTGTGATGCACATACGTACGATGCGTAACGTACATATCACGATTGGTGCGTACGCATCGTATCCTCGGGCTTGTCACGAGTCTCGCGCAACGTTAGCAAAAACGACAACGAAACGACTGTGCACTCGTTACTCGAATGTAATCGCCATGTTGTACAACTTAATTTCGCCAGGCTTGACAAACAACGCTGTCTACCTTGCTGTCAGACAGTCGCGTTTTGAACGAAACTACATGCAGCGAACTTCAACTTCCTCGTACGATGGCCCGATGTTTCAACTGTCGCGTGTCATGCGTTTTCTAGCAGGTATATCTCGACACGCAACGACAGCGCTGCACCTCGGTTTCGTTTAATTACATCTTCCACTGCTCGTGTTTAAAAACCTAAATTTAGTCACGAACTGACTAGCATCTTAGATTATCGCTCGCGTTCGGCCTCGGCGCAGCGACGTGAACTAAGCGCGCTGGTTGGTCTTTCAAACTGAAAGCCGAGTCGCATCCGTTTCTTAAATGAAAAATTAATGCGTACGATCATGTGCAATCAATACGATGCTCAATCGCTTGCAATGCAAATTAAATGTTACATTTCTTCGAACGTTACCGGCCGCCGCTGTTGCATTACGTTTCTTCGGTAAACTTAAAAAGGATTTAAGAACTTACAGAGGATAATATACCATGTTATCGTAACATTACAATGTCATACGTGTGTATGTTATTTTTTAACGTTAACAATATTGTTATATGTTTTTGTATTTTTTTGAATAAATAGTAAATAACACACAGTTGTCTATCCTTATTTTATTCTTAGTTTCCTCTTATTTCACCGTAATTATTTTATCGTAATTTGCAAGGCTCGATGGCAAGTAATTTACCATCTCGAGCATTCCCTTCGACTGATAATAGTCGAAAATACGAAAGAAACTTGTGCCGCTATCTCACGGTATAAAGACAGATTCAGCAGCAAATATTCTTACATTGCGAGATACATCTGATCCTTTCGATGTACATTATTTAATGGTTTTTCCTTTTCAGTAATTACTTTCGACGATTATTTTCTTTTCTCATTTCTTATCTCTCGCAAGATAAAAATATTTGCCCAAATGTTTGTGCAAGAAGGAGTGATTGAGAACACTCTCGTCGGCGGAGAGATTGCTAATCATTAGTGGAAAAAAACACTTACAGCATTGATATTTTTTTTCGATTTTAATTATCTGTATTTCGTAAGAATTGCAGCAGACACCCGGTGATTCGTCTAATCAGCTTCCACATTTTCTTTTTAAAAAAAACCCGATTGGTAACAAATTTCAGAACGCACCCGTTCGTCGTAACACATTCGTCCCCCACCGCCACTAGCTATAACCGTATTGCTTCCTCACCATCGAGAGAGTCAAGAGCGAACGTCTAAGTTATAATTCTTCCGTTCGAGGATGACCGCGATGCTGTCCAACTGTTCGCGGTTTGTGCCTCGTGTAATAACAAGAATCAGTATATCACGAACGAAGGTAAATTGACGAAAAACAACAGTATATTGCTCGGCTTAGTTGTTGACTTATCTGTGTGACATACATATCGAGCAAGGGCAAAAGGAACCTAACGTTCGTTCGAGGGTCGAACCTGTCGGACCAAAATTGTCGAAATATCACCTTTACCTATTACCTATTGGCGACAGTTATATAATAGCGCCTGAACGTATTACGATTTTTCGGTCGGTCTATCAACTGTAATTTGTCAACGAGAAAGCAAAAACCGCGGCCGTCAGATGCATAGTTACTTCTTAGATAACCATAATAGATTCTCGTACGAATTTGAGTGTCACTCAAGATCAAGGTTCTTTTTTCTATCTGTTCGACAGATACGATATACCTATTTTTATCTGGTTTCATTTAGAAACCACTTTTATGTCATGATGTGTGTAAAATTATATAAACATATCAGATTTGCACATAACATATTTTAGTTGCTAATTATATACCTTGAATGGGACATTAGTGCATATGTATCGATTGATTTGATCAATTGATTTATATATATGTGTGTACAATGTATATGTATTGATATGTTTGTTTCAGGTTGTGAGATCTTTATACAGTCAAGGTAAGGCTACTAAATAGAAATGGCTTAATAAAAAAAAAAAAGTGGTGAGCTATGTTGAAAATCTAAAAACATTATCTTTATAGAGAGGCATATCAACGTTGGGGATTACCATGAACATAAACTATTAATTGTATCAAATCATTTTTGTAGGGCACATTCTATTTATCCACACCCAACACGTGGTCAGCAAGAACTCACGATTGTAAGTTACAGAATTATATTAAAGCGATAAAGTAACCTTGAAGTGTAAACATTCAGTAGTTATACAGTAGTTTATAGTACTGTTTGTAATACTGCTTGTTTAGGACGAACTGTAATATGTAAATCATTTAACAAACAAATTTAACAAACACGCACTCTTAATTTGTATTCAGATGTACAAAATATAAGAAATTCCACTGTTGGATAGACCAGGCAAGACATATTCATTCAACGTCTTCGTTATGTAAGTGAAGAAAAAGAATTGCACGTTCAAGGCTAAGCGCATAAATTTCTGCACAATGTACATTTATATGTGACAGGGGAAATAAAGGAAGTTGTAGTGCCAGCATTTGCAGAAAGCGTAAGCGAAGGAGACGTCAGATGGGAGAAGAAAGTTGGCGACCAGGTTAAGGAAGATGATGTCTTGTGTGAAATTGAAACAGATAAGGTAAAACAAATACGTAAATAAATTATGTACTCCAAAATCATAGCTATATTTCATAATTTGCGAGCTTACGATTATCCTTTTACAGACTTCAGTTCCTGTACCATCACCAGGTCCTGGTGTGATAAAAGAGTTATTTGTCAAAGATGGTGAAACAGTAAAGCCAGGACAGAAACTATGTACCATTGACATTGGCGCAGTTGGAGCACAACCAGCTGAAAAACCAGTTGAGAAGGCTCCGAGTCCTCCTGCACCTAGTGCAGCACCACCGCCACCACCACCGCCATCAGCACCATCTCCTCCACCACCGTCACCACCACCTACAACTATACCTCCACCAGCAGCTCAACCTCCACCTCCGCAAGCACCTGCAGCATCTATGCCTGTTGCAGCAATCAAACATGCTCAAGTACGTACAATAACCATGCGAACGTAAATAAATGTTCTTTCCTCCCTGTTGTGAATTCTTTTGATATAAATATAATAATGAAAATAAATGGAACCTTTTAGTCGTTGGAAGGTGCAAAGGTGCAACTGCCTCCTGCTGACTACACACGTGAAATCATTGGTACTAGAACAGAACAACGAGTGAAAATGAACAGAATGCGAATACGTATAGCAGAACGATTAAAAGACGCTCAAAATACGAACGCTATGTTAACTACGTTTAATGAAATTGACATGAGGTTGTTATACGTTTATAACATAACTGTGATGGTTAAATTCTTCTTCCTTTCTCTCTCTCTCTCTCTCTCTCTTTTGTTGATTACTAATTTTCTCTTTCCCGCTTCTCGTCTCGTTCTTTTACAGTCGCATCATGGAATTCCGGAAAATGCATCAGGAAAATTTTACGAAGAAGTATGGCTTGAAGCTAGGATTTATGAGTCCATTTATTGCAGCGAGTGCTTACGCTTTGAAAGACCAACCAGTAGTAAATGCTGTGATAGATGGCACTGACATAGTTTACAGAGACTATGTTGATATCAGCGTAGCAGTTGCAACACCAAAGGGGCTCGTGGTGCCAGTTCTTCGTAGCGTAGAAAACAAGAATTACGCCGAAATTGAAATCGCTTTGGCAGCTATAAGCGACAAAGCGAGGAAAGGCAAGATATCCGTGGAAGATATGGATGGTGGTACATTTACGATAAGTAACGGTGGTGTGTTTGGCTCTTTGATGGGAACGCCTATTATCAATCCGCCACAAAGTGCAATTCTCGGGATGCATGCGGTATTCGACAGGCCTGTTGCAGTGAAGGGCGAGGTAAACGTCGGAAATATTCACTTACGAGACGATACGAACTGATGTTCAAAGTTTTTGTACAATCTCTCTTACAATTTTTCAGATTAAAATTCGTCCGATGATGTATGTCGCCTTAACGTACGATCATCGATTGATCGACGGACGCGAGGCTGTGCTGTTCTTGAGAAAGATTAAAGACGCCGTGGAAGATCCAAGAATTATTTTAGCTGGCATTTAAGCCTCGTAAATATTTTTATCGAGTCGCTTCAAATCACGCCTTACATCATGTTCAGAGCATTTTTGTACATGTTGTATTATATTCTGTTCGTCGAGGCTTTTCGGCCTCGGAAACATATTCTCAAATACTTACTAACCATTGTGATAAAAACGAAAGTAAGAAAAGGAAGAAAATATTGCACGAATAAGAGGCATCTCTACCTGGAAGGCTCTATGTTACTATAACCAAGTATTATTTCGATTCGTTCGCGTCTTGATGCAAAACAGCATAAATCGATTCTTCTACAACGTACAACGATTCTTAACGCGTCGTAACGTTTTTAAACATCGAGTATTCATAGAAATTCATCCGAAAAGGAAATCCTTGTTTCTCTTTTCTTTTTTTAGTATTTTTTGCGTAGATTCAAGCGTAAGATATGCATTCTGTAATAATCGAAAGAAATTGAAGCAAGTTAAGTATTACACATAATGTAGAACCTGTTGCCTTCGAAGAATGTACACGCAATGCAACAAGTCTTATGCTTTGCAATTGGCCCTGGTAGAATTTGATTATATTATATTTCTTTTAAACGTTTTACATCGTTATTCAACATTATCCTTCTTTTGTGAAAATTGTACACACAACCGTTCTGCTTTTAAGGACGGTCGTTTAGACGAATCATTTTATTGTTTTTAACTCTTCTTACTCTTCTAATTTTAACGGCTTTGAACGAGATGTTACGAAGAGAAGCGATAACTGAAAGGCTAGAGAAAGATACTTTATTGCTAAAGATAAGTGTATCGAAGTATTAAAATAAAATTTCACGAATCTACATGTTGTCGATATTGTTAAATTATATTATCACAAAGGCTCGTACACACGCTCGTGTGGTGTTCTTTGAGAAGGAAACACATCGTCGTTTTCACATCGTCCGGACACGGAAAACTGGACGAAAGAAATTCTTCATTTTTTTTTACATAGAGCCCGCGAAGACTTTGCAGTTTCATGGTGATTAGCGTCGAATACACGAATCGTGCAAACTGTTCGTAAAATAATAAAAAAGAAAACAACATGGTGTTTCAGTTTATCATTTAATGTTATTGTTGTTAATGTCGTGTTGCTGCTGAGAAATTTTGCTGCGCATAATTGGAATAATTTTAATAATAAAAATACCTCTCGTTATCAATTTTCACCTTGTATGTGTTTTTAGATACGCTAGCGACTTCTGCATCGGTACTTTCGAAATATATCGAGTTATTTCGATGTACGTACTGCGAGAAAAGATATCGAAATTGTAATCGATTCAGCTGGCGTAACGGGGATGACTTCGTCGTTTCGACTCGTGATCGAACGGTGAATGCAAAATGGTATCCTCTTGAAATTTTCCTAATTATTTATAAATTAAACAACTCGCGAAGCTTCAGATTTCACTTGATTCTAACAAGATTTCCAATTAATTAATCTTCGTTGAAAGTTATCATTTTCTTTTGAAACGAATCCACTCTTATCGTTTGACATTTTTAGGTTATTTCAATTAGTGATTCACTTTGCGATGAATGAATTTCACGTTCAAATTGAAACTTGTGTTTCCACTTTCTTTTCTTTTTTTTTTTTTTTTTATTCGTTACATCGTATTAAAAGTGTTGCGCGTTTCAAAATTACAATTGTCTTGACTTGTTTTTCCTTTTTGCAAACAGGGACAGAATCAGTCCGGCGCTGGTGGTACAGGAGGTGACAAGAAAGATGATAAAGACAAGAAAAAGAAATACGAACCACCTATCCCGACAAGAGTGGGCAAAAAGAAGCGGCGTACAAAGGGGCCTGATGCTGCTTTAAAATTACCGCAGGTCACACCTCACACGCGTTGTAGACTGAAGCTTCTGAAGTTGGAACGTATAAAAGATTACCTGTTAATGGAGGAAGAATTCATTAGAAATCAAGAGAGATTGAAACCACAGGAAGAGAAGAACGAGGAAGAAAGATCAAAAGTTGACGATCTGCGAGGGACTCCAATGTCCGTGGGGACATTGGAAGAAATAATCGATGATAATCACGCCATAGTTTCTACATCTGTTGGCTCCGAGCATTATGTGTCAATTTTGTCATTCGTGGACAAAGATCAGTTGGAACCAGGATGTTCCGTTTTATTAAATCACAAAGTTCATGCCGTTGTTGGAGTTCTAGGCGATGATACAGATCCTATGGTCACAGTGATGAAACTAGAGAAAGCGCCGCAAGAAACTTACGCAGACATTGGTGGTACGAAATATTTGTTACATCGTTATTAGAAATTTCCACGTGTAATGTTATACATCTACAAACATATCCGATTGTTTAGGACTTGATACGCAAATCCAGGAAATCAAAGAGTCCGTAGAATTACCTCTAACACATCCAGAATATTATGAAGAGATGGGTATCAAACCTCCGAAAGGAGTCATACTTTACGGTCCTCCAGGAACTGGGAAAACGTTGTTGGCGAAAGCTGTTGCTAATCAAACTTCTGCAACCTTTCTGAGAGTTGTTGGCTCTGAGCTTATACAGAAGTATTTAGGGGATGGTCCTAAACTTGTTAGGGAGTTGTTCAGAGTCGCGGAAGAACATGCTCCTTCTATTGTATTTATAGATGAAATAGATGCTGTCGGTACAAAACGGTACGACAGCAACAGTGGCGGGGAGCGTGAAATTCAAAGGACTATGTTGGAACTGCTCAACCAACTCGATGGTACGATGGAAGCATTTTAAATTAAACTACGTATGCGTATTCTAGTAATAAAGCATTTTTATTTATCTAGGTTTCGATAGTCGCGGAGATGTTAAAGTTGTAATGGCTACAAATAGAATTGAAACGTTAGATCCAGCATTGATCAGACCAGGCCGTATCGATAGGAAAATAGAGTTCCCGTTGCCTGATGAGAAAACGAAAAGAAGAATATTCAGTATTCACACCAGCAGGATGACTTTAGCACCTGATGTAAATTTAGCGGAATTAATTATGGCTAAAGATGATCTTTCAGGTGCAGATATAAAGGTAAAACATTGTATAAGTTAAATTGTATTTAAATGGGGAACAAATTGGAACAGAATGAAGAAGGAATATCTTTATCTTACAGGCTATATGTACCGAAGCTGGTCTAATGGCATTACGCGAACGTCGTATGAAAGTTACCAGCGATGATTTCAAGAAATCTAAAGAAAGCGTTTTATATCGAAAGAAGGAGGGATCTCCCGAAGGATTATATTTATAAGGATATATATTGCACTTGACATTCTTTGTTTACAATTAAAGCATAAAAATATACATGCTAATAAAAATATACAAAAAATTTGTCTCGATTTGTAAATTAATTATCTAAATCTGGAACATCTTGCGTTTTTAATATATCCGACTCGCTGATATTTAACTGCTTTACGTACGGTTGGAAATACTCGTACAGCGTTTGGAGAACTTGCACGGAGTATGATCTTTGTTCATCAAGGATTTCGTCGAAACTCTTGTTTGTATCGTATGTATCCTGAAATTCTGCCGCACATGTATTACACGCGCCTCTTCTCGTTTTATCAAGAATTTCTTTTATATTTTGCGGGTGTTCGACATCCCTTGGTACAGAATTTAACAAACTTTTAAACTTTCCTAGAATAAAAGCTGTTTGAAAACCTTGCTTGTATCCATTATCAAAACTTTCTTGAAAAACGAAATTTGACCCGTCGTCCACTCCTTTCCTATAACCACCCTTAAGAAAACAATAATATATTTAGAATCGTTCAAATTTAGAATAGATGGAAAAAGCACTGTTCCTTTCTATAATTTTACATTGATTAGAATTTACATCTGTAATCGTGATGTAGTTGTTATTACATCTGTAATTTTGAATAGAATTGTACCTTTTTAGCAGCATCAGTAATTCGATCCCAGTTTTTGGCGGCAATATTTAAAGAATCTTCAATATCCGATTCATTTGAAGAATTTTCCATATTCTGTAAGTAACGGTACAGATATAATTTGATGTAATTTTATTGCTACGAACAAATTACTGAAACTGTGGGAAAATAACCTAGAATACTGAAAAAAAATCAAACGAATCGTATTTTTAATTTTAAGAGTACGATGGAAATAGAAGCTGGCACCTCGAAGGAACAGGATACAACTAACACGGACACGAATTCCTACGAAATAATTGAACAAAAGTAAGCGTTTATTTCGCTTTACCAAAAATTAACGTTTCTCATGTACATGGTCATTAGGTTAGATTATAACTGTTACTATATGCATGATATAATCATGTTATTATACAGTATATATAAGTACATATATTTATATAAGTACATATATTTTGAGCAAAACATTTCAATAAACGATACTTCAAATTTCCAGAATACTCGCATTAGCGCAAGCAAGACCAAAGGGAATATCCGACAAAGACTTGATCACCGAAATGCCAGATTTGCAACCTGCTCAAAGAGCTCAAATTATAAATAAACTTTTGTCTCAGGGTCATTTTGATTTATTCAAGCAGGGCAGCTCCTTGTTGTATCGTTTGAGAGACCCTTCCAAGGCAAAGATAGCTAAGGGCGCAGACAACGAGGAGAAGATCGTGTATTCCATTATCGAAGAAGCAGGGAACAAGGGAATTTGGATTCGCGACATAAGATTCAAGTCCAATTTAATGCCCACTCAGCTGAGCAAAATTCTGAAAAGCCTAGAGATCAAGAAATTTATCAAAGCTGTTAAATCTGTTGCGGCCAGTAAGAAAAAGGTGTATATGCTGTATAATTTGGAGCCAGACACGTCCGTAACTGGCGGTGCTTGGTATCAAGATCAAGATTTTGAGGCAGAATTCGTTGACGTTCTCAATCAGCAGTGTTATAGATTCTTGGAGAAAAAACGGGAGCAAATGAATTCTTGCAGGGGTGGGCCAATCATGGCCAGAAACGTTACGTTTGCCTCGTCTAAAGAAGTATGGAAATTTATCTCTGATCTAGGAATAAGCAAGGTTCGGACAATTATTACAATTTTCTTCTATAACTCGTATCTATGGATATTAAAAAGGAAAGAAAAATATGAATTTATATAGGTGAAGCTATCCGTTGAAGATTTAGAGATGATATTAAACACCTTAGTTTACGATGGAAAGGTGGAACGTACTCTTTCAGGCGATGGTAGCATTTTGTACAGAGCAATAGAACCTTTGCTAGATTCACCTGGATTAATTAAATCTACTTGTGCTGTCTGTCCTGTAAGCTATTTCATTATTATTATCTCTTCGTGTATATTTGTTTCTGATTTATATAATAATATAAAAATATTAATCATACAGGTAAAGAAACATTGCTGCGATATCGGTGATGTTACACCTACAAAGTGCCAGTACATTACAGAATGGCTGGAATAATGTTTTGCAACAAAAAAACATGAATTATTTATTTATTTGTGTACACTTTACACGTATATAGTTATGTAAAGAAAAAAAACAAAACAATCGTACAAGGTACATCTAATGTTATAGACAATTTTGTAAATTTTGTAGACAATTGTAGCATCGTAATATTAAAATTGACCATTATCGCGTAATATTAATATCAGACAAAAGCATTTCGTATTATTTCACATTTCATAACAACGACTGCAATAAAATATATTGTCACCTTAAACATGCAGGTATTAATCTCAGTTATTTCGTCTCCACTAAATTGCTAAATATATCCCGCCAAAATTTGTCACGCTCACGCGGATGCAGGCTTTACACCGGATGCAGGTTGCCAATTTCAAAAAAAATTAACACGTCACATTCACACCTTACGCGTCTCGTGATAAATACCTTCCGTCGATAATATCGCAAGTGCTTGCGCAATAATTGCACGAACTGCATCAACATTGAAAGAGCGGAAGTTCGTCGAGTTAAAAAATTTCGGGACGTATTTACAACGTCGCTACGCTGTTGCGCGATCGTTGTTTGTTTCCCGCGTTTTAAACGGCAACCGGCTGTTGGCAACACTGTTCTTTTCGTTGGCTTCCGGCATTGAGATGCCAGATGTGAATGCGCGCTTCCACGAGCACCGTTAAATCGTGCTTTGTCATGAGATTCGAAATGTTTCGCGAAACGGTGTCAGAAGTTTCGTACGCACGGTGAACGAATCGGTGAGTTTGCCAACCGAGTGAATCGACCCACGAGCCATTATCGATTGGCCATTATCGAAAAGCAATCGAGACACATCGTACGCGTTCGCAGGGGATAGCGTGTGTCGCATGTGTTTGCCAGTGTTGCGGAAACGAGTGTGTCCACCGTGCCCGACGAGCAGGATTCATTTGCAATTCGCCAGGAACGCGAATCGGAACGTGCACCGGCGCGACCGTACACACGGAGCCTGTTGACATGCCGCTTCTTCGCAAACAGCCGTTCCAACGTCTTCACGTCTCGTCGGATTTCAAAGACGATGACGAGGTTTTCCACTGCGAGGTTACTAACGAGATCTTCAAGGACTACAAGTAAGACCACGACAGCTAGGACAACCTTGAAACGCGTTATCTTGTTTCGTCGTTGCGATCTCTCGGCACAGCCTGTCTCGTGCTTCTCCTGTCTCCGTCTTCGTTCGTTGTTTCTTTCGCTCGGTTGATCTTTTTGTCACTGTACAACGTTTGCCTCGCGTCGAACGGGTGACGTTAAGAGATTGCACTGACGCTAGAAAAAAAGGAAAAATACGAAAGTATCTAGATCATGTACGGATACGTGTATTACAGGTATTACATACGATGTCAAATGCATGAATGTAAAATTCATTTTGTTAGTTTGTCGCGCGTTCAAGTTTATATCTGTCGAGTGATTATTTTTTTTTCTTTGCTTTGCAATGACGCTGAAAAATCAGCTGCCTGCAATGTTAATGATAATGTTGAATTTATACCGTGTGATTTTATTAATTCATATGAATTCGTATGATTTCAGTGAATTCTGCGAGAGAATTATTTTATGCAACTCGCTGATATGGTCGTGCAGCATAACTGGCAGAACTAACATGACCTTTGAGGAGGCTTTACAATGCGAAGAGAATGCTAAGAGAAGCCTTAAAGAATTTCCCATGGAGGTACGACTTTTGATCGGAGTCCTGCGACGTTACGTAAATAAAATTTCAAATTCATTGATCGGTATTGTATGTTCGGTGTTGCAGCTGCGTATACCAATATTGTACCTTGCCAGTAAAACGAACAGGTCGTCCTTTAAAGAAATGATAGAGGACGTGTGTCAATTCGCGAGAGATCGTTACTTTGTTGGTGAAATGGTAGAAGCAAGTTTTACGGAGGATTCTTGGTGTGATTGCCATGTTCTACAAGTTATTGCACCTTCGGAGCAGCAAATTAAATTGTACAATAAAGAGAACAGCAGGTAGAGATCTATTTAAGTTTTGTGCACGCGCGAGAATGCACTTGTATCGTTATAATGTAATGTTCATTGCACAGAGGTTCACAAGAACAGCAGTATCATCCGCCGGCGAAATTATTTCGTTATGAAGTAGAACAGTTAGATTCGGGGGATTCCGATGTCAGTCAACTTATGATAGTAGAAGCGGCGCAAGTGAGAAGAAGGAAACAGCATTACAGCAAAGAGCGTAATAAAATCTTCCTACGTCAGTTATGCGAACAGAATGAAAGTGGAATATGGGTTATTAAAGTTAGTACTAAAGTTATCAGAGATAACGTGGAAATATTCCGAATATATCGATGAACAAAATATTTTATGCGTTTCTAGGACAGCGTTTTGCAGAAATATGGCATTAATAAAGTACGTTTTGATACTATATTTGCTGGTCCACCTCCAGATTTTACATCGCGCGTTAAAAAGCCTGTTAAACACAAACAAGAATCGATAGATAAATTTCTTACTACAAATGTATCAAAACCGAAGTTAGTGGAGAAGCCTGATCCGTTGAAAAAAGTAAATCAAGAAGGTGTGGACATAAAAAAGTTTCGAAAACCAAGGTAAAATAACAAATAAGAATAGTATCTAACGTAACATTGGAATAGTACCTGATAATTAAAATTGAAACTTTTCGACAGAACAAATGGAAAATTTAAAGAACAGCTTAAAGCAAAGGCCCTTGAAGAAAAAGCGAAACGCAAGGAAGAAAGAGTATTGAAAAGTGAGCGTAAAAAGGAAGAAAAACAAAAATCAGCAGCTCTAGCTGCATACATAAGACAGTGGAATAAACCAAGGGAGGATCTTGAATGTGAAGATCTTTCTCCTATTCCAGAAGCTACGCCGTTCAAAAGTAGCATACCTAATGAAAAATTCGGCGATAGTGTAATGATTCTCGAATTTTTAGAATTTTTTAACGAAGAACTGGAAGTTAGCGCATATTTTCCAAATGGTTTCACTTTAGATCTGTTGGAAAAAGCATTGTTAGTGAAAGAAACATCTGGACCCTGGAGTGATCTTCTACAATTGCTGTTAGGAACCATTTTTAAGTACCAAACAGACGAAGAAGACGAGATTCATGCTCAGGCATCTGATATAACGAGCGATGTTAGCATGAACGAAGGAGTATTATCAATGACAAAAGCTGTAAAACTTTCTACCATGGTATCTAGTTGGAGTCAGATACACCAAGGTTGCAAATTATCTGAATTGATGTTAGATCATGTAACTTTAAGCGAAATTTTAAGACAACACTTGTTATGCTCCGGTGGACGAATTGGAGACGTTGCTACAAAGTGGAGATATTCGCAAAGAGGTATATATATATATATACATTTAGCGTACAATTGTGCTAAATCAAGCGATTAATTAATATCATATTTCTTCAGGTGGTTATACAAACCAAGATGATCCCGCACTGTTCATGAGAATAAATGAGGCATATATCTTGAGACTGCTAGGTCATCGTAGTGTTCACGAATTTGAGCTAGATGAGAAGTTAAAAGTGGCTACGTGCTTGATAAACCAGTTGCTTACTTTCGCTTCGATACGAGACGTGATAGAAGAACGACGTGAAAAACTTCACCAAGCAAAGAAAGAATTGAGATCTTTCTTAATAGCTGAACAACGAAAAGAAAAAGAAGAGAAAGAAAAAATGAGAGAACGGGAAAAAGATGGCGAAAGTAAAGCACCAAAGAAGATTACACGCGGTAATTGTGACGAGGAAAAAAAGAAAGAAGAATATGAAAATAAATTAAAAGAACTTCAGGAAGCATCCCGAGATGATAAAATGATGGTTTATTTAGGTTCAGATAGGGCTCATCGTAGATACTGGAGATTTTTATCAATACCGGGTAATTTTATGATTTTATATATGATTATACAAGTTTAATGGATGGAAAGTGTAGATTTATATAAATTTCATGTGTTTCTTATAGGAATATTTGTGGAGAATGATGAGTGGTGGCCTGGTAATTGCCTTCCTGATGGTACACCTTATCAACCAGAATTATTAGATACAGAAGCTATGCATGCATACTTAAAAAATAAATTTGAAGATGAGTTTAGCGATAAAGAGAATAGTTTCAAGAAAGCAAAAAAGTGTCCTAAGAAAGTTTCGTTCTCTGACAAAAATGTCCTTAAATCTCAGAGGAAAGATATATCCCGAAAAGAATTTAAACAAGAATTATTTGACATTAGAAAAAATTTAATGGCTTGTACAGGGAACAAAGAATGTCCTGTGCATTGTAAGAGACCAGAATTGAAATGGAGTTTCTATGGGAAGCAGGAAGACATAGAAGTTTTAATAAATGGTTTAAATAAGCGAGGAATTAGAGAGGGTGAACTCAGAAATAACATTATACAAGAAATGACAAGCATAATGTCTGTGATTGAGGAATGTCCTAGGCATAAACTTAATCCTGAAGTCGTAAGTGTTTCATAGTGGTCTTTGATTCTTTTAAAATCACTTTTGTTAAGTAAATTTTTGGTACAGTTTTCAGAACCTATCAAAGTACATCCTAACAAAATTTCAAAGAAGAATAGATATGAAAATGCCAACTTAAATTTCCCTTCAGAAGTGTCGGTCGATATGGTTTTAGAACTAACTATAAGAGATTATATCTTAGATTTTGAAGATAGAGTGAAAGGAGGAGGTCTTGGAAGTTTGAAAGTTAACGATCGTGAAATCTGGAGGGACGCGATGAGCAACAAAAAATATGATAAACAATGCGATAAATTAACGTATGGTACAAATGAAGTTGAAGCAGATATTCTTTCTGATGCGTCGTTAGATAAAGTTAAGAATGAAATTAAACACAGTAGACCCGGAACTCCAGATTCAGAAGTTGGAAGTATTAATATAAAAACCTACAAAGACTCAGGAAAATATTTAGGTCCACGAAGCGAAAATGAAATAGTCCCGGATTTCAAACAGCAGTTAACTATTAAACAAATGGCTTGCGCTATTTTACAGTTGTCCCAGGCTATTGAGCAAAAGTACTTACAGAAACCGTTAGGAGGTGAGAAAGATAAAAAGTCTGGCGAAGATACTAGGGAAAAATGGGAACAATCGCTCATGGCATCGACAAGCTGGTCTCAATTGTTTCTACACTTGAGTACTCTGGAAAATAGTGTTGCATGGAGCAGAAGTGCATTAAATGCTCGGTGTCGGGTATGCAGACGGCGACGAGACGGCGATAAAATGTTACTGTGTGACGGATGCAACAAAGGCCACCATTTGTATTGTTTACAACCAAAACTAAATGTAAATTTTTCTTTTCAAATCCCTTTCTCTTGTATTTTCATTACTATATGTAATAAATATATATATATATATATATATATAGTATTACTATATATAATAAATATTTATTTATAGAGCGTGCCGGATGGAGATTGGTATTGCAAGACATGTAAGCCATCAACAAAACCAAAAGAAAAAATTAAAAAGAGAACAAAATTTGAGGATGAATTGGAAGAAGATGTAATATTAACCAAAGAAACCCGACATATTCGTACAAAACGTATTCTTGAAAGCGAGGAAGAAGGAGAGTCAGATGATAAAGATTTAGAAGAAGATAGTGATGATGATATGTACGTTATTTTAAAAAATATTCGATGTCTCAGTAGACTACTATTACTAGATATTATTGGCAAAAAAATGCTTCAATAATTAACATATGTTCCAGAAGTAATCAACAAATAGATGTTTGCTCTGTGTGCAAAAGCGGTGGAAAATTAATCAGTTGCGATATTTGTTCATGCTTTTATCACGTAGAATGTTTAGAACCTCCTATAACAAGACCACCTCGAGGAAGATGGATTTGTTCAGAATGCAAGGATAGGAGAGACAGACGAACAAATATGAAATACGGTAAATATTATGACACACTTTCAAATTCAATGGCAAAGGAAATGCTATGACGAACTTTGAGAGTATTGCGCTACTTTATAATATTTTGTTATCATTTCGTGTTAACATTTTAGTAAATTTTAATTTAAATACTAATGTAATAAAGCAGTTCCTTAGTTCTAATTATGTTGTTAGTGAGGGGGCGTGAAAGGGAAAGGGACAAGGAGAGACTGTGCGCTGCAGCAGCACGCTCTCGCATCCATGGCTTTGCCAAGAGCCTCCTCACTACAGAATCTACAGACTGGGACGGTCTGTATTGTAACTCTATTCTCTTTTACGTAGTATGAGTACAGACTTTTTTTTACAAATATGATAATAATAATAATAATAATAGTAATAATAATAATAATAATAATAATAATAATAATAATAATAATAATATTTGATATAATAATCACATGATATATTGCTTTATACATTTGTCCGTTATTATTAAATCAGGATAAATTAACTTTGTCGCATGTACATTCAGGTAGTTTCTTCTCGAGCTTCTGTAAAAAAGCAAAACGTTTAAAAGTTTATATTACAATTGCTTTTTCCTTAAACTATACTTACACTTTCTTTGATCTATAATAACTTTTTCTATTTTTGCATTAACTATTTCAAAAAAATGTTCAGATCCTAACATTAATGTTAACATTTAGTTACATATAAATATATTTTGATATGCAGACAGTAGTACGTCAGAAGATACTGAACCAAGACAAACTAGGAGAGCAGCTAAGAGAGCTGCTGAAATTGAACAAGAAGAAGATAAGGGAACAATCAAAGGGTGTATGGGAAGACTGCAGGAATTGCTTTCAGATATTAGACATCACAGAGATTCGTGGCCTTTTTTATCACCTGTTACAAAAGACGAAGTGCCAGATTATCATGATATTATTTCCAATCCTATGGATTTTGGTACAATTAAATATAAACTTAATAATAGCGAATACGAAACGTTGGAACATTTCTTCAACGATTGTCATTTAGTATTTAAAAATTGTCAAGCTTATAACGAAGAACACAGTTCTGTCTACAAGTGAGTATAAATAATATCAATATTTTTATACGTTAGTTCGGACGCCAGAGATTGCGAGACAAACTAATATGATTAATATGCTATGTTCATGCTGCAAGTGTTTAAACGTTAACTTTATATGTGTGCTAATATTAACATTTTCACATTATTTATATTATTTACGCACGTTTTATTCATATTATTAAATCTAATTTGTATCTTTAACACTAAATGATAGAAATGGGATTGGGTAGCATGTATTTGTAATTAATAAATGCATTTAAATTAACAAAATGTACAATAACTGAATATTATAGAAGCATAATGTTGTGAACAAATAAATAAAGTATATTGCTTGTTATTAAACTAAATTTTACAGTGATCTCTAAATATATATCTTAAAATCATTATAATATAAAATTGAAAGAAATTATTATAATAAAGATTAGAACAACGCTCATTTAGGATCAAAATCTTTGGCTTCCGAACATTTAAAATAATACAGATTTTGAAAGTTAGGCTATGTCTTTTTAAAAATAGTTACGTATACAGAGCAGGTATCAGATTGTTGAAGTACTACGAGAAACGATGCAAAGAATTAGGATTGACGACACATGAAGAATCATTACGATCTACGGATGCAAAGAAGCCGAAACTCGAAGAAAATGGTCTTTCAATTAGCGAAGATGAAGACACAGAAAATATTCAAAAATCAAGATAGAGATAAAATACTTTCTTTAAGTTGTTATATTTATTGATATCAATTTTTACTCCTGATACGTAAATTAAATGTACCTTGATACGCTAAATTTGTACACAGATGTTGATACTAAATTTGTGTACAGATTCATGATTCATGATTCAACAAAGGAAATTCTGTAAAGTATATATTATTAAAAAAGAAAAAGAGAGACTCGTTTACTAAATATTAGGAAATATCGCATAGAATTTTATGAAGTTCATCTATTGAAAGAAATGATGAAACGCAAGCTTAAAATCGTTTAAAATATATTCTTTCTAATTGTCAAACATCCCCTTTTCTTAGGCTTGCTATAATAAAAAGAAAACAGTATTATTTGTAGAATTTTACGCATTCTTTGTAACTCTCGCATATCGTTTGTAGGAATTTACCGTTTAATGTAGTAAATTTTATAAGCAAGTGAACAAGCACGTGAACAATTTTCATATGCTTGAGCTAGTAGTCTTTGAATTAGTATCGACATAAATTAACTTTTTGTTATCAGGCAAGTTTTTACTATATTAATAATTATTTATTACTTTAATACGTTATTCACTCGATTACATTTCGTACATGGTAAGCAAATTTTAGAGAATTACTCTCAATTACATCCTAAACTTTGAAAAACTTTGATTTGACAAATTCATGTAAAATGTTACACACTACCTGCCTTTTATAATGTCAGTGCGAAGTGTGATGACGCATAATATGACTGATGATTTCAGAATTAATATATACATGATAGAAATCAAGAATTTTTCTATTATAAAAACGAAAAAAAGTAATCATACATTGATATAAATACAGTTGCTATATCTTTACTTACAAAATAGATTTTGTAAGTACTAAGATTCAAATGCATTGTTATGTAATGCATAGGATTCTTAGAACTTAAAAATTTTATTATTTAAATATTTTTGTTTTAGGTCTTGTCAGATTGTTAACATATTTATAGTACTTATTTTCTTTTTTGCTTTCTTTTTTTTTTTTTACAATTAGTCTATTTTTAAGAAGTTATAAATTGTAGGCATGCCCCACGTAAAATTTACGGTACAAATTATTATTAATCTCCACGTTGTACAGTAGAAGCAGTTCTTTGTAATCATATATGTTTTATACAATTAATTTGGTAATAAACTTTTGAAATAGATTTACATAGGCAATTTGAAACTATTTATACGCATACATATACATATACATATATATATATATTTCTTTTTCGCAATAGACTACAATATTTTCAAATACAATTTAATGACGCATTTCTCCAGAGAATTGTTTTTCGTGGATTTTTTTCCATTTTTCCACATTTTCTGGACTGTGACCTGTAACGTAAAAGCAAAAAGATCAGTCACGCTAATGTTGTCTACCGTGTCTATAAGCACGAATGTATAAATGTAATTTCAAACGAGGTTTCTCAAACTCATTGTACTTACTTGCTTTTTGGATCTTATAGAAAAGAGGTGCACAAATTATTATGCTAATAGCCCAATATCGAATTACCCAACCATGCTTGGCTACAAAGAAATAATGATGAAATGGAAATCGTCTAATTTTTGCAGCCAGAGAATATGGGTATTTCATTTGTTCTCCAGCCATGGCTAAAATCAATTCAATATTGACTTTTATTGTTTGTAGCTAGTGTCTGCATTTGCATTGCTTGAGATATTCCAAGCGATACTTCGTGGAAGAACATGTAATAATTTTAGTTTGTAAAGTGATAATGGTTAATTACCGAAATGAAACTACATACATGATCGGAAGTTTTTACACCGAAGAAAAAAATTACTGTTTCTTCAAAGATCTTGTGAATTCAAATCGGTTGATATACTTAGTTAATGAAGGGTAACGTAGTTGTATACTTAGTTAAATCTGTATGGAATAACAACTAAATGAAACTTATCTGATAAATATGTTCGTACAACTTTTTTTTCTTTTTCTCATGTAAAATATCATCACAAAATTAAAATACAGCGAGAATATATACAGTGAGAATGTTACATTTATCGCGTGAAAAATGAGTTTCCTTTGCATAACCAGTATATATGCTTTATAGTCTTTATATAATTTTAGTTTATATGACTCGTCTGTTAAACGTTTATAAATGTAGCATCAAAATGAAACGTAACATGTCTCGCTTACCTTTTGTCGATTTAAGACACGATTTTAATTGATTGACAAAACGATTCTATTATCATTGCCAACGGCCACGGAATAATGTTACGTAACTAGATCCTAGTAAAATATATCGACAAACATCGAGTCGCGGTTCGAGTCTACAATCGCAGTCCAAGATTTCAAATTTCATTGGTTGAGAATCGGACCAATCAAATCTGAAGAGAGAGAGAGAGAGAGAGAAAATGCTGAAACGTTGGAAACTTACAAAAATTTTGAAAAGTGACATTTCAACGGCGAGGAATAAACGAAACAAAAGTCAATTACCGACGACCGAGAATATTAAAAACGATCGATGATATCTCGTTAATCAAGATACATTTCATGTTCTATAAATCAGCTTTATTACGGTGTGACATGCGATCACAAAGGAAAGTAAACTTTTAACACAGACTTATCGAGTTAATCCTTGGGATAAAATACGAGAAGTATACCGATGTTTCAAGGAAGCCACGTGGAAGCGTAACCTTGTGGTTACAATAAGATCAAACAGAATATTCGCAAACGTTCCCGTACTCACTGGTCTGAACAAAAACGCGGAACATAAAAATATATATATATATATATATATATATATATATATATGTATATCTATCAAACGTGTTTCACTAATAAGCTGAAATAGCGTGTATACTTGCCATGAGTTCCATAGAGGTTATAAACGCTTGTGTTACTTTTGAACTTGAACGAATCGAATTCAAAGAATTTCATTTATTGTCCATATGTCTAGTAGTTAACACGTAACTTGTTGGCCTGATAGAAAGCAATATTTTACAATATTTTACAGAATTTAAAAACTTTTTCTTTTTCGAATTTATAATAATGTTTCAAGTAGTAAATAGTTAATTATCGACTAATTATCGTTTGTTTGTCGGACATTGACAGGGAAAATGCCTTGAAGATCTGGAAAGCGACTTGTTTAACCCGAGCGTGTTGGAACAACTGTCTTTGCCACAGACCGATGGTTTATCAATTAGGCCTTTAAAGTCGGAGGATTATGACAGAGGTAAAATAAAGATTATGAAACAATCATCGTCGCAAACATGTGCAGTTCGTTAATTATCTGTAACATTTATTTAAAAGGTTTCCTTCAACTTTTGGCTCAACTCACTGAAGTTGGAAACGTCAGTAGAGAACAATTTCTTAGTAAGTTTTCTAAAAATTCGAGGAATTCATCTCTAAGCGTGTGATTGTAAGAATTTAATTTTCGTACGCGTAGATCGTTTCCACATGATGAAAAATGCTGGTAACTATTACGTTGTTATAATAGAGGATGTAAATGATGAAAAAATAGTAGCAACTGCAACTTTAATCGCGGAGCAGAAGTTCATTCACAATTGCGCGGTGGTACGTTTTCTTCTCTTCATTTTTGAAACCTTTTTTTTTTTCTTATGTGTAGCAATACCATTCTCGACAAGAGCAAAAAATTTATTACAGAGAGGTCGTTTAGAAGATGTAGTAGTAAACTCAGAATACCGTGGCAAGCATCTAGGGAAGCTGGCAGTCAAAATTATATTACAATTGTCACGTTATTTAGGATGTTACAAGTTAACGCTAGATTGCAAAGATCGTCTGATACCATTTTATGAAAGCTTGGGTTTCAAACGCGAACCTAATAATGCCAATTATCTTAACATGAGATTTCCTGCAGAAACTACTGCAGAACAGTCTCATTTGTGATAATAGAAAAGAAACGATATCTAAAATTGTTTAAAAAAAAAAAATTTGCGATTTAAATCGTCACGCAGATTTGGCTTATCAGTTAGTTTTAAGCAGAAATTCCTACTATATTTGTTTCAAGCGTTTGAAAAAAAGAATTATTAGTCCTTTTGAAAACTTTTTAATCGACGAACTGTCGCAACATGAATCAATAAATATAACATAGGATGTACAGGTTAAAAAATTATTAATATGCAATTATATTTTACTGAATATATATATATAATACATATTTTATAAGAATATATAATAATGCAATAAACAATGTTAAAAAAAAGACAATTCAAAATTGATTTTCGACAAATACCAATCGGTCACTAATAGAAAAAAATACTTATTTCACATTCATCATTCTTTTAATTTCTTGCTTTTGTTAAATACATGAACGCAGTCGTTAAATGGCAATTAAATTAGAGTTTTTTAACAGCGACGTTATTTCGTAGTTTTATCGCTCTTTTTGCTTCCATTTGTCTTTGCCTGGCTAGTTTACGCTCTTCACGTTTTCTTCTAGCTTCTTCCAATTTATTATTTCCACTAATCGTATTGGTACTTTCAACATTTTCTTATATAAAGGAATTATGTTCAAATTAATAGGTAATATTGATAGTAAGTTATAAGGATGGTGTGGAAACACAGACATACCTGATTGTGTGTGTTCTAATGGTTGAAAATCTTCTAGAGGCTGAAATTCTGAGTCCTCCCAACCCACGTCAGAAGATTCATTCTTATCTTCGATATTTTGTGCTGCTTCTTCCTCCTAAAATATTTCAATTTTTTTGTTTTTGTTTTATGTAGTGTGCTGATATACTAGCACGTGAAGTTTCAAATAATACAAACTGGTTCCTCTTCAAGACTTGTCCATTGATCATTAGGTTTAGGAGAATGAGCAGAAGGTGAAATATTACTTGGTCCATGTCCTGGTGTATTAGAAGATTGCTGTTGTTCCATATCACCCCAATTGTCAGCATCCCAATCCCAATCACAATCTGAATTTGCGTTTGTAGCATTTTGTAAATCGTGTTCGTGATCATGGTCTAACGAGGTCATACTTGTAGCGCTACTTGTTGTGGCAGTTGTACTAGCACTGCTTTGTGAACTGCTAGCTTGCTCTGTAATTTTATCACACATTTATATAAAAACAATTTCACAGTAGTAGAATAAAAATATACGTGTGAATTAAGTACCTAAAGAGGCAGGTTTGTTTAATAAAATTCTAGATACGTTATGTGAATTTGATGATTTAGGTGTATCTGACTGACTGCGATAAAATTTAGCAGTAACAGCTGTCACAGCCCAACCAGCCCATGTTGCGGCTGCATTGCTAAGACTTGGTGTAGCTGTATTTACGTCAGCCTCTGAAACCGTATCGTTTATATTATTAATCATGTTGATTATTTTCTTGTAGACAGAACCTTCGAATTGTTTCAGTACCCATAGATTCGCGTAATCCAGGATCTTCCGATACTCTCTCGAGTTTCGATAAAAATCCGCGAATAGTTCGAAATGCGTTATCTCTTACTCCTTTATCCATGTCTGTAGTGAGTGGACACAGAGCTGGTAAAATACGATTTGCAACTTCTTGTAATAGAAAGTATTGTTGCGTTGCGGCTAATGCTAAAATACTCGCTGCTCTAGCCGGTGGAAATGGATCTCGTGTACCTCGAATAAATGCTCCAATTAATACCTACGATAACGTTATATATTTGTAATCTTTATTATTAGACACGACTACACTTCGTAGCTTGTTTGAATTACTTTCTGTCTAATCTGAGGATGAAGATGTTGAGCAATTTTTCCTAAACAAACTGTGGTATTAGTACGTATGCCGCCGTGTTCATCTTTTGACTGAAGTTTAGCAAAGTACCTCAATGTTTCCACATTAAGATTGTTATAATCTAATTTTGGTGCTAAGTGTACGACAGATTTTATCGTTTGTTCCCTAATTGCAGCGTTTGTATCTAAAAAACCTTTGGCTACCTGTAATATCAAAATATCTTGAATCTTCTTTTGTTTTTGCGTGACAAAAAAAAGAAAAAAGAAAAAATATTTATGATTACCTGTGGGAAGATTGCTTCGTTAACTGTTGCTGGTTGCAAATTATCAACAAATCGGTCTAATTGTTGCAACAATCTCAATCTTGTTGCTCTATCGTTCGATGCAAACAATTTCACGACGCATGGTACAACTCTCCGTTGATATTCGACATCGGGGAGTTGGCAGCCAAGTTGTAACAGAGGAGGTAACACTGCACTACCGGCGTCGCCAAATTCGAAAGCAGCCAGTAATTGCGGTAAAATTTTATACCTGCCAACACCATCTGGAAACGATTCTAACTGGCCAGCAAGTTGCGCGAAAAATCGTCCCTTTTCTCCTCTTTCTTTCATTTGAATTTCCTCTAAGAATAAAAGTGCGTCTACTAGTTCGGTTTTAAAAAATCCTCCATTACTGCGGCAACGTGCTATTACATCGGCAGGATTTGGTCTTCCTTCTGCGTTGCTACTCGTCAATTCACGATATATCACTTGCAATTGTTTTGGAATCTAAAAAAAAGTCGTTTTCAAAATAAACATTTATCTCGCGGATAAGCAAAACACATACCTTATCGGTAATTTTAAGCTGCGAATTCGAAGTTAGTGGACCATTATATGTTTCCCAGATCAGGCATCCAAGTCCCCACATGTCAACTGAGCTGTTTTTTTATTTATTCATCAGTTTCTTAGTGTTAACAATAAACCTAAATGTTTACATATAGAAAAGCTAGTATTGTGTAGTGTAATTTTAGAAATAAAATAACTATATTCTATTATTCACCAAAAACAAGAAAATACATTGTTAATATTTTATGTATTAAATAAGTCGTTGCTACGAACAGAAATGTAGTTGGTTTATCTTTCTCTCGTTAAAGTTTAAATAATTTTGCAATACACGTGTGCATCTTTTTTAGTAAGAATAACGAGAAGAATTTTAGGCAATAATATATATAAAACATGAAATTTTCCTACTCCTATCATAAATCTCTATTACCATTTGGTGGCTGGCATTACATTTTCCTTAATATCGAGAGGGTAATATACTTCAAACGTCGATGGCAATGTATTGTAAACAGCATCTACTGCTGTCATGTATTCAACACCGCCAAGTTTCCATTCCCCACTTTCCTCATTAACAAACACAGTCCACAAATTGACATTGTTATGTCGTAGGTTACCATCATTATTTAGAAAATTCAACGCTCTCTAGAAAATTAAAATATATACATACACCGTAGTAATATGCTACAAAATGACATATTACTTCTTATACGTACAGTGATCTGGAATATTCCCCAAGAAAAATATAATTGCTTCTTAGATTCATCGTCGTTATCAGATTTTCTTGTCAATCGACTGTACAAAGTTTCTACGCGTTCGGTTGCTAAGTAAATTACTTTATTCGTCTGAAATTATCAAGAATGTATCGCGTCACTATGTATTCGTATTTCTAATGCGATGTACCATTATCACTGTACCTCGAAACTATCAAGATATGCAAGTATACTCGGATGTCTGAGTGTTTTTAATCTCTTCACTGCCGAACGAGCTATGTTCAAAAGGTGTTCATTGCCGGTCTTGCACTCAAACACAAATACCGAGACGTCTTCACCGCCTACAGAACCCTGTAAAAAAACATTTCGGTTAATAAGAATAAAATTGACAAATAGACGGCGTAAGGTACCAAGTGAATACGAGTGACCTAAAAGTGACGTATATTTTTCTAAGTTTTTTTTTTTTTTACCGCATAAGGTTATGATACCTTTTTCTTGGCCCTGTGCAATGTCCAAATGCTCTTTTCGTCTAGACCAGGAACTGGCTCACCGATCTCGTATGAAAAATCTTTGGCAGGGTCTCTCGAGAAGAAGGACCACATATTCACGATTCAGCTACTTATTTTCGTCATGAATTTAAACTCATCCTCTGACTCGGAACATTTCGTATCATGGCACTGACAGCCACGCATCAACGTATACCGAACCGCGCTCTCATACTTCGTGACGATTACGCGTTACCTAATTATCGAGCTCATGCTCTGTCCGCGTGCAGATCGTGAAATTTAAGCGCTCGATCCGCTTAGTTCAATTTTTCAAATTGTATTCTCAACGCAATTACTTTTTCTTTTCTTCTTTTTTTTTTTTTTTTTTGGAAATGCCAATTTACTTGAAAACTTCTTATGTCAGATATCCGATGTCACGTTAACGTCCGCCGTCGCCAAGTATGAACGAAGTTGGTCCATCTCTGGTGACAAGTTACACTTTCAAAAGTGGCAAAGAGTACATCGTGAAGATCAGAATCGCCGCTTTCAAGGGACACCAGCGTAATTTAGAGCTCACCATCACCGACAAATATACCGCTGAGAACTGGCAATCTTGTTACGACGCTGCATGTTTGTTCTATGTTGTTGTTTTATCTCTTGTAGTTATCGCGTTCTTTGAAGGTTATATCGAAAATCCTTGAATTTCTGTTTTTACGCTCGTAGTTTGTAATTTTCGTATTACAAATTTTATATTATATAGTATATATATAAATTATATTATATATACTATATTTATTATATATACAACATAATAAATAATATATATATATATAATTATATAATAAAATTAAAAAGTATATAATTATATGTAATATATAAATTATATATTATGTATTATATATATATATATATATATATATATATATATGCAGTTTGTAGTTGTACTTTTTATATTACTGTAATTGTCTATCATAATATATATAATAATCATAATATATATAATAATTATTATACATATTAAATAAAATATATCACATAATTATATATTATATACATTATATATATTATCATATATTATATACATAATATTATTAGTATATTATATACACGCAGTTATACATGATTATATACGCAGTTTGTAATTATTGTAATTTTTATATATATATATATATATATATTTATATATATAATTGCTATATATAATAATATATATATATAATTGCTATATTATTAATATATAATTATATATATATTAATATATATATAATTGCTATATTATTAATATATATATAATTGCTATATATTAATATATATATAATATTATTATAATATTATATAATTTATTATATAATTATATATATATATTATTTATTATGTTATATATAATATATATATATTAATATATATATATATAATTGCTATATATATTAATATATATATATAATTGCTATATTATTAATATATATATAATTGCTATATATATTAATATATATATAATTGCTATATTATTAATATATATATAATTGCTATATATATTAATATATATATATATTGCTATATATATTAATATATATATATTTATATATATATATTTTATATATAAATATTTTTATTAATATTTATATATATATTAATATATATATATAATTGCTATATATATATATATATAATTATTATATATATATATATAATTGCTATATATATATATAATTTTATATATATATAATTGCTATATATATTAAGTAAAATATATAAATTATGTATTACATACATTATATATAATTTATCATATAATTATGTATTACATAGTTTGTAGGTTTTTATTACTGTAATTATCTTATTCGTTATTAATTACACAGTTTTTCTTTTCTTTCAAGACATTGAAAATTTGACGCACAAAACGGGGAATTACAAACACTTCGACGTATTTGTGGCCATGTTGCAGTCCGGATTGTTGAAAGTAAAATTTGTATTCAAATTTATTCGTACAATTGAATGAGTATTGAGAATAGGAATTGAATTACAGACGAGCGAATCCATTGCATTGGACTTGCTGACGTTTGAGGATTTAGAGTTGTTACGTGCCCGCAAGCTCGAACGCAGTTCATGCGCACGTTTAGGTAATGCGACGAATAATCGCCGATATCTTATACTGACGTACACAGTAGAGTTCGATAGGTAAGGTAACATCTTCCAAACTCGCTGTATCTGCTTGAGATGTATGAAACGTATGCCCTAACTTCATTAAGAATCCATTACCCCCTACCTTTGGAATATTGTGGTTTACCCAGTCCTACGGTACTGCAAACTACCATTAGAAAATTGCAAACCGAGCTTGAAAGATCACAGTCTGCAGGAGTACACAAGGATCTCCGGAAACGCATCGAGCAACTGACAATTGCAAATGAGAAACTTGTACAGGAGAATCGTAGGCTCGCAAACGGAGGTAGAAATAAATACGCTGCAACGCTTTGCGGACGAACCTTTTTTTTAAATATATTTTACAATTCAGGGAAAGGTTTAAAATATTTATTGGAATCGATTAAGTCGTTAGAGAATAACGTTGTTAAAGAACGTACGTCCTTTCGCATGCAAATTCAAAAACTTAAAGCTGAAAACGCAGCCTTGTTATCGAGGATACAACAACTCGCTGCGTCTGCTAACAAAAAATCCGCAGGCGATAGTCCAGCATCGAAACGTCGCAATCGTGCAGCTTGTAAACGGAACAGAAGTCGATCTTCTTCGATTTCAAGCCGCAATAGAACATCTAGTTTATCGCCAGGTGTACACTTGTTCAAAGTTCTATTTAATTTAATGTCAGAAATTCTACTTGCACGTGTTTCCCTCCCCCCCCCCCCGAAAGATTATTAACGTGTAATTTAATTGATGACAAACAGGAAGCTCGTTAGAATCGATTAGAACCCAACGATCTCCTTGCCGAAACACGAAAATATATAATAATAAAACAAAGAACGCAAGTTAGTATCGAGTTGATATTGAAACGTATGGATACACCATGTAACGAATTTCAAAACTTTTTATTCTAGAAATCGAGTTTGAAAATCTGGAGGCAAGAATTCACACGTTACAAAAAATGTTGAAGGAAGGAATAAGCCTAAACTAACAAATGAATAAACTTTTTTTAATGAATGCTTGATAAAAATGTTAAAATTATTTTTTTCCATCATTACCATTATTGTATAATACAGCTTAATTGAATGTAGAATAGATCGACTATTTCTTTGTTCGAAGTGGTACAATTTAGAAATACTTTGTCCTTGTATAGTCTATAGACTATGTATATGCGTTTTTGAAAATTATGATAAAAAAAACAATAAAAAACTATACATGTACAAACATAAATAGAAAATACCGAATGTCCTCGACAATAGTGCACAAAATACTAATGTATAAATCGTGTTATATGTGATCTTAATTATATATAAAGTCATGTATATATTATGGGAAATATTTTTTATATACACTGTGATATCATGAATGCATTTCTCCCTTTAATATTATTCAAGTTATACCTACACTATCACAATCATTAATAAAATTTAAAAATCATTAATAAAATTTCAAGTTAACTGACTTTCTCTGTTTTTACATTATTCTCGTAATATATTATAGCGCGTTCAATTATTGATGGTTTTTCAGTTTTTGAATTCGCACTGTTCTGACTCTCGTTGATATTTGATTGTTGCACTTGCTCATTTGTTTCATTTACTCTTGGCTTTGCAACAATTTCATACTTCATATGTTTAGTTATTTCTTGAATAACTTCGCGTAGATATTGAATTTCACTTTCTTGTTTGGAAGTGATCTGATTCAAATTCTTAATGTCACTCGTAAACAATTGTATTTGCTGAAGACGCGCTTCCTCTTTTTTCGCCTCTTTCGTTACCTGGCGATTGTATTCTAATATTAAACAACCACCAGCAACGCTAAAAATGATAACCTCACCCATCAAATTAGCTCCTAATTCGATGGCCATAGCTTCATTCAGCTTTGCAACTTTCGTAGGTTTGCTGAGATTCATTAAATACATTTTGGCATTCACCTCCGCCCAATGATAGACTGTAATTAAATCACAAAAATATGAAAAATACAGTTGCACGCGATTGCGAAAGTATTATCAACGATGACATCAGTGTCAATTGCATCACAATAAAGTAAATAGCATTTCAAACATTTTTCACGTAAGAAGATTAATTTTACTTACATTGTGCAGGCGGTATAATGAAATATGTCCTGAACACAGGATGATTTTTTGCTTGGTTAACAAGAAACTTGGCTATGGGCTTGCTAATTTGTTTAACGAACAAAACTCCCAATTTCAGAGCTGGAAAAACACCCACTACCATTTCTTTTCCTTTTTTTTCCTATTTGTACAACCTCTGTTAGAGAATTATATTTTGTATCAAATCATAAACCTGAAAATCATATGTATGAATAAATGTTCCAGTAGATTTAAAACGTGTTTAGAAATATAAACAATTTTCTATAAAAATATATTTATCGTTGTAATTGTATATTGTACACATGTCGGACTAGCAAATACTAAATACAAAGAATATATCACGATGCCATGGCAGGTAAGGTAAATCTCACGTGTATTCGACATCATTACCTTACCTCTGAAATTGCTTCAGAGTTTAGCGAACAGCCATAGTTTGGTGTGCGATAGTTATACGTACGAAACGTGTTTTCATAGATTCGTAAGTTAAGACACAGATGGATACACGAACGGCTATTTATTTACGGACGTTTTTATGTTGACGCGAAAAAATTATCTGTTAAGTATTTTTGTAGTATTTTGTTACGTACATTTATACGTGAAACCAACGCTTTTTATTAAAAATTGTAATATGACGATCCTACGATACATCGTTGCGTTGAAAAGTTTCGAAATAAAAAGAGAAAAATAACGTACGTAGAATATCTTGATATTTTAATAGTAAAGCGAATGAAATAATAGAAACTCAATGTCAGTTGTATAATTTGTATCGTACGTTTAAAATTGTCAATTTTCTAGGTTAGGCGTGTAACACGTATGTTGGAAGTCTCACTTAGTGAGAAGATGCATTGTAAAAGGTTTAATATAGTCAGTAACAATTATTCGTTTGTAACATGGGGTCTGACAATGCATCTGATACTGTTGTGGGGTGTACTCGATGTGAACTTTCATTCTCCTATTATTCAAGAATTGTCAAGCGTGCCGATACTAAAAAATGCACCGGCAAAGAGATTGATCTTGTTTGTAGCAGATGGTTTGAGATTCAGAACTTTTATTGACGCACCACCAAAATATCTCAAGTACTTGAAGATCATTTTTGAATTCCACGTATACGCAATGTACGTGCAATGATATTATGTACGATTTTGATTATAGACACGTAATGACAGACAAAGGTGCCTGGGGTATATCTCACACAAGAATGCCGACGGAGTCCAGGCCGGGCATTGTCGCAATTTGTGCAGGATTGTACGAAGATCCTAGTGCTATATTTAAAGGATGGAAAGAAAATCCTGTTGACTTTGATTCTATTTTCAATCGGAGTTATGTTTCATGGGCTTGGGGAAGTCCCGACATTATACCTATGTTTATAAGAGGTATTTACGATACAATTGAATATTTGACAAGAAGCTAAGAAATCGTTTCAGATTAAGTGCGTTTCTAAAATTAGGTGCGAGGGAAAATATACATGGCGATAGCTATCCTGCCGAATGGCAAAATTTTGATATAATGCACGGTCAGATTTGGCGTTTAGACTCTTGGGTATTTGACAAATACATTGATTGGCTCAGGGAGGATGCTTATAAGTATAAAAACGCTGAACGTGTGGTTCTGTTCCTTCATCTTCTTGGCTGTGATACTACAGGACATACAGCGAAACCCTATTCAAAGTATTAAAAGAATTTGCTAATTCACACTCTTTATATTGAGAAGGAACATATTTAATAGGATTGTAATTTCATTAGCTCTAAATTACATTTAAATGTAGAGAATATGTTGATAACATGAATTATGTCGATCGGAAAATAGAGGAAGTCGTGCAAATGACGGAAAATTTTTTTGGTGATAACGGTACTGCATATATTTTCACATCTGATCATGGAATGACTGATTGGGGATCACATGGAAGTGGTTCTACAGATGAAACGGAAACACCACTGATCGTTTGGGGTGCAGGAATTAATGCATTTAATTTTCGTCAAAATGTAGAGCAAGTTGATATCACACCGCTAATTTCGGCCTTGATTGGTGCTCCAATTCCAATTAACAACGAAGTATGAGAATAATAGTAGTTTTATTACTTTGCATTCTTTTCAATATCTGCGTAATTTTTCAGGGTGTTTTACCATGGCAATATTTAAGTACTACTAATCTTAAATACGTAAATCGTGCGCTATTAAATAATTTGAAACAATTAACATACCAAGTAAAGGCAAATCGCAAAATGAATTGTGAAGATAATGGATTTGCAGATTGGAGAGAGATAGAATTAGATAATAAAATTTCTATTTTAGACAAAGATTCTGAAACAGAAGATTCAAATGAGAAATTAAAGAAAATAATTGATGGAATTAAGCTAGCCAAAAAGTCCTTGATATATTTCCGACAATACCAAAGGACACGATTTCTGTTATATTTGTCTGTAATATGGCTTGGATGGATAACACTGTTATTCTTCAAAACAACTGGAGTTAATCGACCCATTGTCAATTCTTTTATTTTATTAACAACAGACTGTTTATTTACAGCTGCAGTGATTATTATATTTATTACGCATAAAGGTATGATAGTTTATATAGAACATAACTATCTAAAGAATTATTGAATCTAATTTTAATCTAAAATTAGTTTCAGGTTGTGATAATTGGAGATTACCTTGTTACGCATTTTTAGCTACAATTTCTTCCTGGCTAGCTATTCGAACTATAATTATGTACACAGTAAAATTAAAAGTCAGCAACACCAAATATTATTGGACAATAATTGCAGAAATAATTTTTTTATTTATAACGATGTTTATTGGCTTAACACATAGATTCGTTCTTAGCGTAGGAATGTTATGTATTACCGTTGTTCAGAAGATATTGCAAAAGAACGCTCAAAATTTATTCTATTGGACAGCGTTATGTTTAGCTGTTTTTCCGCTATTACCTGTTGTAGAGCCATATCCTCGAGTTTACATTATGTAAGTTCATATCGATATTATATCGTAATATTTCTCATATTGAATATAATTAAAACATTTGTTTTTAGAATTCTAAGCATATGCGTCGTAGTTGTGATGGTTGCATTAAAAATGCGATCAAAATATAGGAAAGCAATCGAAATGTTTCGCTTAATAGCAACAGTATTAATATACGTGGAATTTGTAGACGGACGAAGCTGGATATCATGGACAATTTTATTAACAACACCATTATATATCGTTACTTATTCTACCCAATTAAAAAAAAGATTGCAAGGAATCATATTGGGACTTTTCTGCCCACTTGTTTTATTATCTGCATCTTACGAACCGTTTTTCTTTATAATTCTTGCATTACATTTGTCTTGCTGGTCAGAGTCTAATGCATCTTCCATCCAGGATTATCAAAGTAATAAAAACCCTTTGACAATAGAAGAGTTGCTTAAAGCAGCAATCTTTGTATCCTTTCATGATATTATAAGATTTAAACTTGAATTGAATTATTGCATATAATATCCTGAACAATTCACTGTAGATGTTATATACATTATTATGTTTCTTTGGAACTGGCAACATGGCAAGTATCAGTTCGTTTGATCCTTCTTGGACTCGTCATTTCGTAACGGTTTTCTCTCCATTTACAATGTTCCTGTTGATACTTTTAAAATTAAGCATTCCTTTGATATTAATCGGATGCACAAGTCACACACTTGGATCTTCGAATATGTTTTTGGGAGTGCTTTTATTGGGAGATTGTTTATCTTTACCACTCGTGTATTATGTTACTCCTCAAGGAAGTTGGCTAGACATTGGTAGCGCTATAAGCAGATTCACAATTGCTATTTCTCTTCCATGTCTTATAGTATTATTGCATTATCTTTCGTATCCTCTTATAACATTTTGTCCAAATAAACTTAAGTTTTACAGTAATTTAAAAAGAACTGTAAACAAAAAACTGTAAACAAAAAACATAAAATATGTAAATAAATAATCGAAGATTTATTTATAACAAAATGGTCAAGTAAATATAATTGTTTTTATTTAATGCAACAGAAGTTGATACATCTTTGTTTTTCTTTTGGGAGAAACTAATATGTATTTCCAATACGTAGCATTTAAAAATTTCATTCTGTAAGATTGTAAGATATGAAATATAAAATTTGATATTTCAGTATAGTACTTCAAGAATAATTATTCATCATTCAAGAAGTTTCGACCTTATGTTAATTTTTCATAATTTTTATATCTTTTAAATAAGTAAGTTTTGTTTGAAATTTAGAACTTAAATTCTTTGTATTTCTTAGAGGCTTTCGAATCTTGACTCTGTTGTCGTTTACGTTTACTCTGTAAAGAAAGAAAAAAGCAAAATTAATTCGACGAACTAATTATTCATTAATTTATGAACATTCAACAGTATGTATTTACCTTTTGCCGTTGCACATGATCTTGAAGCATGTCCGATAGATCTTCCCTCCTTAAATGAGCTTGTCGCGACCTCATCGTTTCTTCGTATCGCGATGCCATTGCTTCAGAATCCAAATCTAATTCGCTGGGATCTAATGCCAACTCAACAGCACCATCTTTCTCTGTTCTTCCATCTGATGTTGTGCCACTCACTCCACGACGTGCGGCAATTACAGATGGTGGTGCTTGTCCTCCTGCTGCACCAGTCATGTCGTACACGTGTGTACTACCCATCATGCTTGCTCCAAGACCCTCTGTTCGTCTTTCTTGCAAAACCGTGTATAAAGCAGGGGTGTCGCCTCCTTCCATTTCACTCTCAATTTTCTTTTTCCTTAGTTCTATTGTTTCTGGGGTTTCTAATCCCGCTGGAATCGATGTTATTCCACTAGGTGTTATCAACCCCTCTGCACCAGGTGTAACCAAACCACTCGTGTCTCCGTCTCCGTCTTTTCCTTCTCCTTCGCCTTCTCCGCCTTCCTCTGCATCTTCATCCTCATCCTCGTCCCCGGAGGATTCTGACTCAGGTTCACCCCACATGCCTCTGTCAATCTCTTCGTCCATGTTATCACCACCTGGAGTTCGAGATATACCGAATACGTCGCCATACAAAGGTCTTCCTGTTTCATCCACAGGAGGCTTTCCCCAACCACCAGCGTGGTAACCAAACGCGCAGCCTTCTGGAATCGGTGCATTTAAACCGGGTATCTTCAAGTTGGGATAACTCGGTGGTGGTCCATATCGCTGCATCGCGATCAACCACGGAGGTGGTACTTTGTGACAATTAGGCCCTACTGGCATACCAAGAGCAGTACGCAGCTCATCGGACAACTCTCCAGGTTTCTTTTCCTTCAACCGAGTTTCGAATTCTTTGCCCTCGTAATACAAGTCACCGTGGATGGTCATCCGCGGTTTGGTTTGCCATTTGAAGAACGCGTCGTGCAATTTCTGGTAATCAATATCTATTTTGCCAAGCTTAGGCCTCGCTCTTTCTCGCATCTTGGCCTTCAACGTGCGCGTGTCGTCGCGTTCCTGCAGGCTCGCTCTCATCTCTGTTATACCCGTGCGCTTTATGAAATCCGGCAAGTCGAACGGGGGCTTCTCTATACCTCGTTTCCCCTGTAAATACTTTCTCTTGAAACACCAATGCCTCGGTACAGGCACCGTATTACGATGAGCCTTTAATTGCACGAGAAGTTTCGGATCCCTAGCAGTAACATCGTGCATCTCTACAACGTCCGGTCGTCCCACGAGTTGCTTCAATTCCGCAACGCTCAAACGCGTTAGCCTCTTCAGTTTTCTCTTAGAGAGGCGAGGAGCACCATTCTCTCCAGTTCCTTGTTGCTGTTGCTGTTGATTCGCATCGTCATCGAAATCATCCAACGGCGGCACTTTACTGGGCACAGTTCCTGCTGTTTGTAACGCTGACACTGGCGGGTACTGTCCTATTGGCTCTCCCTTTTCTGCCTCTGCAGACTTTGGCTCCGGTTCGGTCAGCTTGAACGCCTCGAATATTCTGGCAAATTGACGATACATTGGCTCCAAATCATTGACACTTGGGATCTCTTGAATATATTCGATCTCTGGCAGATCTTCTTTGGGTTTCGCATTCTCCGCGTTGTCTTTTTTGTTCTCAATATCCTTCCCTGCATTGTGCTTCTTTCTCTTTTTCTTCTTCTTCTTCTTGGTCTTACTTGCCTTCGTGTCTATTTTCTCTGTTGCTGTTTCAGGTTCGAGTATAACGTCGTCTAATTGAGACGCGTCTTCTCCTACGTTCTCATGATTTGGCGACTTCCCCAACGAAACAATGTCATTTGGATCTGCTCCTACTTCTTTAGCTCTTTCGGTTTTAAAAGCCAATGCCTGTTCTAAAGCTGCTGGCAGTTTCACGGAATCGTTGTCCGGGTCCCTGCCATTGTCATCCGACAAAGTCTGATTTTGTAATTCACTTGGTGGACTCACCTTCAGGCTCAATAAGCTTGGTAACGCTTTTGGTGGATCTATCCCTGGTATACCATGACTATTCGGAGACATGTTCATCAAGGATGACATTTGATGCGCCATTTGTTGAGTCTGTCAAATAGCGCACAAATAAAAATTATTAGGACCAGTGTGCAGAAATTATAATTCTTAAGTATACTTTACACGCAATTAGGACGATAAAAATTTATGAGAAATTTCAATTCGTATGCAAGACATTGTATGTAAATAATACAGTTCTGCTTGAAAAGAGGACAAAACTAACCTCACTTCCTCCTACGTTCTCCATGTTAGCATATCCTTTTGTTTATGCACTGAAACATGAAAATTTCATATTTACTTACAGTTGGAAATCAAATCCTTGATAAAAGAATATTGATTTACATTTCTACTAACATTACACCGTCTAATAACAGAGTACATGCAACAATATCTAACCACAAGCATCGAGAAAAACATAGAATATACATATAGATCAGAGAACGCTTCCCATTATTGAAAAGGTTATCACCATCTTATTGGCTGCTTCACCAGATCAAATTGGTCAATTATTTTTATTCAAAAAGTTCAATCAAATATCCATGTAACAATTTACTCTTGATCGAATATACCAAATGAAATAACACGACGCGTAATTTCTTACATTTACGATTATTATTATCTGCAATTTCTAGTGTATCGAATATTAGAATATTAGAAAATGCAAATAGAAGTTATCATTGATAGCATTGATCAATCTTTTCGATGTTTATGTTGAGTATATTCGCAATGATAAAAATGTTTTTTTTGATTTTTTGTTTGATAACGAATATACTCGTTGTTTTTTGGTAAAAAAAAATTTGAGGTCGCTAAAGAATGAAATTCAGATATAACGGAAAACATATTTGTAAAATTACAACGCGTTTTAGAATACTTTGGGACAAAAAAGAAATTGTTGTCAATTGCAATCGTATATAATTCTTTTTATGAAACAGCACAATGAAATAATTTTAACAATTTTATTGTAAATATTACAATAAAATTTGACTTATAAAAAAACAAGTATATTATAGAAATTTCGTCGCTTTATTATAATTTATTTCAATTTTACAGCAGATGCTTGCATTCGTATAAGCGGCTCATTTTTAAGATTATTAATTGGACAAACGTGATTCTCTTTCATTTCTATTTACGAAAATTTAAGCTTGTCGGCATTTCAGAGCATGGGATGCAAAGTTCCATAAGATGCAATATCTATATCATATACCTCGTCCGTGACCACGACAATAGATAAATTAACGTAACAACAGATATTATTTTATTTAATTTTCATGTATAATTGTTCGTTTTGTCGAGCATTTGCTTCTCTAGTTAATTTCAAATTGAATCTCTCGTATTTTTGCCGCCGTTTGTTTTCTTTTCTTCCCGCCAGCGTCGCCACTGGTCGGTGAAAAGAAGCTGCGCGCCACGAGAATGTAGGTACGATGATTGGTAAATAATAAAATCACCGTACTACAAATAACTATATACGTACTTTGTTAATAATATTCTTTTAATAACTATTGATCAACACTATTTAAATTAACAATAAAATTATAATTTAATTATTTATACACTTTTTAGTTACTTATTTAATAATAATTATAGTTTATGAACTTTGACTCTTAATTGTAGGCTTTGAGTAGAAGCTGTAATGTCGATTAACTCTTTTACAACTACAAGTACTACTATTTATATGTTCGCCAATTTGTTATGTATCCTTGGAGATCATTTACAAATATCTCCTTAGAAATTTTGTTAAAATATTGATTTCTTGATTACGAGTTTTACAAAGTTGGCGCCGTAAATTTATTTAAAATAACCTCTACGACGAGACGGTTGAGAACTAGATGTCGCTGGAATAGATGTCGCTACAAGGACAATTTATGTGCCGTCACCTGTCAAAGTCAGCTAAAATTAAAAATTCTGACAGAGTCCGATAGATGACAGCACACAGCTGATCGTAGCGACATCTATTGCTATTCAACTATCTCATCGAAAGTTACCAAATGTTTGCAGCGGCGCGCGCATTTTTTATAACAGCGAGCCTAACAGCGGCGACGTCGATTACAAAAAAAGGAAAAATAAAATAAAATAGCGGAAAATATATTATAATTTCAGTTATTAAGAATCGAGAAAAACAGGCATAAACATCTTGTTGTATATAAATTAAAATAAATAGTAGTTGTTATGGTTTCTTATTAATTTTTGTAATATATTATTCATTAAGTTTTTGTATAATATAGTATTTATTAAATTATTTATTAACAATTATTTATTTAATAAATCTCCACAGATTAATCGTTAACACGTGCTTAGATGGCAATTCTTTCGCAGAGAAAAAAGCGATAATACGCTACAGTCTACGGTCTACAATAGCCCTGTCGAATTTCTTCCCCTCTGCGAGTCATGTGAATTTGGTATCTCCTATTTTTTTTTTTCTTCAAGATGTTTAGTTTAATCCTTTGCTCTCGGAAACTCAGATTTTTTTATATCATTTACCAGCAATTTATTCACAAAGTAATATCGCTTCAAATAAAATAACACATTAATCATCCTGTTGAAATGAAATTTAATTATATCTTTATATATTTTGGCATGAAATTTAATTATATCTCTCTAACATGTGTTTAAAACGTGCTTGTCAACGTGCATTGCGGGTTTTTTAGAACAACTATAGTATACAAGAGTTAATGATATACGCTTTAGTCTCCGAAAAAGAAATCTCTATCATTTTATGATATATACATATATATTCAGTATATGATATATACTTTCAGTCTCCGGAAAAAAAAATCTCTATCATTTTTGTAAATTTTCGTACGAAGCAATGAGAAGTCTAGTTTATGTAAATCATTTCGAACGCGTGTGAATCAATTGATTCATGGCTGCCCCTGTTCTCGGGAATTTCTTTTATTCTTCCTGTGTCGTTATTGTAGCTTCCACTTTAGGCGTTTGTTCAGGTATTACGTCGTTATATCGTACAACGCCAAACGTATATCTATATTCATTGTTATATTTATATTATTAAAAAAAGAATATTCGAGTTGTTAGCTCATTGTTAGATACAAGTACGATTAGAAGGGACAGTCGAGTGCAAAAGGATTAATTGTTTAATTTTGTCAATTTATGTAAAGAGGTTACTTTTTTTGCAACCTCTTTATATATATATATATATATTAAAGGCGATGCTTTTCGTGACCCATAATTCATCTCTCCATAATTTACGATTGGATCGGGGTTTCAACAATTAATTATTGTTATTATATATTCTTTAGCATATTTTTTTAAAAATATCAATACAAAGGTATTTTTAGTTTCTTAGTAAAAATACGGGGCTTTTAATATCTTGTTAACGGTTAAAGCGAGGCTCGCGATAGCGTTCGAAGGAGAAAGAACAACAAAGTAGGTTCTCAAAGAGGGATACAAGCCTGTAGCAATAGCGATTAGTTTCTCTGTTTTATTAGTTTCAACTATTGTAATATTTTATAATCTGTCGAACGAAACGAAGCAGACTTAGACGAGTCCTTGGGAATTAGGAGCCCTATAGTAGGAACGTAACTGTAGGCACCATAATATATATAACGGTACCATTTTCGTCCTTGAGGATTGAACCAGTGACATTCAATGGCAACCAATAGCTGCAGTCGAGCACATAAACGTTTGTGCTCATTGTTTCGTTGGACAAACTGCGCAGTATTTATAAATTGAATATATTTTATTTATTTATCCCGTTGTTAGAACGGATGCGGTGAAGTTACGCACGATTTACGACGTTATGCTGAATTTATTTAGGTATTTTCTTGCATTAAGGGTAATAGTTTCTTTTGTACAGTACGTTCATTTGTCATTTGTAATCCGTGCGGCAAACAGACGTACTTACAAATTCAATGTTTATTGTAGATAATAAAATGTTTATTGTCATAAATCTAATCCCTTGGCTAATCTTTAGCCTAGGTCTACGGTCAGGGAACCGTATAAGCCCTAGTCAAGGAACTAAAACAGCTGGAAACAATATAACATTCCAATCATAAATCTGGAATTTTCCATCAGCAAAACAGAAAAAGCTTCCTTTAGAACGTAAGACCTTAAACCCTTGTCACTAAATCAAGGAACTAAAACAGCTGGAAACAATATAACATTCCAATCATAAATCAGAATTTTCCATCAACAAGACACAAAGCTTTCTTTAGAACATAAGACTTTAAACCCTTGTCACTAAATCAAGGAACTAAAACAGCTGGAAACAATATAACATTCCAATCATAAATCTGGAATTTTCCATCAACAAAACAGAAAAAGCTTCCTTTAGAACATAAGACCTTAAACACTTGTCACTAAATCAAGGAACTAAAACAGCTGGAAACAATATAACATTCCAATCATAAATCAGAATTTTCCATCAACAAGACACAAAGCTTCCTTTTAAGCTTAAGACCTTAAACCTTTGTCACTAAATCGTCCATTACATTTTTCCTTTCATAAATATTTCCCTCTGGGATTTCCACGAGTTTCTCTTATCCCATACATATCTCATTCAAAACTTTAATCATTCCATCAGAACAAACGCCATTATATCAGAATATTTACTTCATTGTCAAGTCACAGAAGGAATTCAGTAATATTCGCTACAACTCGCAACAATGTACGCTCGGTACATACCTTAGTTATCTTTCGAATAAAGTCATCAAACTCTATCAGTCAATCAATCACCTTCAAGTTGAAGGCTGCAGTGAAAGGCAAATAATGGGTTATTTTTCTTCTTCGTCAAAGATATTCGTATATCCTTGTTTATGTAATGAATTTTTAACATTGATTTGAAACTCTCTAATATTTATAAATATTACTATGTTAAGTTTAAATTTAAATGTGTTAAATATCAATATATACGTATAAAAAAAGAAAAGAAATAGAGAGATGTACAATAGTTGATTTCTACAACACATTGAAAAAATCATCAAAACGGAGGTGGCGCTTTTATTTGTACAATCACTGAATGCATTCCCGATGTAGTTGTAAAAAAAGACTGGATAGAAGGGGAAGAAGACTAATACATTCTTCCACTTATGCTTATGTTTATTTATTAATTGCGACGGAAGTCATCAAACTTGAAAATTTAATAAAAATATTCACAATGAGCATTCTTTCTTTCTTCCTCACATACGTTCTTGTCCTTTCTCTCTCACATACACACTTTCTCTCCATTTCTCTCACACTTATCTCTGTTACGCGCACTTGTTTCGTGAGCTAATGCGCGTGGCCAGTTTAACCGATGTATAGAGCTTGTGTCCACCACTCGTTGGACACTTATATGTTCGGATTATGTATATGTGAATATAATATGATGTATATGTACATTCAATTATTAATAATTATTATTAATAACAACAATAACTAATTATACGAATAAAAAATTGTTTTTCACGAATGAGTTGGTTTCGTATTTTCATTATTTTTTTTTGTTTCTTGCTTTTTTTTTTTAAAGAGTTGATGGATGTTCGTTCCCGGATAATTGTCTTTCGTCCATACGTGTGAAGTATGTTTCAGCCGTGTCAATGTAACATGCGAATTCAGTCAAGCGAGGCCCTTCAATTTCGGCGAATTGCTGTCTCGAATATTATTAGAAAATTCCGAACAGCGATTAGACCTTGCTCAACGTTAGAGCTGCCAATGACAAGCTGGATTAGCAGCATATAAAGCTGGATTAACTTCACTGTATTGGCTGTGTGTTGATTTGTTAAAATTGTAACAGCAGATTTTTTTATTTATTGAGGAATTGATCAATTTATCAGTTTATGTGGTTGGTTGTATGATTTATTTAGTCCAAAATAACTACCATATCATCGCCACGCACCGTTCTCTGTGAATGTGGAGGGTGCAGGGGAGCTGGTAATTTGCGCCATGGTTTGCGCGCTGCTCTTCGAAGTTCGACTGATGACAGAGTTCTTCTAAGTCTTCTGCAAATTTCCAAAAATATTTCAATATTTGTACAATATTGTTTTCTCATTTGATTAGTAAACACATGACTAAATGTTGTATTATAAGACGTGATGATGTATTGTATTATAAACAATGTATATAACAATGCTAACTTTGTTTGATCAGAAGCACGAAAGTAAACATCATCTGGTGCATCCATCCATGAAATTACTTGTTTGCGCGCATTACTTCTGGATAATGGTGGACCATGTGGCAAGGTATGAGGATGTGCAGCTCTTCCATTTAGAGGTGGTGCTAAGGGAAGAACAGCAGGTGCATGCTGTTCCAAAGCATGTTTTGGATGGAGCTGCTGAGAATGATGAGCCCTTTTTGCAGGTGGTCCACCAGGCAGCCCTGCACTTAGGGCAATACCTATTAAAAGCACTTAACATTTATATAATAGCCAAACTGAAACGCTTGAAATGTCAAAATAATATAAAACTATGAAACCGATGATGCGTATTCCTTTGGAACAAATGTTAAACTGTTCAATTTAACTGTTTAATTTTGATTATTTGTTTTATTGGTTGGATACTTAAGCTCTTAGGCACTCAATTATTTTACCTTCATCCCAATCCACATCAGAGTAGAAGCCAGTAAACAAAGATCACATTCAATACTAGGATCTAAGATTGCATAATATGTACGAATAAGTACGCGAATCTAAAACTTACCATCTGATCCGTTGATCTCGTCGAATGGAGGTCTTGTGCGTTTCAATATAGTTTGTTGGACCTGCATACTAGGTTGCGGTTGAGGTGGAGTTATCGTCAGCCTATCTACATCAGATTTATTTGGTACTCTTTCATATAAAAGACTTCCATCTATAACATAACGATAAAAATCACAATAAAATTAAACGCGTTGTATCAGTAAGAATAAGAATGAAATTTAAACGAAGTAAGAGTAGAATTATGTATACCTGGTGCTTTTGGTGGTCTGGGGAAGGAAACCCGATCTGGTTGTTTTCGTTGTGCTGGTGCTGTAAGAGCTAACCAATCCCAGTCTCCGGGTTGTCGTGGAGCAGGGTGATCACCTAAACGCGTTGCTATATCAGTCACGCGCGGACGCGGCCGAGGCCGTACAGCACGTGCTAAAATACGTAACTCTGCAGGGTTTTTCGACGTTAATTGAGGAGACGCGCAAAGGTGTCGCAAAGGTGCTGCGTTTACAGGTTGATGAGGTGCTCGCGCCGCATGACGCGTACGTAATTGCGCCGCGCACAATCGTCGTGCAGCTCGCGCCAATGCCGAAGTACGTAAATAAAACGCCGATCGAGTTTTCATAACAGGTCTGGGCGATCCACTTCCGCCACCTCCACTCGCTCCGCTTCCGCGTAGATCAACGCCGTGAGCGCTCGCGTAGTGACGACTTAAGTGTGCCTTGAGTTTGAATTCTTTACCGCAGGAAGGAATACTACATCGATGAGGTCTATGAGCACCGCCAATTCCCTTGCTCTCTTCGTCCGAGCCGGTACCACCTCTTTTTCTTTCTATATCAACATCGTCTATACGCGATGGAACCTGGAAATGAAAAGAATGTCAGATTATTTTTTGGTGCATCATACGATCTTTGTTGCAAGCTAAACTTATGTTTATTGAAATGTACCTTCAAGCCGCCGTATTTCTTCCAATATGTCCAACATGATTGACAAAGGCGGCACTGCATATGCGACGGGCCCCAAGCATACCATTGTGGGCTTTGTATTACTTGACAACTCTCACAGGGTTTTCCGCTAACTCCAACCATCAATATCCCGCTATTATCAGTTGTCATGTTACCGTTGCTATTACCATTGAGAACATTGGTTGGTTTTCCATTGCTGTTGCTATTACTATTGCCAAGAGGTACAATCGTTGCTGCAGAAGGGGCAGTTGTAGGTGGGGTCGTCTTGTTATAATTTGGTATATAAACCTGTTTCAATTTACTTTCAGCTTCTACAGCTTTTACCCTTTTTTGCTGTACGTATCTGTCGGTTGTCTTCCACATATAATAGTATTCAATAACATTTTTTAATGTTTTCCATGGTAACTAAAACGAATGGACGAACTTGCTTATTAAAATAACCACATTGCTGAAGCTTGTAGCTTCAATTATTTTGCATACTTACAAAGTCTTGACGTATGTCAGAGAAATCTTTTCCATACTTGTCAAGCGCTTCTTCGAAAAGGTTCGCTTCAGATGCACTCCACTCTTCCATTTCGTCTCTGCATAATACTGGACCAGTGCTGGGTACTAAAGATGACATAGCTTTCGCAACGTCATAATTGTGTCGATGTAAAGTATCCATAGCATGGAACTAGAAATACAACTGGCGTAAGGCACGTGTTTTCTTCGTAAGGTTATATATATATATATATACGTATAGTTACACAGCAGTAACGATGACCAGTGATACTTACAAGAGTGATGTCTCTAGAGGCAGCTGCTGCAGACATATGCAAAGACGGTTGTTTAACTGAAGATGAACAGTCTAAGGCTCTTGCAAATGTGCCTACAGATCTACTGACAACAAGAAATTGATCAATTTGACGATCTGTTAATGAATGCCGAGGTGTCCAAACCAATGTTTCTAAATCTTGCAACCTACGAGGGTCTGACTCTCTTTCGGCAGCTGTCAGTGGGACTGGTGCTATTCCATCAGCTTGATATCGACTACCCACCCTAATTTCACCTGTAATAGTTTACATTTGTTAATGCTTCAATATATGATGAAAGGTTACAGTATTTGGTATCTAAAATTTTTTCACAATAACGAATACCTTTATCAGCAAGCAAAGTACGTTGAGCAGGATCAAAAACTAAGCAATAGAAGAAAGAATCTTCTTTGTTTAAATAGCTTAGTAAAGACTCTGTTTCGTTTAATAAAGTTACACAGCATTTGCCTCTTATATGGGTTGCAGGCATTGTTTCCACCTGGCGCGACAAGAACAGTTCTCTATGTTTCATTTGATGACGTTGTTTATTACTTAATTCTGTTACTCCTCCAGCACCAACTACATTTTCTTCCATCCCTGCGTGTAAAAGGAATTAAAGTTAGATTTTATGTGCTAACATTTATATTTTGTAATGTTTAAATAAATATTTCAGAGAAGCTTAAATAACAGAATATTTTACTCAAAAATAAAAAAAAAATTAATACAGGCTATACGAAATGAAACATATTTAAACAAATTATTTACAGAATTGTTTTTTTTTTTTTTTATAGATCATACCAATGAAAATTCAGCATTTAAAGCAAAATTACTAGTACCTTTAGTTAAGCATATCGGTATTAACCTTTTACATCAATCAAATTTCTTTTCGTAAGAAATATAGGAACATTCCCTAAATTTATATTCATGCAAATTTGGTCTTTTATTAGAACTATTACTTTTTTTTTTTTTTTTTAAGAATAACATAGACAAATAAAATGTAAATGAAACGCAGGAATGTGGCAGAATCAATGCAAAATTTATACAATAAATCAAAATATTAACGAGAGCGGGCAACAAAAAGAAAAATGAAAGCAACATCAAGTGATACATCATCATCTACCATAACTGAAATGAAATTAAATTTCAAAGGATGTGAATTGTTTTGAAGAAGCCTCAGATTACTAAAGAATTATCATTTTGAGCGGCGGGATTTTTGGATGAAAGGGTTGTTAGAATTACTTTAATGAGTGAATGAATTTGAAGTTTACGTGTCAGAAGAAAACTGCTTGTCGCAATGTCTGAAAAAAGGAAAAAAAAAAAAAAAATAGAATGTGTAAAAAATAATATAAATAAATTGGAACAATGAACAAATGATGGTATACTGTTATACGGGTTACAATGATTTAATGACCTCTTACCATATAACTTAAAGGAAGAGGCCACAATTAAACCCATTTATTGTCTCTTTGGCCTTACAGTGAATCTAGCCGAAACTAATGCTATTCACCAAGATTACAAAGAATTTTATAAATCCCGCCGCTGGATCATTAGCCATTTATCATCACTGGCTTCTATATGAGACTAACAAGGCAATCAAAAGGTGCAATTGCACGATACTTACTGATGAATTGATTAACAATTGATTTTAAGAAGAGTTTTATCACACGTTTAATAAAAAAAAAAAAAAAAAAAAAAAAGAAAGAAAGAAAGAAAAAAGAAAAGAAAAAAAAAGGAAAAAAAAGAAGAAACGTAAATCAATTGTTTAGTATTTTAATTATATACTTTTCGACGATCTCGCAAATGATAAGAAAATTTAATGAAATTCATCTGTAAGGAGCACCTTTTAATTGACTAGTTCACTCACCATGAGGCTCTTGGGCCTCTGACAGTGGAGCTTTCAGCCAGCCCCCCTTCCCGCCCCCTTTGTTCATCACTTTGGGCCCGATCCCATCTTTATTAGTCATTTCCTTAGTAGTATCTGGATTCTCGAGTTTCTGACTCTGCATGTTTGCAGGGGATTCTGACCTCTGCTGCTCCGCGTTTGCCACTGCAATTTGTACCATAGAACCCAACTCTACTATTGTGTTTTCAGCGTTGTTCGTTTCTTTAGTACAATTTCTTAACGCATGCTCATAAAAGTTTTACAATTTTACAGAGTTTAACAACCAAGGGTGTGTGACACAGCCATCCTCCAGCGTCATTGGCCAGTGGTTCTCTTCTCTACTGCAAATATTTGCCTGCATTTTTGACTAACATCTGAACGATCATTATATGACGTTACATTTATAAAAAAAAAAAAAAGAAAAAAGAACACTAACTTTGATTCAACCAATTCCACTCACGTTTCTATTTACAAATTCTACTGTAATCGTGGTAGGTCACAAATTATCGTCAAAGACCTTTAGTCAGAAGTTTATCACGTAACATATAGACTGCAGTAACATTTTCCAAAAAAAAAAACAATGGTACGTTGCTCTGTATATAACGTGAAAGCATTAACATCATTGCTCTGATTACTAATCGATGTTAGACAATCATCGAAATTGTCCAAATTTCGAAATCGGCGAAACAGCAATCCGGAGTCCAAGCGTTATTGAAAAAGAAAAAGGAAAAAAAGGGGGAAAAAATTTGGCAAATTTAGATCGAGATCTTGAGAACGACGTTAAGAAAATCAACAAGATCTCACTCTGTCGAAGATCATGAAAAACCGGAAATGGAAATGAAACAACGATCAGCGAATGATCCACGCGTAGAGAAACGCGACATCTCTTCAAAACGCGTACTCTTCTCTCGATACTCTGTATATCTCGTGCCATTTCGCACGAAACAGTACTACTGACTTTTACCTCAGGTCGAAGTTCTCTCACATATTTTTTTTTTTCCCTGAAATTTCAGGGTACAGAAACGGCAGGGAGAGACAGAGAGAATAAGAGAGAAAGGGGGGGGGGAGAGAGAGAACCCGATTCGAAGCAAATACCGGCAGACGGACATAGAGCCACGGGCAAAGAGGAAGAGACACGAGAAAGTGTATATTCGTGTGTGTGTGTGTGTGTGTGTGTGCGCGCGCGCGCATATATATAAATACCACGTACATACATACATATATATATACATATACGTGTATATATGCACATACACATACGTGTATGTATTATACGTACAAACGTACGTATATACGTATATAGTAGAAAAGAAGAGAAGGGAAGAAAAGAGAAGCGGGGGAGTAAATGCTTAAAACGAAGATGGCTAGTGGGGCCCACCATTTTCGCCCAGGCACACACACACACACACACACACACACACACACACACACACACACACACACACACACACACACACATATACATTCGTTTGCGCGCGAACGTTACGTACGTATGAATTCTGTACGTGTACGTGTATGTTCTTGTTTCTCTCTGCCCGTTACTCGTACATGCCTATGTGCCCGGTTATCGTGTACGTCTATCGGTGTTCTTACAAGTCTGTGTCCGAGTACACGCAACACATATACCCGACCGACCCCTGCGTCAGTCATTCATTTAGTTCAGGGTGGCGGGAGGCAAGGAGGGGTGGTATGAGGGACTTGGGTGAGAGGTAGAAGAGGGAGAGGTGGGATGGCGGGCGTACCACCCCCAACCCACCCCCGGCAGATCGATACAACCCCCATTTCCACCCCTCTGCCACCCCCCAACTTTACTTATTATACATTCCCACCCCCAAATCCCCGCGTCCCATTATCTTTGCTATTGCAAAGGAAAAATCGAGAAAGCTTCAGAGACACATACATACGCACGCACACACGCACGCGCGCGTGCGTGTATATGTATTAAAATCCACGGAGAGAATCGAACAAGGTTTTCTTCCTTACCCTCTTGCGAAGACCGCATTATTTTTCTCGCGCGGAAAAATATGTGTTGAAATGTAACATGTCTGCAAATTCTGAACACACACACACACACACACACACGTGTATGTGTATATATATATATATATATATATATATATATATATATATCGCAACAGCGCGATGGCGACGACGCATTCCGCCGATTGGGTTCTCTCAATTTTCGCGGCGACGTAAAATAGAATTGTTTTCATTTTTTTCTCATTTCGTGGAGAATATGATCGTTCGTTTTTTTTTTCACGATGTAGTAGTTGCGTCCTCCAGTCCGAAGATAGGAACGACAGTAACGAACGATTTCAACGTTTCATCGAACCGAATCTACGAGGTATATTTTTAAACATAATAAATGCATACCGTCGTTTTCGTACGCATTAATTAAGCGCGCGTCGTATCTCGCGAAATATTCAATTACCAGTCGAACATTCGATGAAAAATTATTATACCCGTGAAAGGGATTTTAAATTGTTCGAAATGCAGAAATATCGTCGCAGCCAGTAGGGAAATTTTTTGATTTTCTTCATTTGCGGATGCTTATCGATCTGCAATGTGGCGCGAGGCAAAATAAATAACATTAATATCCCTTATCTTCGATACGTTAGTATCAGTATTAGCATTCATCCAATCACCTGAACATTAATAAAAAAAAAAAAAAAATTTATCAAAATCCACCGCTTTTTGTGAATTACACAAAATTCAAATTTTAGTACCAGCAATTGATAATTATGATATTGATTACACGAGAAAATGTTAGATGTAGTATGCACGTATATATATATATATACACACACACACACTAAAATTCTGAGTAAAAATCAATTTCCGTTTCAAATATACGACGTGATAAATATTTTTTTTTTACAATAACATAAATTTTACTTACACTGGTGTTTATCTGCGAGCATAATTAACGTAGATGGCAAATCCCTCCGCCTAAAGAAGCACATGACTTTTGCTTCGACATTCCCACTGGCCGTCTAAAAAGAGTAAACATTTTTTCATAAATATATTTTTCAAATCATATATAACACGAAATGTCGGTTAATAAAATCATATATAACACGAAATGTCGGTTAGTAAAAAGTACGATATAAACAATTGTTTATCAATTTTATAGGTCACGATAGACAAAAAAAAAATATATATATATATATATATGATCGCAACTTCGTCTCTTACCTTATTTAATTCTTCTATCCTCCTTATCTGGTAGGGAGACGTAGAAGATGTTTCAAAATATACATAATCTATAATTTAAAAGAGAATCTACTTAATAACGCTTCTTATCAAGAAAGACTATTATAGTAAAAATGTATATGTCTATATATATGTACATACGTAGAATACATATATAGAATATATATGTAAAGAGAGAGAGAGAGAGAGAGAAAATCATTCAATTAAATTTTACATGTAACATATAAATAATTATCGTTTATAAATATTTGCCCATATAACAAAGCATCGATATACGACCAAGAGAGCAACTGTTAAAAATAAAATCTCAATGGCCAAATATATTCATTTACTTTGATTTCTGCGAAATAGAGATATCGATACTGTCTTAATATCGATATTGATACTACTATTGTTGCTCATGAACATGCACGAACGAAGTGGTGCGAATTTGTATGAAAAAAAGAAAAGGGGGGGAGGGGAAAAATGCTCGTTCGAAGAAAAACGACGCGCGACAAAAATAAAATACAGCAGCGCCGAGATTCTCCGTACCGAAAACCGTACACGTTTTCAAAATGTAGCCTGCAGGACCTCTGTGCAACGGAAAGGAAACGTCGCGAAAAGGAAAAAGGTGGGAAGATAATCTCGCGGTAGTTGCATTAGCCCCCCTGGACCATTGGCGCCCAGACGAAAATGCATTTCCGGCAAATCCATCGCGACCAGAATTCCTTCAAATAGCAGCAGAGTAAATAAAAGAAAAAGACAGAGAGAAAGCAAGAAGCACAGACGCGTTCGACGAAATATTGAATTTTCAAATGATCCACGAGATCGTCGAAAGAAATTAGCGTTAGACCTAAAACGAAGGGCGAGGGATGGAAAGCGCAAGGGGGGTGGGGGTGGGGGTGGGGGTGGGGGAGGGGGAGGGGGGGGTTGGGAGCAAGGAGGAAAGCAGACGTACCTACATACGGACGCCAGAAAAGAGCAGGGTGGAAGGGACATCGGGATGGAAAGGTGGAAAGTTAAGGGGCTGCGCGGGCAAAACAAAGATAGAAACGAAGATAGAACGGAAAGGGGGATGGAGGGAGAGGGACCGAGCGGGGACCGAGAGGGACGGGGGAGGCGAAGGAGGAGAAAAATCGCCATGTCGCGATTACCCGATTTTTCGAACGTTATTTTTCAAATTTCCCGAGAACGTTGAGATCGAAAGGCGAAGATGCGGGATATCGGCGGATGGCAAAATCGCGTGGCAAACCTCTCTCGTCAGCCGGCGAGAAAATGTGCGCGGTGTTACTTTACCTCCCACCCGGTACATATTTGCCGTCATGTTGCTGGCGTCTTGTGTGGCCCCGAGAGCGGCGAAACTGGCGTTCTCGTGGTTACCGTGGCTCTCGTGGTACTCGGCCGGCATCGGCATGAAGGCTTTTCCCCCAGTTACGTGAATCGAACAGCCGGTACTAGCCACTTTACCAACGGAGGTCACACTTCTACTGCGGTGTCATTCCATCATGTTTGTTTGTCCCAATAACCGTGGAAAAACTGTTTTTTCGTGCTAGCTTCCCGATCTTATTCGCACATCAGCCCGTGCCTACCGTGTATGTGTATATACGCGCAACGCTCGAAACGATATTTCGCAGATGAATACACGTAGGGACTGCACACTGGATTCGCCTCACGTGTCCGGTACCGTAACGAGCATCGTCAGTGGCCGTTGCTCCGTTCACACAGGAACACCGCCATTTTCATTTTGTCGAGCGGGCTACATATACGATCGGACAAATACGGCCTGCTCCCCTCTACCGGAGACACTGAGTTCACTTGCTCGTCTCCGAAACCCGCGTGCATTCAAAAAACACCACTTAACGAATTTGCCGGCGATTCCCGAGCATCGTTCGTTCGCCACGACTAAATCGCGGAATCCCGCTTCGACGAATATCTGATAGAAAACACGTAACCAGACACGATACAACCCGGTCAACGAGTACCATAAAACAAGGCCACGAATCGGATACTACTAAGACCTGACGAGTGCGCGGTCTCGAAAGCGTCTGCGTTGCTTTAACCAGAGAGTGGGGATAGCTGGACATGGTGGGGATAGAGTGCCCCGGTCGGTTTGCGCACGCTCCGGCGTACCCGCGAAATTTAAAATCTCTTTCTTGGTATATCCCTGTTACTCGTTACGAGGCGAATTTCTTTCAAGGGAATAATTACTTTTCTTGAAAGCAAACAAATATCTACATCGGATTTTTGATGTATTCACCGTGATTCGGGATTTTAATTTGTCTTAAATAAAATAAAGCCAAAATAAACACGAAAAACAGACGCACGATGCGCGACAAGAAATAAGAAATAAGAAATCTCTCAGTGTAGTATGTGAAATATTTATATATTTACGAAAATTAGTCTTTCTATACAATTGCTTACGCGCAGTCACATATTTTTATCTGTTTCAATTAATAAAAAAATTGTATGTAAATGAATAATTAGATATTACTCACTAATTTCTAGAGCCTGTGCGAGCTTGCCTTTCGCGTAAAACGTTTGGTAATGTGTTTGACTAACAATAAATAGTGACGAATAATCGATTTGATGCAAATACATAACGCAAAATTATATTTATATATACACAATAGTAATAGTAATAGTAATAATAATAATACATATTCACGAATGTGTTTATAATTTAGTTTTTTTGCAATTTAGGTAATCATTTAAGGCACACCCCACGGTCTATACTAAGCAATTTTGTCGTTATAATATTATATAAATAAATGTATACTGTTGCGTGTGCTAGTAACCTAAATTTATTATTTATATATATATATATATATATATATATATAATATATATACATGTGTATATGTATGACATATATATACATATATATAATATTCATAGGAATATTTATACTAAATATAGTAATCTGTTCTGTACATAATTCTATGTCTTTCATGTGATTTTTTTAAAATGAATAGTCATATCATTTATTAATGATAATAATGACAGTAACATTAATAAGAATAACAAGATAATGCATAAGTGAGATGCGTAAGATGAGAGCATGCTCTTTTTTCCCTTTCATTGTAATATTTGTATCATGAGTAGTAAAAATGAGTGAAAATCAAATTTTACAATCTTCACAACGTGAACACATTTATGGATTTTTCAAGACGACGATGAAATATTTCTTAGCGATAATTAATAAAAATGAGAAGGTAATGAGCACATTAGGTGATAAGATCATTTATACCACGTACATAATTTTAATTACAATTGTATAATACTACTCATGATTTAATTTAACATTAATATAAAATACCTATATATACCAACTTCGACAGTTTATGCATTTTTATGTACAAGAATAGCATCCAGACTTTGTCTTTCCAGTTGCGTATTTCTACTTACTATACTACTGTTTACGAATAAAAAAATACTAATATATTGCGTTACACGGGCAGTGTTTCCGCAGGTTCATCCCACCGATGATATAAGGCACCAACTTTTAGGATCCTGAGATTCAACCCGCATGCTTTGACAGATTTAGAGGCATATCTAGAGAAGACGTAAATAAAATGAGTTTCGTTTGCAGCAACATTCAACAGCTATTAAACAGTAAACTTTTAAGAAGGATTTACCCGAAGGAGGCGTTAAAGTCTGTTCCCTGTAGTCTTTGTAGTGATGAATTGGAGGAGATGGTGGATGAGGTGGTGGTGGTGCGTACAATGGCATAGGAGGTGGATAATGGACGGGCGATGGATAATGCATCCATAAAGGAGCTCTGTATGGTCCAGGAGGTAACATTGGTACGCCATAAAGTGGGTGTTGAAGAGGTGCGTTAGTTGTACCAATGTATGGATCCATTCGTACTCTTGGGTACGAATTGCTCGATGAGTATTTCACAGTTTGCCTGTCATCTGGTTTCAATAAATTCCTCAAAAATCCTTGCTCATGAGTTGGTTTGTCTTCTCCTAAGATACTCGTTATACTATACGAAGATAATTGTTTTGGCGATGATGTAGGAGCTGTTGTTGTACAAACAGGCTGTGGTGTCGCGCGTCTTTTCGATGCTTGATCTTCTAACGATACTCTTTCTAGCTCACGCAAAATACGTTTGCGCGGAGAGACAACATTGGGATCTAGAAGACGTGCCAATTTGTCGATAATTAGGTTCAAAACTTTTCCCGTTGATGCACCATTTGCTTTACGAATTGGCTTCGTATAATTCGTTACTGATTCTGAAACGAGTAACAAGGAAGTAGGATCTAACGGACGTCTGCGCTTTCTTGCGACTAAGCGAGGATGTGCACACAGACGATTTTTTGGACTTCTATAATAGTAAAAATTAAACTCCGTGGATATTCTATGTCTTGGATTTGCTTGTTTCCAACAGTGATCTCTTTGCCAAGGACTTGATTGAACCGATGAATTATCATCTGAAACTGCAAATGTTAGAATTTATTAAATCTTGTAAAAGATTACCGTATCGCTGATTTTGAATTTACCACTGAGAGAGGTAGAACTCTCTTGTCGATTCGGAGTTGTGCTGGCTGGTGGCCAAAATGTTTTCTTTGGAACTGGAAACCACGTAGTTCTTTCTCCATCCCTGCGATGGGACAGTTCCAAGATAAACTTGCCATCTTTAAAAAACTTTAAACGTCCACCAGGCGTTGGAAGTACGTTGTTATCAATGCGTGTTTCAGACGAATGATGGGTTGGCTGTGAGTTTGAATTTTTACCATTTGCCTTGGTAAGGGTTGAATGCAATGTAGGAGGATCACGTGAGCACATTTCTGTTGTGCCCCTCACGTGACCTGCGTGAGCATGACATTCTGCTGACTTCTCACGCATGCTGATACTTTATCGATATCCATTTTTCTCCGCTTGGCCTTTCATGCTTTAGCCTCTTAGTATCAGTCTGACAAGAGAGGCAAGGCCTTGGGTAGGTCCTTCTCTTAAAACTACGAGTAACAATTTCGAATGAGCGTTAAAGTATTTTAGTTTCGCAGTTTAAGGAAAGCATCTTTCATAGGGGGCGAAAGAAAACAAAACAAAACAAAACAAAAAAAAAAAAAAAAGAAAAAGGTACACTTGGATTCAGCAAGGAACCAGAAGATAACTTGGTATATCTATACAAAAGTAAAAGTATCAAACACGACAGCGTTAATAGCAACCGAACGTGTAGATTCCTCTCAAACTCAACAGAGTTGGTAACAACAAAAGGAGAGGATCATATTGATCTCATTTCTTTGATACTGTCAAATTGACATTGGGCCAAAAATTGACAGTGAGAGCGGTGTCGCTCTGTAATTTAACTTAAATATTTTTTTCCTACGACCAGAAACATTTGTCCGGACAGTGTGCCAATTAACGATGCATCGATCGAACGGTATGGTATCGAGCAAGAAAGTACACTATCACAAACGGAATAGTAACATTTTCTGATAAATTCCAAAAGGAATTTTCTGTACATGAGTGGCAATCGCTTAGACACCCACCCACCCACGCACTGCCGCCTTTTGCAATCAGTTCTACTTCATTTCGAATGAGCAGCTCATCGCGTTAACGGGCTTATTCACGACCAAGCACGTTAATATCTCAGAAACTGCTGCGACTGGCGTGCAAGTTGGCTCTCTGAACGGCAGATTTTCACGGATCAAACACGGGACGGGCACTCTGCTGTGGAAAACACAGTTTGACCGACACATGTGTTTCACTTCACCCACGAATGGTTTACGTGTCCGCGGCAATTGAGTTTATACGTTCGATAACCCTTTGGAACGTGCGTTTACCATCGTTTTCCTCGTGATTTTCGATGTTCGGATGTAAAAAAAAAAAAAACAGAGAATTTCTCGCCTTCGTGTATCTTTCTCGTCGAACAACACTGTGGCGGTCCGCGGTCCGCGCGTTCCTCTGTTTCTTGGTCCAACTCCCACGATCAATCTGCAACACTTCCTTCAAACCATGGAGTTACGTCGAATCAACCGTACTCGATGTTCACGAAATCCAGCTTGCACGTCATTTTCAATGAATATTAAAAACGCGTCGATTGATAGCATCGCGCTGCATACTCGCTCAAATCGAACTGTTTACACGCAACGGCGTTCTACGTTATACACCGTGAGGCGATCTCTCGAAATTCCTAAAATTTGTTTATTTCGTTGACGTTTGAATTTCGCTTGCCCCCGATCGACCAATCAGATCTACGTTTTTTAATACGAATGAAGTTTGGCGCGCAATCGTACTAATCACCGGTACGGCAGGGTATGAATTGTAAATTCAATTTTTTTTTTTCCGCATCTTTCGTTCGTACGTCGAAAGATCCGATGAAACTTTTAGAAGAATATGAGGAGCTTGTCGTGCGCGATGCGACGGAGATCTCTTGCCTATGGAAATACGTACAAATGTTTCTCTATTTGCTATGCGCAATTAGCGGATACGCGTCCAGCGTTTTATTCTACACGCTATGGGTATATAGTCGATAGCGATTCTTTATTATTGACTTTATTATTATTTTAGAACGATGTAAATTTAATCGTATCGTATGAAACACAAAGAAACAGATTTTCGGAGGCAATTGCCCATTGTGGGCGAAAGTTGTTCTACTAAAAGAAGAGATAGAGTTGGAAAATATCGACGACGTATGCAACAATTCAGACTGGTGGAAATATATTTTTATCAATTATCAGCACGAAAATATATGTCCCGTTTATTTAATAACGTGCTTTTTATCTTGCACATTTGGAATTGTTTGGTTTATTCTGTTCTTCATGTGTGGCAAAGGTGGACATAATGCATCGATGCAAGTCAATTTTCTTTTTTCTTTTTATTAGACGAACGTTAATTAATTAAATTAAATTAATTTAATTAATTAATTAAATTAATTAAATACGATTATACGTACATAAATAATACGAAGAATTATATTTGTATATACAGATATCCAGATCCTTGGAGAATTGTACTTCCTGCAACGTACTTTAACTTTGCATTTACAACTATATCCATGTACGTGGATTACAATTTCCAACAAGGATATAAAGCATTTAGCAAAAATATAAGAAACGTTTCTTCTGAAATGTATGATATGTGCGAAAATGTTGTGGACGTGAGGTATCAATGTTAAATTTTACTTTAGATTTTACTAGATAATTCTTACAAGTAGCGCATTTACAGTGACTGCGAGATTATAAAGATATGCATGAAAATACATAACTTTTACATGCGCGATCTCGATTATTTGTGTAACATAATTTCATATCTACAGGTAATGTTCTTCACCCTTTTTTTGTACTTTCTGATGATACAAGAAATATCGAAATATTGTAACAAACATTCTTAAGGTTCCTTTAGTTCTAATGATATGCAGTTGGGCAGGAGGATTGGTACTATTGCTTTTCAGAATAACTACGAGTAATGACTTTCGAATTTTAAAAATTCGAATTTACGAAGCAAAAGACGAATAATTCTCAACGCACTGAATGCTATAAAATGAAACGTTTATTTCGTGAAAATTTTACATATATCGGTATGTAAGTTTGCGTGTAAATAGATAAACAATAAAATGATAAAAAATATGTAATTGTTTGACGGTTTAATAAGTTTTTTATTTATAATTAGTATGATTTCAATATGTAAATCAATATATATATATATCCTACATTATTAACAACTTCTTACGAAAGATTTTAAAAATACGACCTATACAATACTTTTGCAGTTATCTATATGTTTTCAATATCAATTTTCATGATTAACATACGCAACAACAGTGACCGTTTAAAAATTCGATCTAACGCTGAAGGTTAATTAAAAATTTGCTATAATCTCAGTAACAAATTCTATGGTCATCTTAAAAATTTAAATCCTTTGATCACTTCTCTAGATTGATACCACTGGTAAGGAACATGCACGATACTCACATCTGACTTACTTAAAAATTCGATATCCTTGCTTCTATTGGTATCAGATTCGGATACTTCGTTATAAACTTTCACCACGTTCATGCAGTTGCAATTCAGTCTTACTTGATCGTTGTGTTGCAATTTAATTACAAAATAATTTGAACTCTGGCTGGAAGGTACGTACTGAGGTTTAGGCAAGAAAAACTCTGATACCAAATTATCATCACTCTTTTGTATCAGCACGAAGGTGTTCGTAGGGCTCAATGGCAACGACAATGCAGCTTGAAACTCAGGACATTGCAATATTGACCTACAAATCAAACGACACATAAGAAACGACAAGTATTATTCCTCGTGAGTACTTTATTAAATCTTATTGCTAACTTCATTAAACTTAACAGGGGCTTTCTAGAAGCGTGTTTGCATTCAAAGTGTTCCTGGCTGCTGAGAATATCGGATGGAAATTCGATTCTAACGTGCAATTTCGGCGATATTATTGTAGCGCCGATAAGTATAGCGATTTCTCTGATTCTGCAGTCTTTCTGGTGAAATTCTGAGTTTAACTGTTCCGAGGTGCTTTTTAACGAGCTCAGTAACGTTCTTATGGAAGACGAGTTCCTGTCATTTGCTTTCATTTTCAGTTGAGACAGTGAATCGCATGCGAAGGGTATTTGCTGTTTCTGGTATAAAATGTACTTTAGAAGCTCGATCACAAGTTTCACGCAACTGTTACTCGTCAAATGTTCATCCAACGCCACGGTAATATTCATCGTAGCCTGAGTTTTTAAGCAGAGTCCAAACGTCAACTGATTCAGAAGCGCACTACTCTGTGTAATAAAATTGAAAAAAAAATATATATTTTTACATGCTTATAAACACTCTTCTCGTGTTTACAAAAAGAGAAAAAAAAACCATGCAACTACGAAATAAAACTAGCAACGTTCTACGACCGCGCTGCCAATGGTGAAATCTAGTGACTACGCGTGAGTTGTATTCACTATGATCGAAAATTCGTTGAAAAGCGTTTATTTGTACCGAATATTATATATACATTGCTGCATATTGCCAAAAGAAAAATAAATAAAATTTTAATTAAATAAAAAATAAATAAAATTTATTTCTTCATTTTTAGTGATTTTCGTTGCAAGGATGTTCGACTTGGCTGCTCTTTGATTTTAAACTGTCTTGCCATCTTCGTATCAGTTAGTCTTGCGTGCAAATCACGAAAATGGCGGAGGTGAAATCACGTCGCGTCGCGCAAACAGAAGATTTATCAAACGTCGAGTTCGAAACAAGCGAGGATGTGGAAGTTATTCCAACTTTCGACAACATGGGACTCAGAGATGAGTTGCTGCGCGGAATCTACGCTTACGGTACCGTCAAAGTCTTATTTCTATGCATTACTTGAACATAACCTCGTTTATATTGTTTGCGTGTCAGTTATTAGATTGGTTGGCACACTGGTTCCACAATTATTAACCGTGAAATGATACCTTTAAAATTAGGTTTTGAAAAGCCGTCCGCGATTCAACAGCGATCTATCAAGCCTATAATGAAAGGTCGGGATGTGATAGCACAAGCACAATCTGGCACAGGCAAGACAGCAACATTTTCTATTGCTATACTGCAGTCGTTGGATACGCAAGTTAGAGAGACGCAAGTGTTGGTTTTATCACCTACGAGAGAACTGGCAACTCAAATACAGAAGGTTATTTTGGCTTTGGGGGACTTTATGAACGTTCAATGCCACGCTTGCATAGGCGGTACGAATCTTGGAGAGGATATCAGAAAGTTGGATTACGGACAGCACGTCGTATCGGGCACACCTGGCAGAGTATTTGGTAATTTGATCATAAGAGGATATCATGGAAGATATTTTGCAAAATACTAGTAATAAATTTCATTACTTTCTCGACATTTAGATATGATAAAGAGGAGAGTTCTCAGAACAAGAGCGATAAAAATGTTAGTGCTCGATGAATCTGATGAAATGTTGAACAAGGGCTTCAAGGAACAAATTTATGATGTATATAGATATTTGCCACCCGCGACACAGGTTGTATTAGTATCTGCGACATTGCCACACGAGATCCTCGAAATGACTAGCAAATTTATGACGGACCCGATCCGTATTCTCGTAAAACGGTAAACACCATTTCTTTGAGATCGAGGGAAATTGTTCGTTTCATCCAAATTAACTTATTGCTTATTATTTCCAGTGATGAATTGACACTAGAAGGAATAAAACAATTCTTTGTTGCTGTTGAAAGAGAAGAATGGAAATTTGATACACTGTGCGATTTGTACGATACATTGACAATAACACAAGCAGTTATCTTTTGTAATACCAAGCGTAAAGTAGATTGGTTAACTGAGAAGATGAGAGAGGCTAATTTCACAGTTTGCTCTATGCATGGTGACATGCCACAGAAAGAAAGGGATAACATTATGAAAGAATTTCGATCTGGTCAAAGGTATGTTGTTTTATTGTAAACAGTAATGTTGTAAATGAAACTTGTTATATTTTGGTTATTTTATTATTTTTCAGTCGTGTTTTAATTACAACTGACGTATGGGCAAGAGGAATAGACGTTCAGCAAGTATCCCTTGTGATCAACTACGACTTGCCCAATAATCGTGAATTGTACATTCACAGAATAGGAAGATCAGGAAGATTCGGAAGGAAAGGTGTTTCCATTAATTTCGTAAAAACCGACGACATAAGAATTCTTCGAGATATTGAACAATATTATTCGACGCAAATTGACGAGATGCCGATGAATGTAGCAGACTTGATATAATATAATTCTTAGATCTTAAGAATTTATGAAAGAAAATTTATTTAGTTCAAAAAACAGTTGTTTGAAAACTTTGTGTCTAAAGTTTTCTAGTATAGAAGGAATTTTGATTTTTTCACCTAGACATTTAATTTTTCAACGTATTATGAAAATATGTAATTATAAACAACAAAAAGTTATATAATTTTATAAAACAAACTTCTGATGATATATAAAATATAAAATTAAAATTAATATTACTTTGTACGTTCATTGTAATAGGTAATATAAAATGTATAGAAAAGATACATTTTGGCTTAATTGCATATATCTTTTTCCTTCCTTAATTTATAAATAAATTACGCGTAACACTAAGAGGGTGGTAAGAGGAGAAGTAATCAATAACTAGTTCTCTAGTTCAGATGGCAGCAGAGCAGTATTTTGGTTGAAAATCGTGCACAAATTAATTGAAATCTACCGTGTAGTTTTATTTGTTTAGTGCAAAGAAAAAAATCAGTTATTACAAACAAAGAAACTTCTTTAAATATTATTTTCGTTCGTACATTAGTAATTTACTCCTTTGTAGCTCATTCAGTAACCCTCCTGGAGAAATGACAGAAACATACAAGAGAATATAATATGATCAATGTTAATATTAGGAAATGAAATTAAAAAATCCAAATAAAGACATAATTCCAGACTTCGATTAGTTGGAAATTGTAAAGTATGGAAACTCAAGAAGACTGTGCAATTAGGCGAGGACAACCTATTCGTCATTATCAAAATGATTACAAATCTGATGGACATACTTCGACTTGTAAGCAATAACGTTTTCATATAAATATTTGATTCTATGTTATATTTTCTTTATTATTACAATTATTTTTTCGTTTAGCAATGATAGTGAACCAATCGCAATATCTAAACATGGGGAGGTCTACCGTAAGAATAGCTGTGTATCTAATGACTGGAATCTTTTTAACAATGGACATTGAACACAGTTCTACCGCGCATCAAATTCTTGCAATGATACAATCCGAAGGAGAATTGGGATTGACAAGAACCCTCCCTTTATTCACTGGCCAAACGGTTTTTGCTCTGTGGCTTTGCTCTTCAAGATTGGAGGTTCAACTGCATCCGAATCACAAGCCTTTAGAGCTAGCTGCAAAGTGGAATCGCTTAGTAAAAAAATACAGTTCTCAGAGAGAAGAGACAGACGAGGAACCTTTGCTATGCCTTAGAAGAAACGTATTTCTCTCCCGATCAGACGAGGAGCAAATAAAGGAAGCCAAAGTGTTAGAATTATTGTACGCGGAAGCCAGGAACAACGTGCTGCAAGGTAATTGATTATTTCAATATTTTCGTCGCTGCGTATAACACATCCGTTGATGTTCCACCAGGGCGTTATCCGTGCGAGGGACAGGCACGATATGCAAGTCTTGGAGCGTTGCAAGCACGCATTGAACTCGGCCCGTACAATCCTCAAAGTCACACACTGGCATTTTTCAGGAGGCATCGTGGCCGATTCTTGCCTCATCATTACACTTCTCCTAGTTTGTTATTGGGACTTGGTGTTGGATTGGGGCTGGTAGGGGGAAAAGGAGCACCAGAGGCTCGCCTGCTCGAACAGTACAAACGGATACCAAATCACACGGGAACAAACACGAATTCGCGGAAGCTTGTGAGAAAGTATTTAGAGTTTTGTTGGAGTTTACCGTGTTACGGTGCGGCTTTCTTTCAAGGCCAAATCGAACGTCCCGTGAGAGGCCTGGCATCGTGGATTACAAACCGTGACATGCACGTACTCATTGCTATTAATTCGTCAGGTGTATATGTCGTGGACGACGTCCAATGCGTAAGCAATCAAACATCGCACAATGATCGATAATTGCCGGAGTACCACGTTAAGAATAACTTTTCTACAGAGTTTGTTATTGGGTCTAAGGTATTCAGAGCTGAGCTGGGAAATGGCGAAACCTTCCGACGAAGGTAATCTGGATTGTCTGCCGTGTTTGTTTCTACAGTTCCCTGTGCGAGAGAACGGGGCACGAGTTTATAAAATTCTACAAGTATTCTCAAGACAAGTACGCGATTTGCGCTTGATCATGTTAATTTGTAACAGTGTGAGTTTAATTAATGTGATTACTGTGTGAATTCACTTTAAGGCAATAATGATGGACACGTTGATTTCTGGCTTTGCCGAGGATCATCGTCGTCATGGAACTAACGGCGATGTAGCGAACACTGATCGTTTAACGGATCATACAATAGGTTCGAGTACCGGAAATTTTACTAACAAACTTAGTAAATTTACATTAGCCACTTTCGACGACGAAGGTAGGCGTGTAAACTTTCCATTGAAGAGATTGAAGAGATTGAAGAGATCTTTTTTGATACAAAGCTGCTTTAGGTCGATGTATTGGACAAATGGGTTCTTGGTCCTTTCAGTGAAATGTCACCTTTAACGTTGTTTCACTTAGAGTCACCTCCAAGTATCGCGAGATGCGGACTTTGTTGTAAGTGGTCCATCAACATTTTGTATCTAATAGGAACTAAGTCTCTATGCCGATTTAATCTGGTTTCCAACATTTGTAAGTGAAAGTTTATCTCATTTATTTTCTCTAATAGGTTTTCTTCTTCTTCGCGGGTTACGTCTCCTTCCTGTAAAAGATCAAAAAAAAAAAAAAAAAAAAAAAAAAAAAAGAAAAACATGATTTTCTATATTGCATTTTGTATCAAATAAATGTACAAAACAACATGTTGCATTTTGATGGAAATTTATTCACCTGTGTTAGCAACGCTTGCGTTTTTATCAATTCTTGCGAATATCTGTCAAACTCGCGCAAGATCTTATTCGCTCTCTGTAGAAGCAACTGTTTGTAATCACTGAGACACGTGTATTGTATAAAATATGCGTCGATATTCGATAGTTCCGATGGGTTGCCTAAACGAGCCAGATACGGTTTTAAATAATCTGCATCTTCCGTGATATCTTCCTGACTCTTTGTTTTCTGTATTTAATATATCAATCATCGTGTATAAAACGTACAATTAATTATTTAGATAATAAAAATGCATCGTTCATTATTTTCATACCACCAACGCTTCCGTCAGAAATTCTGGCTCTCTGAGTTTATCATATATGGATACCGATAGTGTTGGCATTAAGTATTCTTTCTCTCTTGTCTCGAGAAAAGCGTACATTTCTTTTTCTGCTGTTCTAACTTGAGATACAGATACATCTTCCTCCTTTAATTGTGTCTCTAGTTCATACAATAAATTAAGAGATTTCTCAGATTCATCAAGAGGCTGCAAATAAAACAATATAGTCTTCTGATCTTCTAATAATAACAGTTGATGAATCACTCACAGTATATCCATGCATCATGGATAGATTAAGAACCAATCGTTCACCCCTTTCTGCTAACACTGGCTTTATGTACGTTCGCATAGCTCTTGTAAATTGTCCTGGATGATAATGATACGTAAGACGTATTTCATTCTCGTCAACAGCAAATTCACGAATTGCTATGTTTTTACTTGCTTTTGTTCGTTCGTCTCTATTAAATTTCTCGACGATGTTCTGCAAATTTAATCAGATACTTTAAATTAATTGATTTTCGCGCGACGTTTCACAGATCACAGATTATATTATATTAAATTCTACTTTACCGATATGTGTCGATAATGGATATCGTGCGGAGCGGAGTTCTTTCGTTCTCGCGAAAATTGCACGTGCCTGTTCACAAGTCGATCGAAACTCTTGTTGTACATCGTGTAATCATTTTTAATCATTTATAATTTAATTACGAAATTACGAATTACCGCTTACCGATAATACAGGAAATCATCGCGGTCGATAAAGTGTTGCGTCAAGTAATTCGGATGCATTTCGAATTTAGACAGACCATCGAAGCGTGCGATGTGATAAAAATCTAAAATTCGCTCGCTATCCACTACGTGAGGAGCCTCGAGAAAGTATCGATGTTCTGCAATTTCATTTTTCATCAATCTACGCATATCAAAACAACGTGAAACGTAATGACGTTGATAAACTACCACCTTTGCATTGATCTGCTCGGCCTCTTGCATAGAAATCTACAACTGTATCGTTATTTATGTCCCTTCGCGATTCCACGAGATTATCGGACCTATTCGCATAATTTTCATACACCTCAATGGGACTCGTGTAATCGTAATCGTGATCGTCGTACGTGGTGATTCTTTGCGTCAAGCCGTCCGGCTGAAGATACGGCGCATAGCGTTCAACTTTCGTCTTCTTATAAAATATCGTTTTCGTACCATTTGGGAACCGTCTCTCAAATTCTAACAAACGAGACGATCGAGCCAATGTATCGACACACTTACATTTCAATGCGTAAGTTAATGTTCTCGTATGTACCTGCTTCGCTGATATTTATTTGATCTGCGTATGAAACTGGCATGTCCAGGTGTTTCTCGTGTTCCACGCCGGATTCCTCGTCGAGCTCTTCCGCCCCGCGCATCGTCCACGGTTCACCAGGTAGCAAGTGTTCCCACAGCTCCACTTTCGTTAAATCCCACGCTATATTCGCGCACGATCCTGTGGACGGCTGCATGTTTACCCAATAATTCTTGTCGTTCCATATACTTTCCACGCCAAAGTACAACTGGGCTGTGTCATCGTCTACGGCTCCGTAAAACACGCCGGTGGTAGGCTCGATGAAAAGTGGACAAGGAATCTCCTGGTCCCTTGGTCCATCTAGCTCTGGTAATATCGCTACCCAAGCGTGTATTCTGTGTCCCCAATACCCGTCTGGTGGAAGTTGCTCCAACTCCTAAATCCAAACGTAATTCTTTCTCACAATTAAAGAAGAACTATAAAAAAAAAAAAAAAAAAAAAAAAAAATAAAGGAAAAGTCTCGCAATCCGAAAGGAAAATAGGAAATGGATTGTTATACCTCGATCAATTTTTGTTGTTCCCTTTCGTCCGAGAGTAGTTTCTCCTCCAACTTCCTCGCCTCTTCTTCCAATTTTAACAAAAATTGACTCTTGTACTCGGTCGGGAACTTAAGCTTGTACTTGGTGATTTCAGGTTGTTCCGCTTTCGACTCTAGTTCCACTTGCTTGTCCGGTTGCGGTAAATAGGGGCACGATGTTCGCGTCAAATCGCACAACGTTTGTTCCCTGGATGCGTAACCGCTTATTACGAACGCGTTGTATCCTTGGCCTAGTAACAAGCTGGCGAGAAATGTCGCGCACTCGAAGCAGTTGCCCTTTCGAAATTTTTGTACCCATGTCGGTGATCGTAGCTGTTTCGGCTGGAAATAGAAATAATATCGTAACATGTCACGATGTCACAAGAGGCGGAAGGAGGAGAAGCATTTGTAATTCAATAAGCAAAAACACTTGTTGCTTTCAACTTTAAATCAACTTTCTCGTAATGAGATAATATAGCGAGTTACGTTACGACGGTCAATGACAGAATTTGTCGACTATCTGAATTGCTGAATTTGTCTGAATTTACTTTACCGACTGCCGGTAGATCGCGCCGTAACGCCACTTACCGTTAGCTTCACGTGGAAACGCAGAAGTAATAATAATAACAATACTAAAGAGTAAATACATCCCACACACAGCTACTAATCGTCTCCACACAAGAAGAGTAGGCGCATTCAAATACGGTGCCGAGCACGTGGCAACTCGTGCGTATTCTCGGTCCCTGACCTACGCGACTGTATTATGATCTATGTGTAGAATGGTATATTGTACCGTATAACGGAAGCGACCACCGTTCATAAAATGGGGAGAGAGAGAGAGAATGAGTGAGTGAGTGAGTGAGTGAGTGAGTGAGAGAGAGGGATAGATAAAAAGATGGAAATTAAAAGAAAAACAGAAAAGGCCAACTACGTTATTATTACGGAATACAAACGATACAATTTTTTTTCTCCCCCAAATTATCGTTTGACTCGCGAGGTGAATTGCGAACATCTGTCACGATTCACCCCGTGAAATAAACGACAAAGTGAAAAAAAAAAAAAAAAAAGATTCTCGAGATTCTCAACGCGATTGTCGGACGCAATCGTTCCCTGCGATTTGCACGAAATTTAGGAAGGTTCCACCGTCGATTGCGAGATCGAAGTCGAAGGGGCGCCTCGCCCTTTCCTCGTGTCTTGGAAGCAAGAGAGAAGGCAGTCTTTTTTGCGAGCGCGTAGCCTGGGCCAGGGGTAGGGCAGAGAGATGGTCAGTGGGTGGTGCGGCTATCCCTCGATCCCTTCACCCACTTCCGCCCCCTCTGTCCACCCGACCTAACCTCACCCTATCCATCCCTGCCTCTCCGCCACCGTCCCTCGAACGCGCCCTCGGTCCCGCTTCCTCGCCCATTGGCGTTGCCCGCCCGCCCGCCCGCCCCCCTCCGGCCGTCCCTCGCTTGCCCCCGCGCGTCACCATCATTCCGCGCGACCCCTTCGACCGGCACCCACGTGGGACGCAAGACGAGGGTGTGAGGTAGCAGACAACGCGGAGATACCGCCGCCGCGCCGCGGCAGCTGCGCCCAGTGTCTCTCAACCACGAACTTACGTCGCCCGACGATAATTTACAGCTTGGTCGAACTGGTTCGTCTCTCGCTTAAATATCGCTCGTGCTCATGCTCGTACATCACGTGAATTATTTCGCGCGGTATATCGTACTCGTAGAATCTGACACGTCCTCGCGACTTTCAGGCATTTTTCCTCTTACCAGTTACAAGCTTTCCGCCCGATACCTCCGCTCGTGGACGTTTCAACACCTTCACTACACACTTGATTGTCCATCGATCTATCGATACAAATAAACAAAGGAAAATGTTTGTTAAAACGCTGAAATTTACGTATTCTACGGTGTAAATCACGCAGCTACGTTATCTCTGTCCGAGAAATGTAACAGAAATTAATATTAATTTTAATATTACTTTAATATTAATATTATATTTAAATATTAAATTATTATAATATCATTTTAATATTAATATTAATTTTACTCGTGGAAAACGATAGTCCGAAATCGGTCACACTTGCAAGTTCGATCGTTGTAGTTAATTAAGAAAAATGTCCCACGTGTTATAATTCGAACGATATAATTCGAATAAATAAATTTATACAGTTAGCCCGAATAGAAATTTCATGTGAATTTCGACAAAAATGCTCGGCATCGTTCGAACAGTTGCGAAGAAAAAGACGAAAGCCTGAGATCGACCGTTATAGTACATTAATCAAATTACAATTGTAATTGAAATTATTAAAAAGAAAAACTTGCGCAATGACGGTTTCAATAAATAATAATTCATCGACCGTCGTATGAAACATCCCGCCGGGAAAAATGTTAAAGCGAAAGCGCCACGAAATTATTTGAAAGATCGTGCATTGTTCAATTAAAAAACTGGAAGAAGATAAATTTTCATCTCTTCTATCTTTACAAAACGCACACACCTACGCATATTTGTTGGGGAAGAATTTTTTAATTGTAAGAGACATAAGGAAATTCCTCGTTCTTATTGTGCATGGGAGGATCACGAGCGTTTCAGAAACTTTCTCGAGAGTAAACTTGATTTGCTGCAAAGAAGGCTCGGAAGATTTTCCCGTGCAGCAGAACGATTTAAAGCAGATAGAACGATGTGTCAGCGCCATAATCTTTTTACGACGGTCGCGATTTAGTTGCGACTACAACACGATCGATACAATATAAAACACAAACCGGTGAAGTTTCAAGGCGTAACTTTTTTGCGAATTATTAACGATCGATAATTCGATCGCCTGCCCCCTCCCCCCCCCCCACCCGGTAACTCGTTAATCAATTTCCGATCAAGCCGGAATTTTGTGCGTTCGTTGCTCAGAAGCGTTAAATTAACCTTTCAAATATCAATCGGTCAGAATTGGAAAAAAAAAAAAAAAGAAGAAATGACATCCGCCTTTATTTTCCAATAAAGTGCCCCTTTTTTCTTTCTTCTTTTTATCATATTCCAATTTTTTATGACATTACGAACGTTCGACGTACGTGCTTGGTTATTTAATTAATCACGCACGTGAACGTTATGCATCGTCGTGTGCGATTGGTCATCGAAAACAAAATGAGAGCCGGTGTTTATCCCTCGATCGGAAAAAAAGAACGTTACGCTGGGAAAGAGGGAGGACGGAGGGAGGGAGAGAGAGAGAGAGAGAGATTGCGACAATCTAAATCTGAAAGGACAAAAATCCCTTAATTCCGCGACGCGCACGGTATCGATAATTCCCCTTTCGATCTACGTTCACGGAAGTGGACGGAGAGAGGACGTGATTTACGCCGAGACGATGCTCGTGGGTATCAGTCGCAGGGTACATGATCAAAGCGCGACGGTCGAAAGCGTGGATCGAAGCGCTGATTGGTCGGCTTCGAGCGGGGTGCCGCGAGATAGCGCTTTTCGGGACGCCTCGATGCGTGTGCTCGGCGCTGGCCGCCGTATCGAGGACGTTATCCGTGGACGCGACCAGAGAGTGCTATGTGTACGTGGCCATGTATACGTGCACGGTTCACACACACACACACACACACACACATACATACGGAGAGAGCCGTACCGGGGCACGGATGTATTGGCGCGCGCGTTGGGAGATGGAACGACCGAGGGCGAAGGAAAGGAGGGACGAGGAGAGCGAGAGAGAGAGAGAGAGAGGCAGATACGGAGCTGCGAGCACCGGACAGGGACGAGGCGACCTGAGAAAGAGAGACACACACACACACACACACAGAGCAGAGAGAGGGAACGAGGCCTAAATCAGGGGCGATCGCACCGAGCGACGTCGCTATCTCTCTGAATATGCGAACCACTATTTGGCGTCCGCGGCGCGTACGTACCTAGTACCCGGTATTACTAGATACTAGATAGTACCTAGTCCCTGCCTGCCTATATACCTTGGCTAGATGTTCCACCAAGCTCCTCTGTGTGCGCCCTGCGTCTCTACGTGCGGCGAGCTGCGCCACTCACACACACACACACGCCCCCCTGAAGTTTACACCTACGCGGGTTTACCATGTGCCTTGCAAACCGAGGTACCGAGGTCGTCGCGATGCTCTCGCGTGTAGTACGCAGTCTGTTTGGAAAACTGTAAAATCAAACTCGCGCGAGTGGCTCGCGCTGTCGGAGGGAAAGGGTCGGCTGAACAACCACGGTTCAGCCCCCGCTTAGACCTTTATCGCGCGCGACCCCGATTTGCGTCAATAATAATATAATGCCTGAGCCGCGGCAACGCGTTTTTATTAAGCCTGTGTAATCATCGCGGTTGTAAAAACATCCATCTGGCTTCTCCACCGTCGACGATTTTCAAGAGTGAAGAACCCTGACAATGAATGAAGAAGGCTCGTCGGTGATTCGAATTGTCATGGAAATTGATGATTTCGTCATCCAAGAGAATCGAAATTGTAATTGTAAACGGTTTGACGGCCGTCGACCGTTGCGCGTGGCTCGCCACCGGCGATATTTAAACAGTCGTTCGTGGTTATTAATTAATAATTATATATATGTTATGTCTGCTGGTAATTAATAATTGTATACTGTAATTATAGGCGGCAGTCGTTCGTAGCAATAACTAATAATTATACTCTACGTTTATCGATGGAAGTTAGCACGCCAAATTGGACATTTTTACACGTCTTTCACATCCCTCGCAATTCTGTGGACAATTTAGAGAGTTTACAACCAGATCCTTCATAAATTTCAGTTAATTTCGGATGTGCGGAATTTTTTCTAAAAAAAAAAAAAAAAAAAAAAAATAGCATGTCGTAAATTAAGTGCGACAGAGAAGTATGACACAGGCAACGGGATTTCCAAAACGTCGAATTCAAAGCCTGGAATCGTTTTTTGTATGTCTTATGAAAACGGTGGTACAAAGTCACATTTTCGTGGCAACGGTCGACGATTGAATATCGTAGAATCGTCCAATAGTTCATTTATTTATTAAAATTTTTGTTGAATTTATTTTTAAATTTCTTAGTTAACTTCGAATTTTAATACTGCATCTGAAAAAAGGCATAAATTGTAAATTTATTTATAAAGATGAAATTCTATTAACATTAACACATGCGTGATATTATTATTAATAATAAAATATTTGTTTAATTTTCGTGCTAATCGTAGAACTCTCTAAATCCAATTCGCGAGTATGTAAAAAGTTACATACAGGAACGACATTTTGACACATTTTTGTACACGTGATCACCACGAAATAATTGAGGTTAGATCAACAACGATATTTCTATGGAAAAAGCTGCGCGATATTTCTAATCGTCGATTAGCTTTGCTTCGATTCGGCTCATTGTTAGTTCCGTAGGTTACGTAATTTTATCTTTATAAATAAATTTACAATTTATGCCTTTTTTCGATAATCCTGATTCGTGAAGTTGACGACGCATTGGATATCCTTTTATTACTGTTATTTTCTAACTACGTTATACCGTGCCATCTTATATCCGCATAACCTTAAAACCATACTAACCATTAGAGTCAACGTGTTTATTGATATTCGTCGCAATGCGAGGCAGATTCCCAGTGATCGAGACGGATTTTCGTGATCTTTGTTGATTCCCCGATATATCAAATTACGCAATCTGTGTCAAATATCGGAATTACATTGGCGTAAGACGTGTTCGAACGACGTTTCGTAAATTAAATTAAAACATGTTTCCGCTTCTTCGACCGTCACTCGTCGCGTAACGATCAACTTCGAAGATCGCCGGATCCGAAATAAGAAATAAAAACAAGCAACTTCGCGGCAGGAAACATCGCAATCGACGTTATTAAAATTCCGTGGATCTCTGCCGGCCGTTGATCGTGACGGGAACAGCTGTTCCGAATACTTTCGACTTGGAAAGACACGGAGGAGCAAGTTCGTAACTTCGTTGGCCAACTGAACGGATTATACCGTTGATTGTGTAGAGCGGAGAATGGAACTGCCGCGGCACGAGCCTAGTTTTAAACTTCACAGCGTCGTCTATTCGTTTTCGTTGCGTTGAATGAACTTAAAGGGAGAAGCTGCGTATACTCTCTGAACTTCGTTTTCAGCCGATACAATTGTTGAACTACCATACCAACAGTTTGAAACGATCGTAACGAAAGGACGGCAAAAATTTGCTAAACCTGTCAAACCTGATACTCGATCGATATCGATCGTCGTTAGGCTATGACGCGGGCTGATAGATACTGTAACGGCGAAAAAACTCACAATCACGGTGTGTTTGTCAGTTTACATTGTAAATGCACTACCTTACCAACAATTCGAATTGCGATAAGAGGGCGGCAAGAATTTGTTAAATCTAATGCTCGATCGATATCGATCGTCGTTAAGTTATGAGGCAGGTCGATAGCGTAATGGCGGAAAAATTCACAATCACGGTGTGTTTATCAGTTTACATTGTAATTGCACTACCTTACCAACAATTCGAATTGCGATAAGAGGGCGGCAAGAATTTGTTAAATCTAATGCTCGATCGATATCGATCGTCGTTAAGTTATGAGGCAGGTCGATAGCGTAATGGCGGAAAAATTCACAATCACGGTGTGTTTATCAATTTACATTGTAAATGCACTACCTTACCAACAATTCGAATTGCAATAAGAGGGCGGCAAGAATTTGTTAAATCTAATGCTCGATCGATATCGATCGTCGTTAAGTTATGACACGCAGGCTGATACTGTAATGGCGGAAAAACTCACAATCACGGTGTGTTTGTCAGTTTACATTGTAATTGCACTACCTTACCAACAATTCGAATTGCAATAAGAGGGCGGCAAGAATTTGTTAAATCTAATGCTCGATCGATATCGATCGTCGTTAAGTTACGAGGCAGGTCGATAGCGTAATGGCGGAAAAACTCACAATCACGGTGTGTTTACGAGTTTAAATTGTAAATGACCTGCCTTACCGACAATTCGAATTGCGATAAAAGGGCGGCAAGAATTTGCTAAACCTATATACTCGATCGATATCGATCGTCGTTAAGTTATGACACGCAGGCTGATACCGTAATGTCGGAAAAGCTCGCGATCACGGTGCATTTATGAGCGTAAATTGTAAATGTTCGGAGAACCGTGGAGGTGGAGAAGAACCGTTTAAGCTGCTCCCATTGACGGCCGATCATTACGAATACCCGTGATACATAAACGAGCGGCAAGCGGTGCCTCGCCGTGCTCTAACGAGCCGTACACGTGTTTCTGACGTCGGCGCTATAAAGTAAGTACGTACACGGACACAAGCGCGCGCATACTCACGCATTCACGCACGCACGCACTCGCAGGACTCGCTGAAAGAAGAGGAAGAGAGAGATGGGAAGAAAGAGGCACCCATATACGTGCAAACTCAGCACGCTGGAAGCCCTAGAGCCGGTTTTCAATGAGCAAATGGCGGAAGAAGAGGGAGAACCGGCAGGCAGCTAGAACGCGGCGTAACGCAGAAAGAGGAACAGAGGCGTGTACGGCGAAAAGGGGGCCCGAGAAGGAGAGACGAACGGGCGAAGAGAGAGAAGAAAGAGGAAGAGCAAGAGGAGCTCGGGAGGAGGGGGAGGAGGGAGGGAAGAGGACGAGGAAGGGAGGCAAGAACGGACGAGAACGAGAGGAATATAAACCCTTATCGAAATCGTGATTCACCCCACATTCTCCGGAGACCCCCTAACCTATTAACATCCATATCACAATAACAGATACACATGTACACCCGAGTGCTGTGCTCCCGTACGGTCGTTTGTCCTCGCGCACCTTTCGTAATTCGCCTGGCGATTCTTGTTCACCGAGCAATGATCGAGAAACATACTCGTTACTCGACGACGTCGACATTCTTTAACGCGAGACCTTTCGCAAAAGGTTGAGACAAAAATCAAATTGCGACAATTACGAATTTCGTAAAAATACGAAATAAATCGATTTGTAATTCTTTCTTTTGTTTTTTTCTTTTTCTTTCTTGGATGTTCCCAACGAAACGAAATAAACGGCGAACGAACGAGCCTGTAATTAATCAAGGCGTTAAGTTGGTAATCCGATCGGTAAGAGGGATCATTCGACGATTGCCGGCCGAGCGGTTATTGTTTCCAAGAGAGACGTTGCGAGAGAGATTTCCCCGTTTAACCAGCGTGGCAACATTATTTCAAGATTCTTTCTCTAATCCGCACAGACTCTCGATGGTTACTTTGGTTCTTGCTGTTCGTTCACGGGAGCGAGTTGCCCCGTTAAAAGGAACTTTCAGCAGTTTTGAGAAAACTGACGTTAAACAAGGCGGAGTATCGTTAAGGATCTTCGTCAGGTCGCGGATCTTCGCGAAAGTAACCGTGAACACTTACGAATGAAATCAACGTTGTCCTCTCGCGAGATTGAAAAGAAGACGTGTTCAAAAGGCAGCTGGCTGAAGCGGCGGGCACAAAGACGCGCCAACGCTTCAGCAGCGTGACGTTAATTTCGAAACTAAGTAAAACGCGTGTCGTTAATAAAAACTGTCACTGATGGAACCAAAACGCGCCGCCGCGTATTAATTAGTTTGTCGATAATAGGCAGAGGAGAATTGTTCGTCGAACGGCTGGAACCGCCGCACGCTTGATCGTTCGTTCCGTCAGCACTCTTTCCCTGGCAACGTTGCCGCGTAGATATTACGCGTATATACACTCCAGAGTATAGCCGTGTGCTTCGTCGAGAATTACCGAGGTAGGTATCTGGAACCGCGATCGCCATTAAGGATCTAGCCCGAAACTACCCTATCACGGGTGCTCGAGTCTCGCGGCTGGATCGTCACCGTAACGTAGGACGGCTGGATTCGCACGAAATAGAAAGACAGACAGACAGACAGAGAGAGAGAGACAGAGAGAGAGAGAGAGAGAGAAAGAGAGGAGAATCGCGTGAGAAGGGAAAGAGATGGTGGAGGGAATGGAAGCCGGTTTCGAGCGGACACCCAGTGCATCGAGATAGATAGGTAGATAGACGTCCGGATAGATGCATGCCACGGCAGCCAGAGCAAGGGATGCCGAGGGGTAGCGCAAAGCGGACAGGAGCAAAGGGGGATGGTGGTAGGTGGTCGCGGTGAGACGCGAGACGAGGGGGAGGGAACGGGACGAGGAGGAAGAGCAAGAGAGGATGAGGAGGAGGATGAGGATGAGGATGAGGAGGAGGAGGAGGAGGAGGTGAAGCAGAAAGGGGTCGATGGTGGGTGGGTTGGAGGAGGAGAGTGGGTGGTGGTTCTCTCGCTGATTACGTCGCAGGATGGCCAGGAGAGAGAAACGCCGGAGAGGATGCTGCTACACCGTGCGCGGAGGAGGCCGGTTTGCTGGATAGAGGCGAATATATCCGCAATGTCCTACCACCAACCCTATACTCGGATAGCCTATCTTCGTTTCTCTCCCATTTCTCTCTTTCTTCCTCTCTCTATCTTCGTTTATCAGTGTGTTTCTTCCTCTCTGTTTCACCCTCGTCATACGGTATCAATCCGTCCTCGTTCTATCTACGTTCTATCGTCTCTGTCTCTCTCTCTCTCTCTCTCTCTCTCTCTCTCCGTTGCCGTTCTACCTCTTTCCCTCTGATGGTAGCAGCCTCCCGGATGGCAGGGCCCTAAGCTAAACTAAGCTACGCCAGGATAGGATAGCGCCAGGAGGATAGGATGGGATAGGATGGTTGGATGGTGCCCACCTACCCTCGTACACACAACGACTAGGACGACGTCGACGAGGAGCACGACGCCGACGACGGCAACGGGAACGACGACGCCGACGACGACCACGGCGACGACGACGACGACGACGACGAGGACGAGGACGAGGACGAGGACGAAGACGACGATCCCTCGTGCAGAAGTAACCTACCCTCGTCGTGTTTTCTCCGTCTCGGTTCCCTCAACATCTATTCGGCTATCTTTCTCTTCGTCGCACCTCCTTTCTCGCCAACGCCGTTGGTTTCTCGCACCAACGTTCCTCGCGTCCCGTTCTTTCGTTCGTCGCGTCGTCTCGCTCTCTACCAGCCAGTAACACCCACGGACCCCGGGGGTTAGTTAGGGGTGGTATATTGACGGCCGGCGTCGCGAGGACGCCTATACTTAGTGTGCCGGCGAACCGACGCGTTTCCAGCTAGGCGTCCCCCCATTCCACCCTTCTCTCTCTCTCTCTCTCTCTTCGCTTTCCACCCGCGTCCGCCACCATCGGCCACCCTTCACGACCACCGCCACCCCCATTCGTCCCCCTTCTACACCCTCTACCGGCGACCCATTCTACACCCTCTACTGCCACCTTCCTCGTACCCTTTCCTTCCTCCCGACCGCTTGGCTCTCCCTCGGTCCATCCTTCGTCCACCACCCCTCGAAGCGACGAGCAACCCGCCTATCTCACAACCTTCTTCTACCTCGATCCTACTCGTCTACGTACGGTTTTCGTGTCTAGGTGCAAAGAACTGGCTAGAGAGAGGCAGAGAGAGAGAGAGAGAGTGAGAGATCTTCGACCTCGCGCGCCTTGATCACCCTGCCTAAAGGAGAAGAGCCATCGGCAACCTGTTTCGAAATTACTTACTTACTTACTTGTCTGAACTGAACGTGACCGAGCCGAATTCGAGTGGCCGAGATCGATGCCTCCGGGCCACTGTGAGAGCTTCGTGACGCACCTGATGCGTGAAAATAGGAGAACTATTTCGTCGACGACGACGACGAAGACGAAGGAAAAGTGGCAGTACACAGGAAGACGAGAGAGGAGAAAGAAAGAGAAGAGGGAGAAGAAGCGAGACAGGTCTCTAGATTAGGGAGCAACCGAACGAAATTATGTATACGTCGAAGATGATGGCGACGATGCACGCGATGGGTTCCCCAAGCGCGCAACGTCCGTCCGTCCGTCCGTCCGTGCGAAGGGGGACGTGGCTAGGAAACGGTTTCTTTGTCGGTAGTTTCACCGGCAAAGCGGGCTCGGTTTCTCGAGGGCCCTTAAAAGCACTGAGAACCTCGTGGAGGAAACTCCGGGTCCTCGATCGTCGTTAATTATCATTATTTGCCGTGGCCACGATACAATTTACTTTATTGGTCGCCGAGACGGCCACGCTAACTTTCGAGGCCGCGTAATTACCCGCCGCTGATACGCCACGTGTATAGTTACACCTGTACACCCTGTGCTCGCATAATCCTCGCATAAATACACCGCGACCAACTTATCCCCCATAGATGACCGTCGTTTAATGCAACGTTTCGTACGAAGTATTTTAGCTAGTACCAGAGTACTACCTAAAGCGCTGTTCTTCTTTCTTTTCTCTCTCTCTCTCTCTCTCTCTCTGTTTTTTTTCCTAACGATTACTGACCTGAAGAGACGTTACACGTCGCGTCGTACACGCACACGTACACGCAGCAGGAGAAACAAAGAGGTTTATTGCGAAATCAGTGGCGTGGAATGCTTCCCTCGGTGCACTTACCTGAAATTGATGGCGCCCGTTCGATTTGGTACATAGAAAGGCAGTTAACGGAGGCACGGGGGGAGGGCAGGGGAAGCAAGGAGCGCGAGAGCGACTGAGAAGAGCCAACGAAGGAAGCGAGTGTTCGCAGGATCGACGAGTAATCGAATTAAGGGTGCTCGAGGTGACTAACTCTCGAGGACGTCGGTCGCCCGTTGAAAACGATCCTTGCGTATTATATATATATATATATATATATATATATATCGAGCCCAGCGCAAACGGAAAACAATCTTACGTCCTTCTTTAGAGAAAGAGGCGAAAAAATCGCGTCGTAACAATAAATAATATCTATGTCTAATAATCTGTGTGTTATAGTTACGTTTTAACACGTTAACCTCTTAACTGGTTAAGACGAAATATTCGTCATACCAGAAAGATATCCTGCAACGGGCATGACGAAATTTCAAAAGTAACGCGTGACAATAATTTCAAGTCCAAATGGAATTTATATATTCGCTAAGTAACATGTTATGAAACATTTTGTCATCATTTGTCGTCAAAAATCTCCACTGTGAAACAAGTTATTTTTATGTGAACCAAGATTAATTCCCCTGTTAAGAGGTTAAGAAAAGAGGTTGTACATGTGCAGTGTGTTCAATAAGAACGTAGACGCCATTTCTTTGAAAGAAGAAAAGAAATTTTGCACGGATCGAAAGTACCTAACCTAAAATACTATTATCGGTTAACTCCTTAAATAAAAATTTGCTCCGACATGATCGAGAGAATGTTATTCATTCGAAACTAACAATTCTTATATTTGTACTGCAAAATCTCACAAACACGATAAACACTTGTTCTTTAACAAAAAATGACGAACGAACAAATTAATAATTCAATGATCTTTTAACCGCGTGACGCCGTTGTATATCAAGGGGTTCCAACTTCTCAGCATACGAGACAGGTAAAGATCTCGATATTTCTCGAATTCGACGGTTTACGCCGTTGTTAAGACGCAAAACATTTTCAATTATGTCGTTGCATTCAAATAATCGCTAAGTAGTTGAAGATTGGACACACTATTACGTGTTAACCGAGTACGTAATCGTGTTTCAGGTGCGTACAGAATTGAAATTGTTTACATATTATTACACGTATAAAGAATTCTTTTTTTCTCAGAGAAATGTCTCGTTCTTATTAAACACACTGCACATGAAACAACAGGTATTACTTATTTTCGCGTTCAGAGGTAAATCAGATCCCGTACGTTCTTTAGATCGATTTGCATAGAACGTAACAACGTAGAACAGTAGTTATAAAATAGCGAAATTAATAAAAAGTTCTCCGCGTTCGCGGCCGTTCAACTGCGTCCGGCGAGCGAATTAGGGACCTCGAAAGAAAGATAAGAATTCTCGTGAAAACGGGGTTCACGGGGATAGGTCCACGGCCTGATGGGTGGCCGAGCTCGGCAGGTTTATGAGGCTAACGTCACCGATGTCTCGTTAAACGCGTAGTCGTAGCGGCGTGACGTCACGCCGTAACGCCCTCTTCACGGTACGTAAGCGGTGTACCGTGTACCGTCGTGAAACAGCGCCAGTAAACGCGAACTTTACGCCGCCAATTTCACCGTTTGATGTGTGCGTTCCTAGACGTTCCTATCGACGACTCTCTCTCTCTCGAGTATCTTCCTTTGGTTATACATCGATCGTGAGAGCACGAATTTCTCCGCCGTTTGCAAAACCGCGAAATCCCGAGCGTGACGCGCGGCTGCCGCTTATACTGTCGATAATATATTCCCCTCGCTTGTTTTTCGCCAAACTGTCTTACCGATCGATATACACAAACGCGTGAACAGAGGCAGCAAACGAAGCGAGACTTGATTGGTAGTTTATCTCTCTTTACAGTCATTCGACGTGCACACAGACGGATTTTAATAATTGCTGGTATTAGCGTCGTTGCGCGCACGAGTGATCGAATCTCTGTGGTTGTCGATCTTTCGCCAGATAGCGATACCCGAACGGTATTGTCTTCGGTGTTCTCTTCTCTGTCTCGCTGGGCGACTTTTCTGTCGGTAAATCGTGCAGGACAAATTATCATATCAGAATTGGACTGGGATTGTCCAGAGAGGGACGTGTGAAACGCGGAACACGGGGGTAGATAATATACGAAATATCATCACGAAAGTAGAGGAGGTGAAGAAACGATTTACTAGATAGCACCCTGAACCACTAAAATTGAATTTTAATGAACGTCTGAAGTATCCACGAACGGGATATAAAGATTCCAACGGAACCCTCGATCGTTCGTCGACGCTTGTAGAAACAAACAAGAATATCGAATATTGGATTGGCGAAATACGCTCGCCCGACACTTTTCAACGATCGATTGACTAATGGCGCGTGCTGCTTACCACCTAGCCCCGCGTTTAAGCTACGTACATATAGACCGAAACTTCGTCGATATTCTACGATTTCGCCGCGTCGTTTAATCCGCGGTCGTCGATATTCTCCGCGCGCGCGCGCGCGCGCGCGCGTGTGTGTGTGTGTGTGTGTGTGAAATTCAATGCGCGCAAAGGCGTTAATGCAATTACGCAATAACGGGACAAGATTATCGTATCGTCGTGTCGCGGCGAACGTCGATCCAATCGCGTAACAAGGTTACGTTCTCGTTAAGCGTCTCTGCGGCGCAACTTTCGCGAAACTCGAGAGATCCAGCGCGACTCCGATTCCCTTTTTCCCCGGCGTATCGCCGCGATGTGTCGTTACGTGCACGTGTATACGGTGTACGCGACGGCCAGCCATAAGAAAGAGAAATCGGCATTACCGCCGAACGTGAGTCATTAAACTCGAAGAGCGTGCTCTTGACTGCGCGTGCGCGATAATTGCTAGTTGGCATTTGTCATTATGACGAGGTTAACGGTGTCACTTTCACGGCTGCGTGCGGTACAGGCAAAGAGGGAAAGAGACAGAGAGAGAAAATTGTCAGTACGGTGAAAAGCTAGCAAGGTTATGTACGATTAGCTGTACGATCAAAATTCTGTACAAAAATCAAACTGATCAAGGTTAACTTCGTCAAGAAGGTTAACTGTTTAGTTTCTGGAAAAGTTGAACATTCAATGGTTTTATCGTGAGAAATTAGCAAGGTTATGTACGATTAAATATCTGTATGATCAAAATTTTGCACAAAAACCAAACTGTTCAAGATTATTAAGAAGGCTAACCGTTTAGTTTTTGGAAAAGTTGAACATTGAATCGTTTGATATTTGTATCGTTAGTATCATGAAAAATTAGCGAGGTTATGTACGATTAAGTACGATCAAAATACAAGCTATACAAAAACCAAACCGATTAAGGTTAATCATTTAGCTTCTGGAAAAGTTGAACATTGAATCGTTCATATAGTGTTCGTATAGTGAAAAATTAACAAGGTTATGTACGATTAAATATCTGTATGATCAAAATTCTGTACAAAAATCAAACTGATCAAGGTTAACTTCGTCAAGAAAGTTAACTGTTTAGTTTCTGGAAAAGTTGAACATTCAATGGTTTTATCGTGAAAAATTAGCAAGGTTATGTACGATTAAATATCTGTATGATCAAAATTCTGTACAAAAATCAAACTGATCAAGGTTAACTTCGTCAAGAAAGTTAACTGTTTAGTTTCTGGAAAAGTTGAACATTCAATGGTTTTATCGTGAAAAATTAGCAAGGTTATGTACGATTAAATATCTGTATGATCAAAATTCTGTACAAAAATCAAACTGATCAAGGTTAACTTCGTCAAGAAAGTTAACTGTTTAGTTTCTGGAAAAGTTGAACGCTGAATTCGTTTGATATTTGTATCGTTAGTATCATGAAAAATTAGCGAGGTTATGTACGATTAAGTACGATCAAAATACAAGTTATACAAAAACCAAACCGATTAAGGTTATTAGCTTCTGGAAAAGTTGAACATTGAATCGTTCATATAGTGTTCGTATAGTGAAAAATTAGCAAGGTTATGTACGATTAAATATCTGTATGATCAAAATTCTGTACAAAAATCAAACTGATCAAGGTTAACTTCGTCAAGAAAGTTAACTGTTTAGTTTCTGGAAAAGTTGAACATTCAATGGTTTTATCGTGAGAAATTAGCAAGGTTATGTACGATTAAATATCTGTATGATCAAAATTCTGTACAAAAACCAAACTGATCAAGGTTAACTTCGTCAAGAAGGTTAACTGTTTAGTTTCTGGAAAAGTTGAACATTGAATCGTTCAATGGTTTTATCGTGAGAAATTAGCAAGGTTATGTACGATTAAATATCTGTATGATCAAAATTTTGTACAAAAACCAAACTGATCAAGATTATTAAGAAGGCTAACCGTTTAGTTTTTGGAAAAGTTGAACGCTGAATTCGTTTGATATTTGTATCGTTAGTATCATGAAAAATTAGCGAGGTTATGTACGATTAAGTACGATCAAAATACAAGTTATACAAAAACCAAACCGATTAAGGTTAACCGTTTAGCTTCTGGAAAAGTTGAACATTGAATCGTTCATATAGTGTTCGTATAGTGAAAAATTAGCAAGGTTATGTACGATTAAATATCTGTATGATCAAAATTCTGTACAAAAACCAAACTGTTCAAGATTATTAAGAAGGCTAACCGTTTAGTTTTTGGAAAAGTTGAACGCTGAATTCGTTTGATATTTGTATCGTTAGTATCATGAAAAATTAGCGAGGTTATGTACGATTAAGTACGATCAAAATACAAGTTATACAAAAACCAAACCGATTAAGGTTAACCGTTTAGCTTCTGGAAAAGTTGAACATTGAATCGTTCATATAGTGTTCGTATAGTGAAAAATTAACAAGGTTATGTACGATTAAATATCTGTATGATCAAAATTCTGTACAAAAACCAAACTGATCAAGGTTAACTTCGTCAAGAAGGTTAACTGTTTAGTTTCTGGAAAAGTTGAACGCTGAATTCGTTTGATATTTGTATCGTTAGTATCATGAAAAATTAGCGAGGTTATGTACGATTAAGTACGATCAAAATACAAGTTATACAAAAACCAAACCGATTAAGGTTAACCCTTTAGCTTCTGGTAAAGTTGAACGCCATTGGATCGATGCTCGATGTTCGAATTAAGTGAGACATTCAGGTGAAAAAAAATTATGAGTTACGATCCGTGGTTTGGTTTCCCGACTATTTCTCGTATTTCCTCGATCGAACCGGACAGTTCGAAAAGGACGCGTGTCACTGCGTTCAATTTAAAGCGGACGATCACTTTTCGTGCATTGGGCAATTACTTATCGCCGCGTCGGTAAATAACGGCTTCGTAGATACGCAACGCGATTATTCTTCTTCAACGGCGTTCCCTCCATTATTTATATTTCTTTTGTTCCCCACCCTGTCTTTGTATCTATTTGATTTCGATCTCTGCGACCTTTGGGAATCGTAGTCAAGGATATTTTTCAGAAAAAAAAAAAAAAAAAAAAAAAAAAATGGGAACGTCGCGCAAATCGCGACGAAAATAAACGAGAGACAAACAAAATTGCAACGAGAGCCGGAATTTCGCTCGCGTGTGCCGCGAATTGATCAATTAAAAAAAAAAAAGGTAAAAGAAAAAACGTGCACTTTCTCTGATAAACCGATCCAGTTTAATAAGATAAGAGTTAATCTGTTTTAAAAGCGATAAATCGCATTAACAGATACGTAACTATATATTATATCAATAGATGTATCTATATATATCTAATATTTTACACATATACAGGGTGGGTCAAAAGTTCCTCCCCGCCTATTTTTTCAAGTAAAACATCGAAACGTGAGAAAAAACTAATTTCTCGATTTTTAAATTAAATTTATGTTCAAACGTGATTCTCTTCGTTGTGTTTTTGAAAATTATTTCTTTCAAACGTCGACTGCCAGAGTGTTTGTAAATTGGAAAAAAAAAAAGAAAATATATATATGACAAAAAAATTGCGGATTTGTTTTACGAAGTGATTTTTGGCCCACCCTATATAATAATCTAATTATTAATTATTATTATCTAATAACATATATATATATATATATCACATATATAAATCACATTAACAGATATGTAACTATATATTATATCAATAGATGTATCTATATATATATCTAATATTTTACACATATACAGGGTGGGTCAAAAGTTCCTCCCCGCCTATTTTTTCAAGTAAAACATCGAAACGTGAGAAAAAACTAATTTTCTCGATTTTTAAATTAAATTTATGTTCAAACGTGATTCTCTTCGTTATGTTTTTGAAAATTACACACATATATATATATATATATATATATATATATATATATATATATACAATTGTATTAATAGATACATATATAGACGTAAAAATCAACCTAGCTGAAGGTTAATGTTAACCATTTGCGAGACGCGAGTCAAGTGAAAACCAAGTAAAGGGGAAAGAAAAATGTGACTTTTATCATATCGATGGACGCCGGCGCCGACCGTTGAAAATCATCATCGAACGGACAAGGAGAGAAGGCAGGATAAAGCGCCACATGTTGGATCTCACGTTTGCGGATCGTTCTTCGGGAATAATGTTTTTTTCCCTCATCCGTATTTACCCGGATAACCGAGCAATCCCAGTTCGCCATCGTCCGCCAACTTTGCGCCGCGTCGCGAACAGACGCCGAGTTTGCGGCGGCTCGAATTATCGGTCGGCGACAGTGCCGGCGAGTTTGTCGAAAAGCAGGGCCGTACGAAGCGTTGCGCGGCCCTCGTTTACCTCGCCCCCTCGTCGACTGGAAATATTTTCGCGCGCTCTCGTCTCGACAGAGAGAGAGAGAGAGAAATGTAAAAGTGACGATTTTATTCAGTTTATTCGCAGCAGTTTCTCTTGTAATTTTATCTCGGACAACAATGGCGGCTGCCCTCTCAGCGAGGTAGCCAGCCCGTCGTAAATTTATAAATACCTCTCGCGGAAAATAAACCACGGACATTGATTTATCGCTGAGACTATAGAAATTATTTATGGAATAAAATTTCACCTTACGGCCATGAGGAGGAAGGAACGCGCGAACGCGTCGAAACGATAATTTCAATGCGACAGCGCCCCTGGTGGCACACACGCGACACTATACGACACGACACGACACGACACGACACGACACGACCTGCGGACCCACACTGTTTCCAGCGAGATTTATTTTTAACTGTCGCAATTATCCAAATAAATATACGAAATCCGGTTCAACCGTAGCCCGGTGGATTCGCACGGAAACCGAGGATGAGGGAAATTTCAGCGACCGTCGGGTGTCTAAAGCGGTGGGATGGGGCGAGGGGGGGGGGGGGGAGAGGGACGGGCGATGGCGGGAAGGGGGGAAGAGTAGAGCGGAGCGAAGGATCGTTTGTACCTGCAAACTTTGCGAAAACTCTGCTTCACTCGTTCAAGGTTGCCATAATCCTCCGTTTAACGTCCATCCTTTTTTTTTATCGTCGCGGCGCGCTACCTTTCCTCTTTCTCTAGTCCGTGACCTCGTTTGTTCCTCCGACGACGTAAATCCGTCACAGAGAGAGCCGCGATGTCCGCGCTTCGTTTGGGGACACCTTTTTTTTCTCTCTCCCTCCCTCCCCCGCCCCTCCTACTTCTCGCTCCATTGCTCGATCTCGTCGTCGTCGTCGTCGTCGTCGTCGTCGTCGTCGTCGTCGTCGTCGTCATTCTGTCCCCCCTGATCCCCCTCGACTGCCAACTCTTTTCCCCGTGTTCCCCCTCGCGGGAGAGTGCGTTCGATCGACCTGAATTTTTTTCCTCGCTCGAATCGGGAGCCGTGAGAGCAATTTCTCGACTCGTCGCGGGGTGGTCGTCGCCGAGGAAAACCCCGAGGAAAATCGTCCGATCGATCTGCCTTCGGTCTTCAGGTCCGAAACGAACCGGCGGCAGCGAGAGTGGGACGCGGGTATATCGCGGGAGATCGAGCGAGAAGGAGGTAGAGGTGCCAACACAGAGAGAATACGCGAGATAGAGCGAGAGAAAGACGGACAGACAGAGAGAGAGAAGGAGAGAGTGATCACTGGTACTTGCCGGGGGGGTTGGTGGGAGGGGTTTGAGGAAACGTGGCCGAGGGTCGAGAGGAGGAGGTAGGACGAGAGAGTCGAACACAAGCATGTGCAACGCGGGCTGCGCGTATATAGCAGCGCGCGTATTCGTGTGGTTGTGGCGCGGGTGGGCGACTGTTGCCTTAAGGCGCGTTCACAGTGTTGCCCCGCGCGTTTACGAAATACCGCGACGTTTCGGAAATTGCGTCCCGCAATGCTGTCCACCCGGGTAATAAATATCGAGCATTTGGTCGAGGAAGGAAGAGTGAAAAGAGAGAGAGAGAGAAAAAAGAGTAAATCGAAAGAGAGAACCAACGTTTCCGCACTGCGAGGAAATTAGATTACTCGCGATGAAATTCTGCGGCGGTTTATCGCAGGGTCGAACCTGCGTACAATTACGTTGTTAACTATTCTTCAACGCGCGTGAGTTGCAAACGCATAGAACAGAGAAGATTGAAGATTACGAGAACCGGCATACAAATACAAAGTACTCGTCAATGATTTCTCAAGTTCAACTTATTTATTTAATTTTACAAAGTGTTTATTTTCGTTGAGAATATATTACGAAACGCGAGATGTTCCAATGTGAATGTACCTTTAAACTGGTAGGGTGGACAGGATGAGGTACACGTACCACCACACCGAAATCTTACGAGCCTGCCTCTGCTAACTACCTCCTATCTGCCCTGCCCGAGGCCCTGAAAACGTTCTACGTTACGCCTCGCGGGGACCCATTTCGCGCGAGCTCGTGCGCAGGGACGTACATTGATTTCCAGGTGCCTAGCGCCTTCAACAAGGCTTTAATCATCCTACAAATTTTTAATTCCTCCGTCAGTTATTCTATCAGCCTGTAACACTAACACAACGATAACATTTTTCCAGAGTACCTAAAAAAATATCAACCGAAACGTGGTGGAATTTATTTATCGCGCGATTCGGTTTGTTCGTCAAAATGTTGTTAACTCCCTGAACTCGCGTTAATTCACGACAGGCGAACGGTTAGGCAAAAATTGGCGTACGAGATCGTTTCCAACGAATCGGACGCGGCCATCTTTTTGAATTTAGATTTCGAAAACGGCGGGTTTAGGTTAGGTTAGGTTTCGGGTTGCCGCAATGCAGTACTAAGAGAGAAAAGAGCGCAATGGGAGCTGACCTCTCTTGCAATGTCGAAAGAATTTCCTGCGCGCGGCCAAAGCCAACCGTTTCGGGAGGGCACCAGGGCCGAAGCAATTCTCCCCGCGACCCCGATCGCCACGGTTTTCCCCCGGTTTCACGCGGAACGGACGTTCCCTCGGCGGACCGAGAGAGTGCCCGGCACCGAACGTGACCCCTTGCTTCTCTTTCTCTGTCTCTGTCTCTGTCTCTTCGACCAACAACACAGCAGTCCCATCGTCCGCTGTCCCCTTTCCCGTACCCTGCCCCTCCCTCGTTTTCGATCCCTTGTCGCTGCTAACGGACCGATGGCCGAGAAAACAGCCGCGGCGATCGGAATGAGAAACGCGCGCCACGAAAACCAGCCGCGTCGTTCATCACGATGGCGGAGGGCCATCGATGGTTTGCTCGCCTATTACGTCTGAATGTTTCGTTTGCAAGATTTATGGGCTGATTTTTAACCTTGTTGCACAATTCTTGGCTCAGTGAGAGAGAGAGAGAGAGAGAGAGAAAAATCAGAATTATTGCGTTAGGTTTGATTAGGTTAGGACATCTAGAATTTGACTAGGCAGATCGAGAAGGATGAGAATAAAATTCTTTTTTTTCTTTTTTACGAGTGTGTCCATGAATAATAGTGATCCATCCTAAGGGATCTCGATATACTATTATCGACATTTAATGGCCTGGGAGAATAAAATGAAATAATTCAAGGAACTTATCCATGCTAAAAACATCCGTGCCCATTTGATTGGTTGTTCGACCAAGCATTAAAGCGAAACAGGTGTCTCCTCCCCTCCCCCTCCCTAGCCGAATGCCAGTGAAGTCGTTTGAACGTAACAAAACACACCACTGTGTTCACGAATGATCGTCTAGATATCGTGAATGAGTTGTTTAAGGAGACTTAATTGATTAACAAGCTAGGCAGTTACGTCAGAGTGACTGCAAACGCAAACACAGAGAAGGGCGACTGGAAAGAAAGCAATTCTAAAGGGAAAAACAAGATTGAGATATCGCGCCGATGCAAACGCGTGACTCAGCTCGGTTATTGTTAAGCATAACGTGGCTTATTAGATCGCACGTGGAACGTTCGTTGCTTTTCTTCCACCGTGCGACTGTGTGTGAGTAGTGGGCTCGGCTCGTCCTCGCCAACGGTATGGACCAAGTATGATCGAAAGCGCGCACACACACGCACACACACGCACACACACACACACACACACACACGTCCGGGCAACGTGCCATATCAGCAACTGTGTCAGAGGTGTCGCGCCCGTGACGTTTCGCGGGGGATTTATATCGATATCGATTTGCATTCCCCCCTCCCTCTCCACCCGCGCTAATCGCGGCCATCTTACTTTTTTTCAATCGTCCGCCATCTTTCATTCCGCGCTCGGTTCTCAACGAAGAACCAAATTTCTACGGAGCTGCGAGTACGATTTTAATTTCTACTTAAACAAAGCGCGACTCCCCCCCTCGAAGGATCGATCGAACTCGACGAGTTTTAAATTAAATTAAATTAAATTAAATTAAAAGAAGAAAGGAAGAAAAAGGAAGTAAATCCTCTGAAGAAGAAAACGAAAGAAAGAAGAAAGGAGAAGGCAAAATTTGGACGAAATTGAAACAAAATCCGGAAACGAAATGAGATTTTCTTTTTCTTTTTTTTTTTTTTTTTTCATTTTATTTTCAAATTTCACCCAACGACTCGAGGAAGACGGTGGTGGAAGCGGAGGAGAAGGAGCAGCAGAGGGACTGGTACACATTCGGGAATTGCGATTCCAGGGAACTGCCGTGGGCGACGTGATTTCTCGTTGAACTCGGCCAGAGTCTTTCCTTTATCCCGATCCGCGCGCGCGGCCGAAAAGCGTGCGAACGATTTCTGAAACCTTTTAGCTCCGGAGCGCGAAGAGACGCCCAAAGAGACTGCGGCGGAGCTCGGGGAAAGAGTGGAACGGACAGAGGAAAGCGTGGATCTCAGGGGGGGGGCCCTTTGCCCCGCCTCTGTGAAGCACGCTTTTTAACTAAGCCGCCGATCGCGGGAAACTGGGAATTTTGCTCGGCGATCGTTCGAGTGAAACCTTCGAGTCTCGAAAGCGTGACACACACATACACACACACACACACCGAGTCGAGCGTTTCATTATTAAAAACGAGTGGAACCAATTTTTCGTCATCCACCAGAAAAACTGTGCGAAAGATTTTTCGAGGTTAGATCACGATCGAAACTGGAAATAAAAAAAAATTCTTCAAAAATGCATCTTTCCTCGAGTTACGAACTCGAAACAATTGTTCCTAACGCGACGAACGTGTCGACCTTTTTCACTCTGAGGTGGTCAATCTCTAAGAACATGTATGTGTCTAATTAACAAGGAGGCTAATTACATTGTCTGTGGCTGCACGCGGTGTCTTTTAAATATTCTCGTAACGCGTGTTCGTAATCCTTGCTCGATTCGACGAGTTTTTAACGGCGTTTGAAAAAAAGAAAAGGGAAAAGAAAAGAAAAGGATGAAGATTCAAGGATGACGTCACCCGCAGCGGGAAAAGAAGCCTGAGAGGCCAATTAATCCGGGGAACCTAACCTAACCTTCCCCGTGAAATCTATATCCAGCCTCAGTTTTGAACGTCAAACGCGAAGAAAACGCCGTCGTTTCTGAAACGAATGCCCAGACCATCAAGCTAGACACCGTAATTCCGCGTCAGCGAAGGAAAATCCCGGCTGCTTCCGGCGCGATCGCCCCTTCCCCCACCGATACCCCCACCCATACAACTGGGCTCGCTCGCTCGCTCGTTTCTCGCGACCACATCAATTATTCCGACGATGGGGATTAACGTAATATAGCGATAGGGGTGCCTGTGTACACAGATTGGACCACGAATTTGAGAAACGCACGAACGATTGGAGAAACAACGAATTTTGTTACCGACGATGGGTAACGAGAAACACTGCCAGTTCTCTTCGATCGAGCGACGAAAGAGATTAAAATTCCCGCGTTTCTTTTTTTTTTTTTTTTTTTTTTTAAGTTAAAACTTCGCCCCCCTCAGTTTATTAACGCAAAGGTTGAAGGCCAAGCGAGACACGAGGACCTTCGAGACGCCTCGTGACCGGAAGTCTCGAAGGTTTCGCGATGGAAATCGAATTTCAACTCTGTGGACGGGCGGAATTCCTTGGAGCAGTGGTAAGAGAGGAAGAGAGGGGAAAGCGAGGAAGAGAGCGAGAGAGAGAGAGAGAGAGAGAGAGGCGTTCGTTCGACGATTACAATAAACGCCGCGTCCATCACGGTCCGCCGGCGAAAATCAATGAACGTCCCGGCCGCGAAACAATGGAAACCGAATTTCAGAGGTTGAAGAACGGCGAGGGCAGGCGGAGGAGCGCACCGCGAGTTCCACGTCCTCCGCGTTGTAACCAAACCAACGCGGCAGAGGTGCGTTCGCTCCTCTTCTCTTCCCTCGCTCCCCCCCCACCCCCGTTGCTCCGGGGTTTTTCGAAAGCCTGGAACGCAGCTTTTTCCGCGAAACGCCGCGTCCCGACCCGAAAGGCCGTCGCCGCTTGCGAACGGCCAACAACGTATTGATGAAAGGTGAGGGCGATCGATCCGATACGCTACGGGGTGTCCCGGTTTGATTTACGGCCGAGTTCCGGGGGCCGGGCATTGCGTTAATTTGCGAGTTGATTGCGGAATGGAATTCGCCGAGCGGGCCGACGCTTTTGCAAATCTCTCTGCCCCGCAGAATTCAAAGTGCGTCGTTGCTTGCGAATTAAACTAACTGGTATTCAAAAGCTACCGGGATACGGTATCTCGTACCTTGAAGAGGTACAGTCCACACGACGACTGTATCAATTGTATGAGTGTAAATAAATATAATCATAGTATAGTGTAATATAATAAGTGTATGTAAATAATAGTATAAGTATAGCAGTATAGTGTAGCAGTATAGTATAGTGTCATAGTATAGTGTAATATAATAAGTGTATGTAAATAATAGTATAAGTATAGCAGTATAGTGTAGCAGTATAGTATAGTGTCATAGTATAGTGTAATATAATAAGTGTATTTAAATAATAGTATAAGTATAGCAGTAAAGTGTAGCAGTATAGTATAGTGTCATAGTATAGTGTAATATAATAAGTGTATGTAAATAATAGTATAAGTATAGCAGTATAGTGTAGCAGTATAGTATAGTGTCATAGTATAGCGTAATATAATAAGTGTATGTAAATAATAGTATAAGTATAGCAGTAAAGTGTAGCAGTATAGTATAGTGTCATAGTATAGTGTAATATAATAAGTGTATGTAAATAATAGTATAAGTATAGCAGTATAGTGTAGCAGTATAGTATAGTGTCATAGTATAGCGTAATATAATAAGTGTATGTAAATAATAGTATAAGTATAGCAGTATAGTGTAGCAGTATAGTATAGTGTCATAGTATAGTGTAATATAATAAGTGTATGTAAATAATAGTATAAGTATAATAAATATATATAAGTAATAGTAAATATAGTATACAAGTATAGTAAGTATAGTATATAAGTATATATAAGTAAGTATAATTATAGTTATCTACGTAGAATAAGTATAATAGGTATATAAGTATAGCAAGACAACTGTATCAATCGTAAAAATATGAATAAATATACTTATAGAATAACTTATAGTATAATAAGTATACATAAGTAACAATAAGTATAGTATAATAAATATATATAAGTAATAGTAAATATAGTATAGAAGTATAGTAAATATAGTATACAAGTATATATAAGTAATAGTAAATATAGTATACAAGTATAGTAAGTATAGTATATAAGTATATATAAGTAAGTATGGTATACAAGTATAGTAAGTATAGCATAATAAGTATACATAAGTAATAGTAAGTATGGTATAAAAAATCTAGCAATAATTATATATAAGTAATAAATCATGGTCGACTCGCGATGGGCATTCTTTCTCATCTTGCAAGATTTCGAATCTTGTCTTACGAATTTTTTCCTCTTCGGATTTTCCGTCCGAATGTCCGCGCTTGAACGTTCATTTATAAAAAAAAAAGAAACAACGATTTATAAAAAAAAACCATTTATAAAAAAAAAAAAAAACGAACAGGCCAACTGGCCGAGTGGATTGAATCCGGACACCCGGTACAATTTCTATCGTGTTTAATTGTTCCCTCTTCGCGGCCCGCTTATCCGCAACGCCGTGGGCGAGCGAAAAACGCGCGACCGATTCTCGGAAGGAGGCTCTCTCCCGAGCGGCAGAACAACGGTGGAAGAAACAACGGGGGAGAGAAAGGAGGCCGGCGGGGGGTAGCGACGCTAGAGCGAGCGGCGGAGGGGAGAGCGGGAGGGGCGGAGGGGAGGGGGGCAGGAAGGAAGCCAGAAAATGTGAGGGCGTAGATTTGACCGTCCTTAGGGGTTTTCGAGCAGCCGCGGGCCTCTTCCGAGGGCCAGGCCCTCGCCTGAAATTCAACCAACGCGCCCTTCCTCTCTTTCTTACTTTCCTTTTTTTTCCACGTCGTAGACTACCATGTACCATCATCTTCCACGCGGAGGATCCTTTTCTCTCTCTCTCTCTCTCTCTCTCTCTCTCTCTCTCAAAGGAAATTGTCTTTCTCGACGTTGTTACGAGTCCCGATCTCGTATCGAGGAATAAATCTTTGAACAATGTGATGTAATGAGAATTGAAACGAGAATTTATTTACGTATGTTTACGTTATTATATTAAACTTATTTACTTTTTCAGACGTTTCATAAAGCTTTGTTTTTTTTTCTTAAATACTGGGCAGAAGCCAAATCTCGATGGAACGAGAATAAAGTAAAATTCTGTTTCCAAATGATCAACTACTTGTGGTTAATGATCTATTTCGTTAAATCTGTAAGATTTAAGCACTCCTCGCGCACGGTCGCTTAATCATTGCTGTCCGACAGCAAAATCAGCTGACCTTCGACTGTCTGAAAAGAAGTACATACATATACATAACACACAGAGGCAGATGTTAACAGTGACAACACTGTATTTTGGGCAAACACACGCTTTACGTCAACGTCCGACGTCCTCGTAGTTCTCAAATGAAATTTATATCTCGACTGACTAATTTGAGAATTTGAATCACGCGAGGATAAGGAACGTTTCAATTACCCAGCACGCGCTGTTACATACACACTTCTCCGAAGGCGGGGAAAAGTCTTCTTATCTCGAATCATCGACGCTACGTCGTTCTATCGCTTCCTAAATAAACTGTGGTTTCCCCACGCGAAGGAAACAAAGGAAACGAAGCTTTAACCCCTTGCGATGGAACAACGTGCCACGCACCGTCGAGAATTTTTTAGTCCCAAAACTGCTATGTTTTCTCAGTTTTAAATATATTTAAATACAACCCAGGCAAAACGAATAATAAATTTCTTCCTTCTCCTTTGTTAGTAATAATTTCTATCCAGTGATATCGTACCGACGAGTTCAAAAAGAAAGCGACGAATTATTGTATATATATATACGGTTTGGTCACTCGTTATGGTCCGCGCGAATCAGTTGATAGCGTAAGGGGTTAACCTCTCAACGTCCAAAATTTTTGTCTTAAAATCGCAATACTGTGTCAGTCTCAAATATATTTAAATACAACCCAGACGAAACAACTATTAAATTTCTTCCTTCTCCTTTGTTAGTAATAATTTCTATCCAGTGATATCGCACCGACGAGTTCAAAAAGAAAGCGACGAATTATTGTATATATACGGTTTGGTCACTCGTTATGGTCCGCGCGAATCAGTTGATAGCGTAAGGGGTTAACCTCTCAACGTCCAAAATTTTTGTCTTAAAATCGCAATATTTTGTCAGTCTCAAATATATTTAAATACAACCCAGACGAAACAAATATTAAATTTCTTCCTTCTCCTTTGTTAGTAATAATTTCTATCCAGTGATATCGTACCGACGAGTTCAAAAAGAAAGCGACGAATTATTGTATATATATACGGTTTGGTCACTCGTTATGGTCCGCGCGAATCAGTTGATAGCGTAAGGGGTTAACCTCTTAACGTCCAAACTTTTTATCTTAAAATCGCAATATTTTGTCAGTCTCAAATATATTTAAATACAACCCAGACGAAACAACTATTAAATTTCTTCCTTCTCCTTTGTCAGTAATAATTTCTATCCAGTGATATCGTACCGACGAGTTCAAAAAGAAAGCGACGAATTATCGTATATATACGGTTTGGTCACTCGTTATGGTCCGCGCGAATCAGTTGCCAACGCAATGGGTTAAAACTTGGTGATTTGTTTCGTTCGTCGATCGTGCGAGCGTCGTACGCTCAACCAGCATGACATTCAGCGTCAGTATTAAGAACGGACTCTTTCTTTTCACGATGTTTGCAACGATGACGACAACAAAGATGGCGCCGACGAATTTCGAACAAGACGAACACGAACGGACGACACGCAAAAGCAAGACACAAAAACGACGAGAAAAACGAAACTCGAAATAATCGGGAAATTACCGTGCACGTCGGCCGGGCACGTCAGGACGACGCGGCGTCTGTTCTCGGTCGAGGGGCTGAGGGGCTGAGGGTTCCCCCGCGTCCTTCGAATCCCAACGCGGCAGCGAGAGGAATCCGGGAACGAGGGGTTCGTTCCGCGGCAGCCGCGAGGTATTTTCGTTCCACGTCCGCTCGCCATGGGGGGAAGGAAGGAAGGGAGGGAGGGAGCAGCGGCGTGGGAAGGGGAAAGGGGAGGACAACCCTCGAAGAAAGGAAGGCGGTCACGTAGAGCCGTGGAAAAAAACACACTTTAATTCTGAAGCGTGTGCTCGCTCGCTCGCTCGCTCGCTCGCCTGCTGGCGCGCGCACGGTCGCGGAAAAAGCGCGGCGACGACGACGCCGTGCCCGATAAAATGCTAGTGTTGCACACCGACGACGACTGGCGGCTTGGCCTCCTCGCTTGGCTCGGCTCGGCTTGGCTTGGCTTGGCTCGGTGAATTATAAGAGAGTGCTGGGATAATAATGATTTCGGTGGATGGCGTTCGGAGAATATCGTAAAAGTTTAATGCGACGCTTTACGCTCGCGGCTGCGTGTAAAAGGGTATATTACGGAAAGTCATTCCGACCTCCCTTGCCTTCTATTAGGCTGCTTTCCTCCTGTTTATTAACGGGACTCGCATGCAAAACCACGTATCCGTGCGAAACCTTCGAGGCTGACAGTTCGTTGCGTTATTGTTTTGTTGGTTAACAACGAAACAAATTGTCATAGTAAAATATACTTCGTCTCGATTATTGTTAAAGGGGGGAGGACGTCGATCGAAATCTTCGATTTTTTTCAATTTTTTCCTCTCGCTATTGTTTCGTTGATCGACGATAAATTGTTGAAAAGTGATTAAAAAATGATTATATAACACGAAACCTTGAAGACTGATGTTCTTTTGTTGGTTGACAACGAATTATCGAAAAAAAATACACTCTTTTCTTTAGCACTAGAAGCGGAGTGATCAAAACGACCAATTTATAATTTGTTGTTAAACATTTTACAGACGTGGAACAGCGTATTTTCGAAAATAATTTTTCGTAAAATATACAAAATAAAAGTTTGTATACTTCACTGTATTATAAAGTTTCTCTTTATTTTGGACTTCAATGCCTCTGATGGAAATTTGATGTTTTACTCATTAATTCTACTGTTATTAATTTTAACTAGCAATTAAACTAAACTAAAAATTAAAATTTAACTAAATTATTAACTACGATTAACGTTTCACTTATTATTAGAGAGGACGTCGATCGAGATTTTCAATTTTTTCAATACTCTCAGTTTGATAAAATATACTTAAATAATAAACACTGTCTATCGTAAGAAGATATTTAAAGCGAAGCATCATTACTCACGGGAATCATACATACAACAACCAACAACACGAGTCTGGCCCTACGAATCTTCAAAAGATGCGTGGAAATAAAAATGATCGGTTCTCGAATTTTATGATACTCTGTTTCTACAGGCTGGGCCAAAAATCACTGTCTACTAAAATAAATCCGTAATGTTTTCACTGCATATTTTTCCTAACCCTTCGAAAGAAACAATTTTTGAAACATAACCGAAAAATCACGTTTGAAAAAAAAAAAAAAAAATAGGTGGGAAGAAACTTTTGACCCGCCCTATACATGTAAAATTGAAGAACGGACGTGACGAAGGCGAGTACTTTGAGCGAGAAAAATCGAAGGGGAAAAATTTGAAGAGACACTGGCGAAGACGAACTGGTAAAAGTGGGGTTGGAGAGAGGGTTGGATGTCGTGAAGTCTCCTGTGAACCTGACCGAAGGGGTCGTTAACGTATCCGTGCTTATTATTCAAATTAAACCGCGGCGTTTACACTGACCGACCAGGTCGTTTAAACGCACGATACGTGCCAGACACGATCTCTCTCGTTTGCAGCCTCTTCTCGTATATACGGCAGGATTCTTCTCTCTGCCCCGATGATTCCCGCATTCGTATTTGTTCGTACGTGCGAGAATTGTGTACACGGCTGTAATAAAGTCCCGGGATATACTAGTTTGATCTCGTGACAAACGACCTTGAAGCCAGATGAAGTTAGCCGTAATAAAACGGCGCGTGGTTGTTATTTGGGGATAAACTGTGTATTTACAAGGTCGTTCACGGAGAGATGTAAACTGTTGAACGATCGAGATTGAAACGAATAATCGAGACGTCACGATTCACGTAATACGATGCATCCGATATCAATTGAAATTATAATTTTTCCTAAAAGCTACGTATCTCGAGTCGTATTGCATATCATCGGTCGATTGAAAAATAGTTGTAACAACGAGTATTTAAAACGAGACCTAGATTTCGTTTCGCCTAAAATTTGACAAAATTATTGTACGTTGCGTGTGAGCAACGTTGTATCTCGAGAGAAGCTGCATCACGGCCTACTTTCCGGAATCACCCTGTACACGTGTACGCCCCAGTGTTAAAGAAGCGGTCGAATGTATGTAGATGGCAACAGATATGAAGAGTAAAACGCAAACAGCTGCAGTGTAGCGTTTACAAGGTTACGCTCGTAACAGGTGGTACAGCCCGTGAAAAAAGATGTCGCCTCGCGGAAATATGAATTGAATTGACACTGCCCTTTCTTTCCTTTTTTTCCTTCTTTTTTTATTTACGTTTCTCGTTCTCTTGAACTCCTTCGTTATTTCTTGTACTTCTTCTTCTTCTTCTTCTTCTTCTTCTTCTCGAACTTACGACGTTTTGTTAATTATTCAAACGCACATTACGAACTTTCTGAATCTCGTTTAAAAACTTTTCAAAATCCCGCGCTTCCCAACATGGCCGCCTTTTTAATGCAATGGCGTTTGCAAGCCACGCGACACGACACGCTCTCCACTTTTTCCATTTTTACAACTTGCTTTGTTATTTTTCACTCTTCATCTTGATCCTCTTTCTTTGATTAATTTTTCACCTTACTTTCTGCAATTGTGCAGATGATCGACGACGATGAACACTAAATTCTCGTTCAGAAAATGAATAGAGGTTAGAAGAGTCTATATATATATTGACATAATAACAAAGGTTATTACGATTCAAGTAGAGACAGACGAGTTGCTTGACTTTACCAAACGTAAAATGCCAACGACGACGAGATGTGTCGAGGACGAGGATCTGGAAATTCGCGAATATTCGATAACCAGCTTGCAAGTCGTTCGAAACGGGGCAATATTCATGATCGCGCAGCATGCGAAGTGTGAAGTGTGAAGTGTGAAGTCGAGGGAGAGACCGATTACCATGTCCCGCACGAATCGATGAAAAATGTAACGTTAGCAACAGTGCACATTTTTGCACAATCTGCACGATGTAATTGGATACATAGAAAGTATATATATCGGACACGAGCATCGCAAGGAAACACTGTTGAAAGTTCGATGAAATTTCAGTTTGATGATATCGATAGGATCATCATATAATACGATGCAAATGTGAAAGGACATTTGGCATTTCGGGAACCTAACCAAGAATTGACGATCGAAGTGAAAGATTAAAAAAAAAAAAACAAAAAAAAGAATCCGCTCGCAAACCGCGAAAGTAGATTTCAAGGAATAAATCGCTAAAAGAGACGAATAAGCGAAGTAAAGTAAAATGTCGGTGAGAGAAAAGTAAAAGAAAAAAAGAAAGAGAGAGAAAAAAACGGTAACTAAATTCGTACAATACGATATCCCGTGAAAGTGATTGAATGGCATTCCGCGTATAAAAGCAGGGAAAAAGTGCGAAGGTTAATTTACCACGACACGGCGAGGGAAAACATTTAGCCAGTCCCGTGGACAGGAATAATCGTGTTTCGAATTCGGGTTTCGCAGACGGTCCTGCTATTACCATTATTATAAGTTGATGTGACGTGACGTAATGGGAGTTAGAGCCGTATGAATGGGCATAGAGCAACAAGTTGCCACTAAAAACTGGGAGTGAGTTCGTGAGTTGAGTTCTGCTCGTTACACCTCTATATGTAGTTCTTCCTTCCCTATACTATACGCCGTGCTATATACCCCAGCCCGTTATAAACCCTCCGGCTTTTAAAGTATTCTTTTTAAAGCGGAACTGTTCTAACAGACGTCACCGAGTCGTAATATTCCGCACGAGTGGACGAGATCTGACCACGTGACGACCGGGTCTCTCATCCTCGTTCCTTCACTCCGTCGCTTTATATTCGTCCTCTATTTTTCCTTTACTCTGCCGATTGATTACCACGGCAGCTCGCGTCTCTTTTTTATTCATCGACATTCATCACCGACTGTTTTCTGACAAATTGCGCACGAGCGCGATTCACACTTCCGTCACACTTTCGTCCCTCCTTTTCGAAGCCGTGAAATTCGCAACCACGGAGAGGAAAAGAGAGGGGGAAAAAAAGAGACCGAGGAAACGGGGACGGAAACTTTTCGAGTGTTTACCTTTAAATCTTTCTCCGGCCGGCAGAAAGAGAGAGTAAAACCGAGAGGGAGGCAATAATGGGATAAAATAGCGGACAAACGTGACAAATGTATCCTGACAAGCCAGAAAGATATATTTCCCTTGTCGTTCGCCTCTTTTTGCCGGCATTTAATACACGATTCCGCTTACTACATACATACAACATACATACATACTACACGCTGCGCGTTCGGGACGACTCTCGACAGATCCTTATCGTTCTATTCTCTTTATCGACTGTCGGTTTATTATTCTTCTTTTTTTCCCCCACCTCTCTCGTTGCGCGTTTGTTTTCTTTTTACTCTCTCTCGTTTGTTTCTCTTTTTACTTGCTACTATCCGCGCTCTTCGTGCGGAGATACACACACGCACGTGCACGCACACACTGCATGCATATACCGGAGGAGCGTGGTGAAGTAGGCAAGGATAATCGGCGAGACGTTTAAAAGAAACATCGGCCGGCAAAGTGCGTTTTGTAATAACTTTTTAACCGATCGTTTTCAAGCGTTTCTCGTACAACGTTCCTCTATAGAGTTAAATATTCGACGCGATATTAAGTTTCTTTTCTCCCCTCCCCCCATTTTGAACCAACTATTTTTTTCTTTCATCCTTTTTTTTCTTTCTCTTTGACGACGACACGATGCGTTTCAGGCCTGTTTGGCCTGAAATATCGACGAACGAGGGAAACTGTGCAATCGCGCCCACGGTAGCAACGCGCGTTACACTTTCTCGAACCCTTCGCTTTGTCCCTACGACAAATCCTCAATGACGTCAGCTTTGAAGTTTAACAAACATCGATAGCAGCTGGCCAACGACGTTTCTCTGTTATCCTCGGCTTTCTAAGCAAATACGCGAGATCCACTCTTTGATGTCGTTTTAGATGCTCGCTTCCACGACAGGCGCGAACCTATTTCTCGTCACTTCTCTCCTCTCCTCTCCCCCTCCCCCTCCCAAGCTGCGCGCTACGTACATCGAGAACGATTAACGTCACAGGATTTTATTACGGGGATTTAACGCGTCGAGAGACACCAGCAACACGTTTCGAATGACAATTTGTTGTCATTGTACAACGTTGCGTTAGAAAACGGAGAAACGGACGCTGGATACTCGAAGTTTCGACGATGTTTGGAAAAGAGTTTGTCCCGGGATCACGGGAGAGCGGAAGTTACACGGAGCAAACGAGAGCGAAGACATTTCTAGTAACTTTATTTACTGGGCGTTCTCGCTAGTTTGCATTTCTGATCCGTTAGTTTCCCGCTTTCTCGCGACTTTGGTTTTAAAGGTCGTTAAGTCCGTCCCCTCTCGTCGCCTAGTTTCCGACGAAACCTAACCAAACAAACACGAGAAATGTGCATATCTCGGCGGCGACTTCTCAACATGGCGGTCAAATTTCTCAAATCGCGAGAGACCTAACCTAAAAGAGTTCAACGAGACGCGAAGTAACTAGGAGACAAGCTCACCTTGTTAAACCTTCAAATGGTTCGATTCCCCGCTCAAGCTTTGCTAGTTAGCCTCCAGATCCTGCGGGAGATCGACGATCGAACGCAGAAACGTCCATGCTTTTTCTTCTGTTCGCCGCATTGTTTACCGCTGATCTACCGCAACGGTATCACTGTACATCGGACTCGTTGAACGACGCATTTATCCATCATCAAGTTATCGCGGTTCGTCACGATGATAGACCGCGTCCAGCTGGTCAACTCGATCCCAGGCAATTTGTCAGCGGAGACAAAGTTCGCTCGGGCGAACTGCTTTCAGGCTGCCACGCGTGCGCACTACCGCGGAAAACCGTGGAATCACTCATGATCGAATTCCACGCCAGCTTCTTACACAAATTCCTTTATCATCCAGCCGGCTTCCACGGATCGGATGCCGGATTTGTTACCACGTTCTGCTTACGATTTTCACATATTTGTGATCGCCTATCGCCAGGAAAATCGAAAGTTGCCGTTTTTTTCTTCTTCTAGTGATCTATCTTTCATAACCTCAAAGTTTCAGTGTATCTGTAGGAAACTGATGCAGAACGCCAATAGGAAAATTCTCCAGAAATATTCTCTGTCGAGAATATGATTCTAATATCCCAATTTCAAATCCAAATATGTAAGTAGATGTACAAATGACAGTTTGCGTTCTACTTTCGCGTTCACAGGTGGATCCTTGACAGGTTGATAGTTTTTGTTTGCATAAACGAAATGCACAACGAGCTTCTAAAGTCAAATTGATTTTTACAGTTCAATTTGCGGAAATCGAGAAATTGGAGATCATTTAGCGAGACACGTCGGGGGTGATCCGGAATGGAACTTGAAATCATTGTTTATCTACGAAGACTATAATGGTCTCTGACGATTAGCAAATGCGGAGATCGAGCTCAGAATTGTCTTTTAAAGTCGACGAGATCGAACCCTCGGAAAAATGAAAAATTAGGTTAGGTGTGCGAGATACCCCAATAAATAATTGACGAATCAACAAAATTTATTTTATTCGTTACGGTTCTTTTATTTATAGTATTTATAATTATTATGATCTCGACATATCCACGAAAATAGTCAATTTTCGATCGAAATTTAACTTTGAAAAATTTCTTGTCTTTTAGATTCTGATAATTGTGATAAGTGGTACACTGTGGAGAATTATTGCGTACAATTTGGTAAGACAATGAAAAATTTTATTTATAATATTTACTTTCGTTGTAATCTCAAGCTATCCAATAAAAACAGTTAAGTTAATTTTTGATTTCGAGTCCAACTTCAATTTTGTTGAGAGCAGGTATAATCTCAGCATAAATTAAAACTCTAAAAAAATCTTTTTATTTTTTAGGCTCTGATAACTGTGACAAATGGTACATTGCATACCAACAATTCTCACATGGTCAAAGACGATAGCAATAATTGCGTATAATTAATTTAAACATTGAAAATGAAAATTTTCCCCTCGTATTTGCGTATTATCTGCGAATTAATATTAATTACTTTTACTCGTCGTCAATAATTTTCTAAAAAAAAAAAAAAAAAAAAAAAAAAAATGGAAAAATATTGTTAAACAGGCTGGACGCTGAAGTTCTGTTCTCGCGATTTCTGCCGACAGAGCCTGTATTACAAATCAGAATGTCCGATCGAAGAGTGTGCACGACCCGGGCAAAACTGTACGAGAGGCTAGTGAATTTTTCGTGTTCCGTGGAATCGCCGCGTTCGAGAAGCACCTCGCAACTTGGAACGCGGAACGGCTAGCGCGTCGACGCGAAACAGAGACGGCTGGATCGAACGAGAAAGCGAGATACCCCGTGGAACCACGAGGAGAGGAGAGGAGAGGAGAGGAGAGGAGCGAGAACGGAGAGGTGGAAAGAGAGGAGAACGTCGGACGCGTATAACCGTCGAGGCGATAAAACGCCCACACGTATACCACCTTGGTAACTGTCGCCGGGGCAATTGAATTAATGCCAGCCTACAAATTGAAGCCGGTGTGGGATCCACGCCGAGAGAGGCTCCGTTGCTTCGATAATTGCTGGAAAGTGGCGCGGTTCGCGGGATCCTGGCCACCACGCGACGCCACGCTACACGCTACACGCTACACGCTACACGCTACACGCTACACGTCGATCCGGAATTCGAAATTTTTAGGACGTCGCCTAACCTTTTTCCACGCCCGACACGTCTCGTTACGACGTTTTATCGGGCATTTTTTCAAGCCCGTAACTTTTCAACATTTGACATATATTTAGAATGAAAAGTAACTCGGCTGGAAACGCCGGAATCAATTTCATTTAGCTCAATTACTTCTTTCTCAGTTTCGAAGGAATTTGAAGGATACAGAAGATAATTGGATCGGATGGAATCTGGTCTGGAATCTGACCTTTTCTAGCAGTATTCCTCTCTTGTTGCAAAAAGGTTCATTTTTATTTTCATGTACATAATACGTACGCGCGTGTATACACGTGGACACGTCACGATTGTCACGTATTGTTGATTATATTGCAGTTAATGAAGAGAAAGAACGACACGAATGTTGCACGAATCGATGGATAGATCGGCGAACCGAAATTGGAGCATCTTATCTCTGGAATCGAACGAGATTCCCTCGTATCGAAATAGTACGTTTGCTCGACCGCTAGGCAGGCTAGCATCGAGTATCCGCGACGTGATTTCCATCAGCGAGAGAAAAGAGCGAACAGAGGCAACGGAGAGGTCAGATCAGAGATTTTACATTTGTTCCAACGGACGATTAAAGAGAACTAAAACTACAGAGATTTTCTCACATTCACAGGGAAAGATGAAACTCGTTGACCTTACTTTACTTTTTCTTTACCTTATCAATTCTAATACACGGTCCTCAAGTTTTCAAAGAACAAACAACGTGTCTGTGTCATTTACCAGCACGTTTTACAGTCGTTTCTACTTACAAGTAGAAGCAGGTGCCCTCGAGGCAGGTTTCCTAATATGAAAGATACGATGACAAACGTGTTAATTATCTATGCGGATATCTAAACGGAGGAGAATCTAAAGATTGTTCATTGTTGATTAGAAGAACTGGCAGCGGCCTCTAATCGATTCGATATCCATCGGCAAGCACGCGGAGGCGCGTGATGAATGAGCAAGCGGCTCGTGCAGGCAAGGCTGAGCGAATTCGAGTGCACGTTACACCGACTGTTATGTAAATGAAGCGAATGACAGGCTGAATACCGTGCGAACAGTGACACGATGATTGTTTGGAGCGTGAAAGGAAGCTTCGATGCACGTGCTAGAAAGAAAAGATGAAAGTTCGAAAGAACCGGCAATCGTACAGCTCTAAATCTATCATATAGAAAAATCTATCGTTAGCCTACTTGTACGTGCATCGCGTTATCAAGTTGATACGCGAGATGTCGCATCGCCAGTGAAGATCAGACAACTTCATTCAGACAACACTTCTTCCTTGACGATAATACGACGACGGATTAACAGAAACAATTTAAAAACCTTAAAGCTTAAGCTGTTAATGAAGGGAACGATTTCTGTTTAAATACGGATGATCTCGAATGATCTCCCGAGTCTGAGCCGAGTTGAGCGTCACGCGAATGCGACAAGAAACGAGGAGAAAAAGAGAAAGAGAGGAGAAGCAAAAAGACCAAACGGTTCGTGTCCGATGAAAACTGAATTCCGCGAGGTGAAAGGGACCGCGCCGCGACGACCACGACCACGACGATCGGCGACGACGCGAGATCCATTTTCACCGAGGGACGGTCGCTCACCGAGCGAAACACCGGCCTGAGAGAGAGAGAGAGAGAGAGAGCTGTCTATCGGTGGGACTAAGACTGACAAATTATCGAGGAGGAAAGGAAAGAAAAGAAAAGGAAAAAAGAAAAAGAAAAAGAGAAGGAGAAGAAAAGAGGGCGTGGCGACTACCGAAATTTAAGCTTCCTGTTTCGCAACCTTTCACGACAAAGAGAGAGAGAGAGATAGAGAGAGAGAACGTGGACCGCGATGTCGACCACGACGACGAAATTCCATCGAGCCGCGGGAGCCTCTTGCGAAACACGTGCCTCGATGGAACGGGGGGATTCGTGGTCGGAGCCAAGTTCAAAATCCGTGCGCGTCGCGAGCCAAGGCCTCGGATTCGATGTAACCTTCGCGGATATATTCGTGTCATCGAGCGATCCGTACCCACGTAACTACTGCTCAAGTCTTACGTCACGTTAGTATATCTTGATCATTTCTACTTTCCTGTATACTTTGGGGGAACCTCGCGAGGCATTGGTAAAGCGATCAATGTAGGTCCAACATTATATTTATATCATATATACAATACATCAATACAGGTATGTAAGTCCAATATTATATTTATATCATATGTACAATACATCAATACAGGTATATAGGTCCAATATTATATTTATATTATATTATAATATATCAATACAAATATACAGGTACAATGTTATATTTATATTATACATGTAATATATCAATACAAATATACAGGTCCAATGTTATATTTATATTATACATGTAATATATCAATACAAATATATAGGTCCAATGTTATATTTATATTATACATGTAATATATCAATACAAATATATAGGTCCAATGTTATATTTATATTATACATGTAATATACCAATACAAATATATACGTCCAATGTTATATTTATATTATACATGTAATATATCAATACAATATATAGGTACAATATTATATTTATATTATACATGTAATATATCAATACAAATATACAGTCAATATTATATTTATATTATACATGTAATATATCAATACAAATATATAGGTCAATGTATTATATACATGTAATATATCAATACAAGTATATAGGTTTAATATTATATTTATATATACATGTAATATACCAATACAAATATATATTAATATTAGATTTATATTATACATGTAATATACCAATACAAATATATAGGTCCAATATTATATTTATATATACATGTAATATATCAATACAAATATATAGGTCAATATTATATTTATATTATACATGTAATATACCAATACAAATATATAGGTCAATATATATTTATATATACATGTAATATACCAATACAAATCTATAGGTCCAATATTATATTATACATGTAATATATCAATACAAATATATACATCCAATATTAGATTTATATTATACATGTAATATAAATACAAATATAGTCCAATATTATATTTATATTATACATGTAATATATCAATACAAATATATAGGTAATATATTTATATTATACATGTAATATACAATACAAATATATAGGTCCATGTAATATACCAATACAAATATAGAATATATATTATATTATACATGTAATATATCAATATATATACAATATTTATATTATACATGTAATATACCAATACAAATATATAGGTCCAATGTTATATTTATATACATGTAATATATCAATACAAATATATAGGTCCAATATTATATTTATATTATACATGTAATATACCAATACAAATATATAGTCCAATATTATATTTATATTATACATGTAATATACCAATACAAATCTATAGGTCAATATATATTTATATTATACATGTAATATATCAATACAAATATATAGGTCAATATATTTATATTATACATGTAATATATCAATACAAGTATATAGGTTTAATATTATATTTATATTATACATGTAATATACCAATACAAATATATACATCCAATATTAGATTTATATTATACATGTAATATATCAATATATCAATACAAATATATAGGTCAATATTATATTTATATTATACATGTAATATACCAATACAAATATATAGGTCAATATTATATTTATATTATACATGTAATATATCAATACAAATATATAGGTCCAATATTACATTTATATTATACATGTAATATATCAATACAAATATAATACATGTAATATATCAATACAAATATATATCCAATATTAGATTTATATTATACATGTAATATACCAATACAAATTTATATTATACATGTAATATAGTACAAATATATAGTCCAATGTTATATTTATATTATACATGTAATATACAATACAAATATATAGGTCCAATATTATATTTATATTATACATGTAATATACCAATACAAATCTATAGGTCCAATATTATATTTATATATACATGTAATATATCAATACAAATATATACGTCCAATATTAGATTTATATTATACATGTAATATACCAATACAAATATATAGGTCCAATGTTATATTTATATTATACATGTAATATATCAATACAAATATATACGTCCAATATTAGATTTATATTATACATGTAATATACCAATACAAATATATAGGTCCAATGTTATATTTATATTATACATGTAATATATCAATACAAATATATAGGTCCAATATTATATTTATATTATACATGTAATATACCAATACAATATATAGTCCAATATATATATACATGTAATATACCAATACAAATCTATAGGTCCAATATTATATTTATATACATGTAATATATCAATACAAATATATACGTCCAATATTAGATTTATATTATACATGTAATATACCAATACAAATATATAGGTCCAATGTTATATTTATATTATACATATATCAATACAAATATATAGGTCCAATATTATATTTATATTATACATGTAATATACCAATACAAATATATAGGTCCAATATTATATTTATATTACATGTAATATACAATACAAATCTATAGGTCCAATATTATATTTATATTATACATGTAATATATCAATACAAATATATAGGTCCAATGTTATATTTATATTATACATGTAATATATCAATACAGTATATAGGTTTAATATTATATTTATATTATACATGTAATATACCAATACAAATATATACGTCCAATATTAGATTTATATTATACATGTAATATATCAATATATCAATACAAATATATAGGTCGTTATATTTATATTATACATGTAATATACCAATACAAATATATAGGTCAATGTTATATTTATATTATACATGTAATATATCAATACAAATATATATAGGTCCAATATTACATTTATATTATACATGTATATATATCATTTATATTATACATGTAATATATCAATATATAGGTCCAATATTACATTTATATTTATACATGTAATATATCAATACAGGTATATAGGTCCAATATTACATTTATATTATACATGTAATATATCAATACAAATATATAGGTCCAATATTATACTATATATATATAATATACCAATATATACAATACAGGTATATAGGTTCAATATTATATTTTTATTATATATATATTACACTAATACAGGTTATATTTATAGGTCCAATATTATTATACTATATAGGACACCAATTATATTATATAGGATACCAATATTATTATATTATATATATAAAAGTTAAAAAATATACAAAAGATACCTCTTTTAACTATCTTTCTTCAACGTTCGTGAATGTTATATAAATTACAGAGGCAGGAAGCTACGAGGGACATACGAATCCGCGAAACGAGCTTTCGATCGTCCTTCCTGCTGGAACTAGCTAAGCTGGAGGCGGACCAAGGCGCGTCGAAATGAAATCAGCCTTAATGAAAATTCCGTGGGGCGCGTCGCGCTCGTGAATCGCGCGGATCTCTCTCCGTGGAGCGTCGCTACGAAATTTATGCGTCTTACGAATCCTAGTCGCGGCACGACATACCTATGCAAAGCAGCTTTGAGTACCCCGCTTTCGTTGCCACCGCAGCGCCACAGCAGGAGAGGCCTTTTCCCGCCTTTCCCGTTTTACCGCCATTTTAACCGCCAGTTTACCACCGCGCCGCCACTTGCTAAATATTCCTCCCTTTTTTCACACTCGATTCTTTTTTCTTTTTTTTCTTCCTTTTTTCGTTCGTAACTTTGAAACTATTAGTTCTTCCACCCATGCTCGTCAGCAATTTCTCTTCATCTTTCCACCAGTATTATCTACTCTGGAAGTTATGAACCCTTATTTCTATTCACCCCCTGTGTATTACACTATTATATGATTATGTATATATATATATATATGTATATATACATATACATTATTGTATCACATCAATTGTATAATATCAAATTGTTAAACAATTATATAACGTTATGGTACATAATTGTATAATTATATATTTATGTATGTTATGTTACACAATTATATATACATACATACATATATATATATATATATATATATATATGCTCGCTGAATTTGATATTTGTTTATTCTCTTCTCTCAATTTCACATTGTACTGTTGATCCTGGCTTTCCATCAACATAAAAAAAAAAGAAGAAACGAGCGATAAACGGGAGAACAGAGGCGACGAAGATTATCGCGAAGATTATTGTCGAGGTATTTTTTTGTTTCTTGTTCGCCGTTTGAAACAGCGGAATGAATGTAAGACAGGGGAATGGATCTCGCCTGTCTGCTGGCGTTCGCACAAACCATTTCGTCGTCGATGGATTAACACCGCTTCCACGGCAAAAAGTATTTATTCGCTGTTGAATAATTCAGGCTCGTTTGGCCGCGCGGTTCCCGGAATTCGAAAGCGCGATCAAAATCGACTTAATGAGCGCGAATAAGGAGAGCCGAAGGAGCACGCCTCTCCGTCTCGTCGCGGATTTCCAAGATTTCGCAAGGATTCATGTGGGTCATCGAGCTCTGATATTGTACATCATATACGCACGCACACACATATACACATTTCAACTGATAGCAAGTAGGTTCCTCGACTTCCCTTTCAGAAGGGACGACGCCTCTGATTAAGGTTTAGTTCAAGTTTATCTTTCATTTGGGTTCGATTTTTGGCATGCTCAACGATCGCAATAATAATAAAATTCTGCACCAGGGTTAAATTTCACTTTTCTAAAATCTATGCAAACAGCACTTCCTTAGGAAAAAGATAAAGATTTATATATATATTTAGATATAGATTGCTCAAAAGAGCATAACTGTGACGATGAAAGATTGTTGACAATTTAAATCGATATTTTGAGAGCGTAAAGCATCTATTTCAACAATCACGAATTTATTTCGACGATGACTTTACGGATAGGAAAATGGCGATATTTCATTCCTCGAAAATTGTAAAAATTAAGAAATTTGTTTCGTAACTAGATCGCACCATCATTTTGAAAGTCGAGGTACCCCCTTTACAAAGGCTCTTCAAAATTTGTTGTACGATTCTTTTCTCCTTTTTTCGCCATTTTATCGAAATGTTGAATATTCAATCCTAAATTTTCGCTATTTAATCCTAATGTCCCAAGTTCAGTAGAATTGTAAAAGAAAAAAAAAAAAGAACGTTCGTACGGCGAGTTTTAAGAGGAGATTTCAATCTTCGAGATCGTAGCGGATTTAGCTGCGAAAAAATTTTTTTTAACGTTTTAATACGCGTTTGAGTTTTTATAGTTTTGGAGAGAGAGAAAAGCACGGACTCGCGACTGTCAAAGTGGAAGCTTCACTTCGCTTTAACCCTCCGCGATTTTTAACTTTTTTTATTTTGTTTTATTTTCAATTTTTTACCGATGTCTTATTCCTACAAAGTGTTTCTACAAAAAAAAAAAAAAAATGTTCAGTTTTGCTCATCGCTGTACCGAGAGGGTGTCAGAATAAGATCATGCGATCTTTTCTTACCAAGTTACGTCAGCTTAAATTTTTTATTATAAATTTTTGTAATTATAATATTGGAAAACTTGATTACTAGAAAAATTCATCTTTGCCAATCTCCTTTCAAAATTCAAAAGATCCTCACTCTTTTACAAAATCTTGGCACATTTCAAACTTCAAATGTATCGATATAATCGATCCAATCTCGATGCACAGGTTATGTACAGGCTCTGAACAGACTATGTACAGCTTATGTAGCGTGATACGAGAAGTATCGGTTACAATTATAATACGCTGATTACTGGAAAAATTCATCTTTACCAATCTCCTTTCAAAATTCAAAAGATCCACACTCTTTTACAAAATCTTGGCACATTTCAAACTTCAACTGTATCGATATAATCGATCCAATCTCGATGTACAGGTTATATAGCTACGAGAAATATTGATTACAATTATAATACGCTGATTACTGGAAAAATTCATCTTCACCAATCTCCTTTCGAAATCCAAAAAATCCAACTCTTTTACAAAAACTTGGCTACATTTCAAACTTCAACTGTATCGATATAATCGATCCAATCTCGATGCACAGGTTATGTACAGGCTCTGAACAGACCATGTACAGGTTATGTAGCGTGATACGAGAAGTATCGGTTACAATTATAATACGCTGATTACTGGAAAAATTCATCTTTACCAATCTTCTTTCGAAATCCAAAAAATCCAACTCTTTTACAAAAACTTGGCTACATTTCAAACTTCAACTGTATCGATATAATCGATCCAATCTCGATGTACAGGTTATATAGCTACGAGAAATATTGATTACAATTATAATACGCTGATTACTGGAAAAATTCATCTTCACCAATCTCCTTTCGAAATCCAAAAAATCCAACTCTTTTACAAAAACTTGGCTACATTTCAAACTTCAACTGTATCGATATAATCGATCCAATCTCGATGCACAGGTTATATAGCTACGAGAAATATTGATTACAATTATAATACGCTGATTACTGGAAAAATTCATCTTCACCAATCTCCTCTCAAAATTCAAAAGATCCTCACTCTTTTACAAAATCTTGGCTACATTTCAAACTTCAACTGTATCGATATAATCGATCCAATCTCGATGTACAGGTTATGTACAGGTTATGTAGCGCGAAACGGGATACGAGAATTACGTATCGTTTCCCGCGTACCGTTCATAATGTGTAATAATCGTCGGCGATAGAAAGAAATTTCATCGCCGGTTAGTGTTGGCATGGGGGGAGGGGGGGGTGGAAAGTTATCGAAAGGTTGCAGATTCAATCGGAGTTTGGAGAGTGGAGTGGCGCCGGACTAGCGACGAGGGTAACCGCGGAATACGAGTTCTTGAAGTTATCGGGGCCGAATTCCTCGAGGAATTGGGCCGAGTCTGTGAAACAAGTGGCCAGGGCAAATCGTAAGTCAGTCATACCATCTAGTTCTCATCTATTCGCAGGAACGAATACTCGCCCCTCCGTCTCTTCTTTTTCTTCTCTTTGTTTTTTTTTTCTTCATTTTTCTTCCCCGCGATTAACTGTTATTAAGCCTTACGAATTTCCCTCTCGATCTTCAGCTAACGTTATTTCATTGTAGTAAATTATATTATTATTATAGATATTATAGTAAATTATATTTATAATCATTGATCACGACCAAAATCACGTAACATTTGATTTATGCTTGAAAATCTCATCTGCATAGTTCTTGAATCCGTTATTGGCACGATGATTTGACGAAGATGGACGACGGATCAAACATTTGTGATTCGTTCGTTATAGTTTTTTTTTTCTACCAAAAATATACGTTCAGGGGGAACTCGAACAAATTGTATTGCGCAGCGAAGAGCAGCGCGCGCGATTAAAGTAGAAATTAATTAACGATTTAAAAGTTACCAACGATTGCCAAATTACTAGGTTTTAATCAAGATTACCAGTTCATTTTAACCAACCGATTAATTGACTGACGATCACTACGGTTACATCTAGCAACTGATCGCGAAGTATGAAATAATTAAAAAGTAATCGATTACTGTCCAACGTTTGAACAACGTGTTATGGGCAATGAACATATTACAGGATCGTAATGAAATATGAACGAGCCGCTTAACGATTTACGAAATTACCGATTGACGGTTACAAAATTGCCAAGTCCAATCAATTTAATTTATAATACCGGAAGAGTTTCTATTTTATTAGCGTAATTTGTAACTTGTTAAATTAAAACATCGCGTTGTTACTGCCACGTTCAAGCTCGAAGAATTAAAACTCGAGGAATCGTGCCATTGACAGGGGCTACAATTCCCTTCGTCCTTCGAGTCGTGACCATAATTCCTATCACCGTGTGGTAACTCGATATTACAACTCAATGGGTTACAATTATTATAGATATATCCAATTGTCGTTCTTGAAAATTTCAGCTCTTCGACGAATTTTACGATTATGTGTGTCACACATCCACGTAGTGCCCCCTCTCGAGCTACGTTTTCTAACGTAATGACGCGTTTAAAGAGCAAAGGAACCGTGAGAGAGTAAATTACGATCGTCGTCGGTAATCCGCGTGACGAGTTAACTCGTTCTTCACGGTTCTTAACGGGGGCTCTGTGCAAGAAGAGAGAGAGAGAGAGAGAGAGAGAGAGAACGCGAGCGTCGCCGTGTGTTAAACGGATATATAAAAATTACATTTGATTGCACCGACATATACACAAACCTGCTATAAATCGCCGATCAAACATTTTCAAAGTCACTCGTTTCGTCTGCATCGTCTTCGAGACGTAATATTTATAAATATTAATATTCTGGACAAATTTGCATCGTTGCGCATCGAACGTTCAATATGAAACACTTTCATTATCGCAGAAGTTTGTTCATCAGAAATGTAATTTATCTAGAAGTTTTATAAACCACTGCAATTTTAATTATACCATTTCACTATTCACCGTGTCATTTTCATTAATTTAACTGTTGCAATTTTTATCAGTGTACCACGTGTCTAACGTGACCGATTCCCAGAGACTTTCGTTCTCTATTCTTTAGAAATTTATTTCGCCCCTTCGATATCTTTATGTCATTTTATATTCCGACAGAGACGTGCGTAGATCCATTCGCTTCGATTATCATGTACAAATCATAACAATCGAACAATTTTAAAGTTATCACCCTCATCGCGAGAATTTTGATATCCCATATTAGCAGAATATCGCACGAGCACTGTACTCCCCCATCAGCTTTCGTTTTCCAAGAAACTTAGCGAGTCGAGCTATCGTGCGTAACTCGGTTGTGAAATCGACTGCCTTCGAGTGACGGGGAAATATGGAAAATGTATTCTCTTTTTTTTTTTAAATCTCGAAGCGAGAAATTGTCCTCCCAGGTGGGGGAGGGGAGGGGAGGGGGCAATTACGCGCGAATCGAGCGACACCAAGGGTTAGGGGGCAGGCGGACAAATATGAATACGTGCAGGCAGAGGAGAGAGAGAGAGAGAGAGAGAGAGAGAGAGAGAGAGAAGAGAGGGAGGTATTCACCGTGGTTTCGTCGGAAGGTTGCCCGGTTTGTACCGGTGTATTTCTGATAGGCGCGGTTCGAAATCGGCGTGGAAACTGGGCAACTGCACAATGACGTATACCCGGTAACTGCCGGCTACTGGTTTATTAGGCATGACCCTACCGCAGCACGATCGTGTCTTATACGCGTCCTCTATAATGGTCGAGCGGGCCGCCTGCATGCGCTCGCTCGCTCGTACACTCCGTTTCACTGCGGACAAAATGTCGACGGGGATTGCCCGGGGATCGATCGTTTCCTCCGCCTCTCTCTCTCTCTCTCTCTCTCTCTTTCTCTCTCTGTCCGTTCTCGAGGATCCAACCTTCGGAAACCGGACCTAACGAAAATCCAGCCGATTATCTTTCGACGTGAATAGACGAAGAATGTGATGGAGAAAAGAAAGAAGAAGAAGGAGGAGGAGGAGGAGGCGACGACGACGATGATAATGATGATCCGCTCGAAGCAGATCGTGGGAATCAGCGATGAATTTCACGCTACGGGAACATTAGTCGCGAGAATAGAAGAGTCGCGAGGTTAAACAGCGCGTGGAAATCGTTAAGCGTGCGGTGGCCAGTTTGCTTCGAAAGATCGTTGTATTGTTGTATACGTAACACGTGCATATTGTTGTATATACTATACTAATATATAATATATGGTGTGATGGTATAATACAGTAAAATATAACACAGTATAGTATAATATATGGTAATATATACTATACTAATATATAATATATGGTGTGTTGGTATAATACAGTAAAATATAACACAGTATAGTATAATATATGGTAATATATACTATACTAATATATAATATATGGTGTGATGGTATAATACAGTAAAATATAACACAGTATAGTATAATATATGGTAATATATACTATACTAATATATAATATATGGTGTGATGGTATAATACAGTAAAATATAACACAGTATAATATATGGTATAATATGGGTATAATAAAATATAATATATGGTATATAGTACGTATCGTTGTACGTACTATATTAATATTTGGACACTAAATACCACTAAACTGCTTCGATTGCGTTGACGATGAATCTGGGGGGCTCATTTTAAAACTCGAAGCCCCTACGTTCAAAGTCCATCGTCTTATTCTGTTGCAAGGATGTTTCTACGTTCGCAGATGGTAAAAAGCTAAGAAATCATCCTTCTCGAATTATCGTAGTAATTATGTACATAAAAGCAAGTGTGAAAAATTTTTTTTCAATCTAAGAGTGAATCTATAATCTCTATGAGTAATCTACAAATGGATTTGAGGATTGAAAAACGCCTCCGCTTTACGACGATCCCTCGAAGCTTACTGTACGATTCTTTTTGTTTGCTAGTTCATCGAACTTTGAATAGTAACGACGATCAAGCGTTACGATCTCTTGAATTTTTGTCATCCAAGACCTAATTTTCGTCGAAGTTCAACAAAATGACGAGAAAAAAATAATCATACGTTAAGTTTGTAGAGATTCAGTCATGGAGGAAAATTTTTCATTAATTTGACACGTAACAACAATTTGTGGCATTTTTTGGAAATATCTTCACACTCATCCACTCGTTACGCGATGCAAAACAAAAGATTCTATCATGAAAGAAATATTTCAATATCTTTACACAGTAATTTATAGATTTTTGAAAAAAAATCTTATTCATCTATTAATATACGTAACATAAAAAAACACTGTAGAAAGTAGAGGCCCTAAATTACAAAACTTCGATACTTAGTATCTATACGTTTAATTATATGCGTCCTATTTCAAAGATGATTCGAAGTCGTCAAATTTATATTCAAAACCGAGTGGAAATTTCATCGAACTTTGAATCGTAACGACGATCAAGCGTTACGATCTCTTGAATTTTTGTCATCCAAGACCTAATTTTCGTCGAAGTTCAACGAGATGATGAGAAAAAAATAATCATACGTTGAGTTTGTAGATTCAGTCATGGAGGAAAATTTTTCATTAATTTGACACGTAACAACAATTTGTGGCATTTTTTGGAAATATCTTCACACTCATCCACTCGTTACGCGATGCAAAACAAAAGATTCTATCATGAAAAAAATATTTCAATATTCTTACACAGTATGGTAATTTATAGAATTTTTGAAGAAAAATCTTATTCATCTATTAATATACGTAACATAAAAAAACACTGTAGAAAGTAGAGGCCCTAAATTACAAAACTCCGATACTTAGTATCTATACGTTTAATTATATGCGTCCTATTTCAAAGATGATTCGAAGTCGTCAAATTTATATTCAAAACCGAGTGGAAATTTTCGAGGAATTCCCGCGCGAACGCCTTAACCGGCGTTTCATCTCGAAAGAAAACGAACGACCGCAAATCGCTCGAGTTGCCGATTTTATTTTGTTATTTTCCAGAGAAAACCGCGGGCCAGTTTGACGAAACGGCGGCGATCGGTTGAGATCGAGGCGAAACAAGGCAAGGCAAGGCGATGTGAAGTGAGGTGAGGTTAGGTTAGGTGAGGTTAGGTTAGGTGAGGTTAGGTGCTCGGCAAAAACCAGCCGCGGATTATTAGCCCTTTCCGAGGCGATTTTCAGCAACGGTGGCCAACTGTGCCGCGGCGGACTTTCTCCGAAATCGTGGCCGCTCATTACGCGCTCGATCGTGTCCCGTTTCGTTTCTGCTCGTTTCATCTCTCCACGAGATGCCATACTTCATTTAGCCTGCCACGTCCTGTTACGACGTTGCATTAGAACGTCGCGTTAGTTCCGCGTGCGATTAGAACGAGGTCTAACGGCACGGAGAGAGAGAGAGAACGCACCTCTCCGCTTCTCGCCGTTGTTCAAAGCATCATCTGCACGCTAGAACTGACGAAAGTGGTCAAACGAATCTACAAAATTTTGCACATTTGTATATACTGTTCGATGCTCGAGTGATTTTTAACGAAATACAGCATGGGTCACTTCTTACTAAGAAAAAAATCTGGCACAAATCTGAGGTAGAAATCTGGCGACCAACGTTTGAAAGGAGTAATTCTTAGAATTACGCGATGAAAGAAATCATGTCTGAACTGACGTTTAATTTAAAATTAGTTTTTTCTTATATTTTGGTGTTTTTTTTATTTTAAAAAATAGGTGAGGAGGTACTTTTGACTTACCCTATTATATTAATGGAAGCTTGTGTTCTTTATTTATATCGTTAACTTATTCTTGTATTTTAATTTCTCTGCTACAGATGTTGTAGTTTGTTTAGTGTTAATAGCCTTCGATTATCTACGCCCGTTTTTTTTTTCAATCGGCATACTCAATCGTCTCGCATTAATCTCTCTGCTGTTAAACGTCGCTATAGTGATTTTCGCAGGATCTCGTTACATAATACAGGCTATCAAATGTCAGTTTCCAGCTTTCTTTAGCGATAGATATATCGTATTATATTAATCGTTTTCCCTTCTTCGCTCGTTTTTTCATTCGAAAAATAAGACAAGTTACGTGCAATGTGTCTGATTTCGAATAGTGCGAAAAACAGTTTCCTTATCCTTTAAACTGAAACTTACTAACGCTTTACCAAAAATGCAGCGACTCTTTCGAAATACAGTGTTAAAGATTATGGTTAATAAGACAAGTTACGTGCAATGATTTTGAAGTCTGAGAAACTTTCTTCTCATCCTTTACACTGTAATTTACTAATGCTCTATCAAAAATGACTCTTTCGGAATACAGTGCGTTGATATAGCGTTTAGAGGTTATGGTTAATAAAACAAATTACGCGCAACGTGTGTACGATTTCGAAGAGTCCTTCGAAAACTTTCTGCTGATCCTTCAAATCTGATCCTGTAATTTACTAGCGCTTTATCAATCATTTAAAATGACACACCAAGAAAGAACATTGAAGATTTTAAATTGACTTGAAATGGAAAATTATTTAAACAGTAAATAATCACTCGATAGTAAAAGAAATTTTTGACACTAAAATGTACTTGGCCTGAAAATCGAGTGCAAACGTTTCGACGTGGACAAAAGTTTAGTTAAAGCGCTAGTAAATTACAGTGCCGTATAATGAACTTACAAAAATGCAATGACTCTCTCGGAGTATAATGTGTTAGAGGTTTAGGTTAGGTTTACGCTTTTATAATGAGATATTGTCGTACAATTAAATCATCATTTCAAGACTCTCGGATTGAATTTTCTAGGAGAGACTCATCGTGAAATTGGTGAATATTATTTATTATTTTATTATATTACAAAGTATATGTGTATATATATTTTTCTTTTTCTAGATAACGATTATACTCAAGATATAATAATTCTTTTAAAAAAACTGAGCCGTCACGCCTGGACTTATGCCATTCTTTTCGAACGGTACGCCACTACAATGACTCACTATCTTTCTCACTATTTTATCAATCGAAGAGTATTTTATCTGTACATAATAGTTTTCTTCTCATCCTTCACACTGTAATTTACTAACGCTCTATCAAAAATGACTCTTTCGGAATACAGTGCGTTGATATAGCGTTTAGAGGTTATGGTTAATAAAACAAACTGTAACACTATTTCATCTGTACATAATAGTTTTCCAAATTGTAGAAAAATTTATCAGAAGACTTACTGCAATTTATTCATTCGTCCGATGTAATGATAAATTTCGTTATTGTGTTCTTTCTGTGTCACAGATATGGTACGTACAGCTTCGCGGAAAAAGCCAGAGAAAACTCCAAACAATCGACAATCTGGTTCTCGTCGAGAAGCGTTGCTTGAAACAACGACCGATCAAATCCAAAGAGTTTTAATTTTCACGTTTATCGCGACCGTTTGTCGCACGGTTCAGACATTCGAAAATAACCAGAAGAACGAAGAAGGTTGTGTTTCTAAACGCAAGTCCTGGTCGGTGGACGAGCATCGACCGACTCTAGAAGGGAGGTTTGCTGGCGCGAAGAAGAAGAAGTAGAAGAAGAAGAGGAGGAGGAAGAAGAAGAAGAAGAAGAAGAAGAGAAGAGGCTAATGGCGGGTAGGCGAACCGTGGCCGTGTGCCCTGGCTGGTCTCGGTATCTTCATCCTGGATCGTCAGCGGCACGAACAGAGCCCCGGCCACGAGGGAAAAGAAGTCGGCCACACCTCGAGCGGTCCGCGGGCAAAAACCGAGCCACGCTCGGCTGGCCGTTCCTTTGACAAATACGTCGCGCGGAACGACTGTGTATGCCGGCCGTGGCCAGCCGGCTCTCGCAGATGCCGGCCACTGAAGAATCGATCTGGCCAGTTACCCGTCGCGGTCGTGTGCTCGATTTTCTAATTACCAACCATCCGTGTTTGTCGATATACGTGCCTGCGTCTTATATATTCTATAATAAGACCTGCCTGTCTTATATTATTATATGTTACGACATATATAATGTGATTATAATGTTATAATCATGTACAGTATGATTATAACATTGTAATGTGATTCTTATAACGTAATATACATAATGTAATATATGACTCTTATAACATGATATATATATTGTGATATGATTCTTATAATATACATATACATAATATATATAACATATATTATAACATACGTAACAATCACATAACATATATAATATACATATTTAAATATTATGTATATTATGATATTAATATAATTATAATTAATATAATTATAATTAATATACATGATATTAATATATTAATTATAATTGATTTTTATAACATAATACATATATATGTATTATAATATGATTCTTGTAATATACATATACATAATGTTATAATATAATTAATACAATAATTAATAATTAATTAATATACATAATATTAATATATTAATTATAATTGATTTTTATAACACAATATATATATATATATATATATTATATAATTCTTATAATATACATAATGTTATAATATACATAATAATATGTTATTATGTTATAATGTTATAATATACATAATAATGTTATAATATAATTAATATATTAATCAATAATTAATATACATAATATTAATATATTAATTATAATTGATTTTTATAACATAATATATATATATATATATTATATGATTTTTATAATATACATATACATAATGTTATAATATACGTAATAATGTTATAATATAATTAATATAATAATTAATTAATAATTAATATACATAATATTAATATATTAATTATAATTGATTTTTATAACATAATATATTAATTATAATTGATTTTTATAACACAATATATTAATTATAATTGATTTTTATAACATAATATATATATATATTATATGATTCTTATAATAATACATAATAATATGTTATTATGTTATAATGTTATAATATGTTATAATGTTATACTATACATAATAATGTTATAATATAATTAATATATTAATTAATAATTAATATACATAATATTAATATATTAATTATAATTGATTTTTATAACATAATATATATATTATATGGTTCTTATAATATATATATACATAATGTTATAATATACATAATAATATGTTATAATGTTATAATATACATAATAATGTTATAATGTTATTATATATATATAAATGTATTACCCTTAACGGTCGAGAGCTTTCTTTGTAATACTCGCCCATAAGACAGAAAATTAGCTGAAAGCTTATAAACCGTTTATACGAATGAAAACTTAAATAAAACATTTAAGCAAATTTGGATATAAATTTAAGATATTCAGTTGATTTATAATTTTATAAATGAAATTGATTTTTATAATTTCTGAGAGTATGATATCCTTCAAAGTAGTCACTAGCGTGTAGTGATGGATTCTCGGGACATTTCGAACAATATGCCCCAAGAATCCGTATTGGGGCCTTTCATTTTTTATGGCATGCGATATACGGATTAAAACATAATATATTTATTATGTATATTTTATTACATTTTCTGTTCCTTAGGTACTGCCCTTTTCTTCCTTGTTATATTTTCTCTTCTTCTTCCTCGCTAACGCGTTTGGTTTCTTCTTCTTCTTCTTTCTTCTTAAACATCGCCGAAAAGAATATTAACCCTCCGCGAGCGATCCGGGTCGTTTGCGTCCAACGTCGAATTTCATCCTCGAACTCCTCCCGGGGTGAAACTTTCGTTTCCGCTAATTTCACCCGCGAAGATCGCGACTTCCACAAGCGATTTCGCAGAGTCTCTTTTTCTTTCAGACGACTTTTTCAGAAAGGCGAAGAAACTTAATTTCGAAGAGGAGGGACCAGCGTAGGTTGTTAATTTTGCGAAAACGCGTCAATATTTCAGGTGACTGTCAGACGTGGAAACTGACTCGTTTTGACTCGGGATCCAGGAAACATCGTCGAGTCGAAGAGGAGAAAATAAGACGGAGAATCAGCTGGAGATTTGAACGATCTCCACGGACGATGGGTGGGAGAACAAAAAAAAAATCTCCCTGGAACAGTCGGATCTCGCTGGAATCAAATCTGCAAAAATTGCCGGGAAAGGGGACGAATTTTCGAAGATCTGCCCGAATACGTGGAATCGTGTGGAGAAAGGAAGAAATTTTTAAAATACGTAACGTAACACATTATTGTCGAATTTTAATTATTTATATATATATATATATATATAGCTTAAAATAGATATTTAAAAAATTGATATATATATAAATGAATATATATATATATATATATATATATATCCATTTATAGACATCAATAGAACAAAGCTATATATATATATGTATGTATATGTGTATATATGTATATATATAGCTTTGTTCTATTGATGTCGAGGTGACAAACTTAAAAAATGGAAATGTTATCACGACAACAGCAAAGTTGTTTGTTTCGAAGGTAGAAAAAAAAAAAAAAACAAAAAAATACCACGCTACGTACGATTAAGCTGAGCTGTTTCAACATCACAAACACAACAGCTAGGCAATAATACGATATCTGCGGTACGCCATTTCCGGTACGATATTTCCACGCTATTTTACGTGATGTATTTATAATACAGTCGTAGCTATTTTCTCTTTCTTTTCGTTCGTAACTATTTTTTATATATGTTCATGGTGACGATATAATACGAACATGATCGTAGATATCGCCTGTCAAATATAAATAAATAAATCTTAATAAACGAATCTTCGTCGAGTTGAGAGAAGTTTCGTACCTTTCGCGAAGTCAGAAAAATTGATTTCCCGAAATCTGTATATTCTGTTAATATTGCACGAACTTTAGAAGATAATCATGGAACTCGAAGCTTTCGTCAGAAATATATTTGGAATCAATATCACTACCGAATCAATTTGAATAAAAATTTGCAACTAGTAATTGAAGAAGCGAAATTTTCACTCGTGCGTTCGTCTTTTTTCATTTCCTTTATTTATTTTTTTCTTAATCAACAAGAAAAGTTGAAAATCCACGATATGAAAATTACACGTTCAAGTTCAGACAGCGGTCATTTTTTTTTTTTTTTTTTTAGAAATTTGTATTTTCAATAGATTTCGACAATTGTTGGCTTCTCTTGCAGAATTCTTCTCTCAGAATTGTTCGATCAGCTTTGAGCTTGGTTTCAAATTTTAAACATTAGCAATCACTAATCATTATTTTTCTTCTCGATGGACTGCGATTTTATCTCTGAGAAAGAAAATTCTTCAATTTTTGGCACTTTGACACTTTTACGTCGCGTATATACTTGACTTTGGTTGATCGACGAAAATATTAACATAAATAAACAAGTGTAACAAAATATCTGTCTAACGCTAGAACAATCGTATCAAAATATACCACGTGATGAATCACTATAGTCTAAATGCTAATATCGAAACAAGTAGGTTGCTATTTCTGTCCAGACAGAAATTAATTAAGAATGTTTTAAACATTTGTAAAAACTCGACGTCACAACGACTGGTCACAGTGTTAAAAAAATTTACGACGCGCAATTATTTGCAAAATTTCTACGTTTCTCACATGCGGCCGTCATTTCAAATCTTCTCGCCGGCAATGTTACGCTAAAAAGCTATCTCATCGTGATAATCACCGACTATTATTTCGTAATTGAATATGAAAGTGAAACAATCTAACTGAAACTTCAATATATTTTATTTACACAAAATGCATCTAAACGAAACTTTGTACAACCCCTATAGATACTATATTTTATAATATATTTTAGTAACTGTCTTCCGATGAACTATCAATTTCTACGTTACTAAAAAAATCACAATTCATTCATTCGGTTCTTCACGATTCATATTCTCGTAATACTAAAATTGCGATAAAAATCCTAAACATCAAGTAAACGTAACTCTTGCTTTTTTTCGTAATAGAGTGAACACACGGTCGGACACGACGACGATTATTCTTAATCCAAAAATTAAACTAAGCTAATGGGACTGCAAACACGAGTTAATTACCGATTTATCGGCCAACGGAACGAAAAGCCATGCCGAAATCTTCGCCGCTGTTTCGGCGGTGTATCGACGAGATGATCCTATCGAGGAGAGCAAGGGAGAGACAGATGGACGGATAGAAAACACGCGCGCGCGCGTGTACGTATGTGTGTTTGTGTAAGAGAAAGAGAGAGAGAGAGAGAGAGAGAGAGAGAGAGAGGGCGGAGGGCTTCGCGGAATTGAGATGCTTCGTAGTAGCGGCTCGATTTCGAAATATCCCTCGCGTGACCCTGTTTCGAGAAGGGTCAGCGGGGATCGATTGTACGGGGCGGCCTCGCGGCTAATGGTCGCCACGGCCGCCTGCCCCGTGTATCGTGCCGATCGTCGCGCGGCGATTAATCGATTAGAAAAAGATCGATTACGCCTCTCCTCTCGCCCCTCTCTCGTCTCGTCTCGTCTCGTCTCGTCTCGTCTCGTCTCGTCTCGTTTCGTTTCGTTTCGTATCGAGCACGCCTTCGCTGTTTTTTAATTAACCCCCTTCGTAACCTTCGAACTGTCACTCGGAACCGTCGTCGTCGCGCAATCATCGTCTGTGTACTACGTATCTTCCGGAGAAGAAACATTTCATCGAAGAAATTTCTTCGCGACTTCGCACCACCACCACGCGAGAAGGCGAGAAGGCGGGGGGGAGGGGGTGAGAATTTTTCTTCTCGAATAATTTCGTTTATCGAGAATGCTTTGCTTCTTCTTGCACGTCGTGTAAGGGACACAAAGGGAAACTTTTCGAGCGGAGTGCGACGGCAGCTGCACGGCAGAGGGGCGAGGGTGTTCGATCGAAGGGACGCAGCAGCGACACCTAATTCGAATGGCCGGGTGAAAAAGCGCGCGTCCAATAAAAGAGCATTGTAGGCGACACGAGCCAACGTGGGAAGAAGACCTACCGGTAGTAACTCTCTTGGCCGGTCTCGAAACTGGTCTCTCCCCTGGAACGAGACAGCTCTCGGCCGCTCTCAGCTCTCGATAATCAATCGAGCGAGCGAGGAGGAACGCGGCGGCGATCGTCGCGGCTCGCGGGCCGCGGGCCTCCGCCAGACGAGACGAGACGAGACGAAACGAGACGAGACGAGACGGGACGGGACGGGACGCGACGACCGGTTTCCTGTTTAATCCGTCCACCAGACGAGAAAGGCCGCCGCGTTGTTCCACACCGAATTTCCAAGAGCATTCCTCTTACCTACGGCTCATTTGCCTACTGCCTCGTTAAACTAGCGTACTTGTCAATTTTTGTTTCCGTCATATTTACAGAGAATTCGAAAAAATTCAAAAATATTTATATATATATATATATTGTCAATGTTTATTTGCGTGATATTTACAGAGAACTCGAAAAAATTCAGAAATATTTTTTCACACACATATATATATATATATTGTCAATTTTTGTTTCCGTGATATTTACAGAGAATTCGAAAAAATTCAAAAATATTTATATATATATATATTGTCAATGTTTATTTGCGTGATATTTATAGAGAATTCGAAAAGATACAGAAATATTTTATCACATATATATATATATATATATATATATATATATATATATATATATTGTCAATTTTTGTTTCCGTGATATTTACAGAGAACTCGAAAAAATTCAAAAATATTTATATATATATATATATTGTCAATGTCTATTTGCGTGATATTTACAGAGAATTCGAAAAAATTCAGAAATATTTTTTCACACACATATACATATATATATTGTCAATTTTTGTTTCCGTGATATTTACAGAGAATTCGAAAAAATTCAGAAATATTTATTTATATATATATATATATATATATATATATTGTCAATGTTTATTTGCGTGATATTTATAGAGAATTCGAAAAGATTCAGAAATTTTTTTTCACACATATATATATATTGTCAATTTTTGTTTGCGTGATTTTTACAGAGAATTCGAAAAAATTCAGAAATATTTTTTCATATATATATATATATAAAATTTGAAACTGATTTACTAGTTTTCGACTTTTCGCGATCGATCAGAATTCTGTGTAACAAAATGCATAGTCAACGACGATTATAGCCGTTCGTAAAGAGTTCGCATCATTCGCATCAATTTGGATAAAAGTGAGGTTATGATCGCAAATGGCGATCGAATCTCTAAAGAAAACCATCAAACGATAGGTTTCCCTTTTCATACACGTTAGATGTATCAGTTTGCAATTCGTACTGTTTATAGAAATTAGTTTGTTTACTGTCAATTGTTAATAAATCGCAGAAATTTATTGTTCATAGAAACAAGGAAAGACAGATCTCGATTGCCAACTTTCATCTGAACGTTAACGAGACGTTAACTGTACAAAAGTATCGCAATGACAATTTTAATCTGACTTGTCAGGCTAGGCATTTCCTTTTGATTTTGTACTTTGTGGCAGTAATCGAGAAAGCGCAGTGAGAAAATCCGTTCCAAAAAAAACAACAGACGACGAGATAGTCATTGTCATGAAAATTCGCGACGTAGATTCACGTGTTTATCCCAGTTTCGACATATTTCCGTGTAAAATTACACTTTTATAAAAATTAAACTTTATAAAATTTTACAAGGTGTCGTTGCTAGAGAACTACCGACAGTTAAGACGAAGTTATTTCTACCAAAATTATTTTGATTATTTTAATAAATAAAAATAAAATAAAATTCATTATATCATTTCTTTAGTTATCACTCAGTAAAAGTCATTGCATCATTGCGGGGGGGAAAAAATTGTAACATGAAATAGAAATTTTGAAATAAAATTGTAAAACCAGTCGTTTTCACTGGTGTGGTAGTTCCAGTGTTAAACGATGTTACAAAGCGTTGTTACTAGATAACAGATTACGACTTCGTTCCACCAATTCGTTACGTCGCGCGGCAAAATTCAACTGGTCCAAGGATGAAGCGCAAGTTCGCGTCCACTGGCTCGCGAGTAAACTGTCTTTTCGACGGTGGCCAAAGACGAAGAGGCATCGAAAGTGTGAGCCTTTCGCGAGACCAGCGTGCTCGGTTTCTACGGAACGGAATCGCGTTTTCGTACGGGAATTCATTTGAAAGTCGTGGAAAGGAACGTGGAGACGAGGCTGTGGCCGACAACTGGTCGCAGCCAGCGACGCGACTCTCGTTCGGTGAAACGGAAGAGAGAGAGAGAGAGAGAGGCGGCTTCCTCGGTGAGCGTGGTTCGCTCCTCGTGACCGGAAGCGCGCCGGGTCGAGCCCGGAACACGCCGATCTCGCCGATCTCCCTCTTAACGGTATATATCGCTACGATCGATCGTGGCGATCGATCCGACTGCCGCCTATACCTTCTTCTCTCCTCTCACCTCGTGTCACCCTGGCTCCCCTCTGTGTCGCCTCTCACGTCCCTCGACGTTCGATTTTTCACTCCTCTGACTCGAGCCTCGTTCCTTTCTTCCTTTCTCGCGATAGTTCGTTTCGAACACTTTCCGCGGTGTTGCGGACGACAACGAATCGAGCAAGAAATCCAGTGACGCAGGTTCATTTGCAGGCTATCTTTAGATTAGCGAACGAGAGAGAATGCCACAGACGACGGAAGATTAGGTATTGACGCGCGGATGGAAGAAAAAGGAAACGATCGGGAGAAATGGAAGGAAGGATGGAAGACACACATACAGAGAAAGAGAGAGAGAGAGAGAGAGAGAGAGAGACAGAAAGAGGAGTGGAAGAGGGTTAGGCGGTGGCGCTTGGCACGCACACACCGATACGGATTTACGAGCGGTTTCGGGCAATCGCGAATAGAGATTAGGCCGGTAATTAACTATGGATCTGGTGTGCAGGCGAGTCCGCGAGGCAGCACAGGAGTACCCAGCTAGTAGGTAGCACACACAGCGAGAGAACGAACGAGCGACTGAGAGTGAGTGAGTGAGTGAGTGAGTGAGTGAGTGTGTGAGCGAGAGAGAGAGAGAGAGAGAGAGAGAACCGTGGAGACTCGGGTTCTCCTATATACATAAGTGACCCCGGTTCGCGGAAGCCCGTAGCGTGCTCACTCACACGCGAGCGCGCGACCGACCGAGACGAGCAACGGTCAGACAGAGACCGACTTACAGGTAACTTGGCCTGCACCGACGAGGATAGCCGACAGCTTCGCGGTCCTACCTAACCCGCCTGGTGTTACACCAGCGGGGCCGACGTAGCCGCTATACCGTAGCCAACGTAGCCGAGCTGAACCAACCAACCAAACGACCCACCGACCGACCGACCGACCGACCGACCGACCGTTCGTCCGTCCGTCCGTCCGTCCGTCCGTCCGTACCAACGACCGACGTAGACGACCGTCCTCTGTTCCACGGCCGCGCTGCTGCCACGTAAAGCCGCATGGCACCGCGCCCCGCTCGCCACCCTCCACTCTCACCGTGCTCCCTATAGCCGCCTCCCGCTGCTACACGGCTCTCCTCTCTTCCACCCTCTCGTTCCTCTCCCTCTCCCCCGCCTACTCCTCCTCCTCCTCCTCCTCCTCCTCGTCGTCGTCGTTCTCCTTTATATAACATACCACGCGGCGCGGCACAGTTGCTCTCGCTACCTATATACCGAGTGCCAACGCGCACATCCGCGCGTGCCCGTATATATATATATATATATATACGTGCACCGATGTATATGGAACGCCGGCGCGTAAACCGTATGTATTCCGCGGCACGCTCTCTCGGTTTAGGTAGCCTGCCTCGGCCTCTCGCGCTAGCGTCCGTCCGACAGGCCGCGCTACGCAAACGTGTACGCGGCGGGCGATCGTCTATAGGGTTCCGTGTGTGCCCCGATCCGCGAGTGCGCTCGTATCCGTGTGTTGAATATATATATATATATATGTGTGTGTGTATATATATTCGCGCCACGGGGGAGACACACGCGCGAAAGACGGCGCGGACCAAACGGAGAGGGTGCGCACCAGACGGACCTGCGAGCACACACACACACACACGCGCGCAGAATCTACCTATCCATGCACATGCACGTACGTCTATCCCCGTTACGTGCACGCGTTTGGGCGTGTATATACGTATATACCTCGCTCCACTATATGTGCGTATATATATATAGTACATAGAGAAAGAGGAGGAGGAGCGCCCCAAAAGGCAGACGTGCTTGGCATCGACGAGGCCAGAGGCGCACCACCGCTGCCTCGATCTCCGTATCTCGGTAGATCGACGCCTAATGCCGCGGACACGGCGTACGATGTATCTCTGTGTACGTGTGTGTGTGTGTGTGAGAGAGAGAGAGAGAGAAATAGACGTGATGGCGAAGGAAGGAAGGAAGGCAAAGGGGAGAGAAGAGGGTTTATATGGGGCCAGCCGCGGGAATATCCTTCGTCGTTCTGCGAATTAATCGCGCGACCCTCCCCCGTCCCCCCTTCTCTACCACCCTGGCCGCCGCCGCCCTCTCTTCCTCCTCTCCTCTCTTCTCCACGGTGCCACGGCTCGCTCGACCTTTCCATCAACCTTCCATCCTCTTTGCGCGCCGCGCCACGAATACCGACAAGCGATCCCGTGATTCGTCCCTCCGCCGATCCGCAGAATCTTGCCATATCTTCGACTCGCTCTGAGAATCGGAGGGGGACGACGTGTCGCGCGGACCACGCGCGTGAAACTACTCGCCCTCGCTTTCGAACTCGCGAGTCGAGCAGTTTCCACGCTTTCCACACCCTCGGCTTTCTTCTTCTCTTTTTACAACGCCGTTGTTGTCCGTCGTAAACGGTGCTTCTTTCAAGGCTCGAGTTGCAACCGATCTCGAGCTTCGAGCCTGCTCCGATCCGACAGGGAAGAATAGGAACCCGAGTGAGTCGACTGATCTTCAGACATTTTATATATATATATATATATAGCTTTTATATATATATGATTCGATTCGATCCCAACGTTCCATTCTCCTCTTTCATTTTCTTCTTCTTCTTCTTCTCTACCCCCTCCCCTGCCCCCTGTCCCCTAATAAAGAAAAGGAGAGGAAGAAAGCTTCGAAGTTCGCTTTCGTACGACGAAACTACCCCTAAAAACCTAACCTCGACCTACCTACCCAATCGAACCCAGCCGAGATGATACTTTCAGTCGCTTGACCTCGACCTCGCGACGCAAGCTTCCCCTTCTCGAAGTCTACGAAAAAGTAACGCAGCTACGTGTAAATAATTTTGTTGTCCCGTCGTTGTTCGAACCAACGGGCACACATTCGCGTTCGCGCGTTCCGAGAAATCGTAAAACGGGAGCCTCTTCTCTCCAATTTTCTTCCAAGCGTGCACGTTGCCAACCCAGTTTTCCAACCCTGTTGAAACTTTCAGAAACGGTCGCGCGCCGATCGTTTCCCGCCGTTGTTGCGCGAAGAAAATGGATCGCTGGTACACGTTGTTTCGAGCACGCTGGAAACTTGCCGCGTGCTCGTTCATTCATGAGCTTTCCACCACCTCCCTTTCTCTCTCTTTCTCATCTGTTGTTCATCTGTAGATTCAACGGAGAGAAAGTTCGCCGGAAGTTTCAGCGGATGCCAGATTATCCGGACCGATTGATCCTTCTTGTACAAACGCGTTGCATTTATGTGCGTTCGCCAGCTTTCGTCGTTCCGCGAGTGTCGATTGACTTTTGCTCGAAGTATGGTTGTTGCCGTGTAACGCGGACCGAAAAATTGAAATTCGATTAAAACGACACGTTTCCGATGCGAAAATACGTGCGCCTTTGACACTAGAATTACCACATCAACGAAAACAACTGGTTTTGCAATTTTATTTTGAAATTTACATTCCTTTCCTGCAATGATGCAGAACCATTGCAGTGTTCACTAAAGAAATGATACAATGAATATTATTTCATTATTATCTATTAGAAATCAAAATGATTTTCAAGAGTGGCTACTTGTACCAATGCCAGTCAAAATGATTGGTACTTGTCGAAGTGTAAAAGGGTACTACAATTTGTTTGCATCCGAATTAATCAGTTTTTTTGCACGTTTTTTGGAATTTATACTGCTATCTCGTTCGATACGATAATTATCAAGAAAATTGCGCATTTTTTTCGCAGTACGCTTGAACGTATAATACCTCGCACGGATTTAGAGGAATTCTCGAGTTCTAGGTAAAAAATTTGGAATTTTGCACCCAAACCTAAACCCAAATATTGCACCGAATAAATATTCTTAGTAATATGTCTGAAAAAGATATATTTTAATATAAAATATTTATATGTAATTTATTTATATTATCGCTAATTTGGTTTTTAGTTTAATTTAAAACAATTAATTTGCAATTAGTAGATACTAAATGATAAATCCAATAATAATAGTCATTAGAAATAATAATGTTTATTATTATATTTTAATTTTAAAAAATTAAAATAACTCTTTTTATTAGACATCTAATGAAATTATATATATATATATATATATCCTCGTTTCTGTACTTTGAAAATCTCTTGCGACACAAATCGAATCGATGAGAAGGAGGGCGACGAAGGATTTTTTCGAAAGTTTGTCCGATCGTACGTGGTTCGTCGTGAACTTTGAGCGACGATCGGTTTATCTTTTTCGAAACAAGGCGTCCGGAAAAGGGCCCCTGCCGAGGCGACGAAACACAACGCGATCGGAAAGATTTCGCAAGCGTCGCGAAAGAAAGCGAGCTTCAGTCGTTTAACCATAACTTCTTTTCCCGAGTTTTCGTCATGCTCGTCGAAGGAAACGCTACGACGACAGAATTGGCTGTCGTCGTCCTTTGGTTAACAATAAATGGACAAGAACTTACTTTCAGAAACATCGTTTTGCACTACGAGCGTGCCTCGAATTTATCTATCGCGCCCGATGGTATGATAGTTCACCTAAAGCAACGATTGTATCAATCTTTGAGCGTTTCATTTCATTCTGCGAAATATATGCACTCGTGTGCCAAAAATTATTTTGCATCAAGTGCATTCGAGTATTGAATTTATAATCAAAATGGCAAAATCGTAAAATTATTTGCGATTTTTGAACATAAATTCACAATCGAATCACGATCGATTCTCCAGTTGTTCTTTTCGACAACACGACAGCTCATCTAGTCATCTAATTTTTACACGTGCCTGGATTTATACAATTTTCAAAAAAGCATCCCCATTTTTCCACCGCCACCAAGCGACGATGTAAAATCATCATTTTCATCTGAGAAGAACACAATCGAGACTCGAAACTAGAAGCTAGAAACTGAGCACAAAACAGAGGCTTTTTAACCCCTTGCGCTGGCACCTGGTTCCGCGGACCATAACGAGTGACCAAACCGTATATGTACGATAATTCGTCGCTTTCTTTTCGAACTCGTCGGTAATAACATCACTGGATAGAAATTATTACTAAGAAGTAATGAATTTATAAATAATAAATTTAAATATATTTGAAACTGAGAAAATATTGCAATTTTGGGGCAAAAAATTCTCAACGTGCAAGGGGTTAGCCCCTTGCGCTGGCGACTGATTCCGCGGACCATAACGAGTGACCAAACCGTATATATACGATAATTCGTCGCTTTCTTTTTTAACTCGTCGGTATAACATCACTGGATTAGAAATTATTACTAACAAAGAAGAAGTAAGAAATTTATTATTTGTTTCTGGGTTGTATTTAAATATATTTGAGACTGACAAAATATTGCGATTTTAAGACAAAAATTTTGGACGTTGAGAGGTTAACCCCTTGCGCTATCAACTGATTCCGCGGACCATAACGAGTGACCAAACCGTATATATACGATAATTCGTCGCTTTCTTTTTTTAACTCGTCGGTATAACATCACTGGATTAGAAATTATTACTAACAAAGAAGAAGTAAGAAATTTAATATTTGTTTCGTCTGGGTTGTATTTAAATATATTTGAGACTGACAAAATATTGCGATTTTAAGACAAAAATTTTGGACGTTGAGAGGTTAACTCCTTGCGCTATCAACTGATTCCGCGGACCATAACGAGTGACCAAACCGTATATATACGATAATTCGTCGTTTTCTTTTTGAACTCGTCGATATGATATCACTCGATAGGAATTATCACTAAGAAGTAATAAATTTATTAATTGCCTTGCCTAGGTTCTATTCAAATATACCTAAAACTGAGAAAATATAGCAATTTTGGGGCAAACTCTCGACGTGCATGGCACGTCATTCGAGCGCAATAACGACCCAAGAGGCGTCTACATCTCGTCGTATATGTCGTCATTCTTTAAAAAGTTGCATCATCAAGTACGAATCGTCATTCGTCGAGGTATTCGTCGTCACACTGCGGTACGAGTTATGCTCCTCGCTTGTACATACAGCGTCGAACAGGTACACGCGTTCGCGTTCCAAAAGGATTCCTCCTCGCATCGGCGTCATGTACATAGATACGAGGAGAGGCAGAGCAGATTCGCGACGCTCTGGTTACAACACGCGCGTGATAAAGAATCGTTCGATAGTTGGGAGGAGAATGGCAGAGACGAGCATTAACGAAATTGTTGTGGCGTCACCCATCCGCCCCCCACACCCACCCCCTCCCGCGCGCGCAACCAACATCCACCTACTCCATATACTCGATCGGTTCACCCTCACCTCCCCCCCCCCCGTTTTCACCCTCGTCGACGTATGTGGCATTCCTGAAGTCCTCGCCGCGATATCGCCGTAGGGTTGATGAAATTGGTACGTTGATTAAATTGTTGCTCGGAGCTGTCGAACAGCCGCGACTCGCCGCGAGTAAGCGCCAACCAGCGGATCGAATGTACGATGGTAACGGGTCTACCGCCACTACCATCCACTCCACGCCGTTTAACCATGCTGATATTAATCATCCGCGGGGGGAGAGCCTGCCTGCTGGAATACCGAAGTCGCCCGGCTCTTTCTCGTTCGCAGAATGCACACGTACACGATCCGGCTAGGATCGTGCTGTTTCGTCGTTTCCTTCCTCTGAGTTTTTCGACAGACGTCAAATTCGTCACCACGACCCCCCCCCCCCCGCTCCCCTTGGTAAGGGTAAAAATCGTAGATTCGAGAAAGGAAGCTTTTGATATTTGCAATAACCCGAAAAAAGTGGTTCGAAAGGCGGCTGCTGAGCGACGGATGGTATTTTACACGTGCGCGAAAAAGGAAGCCGCGCATGGGTGTAAGCGTGGGCTGATACACCCACGCGAGGGACGCGGTTATACGGGCTTATACACCCTGTGGCTCGTTCCGCCCCAATATACCCCGATATATACTCGATATACTCGCTCATGTACGTACACGTACTTGCACAGGATGTACAACGGCGACGACGTCACCGGCAGATAGGAAGTTTCGAAAGACGCTGCGCGCGCCCATTATGCGATCGCCAACCCCCGCGACCAACCCGGATTTTCGTGTCGGCCGCCACTACGATATCGAGCAGTCCTTTTCTTTCCTTCTTCTTATTCTTCCCCCTGCCCTCCTCGTTTCTTTCCTTTTCCTTTTGTTCCGCAGCAACTGAGGAACTGTTCCATTTAATTACAAAGACGTAACGCAAGATAAAAAGGCAACTATACATATGCATTGTCCGTGAACGCTTGCCTACAGATTGAGCGATTGATCGTGTCTTGATCCGTGTCTCTTATTTAAAAAAAAAAAAAAGCAGCAAGCGCGACGAAATCAGCTTTTATCGGAGCTAAAATACAACTAGCATTAAATATTTTTTTTTTACAACGTATTAACGAACAAAGAACGAGAACAGTGTACGTACTGCTTTGCATATACTCAGCGAGGAAGATCTGAAAATAACGATTTCTTTTATAATGAAAAAAAAAAAAAATCAAGATTTTATCCGTAATTTGTGCTTGAATGTATGGTATTTGTAAGTTAACAATTACTTGGAGAAACTTATCAGAAACACATTGTTTAAACAAAAGGTTTTTTCGCAAAACGATTAGTACATCATTAAATTCGTCGTTGAATAACGTTAATTTCATCGATTTACACAAAAACGGTATCTTCAATAATTTCCGAGATATTTAACAAAATATGTTTCGCAGCCCCCAATTTTGAGGATAAGTTTTCACCCCTTCAACAACAACTACGATTCGAATGTTTTTTCGAAAACTACACTCCAAACTACATGCCAAATTTCATCAAAATCGACGATTTTGACTTTGATATGTTCCCTTAGTTAGAGGGGAATGATTCGGAGGAATTTTGAAAAACGACCCAAAGCGTCAAGTGACAAAAAAAAAAAAAAAAGAAACATTTTGGACAACCACAGAATTCTACACAGTTCGCGATTTTTGTCCCCCCGCGATTATTGTTCTTCTCTTTTTTTTTTTTCCTGTACACTATAGCCGGAAAAATAGGTAGAACGGTGGCGTACCGCGTTTCGGAAAAAGGTTAAAGGTCGGGACGCCGGAACGTGAAAATTGCATTGAAATTTGCATTTCAAAAAATTCCCCGTTTTTTGCCATTTCACAGTTCTCGCGAGCGTGTGATTATTAACCTTCCGCTCGATCGTATCTGCTTCGGCTAAAACTGTTTGGAAACTATTTAAAAGTAAACTTTGGTAAATTTAATTTTGAAAAATGCGTGAAAATCGGTAAACCTAACGTAAACCAAAAATCAAGAGGAGAAATATTCGTTTTCCCGTCGACATCGATGGAAACGAGAGAAAAATTTCAATTCGGCTCGATTCGATTGAATTCGATTCCTGCAGCTGAAAGAAAGAATTCGGATGGAAATATACGATGAGAGAGGTTAAGCGAGAAAACGATCGGTCGATTCGGAATAATAACGGTCGATAGGCAGGATGTTTCACAATGTACGACCATCGGCCGCGGAAAGCGAAAGGGATGAAAGAAGTTGCTGGAAATGTACGTGCTCTGACCTTGTTCCCGAGTTGCAGCGAGTAGCGTGATATATGGTCCATCGTACCCAAGGTCGTTCAAGGTCGCGAGCATAATAAAACCAGAAGTTATACCGAGCACCGAGTTCAAATACCCGACCGACAACCGTGCAATTTCCAGCCTAAACAAACAACGACCGTCTAATCAAACCAAGTACATAACCTCTCCGTGGAATTGTACATCTTACATCTTCGTCGTTTTACACCTACGAACTACTGCTAATACACGTGTAAACTAAACTAATCGTCGACGTGGCGAGGAGAAAATTCAGAGAAAATTACAAAAGATACAAAAAAAAAAAAGTAAATTTTATCGTACAAATACAAGTATATAAAGTTGTGCGATCGTTAAGGGATTTTAACAATTTCGTTCTGTTTGTGAAAAACATTTTTTGCTCAACTATCGATCGTTCGACGCCAGCTCTCAAATCGAAATGCCTTTTACTTACTTGAGAGAGAGATGACGACAGGTCATTACGTATTTTTGGAATGACGAGGTGACAATACGCAACATCTAAAAAATATAAGAATTTTTTTTTTAATAAACGCATCGTTTTTCCTTTTCTTTTTTAATTCATCAACATTACGCGAATAACTTACGAGAGAAACAGAGGGATGGACATACCTAGCGCGTTTACGTAATACTTATATGCGATCAAACTGCTATTGTCTATCGTAAATTCAAGTAAATTCTACGATATGTGACGATATATATACACAAAAGTCTACAGTGTGAAACTAAGTTTTATACCAAAATGATCAACGAGCGCAGAATCACGGGAATCCGATTGTTGAAACACGAAAACAAATCGTAGAAACGACTCTTACCGACTGACCTAACCTCATCGCAGAGAATTGTACGTACCTAATGCGTCTGCATATTTATTCGCGATCAAACTACTATTGTTTATAGTACAAGTAAATTCTACGATATGTGACGATATATATACACAAAAGTCTACAGTGTGGAACTAAGTTTTATACCAAAATGATCAACGAGCGCAGAATCACGGGAATCCGATTGTTGAAACACGAAAACAAACCGTAGAAACGACTCTTACCGACTGACCTAACCTCATCGCAGAGAATTGTACGTACCTAATGCGTCTGCATAATATTTATTCGCGATCAAACTACTATTGTTTATAGTACAAGTAAATTCAACGATATGTGACAATATATACACAAAAGTCTACAGTGTGTAACTAAGTTTTATACCAAAATGATCAACGAGCGCAGAATCACGGGAATCCGATTGTTGAAACACGAAAACAAACCGTAGAAACGACTCTTACCGACTGACCTAACCTCATCGCAGAGAATTGTACGTACCTAATGCGTCTGCATAATATTTATTCGCGATCAAACTACTATTGTTTATAGTACAAGTAAATTCAACGATATGTGACAATATATACACAAAAGTCTACAGTGTGGAACTAAGTTTTATACCAAAATGATCAACGAGCGCAGAATCACGGGAATCCGATTGTTGAAACACGAAAACAAACCGTAGAAACGACTCTTACCGACTGACCTAACTTCATCGCAGAGAATTGTACGTACCTAATGCGTCTGCATAATATTTATTCGCGATCAAACTACTATTGTTTATAGTACAAGTAAATTCAACGATATGTGACAATATATACACAAAAGTCTACAGTGTGAAACTAAGTTTTATACCAAAATGATCAACGAGCGCAGAATCACGGGAATCCGATTGTTAAAACACGAAAACAAACCGTAGAAACGACTCTTACCGACTGACCTAACCTCCTAGCGATCGACGCGAAATCGATGGCCACGCTTCGAGATTAATCGCGCGACTCGCGACTGCCGTTTCGACCGCGATTGCAACGCGATTGTATGCGCGCGCACGCAACGGAAACGACGCCACCCGGCCGAGTTTTATAACAATAACAGGTGCGAGGTGGTCAGAGTTGCGAAGCGTGATCGCACGAACGACGCGGCGGAGAAAGCGTGGGAGGAGTGGGAGAGGCGCCCTCCCCCTCCTTTCGCGGGTTTGCTCGGTAAACAAATTATCATACTCCGAGTTTAATCGTAAATCACGTTTCCGAGTGCCGAGGTCACTGTTCCGTTCGGGTATTAAAAAGCCGATTTAAACGTTTCGCGTCTCCAACGGAGAGGCTTTTCCCTTCGTAGGGAAATGTAGGTTATGTTGTTGTCGATATTATTGCTTTTTCACGACGTTATTTATAATTTCCTTCGCTATCGTTACTGCTACGTTACATAGTACGTTATCATTTTATTAATTATATCATGTATTGTGTGTTATATACTGTATTGTTGTTACATACACAAAACTATTATATATTATATATATTATATATAGGGACTTAACCTTGTGCTGGAATGACGTGCCACGCACGTCGAGAATTTTTTCTCCCAAAATTGCAATACTGTTTCTCAGTTTTAAGTACAATATATTGAAATATAATATAACGCAGGCAAAAAAAATGATAAATTTATTACTTTTTAGTAATAATTTCTATCCAGTGATATTATGCCGAAGAGTTCAAAAAGAAAGCGACGAATTATTATATGTATACGGTTTGGTCACTCGTTATGGTCCGCGGAATCAGTTGATAGCGCAAGGGGTTAACCTCTCAACGTCCAAACTTTTTATCTTAAAATCGCAATATTGTCTCAGTTTCAAATACATTTAAATACAACCCAGACGAAACAAATATTAAATTTCTTACTTCTTCTTTGTTAGTAATAATTTCTAATCCAGTGATGTTATTACCGACGAGTTCGAAAAGAAAACGACGAATTATTGTATATACGGTTTGGTCACTCGTTGTGGTCCGCGGAATCAGTTGCCAGCGCAAGGTGTTAACCTCTCAACGTCGAGAATTTTTGTCCCAAAGTTGCAATATTGTTTCAGTTTCAAATACATTTAAATACAACCCAGGCAAAACAAATAATAAATTTCTTACTTCTTCTTTGTTAGTTTCTTCATTTCTACCCAGTGATATCATACCGACGAGTTGAAAAAGAAAACGACGAATTATTGTATATACGGTTTGGTCGCTCGTTATGGTCCGCGGAATCAGTTGCCAGCGTAAGAGGTTAATAGATGGCGAATGTACATTCGCAGCGTGCGAAAGTATCCAATTTGTTTCAGAAACTCGATGTTAAAGGAATGCTTAACTGATACCGATAACTGAAGGAGGGCTTTTACGATGATACGTGCGCGTTCGATCAGCACGTGTCAAAAAATAGACAAATATTCCTCGAGGTAAATTCATCAGATTCCACGGTAATTTGTCGCGTATAACCTATAATTTACCATGCGTATACCGTACGTAATATACGTAATATACGTATGTTCAAGGTATAAAAAGATTTTGAACTGAGAGATGCCTCTGGGGCAGAGCGTTCGAACGACTCTGCCAATCCATTCTTTCGGAGCGTAGAAGAGCGTTCCATCGCCGGGGCGGAATCGCCGAAATACCGTGACCTAAAATAGTTGGCCTCGCGGAAATTTTGAATGGCGATCGACTGGCCGGGGATCGTTCTAGAAATACTTGGAGATGGCTCCCACCCGAATAGAAACCGATCTCTCTCGACCAGGGTGAGACGGGTTGAGCGCGCTTCGAAAAAGATCGATCCACCGGGCAAGATGGATCGATATCGAGCGACCAGCTGACGGTGTGAACATTTCCGAGTCCGGGGGAAAAATCCTATAGGAACGAACAAAGGCGGTAAACCAGGCTGTGCGGAAGAAAGGAAACGGGGGGGGGAAGGGTGAAACTCGAGGATGGAAAAGGATGGGAAAGGGAGAGGAAGGGTGGTCGGAAAACAAGCGTCCGCTCGCGTCTTCATCGAAAATACAGTAGCGAAGGCTTTGGCGGCGAATGCGAATCGTCGACCAAGGTATGTATATATATATATATATATATATATATATGTATAGAGAGAGAGTATATATATATATATATATATATATATATATAGTGTATAGATAGATAGATAGATAGACAGGGTGGTGTACATAAGTATAGCGTGTCGCGAGGATCCTCGTTTCACCGTCGAAGGAGAGGAAGCTTTACCGCCAAAAACCACACCCACGCGGTCGTTCCCTTTGGGCGGGAGATTTTCACCAATGTCCTATAGCGTCGTAGAGAAGAAGCACGGTTGCCTTCGGTGTTCACCTTCGTTGTGTGTGCGGATGGTGGTTCTCCTGAAAAATTTCGCAGCCCTCTCCCTCCTTCCTTCTTCCTCCACACTTCCTTCCTTCCTGCATACCGTCGTTTCGTTCCATCGTCGTCGTCGTCGTCGTCGTCGTCGTCGTCGTCGTCCCTCGATAACCCGGGTTAAAGCCATTTCCCAGCTAGTGCTTGCCCAGCGCCCGTGGTCTCTCATATAGGCTACATATATCCCGGCCAGAGAGCAGAGCGCGGTTCTCTCTCTGGGACATGCCGGGCTACGAAGCGGGGCCAGGCTACCAGCAGCAGCAGCAGGCAGCCAGGCAGAGAGACAGGCAAAGGTAGCCAGCTAGTCAGCCAGTCAGCCAACCAACCAGCCAGGCAGAAGCAGGCAGGCAGAGAGAACCAGCAGGCAGGCAGGCAGGCAGGCAGGCAGGCAGGCAGGCAGGCAGGCAACACGGGACTTTTGGGACGCGTTGTACATGGGTCGCGTCGCATCGTAGGTTCGCGATGGGTTGGATACATAAGGGGGAGGATAGGGGGAGCCTCTTTATGTAGCACATAGACGTTGCCTGGCGTTCGTTCGTTGCCGCTCGCTCGCTCGCTCGGCGTGTGACGCTCAAATTACCTCCGTCCTCCCTGCTACGTCTCTCCCCCGCCGCGCGACCCCCCTGCCCAAACCCCTTTCTCTCCCCTTCGCTTCGCCAGTCCGCGTCGCGCCACTCCTCTCGCTCTTGCTCTCTACTCTCTCTCTCTCTCTCTCTCACTCTCTCGCTGAGCTGCAGTCGCCCGCCGTTGCTGCGGCTCACCCTCTTCCACCTCCGTCCTCTCTTCTCGCTCTCCTATACTCCTCTTCCATCGTCTCATCCTCCTTCGCTGCCACCCTGCTTCGTCGTCGTACTGACTCTCCCCCTCTCGCGTCACACAATCTCTTTGTCTTTTTCTTCTTCTTCTTCTTTTTCTTCTTCTTCTTCTTCTTTCGCTTCTCCCTCATCCACCTTCTTTTCCCGCATTTTCTCTCATCGTGCCATTTTCTTCTCCCACAGAATCCATCCAGATAGCCTCCGCTTCAGCTCGCAACGCAACGCAACACGTCAGCGGAGCCGAGGAGTCGTCGTTTCGCATCTATGCGCTTCGAACCGCATCGTGGACCATCTGTGATCGAATGGAAACACCGAGAGGCTACCAACGCCGATTTTCCCTGTACATACGTGCCCCGTTCTTTGTTCCCTTTCGTACTGTCCTTCTCTTCTACCCTCTGACGTGTGTCTTCCGTCTCTGTTCGCGCAACCCTATAGGACGAAACACACGCGCTTCGTCAGTGAGACTCGCTACGGACGCCGGAGAGAATCCAGAGGGAAATAGCTTGCGCGAGCGAGACAGAGACAGACAGAGAGAGAGAGAGAGAGAGAGAGAGAGAGAGAGCTATAACGCGACACGCTAGAGGAGAGCTCTGCGGGTCTGAAACGCGGCCAGCGCGGCAGACAGGCACCGCGGGTCACCGCCTTCCCTCGTCCACCTTCTCCTCCTCTCCCAACCCTAAACCGTCACCCCCTGTGTCTTCCTCATCCTCTCTATCACACCATCAACTCCATATCTCTCTCACACACCCGTCTCGGGACGCTCCACCTCTTTCCTCTTTTCTATCTTTACCGTTCGCCGGTCGTCGTCGTCGTCGTTGTTCCGCATCCTCCTGGACGAGCAGCAACGAAAGCCAAAGCAAAGAAAGCCGTGTACAAAGGAAAGAAAAGAGAGAGAGAGAGAGAAGAGTTCCCGGCTTCGCCTTCGGTGTGTCTCTGTCTGTCTATTCGTCCAAACGCTTCCTCTCCCCCTGCCCTCTTTCTACCCTCTTCGTTATTAGTCCGCCGTGTACCACCACCCTAAATTCAGTCGCGCTGCAAACGGGCAAATTTCGCGAGCAACACTGCCAACGGTGTTACGCGAAGCGCGCCACGAGGCGAAAGGGGATGATGGGGGTGGAGCGCGGGGGAGGGGAGAGGAGAGCGCTTGGGGTCGCAGCCGAGGGAGGGTGGCGCGTGTCCTTCCCTCGGCTTTCTTATTTTTCCTTCCTTCCTCCCCCCCTCCCCGTCTCGCCTCGCCTCGCCTCGCCACGCTCTGCGTTTCCCCGGTAATTTACCGGTGTCTTGGGGTGCGTTCGTTACGTAATTACGTGCCGCCTCGTCCGCTCGTAAATGGTTTATAAGGGAAAGTCGAGCGGCGATCGCGAACGATCCAAGCCCCCCGGACGTGCACACACACGGTGCATGCAAGCGAGCAGCGTAAGATACTGCACCAGTGACGACGAAACATTGTCGACAACGCACGCTTGTATGCGTATCTACCACGCTCGAAGTGTGTGTGTGTGTGTGTGTGTGTGTGTGTGTGTGTGTGTGTTTCCTCATCTTGAAACGGACTTCTTTTTCTTTTTTTTTATCGAAAAATTCAAACTCATTGCTCATTGCTTTTCTAAGTCCGACTTTTTTTTTATGCGGTCCCTGTTCACCGCATGAAAAAAATTTTAGGTAGTATATCGTGCAAAGTTGTTTATTATATGTGGGCATTTGTAAAATTTCAGAATATTTTTTTGTACGATTTCTTTTATGCGGTCCCTGTCCACCGCGCAAAAACAGGTTTTACTGTACTTTGCTTCGATAGTCGCGAGTTGTTCTCCTCGTTTCTTTCCCAAGACGATTTGACACGTGGAATTTTTTTCCTTTTTTTAATCGAGAACTGCAAAAATTTGAGGAATTCTCTAGTTAGAGGACTGAAGCCTCCTCTTTGAAACTCGCTGTACGTATTTTTTTTATCAAACATCATCGGCGTTAAACGACGAGAAAACTCGGGGTGATTCTAACGTCTTTCGAAGTTTCAGTGGTAAATGGTAAAATGATTACAATTTTCAAATGGTAGAAACGTGGCAATGAAACAACGTTTTCCCAACTTGTTTTTTCAAACAATTACCGAGAACTAAGCGTGTGTCCTCGCTGCACGGGGTAAAACACATTTTCCGATAAAAAAAAAGAAGAAAGAAAAGAAAGAAATTCGATGATCTTTATTCGCGAAGTTACATTACAGCCTCAAATTATCGACCAATTTCTCACTGTCACTGGTTGTCACAGTTGTGCTCCTCACTATATATATATATATATATATATATATATATATATATATATATATATATATATATATATATACGCACGATAGTTTCAATTTTTATTGAATCGTGTTGCAGAACAAAGAGTCGACGAAGCGTCGGAGCATACGGTAATTCGATATCTAACAAGTAAAAGCAGACGATTAACGGAGAGAAGAAGCTCCACTGGCGAAAAGTTCGAAGGGAAGATCGGTCAACGTAGAACATCGAGATGCGGGTGAAAAATGGCGGAAAACGTCGAGATAACGAAGCAAACTGTGCCGGTACCGATCGGAACACGATTGATTTTAAATTTCATCCGTTTCGCCGACAGTTGCAGCATATACTTTTACAACGAACTATTCGTACGATGCGATCGATGCGAACGAGAGAGTCACAGGAAGCCGAAAATCCCCCATAGGAAGAACTCGCGAAAGAGGGAAGGAAGAAACGAAGAAGCAAAAGACGCGCGCGAACAATAAAACGCGAAAGAAGGTGAACTACGGTATTCTCCCCTCTTTTTTCTTTTTTTTCCCTTCCATCCTCTCTGCCCCCTTCTCCCCCCTTCACCTCCCTTTTCCGTTCTCGCTCCCCGCTGCTGCTGCTGCACCGCCGCGCCGGTTCGTGTGGTCGCCTGCTACACGCGTTTCACGGCTGTGTTCGTCGTATAATTGCGCCCGCGGTGCATATTCGCGCTCGCGCGGCTCGCACGGACGAGCGAGTCTTTTTTTGTCCCCCACGTCCCCCTTACCCCTCCGCCCCACGTCCCCGTCGTGTCGGGTGCTTTTGTGCAGCGAGAAAGCAGCGGCAGTGGCGGCGGCGACGGTGAGTTGGCGAGGGAAGGACAGGAAGACAGAAGGGAGTCGAGAAAGTAAATCGAGCGGATATATCGCGGCGTTAGACCCCCAGTCAGTCTCTCTCTCTCTCTCTCTCTCTCTCTCTCTCTCTCTGTGTCTGTCTGTGTCTCGCTCGCTCGCTACTATTTTCTTCGGCGAAGAACGCGAGAGGAGCCTGGCCGATTGATCGTTTTGCAAACGCCGCGCGCTGGTGCGCCGCTTGGCCATCGCTCTGATCCATTGTCGTCAACCGTGTTCTCAACTTCCGCCCGCAACATCTGCAGTCCCCGCTGGATATATTTCTCGGTCGAAAGACTTCGATCGATTCACTTTTTCTTTTCTTTTTTTTTTATAGGCCAGCGTTCTTCAGAGTTCGACAGAGATCGTCAAATCGTCGACTTGGAGGATTTCGCGTAACGTCGAAAAGCCAAGCAACATTCAGGAATTGTCTGCGTAGACCGAGAGAAAGAGAGTATCGCGCCGGAAAGTAACAAGTGTCCAATGATTCAACAAAACGCGGGGGAGAGAGAGCACGTTATAGATATATATATATATATATATACATATTCATGATCCTTTAACGAACGATATACTCCGTCCGATTCACCGAACGCGCCGTTTATATTCCAACGCGACCTTTAAATTCCAAGCAACACGTATCACGCTCGCAGCTTTACACGCTTTTGCGCTTTGGACACAGAAAACACGCGGCGCGGAATGGATTTGTCGATCGATTTTTCCTATTTTCCTGACCCCGATTCGCCGGCGCGGGGAGGGGAGAATCAGAGCGAAGAGGAACGAGGCGATTAGCCACAGAGAAAGGAGAGGAAGGAGAGAGAGAGAGAGAGAGAGAGAGAAACGTGGAAAAGAAAATGGCAAATTTTCGTCTGGGAAACACTTTCCGTCATTAGCGGCGATAATTCTCTCATAGCCACACTGGATGGTAATTAAGCGTCGTTCTTTTAATACCACGGCCATTACGAAATAATTTCAAGGGAGATATATATATATATATCGACGCGCGTTAGGGTGCCTTTCTCCTCTCGTGGGAAGTCTCGGACCACGAGGCATGAAGGAATCGATCGATCGATTCCGTTGCCGGCTGCTATCCCCGGATAATAGCGGCGGCGCACCGCTCCACGGTCGACAAGCGAAAAGCGGAACAACCTAAATACCACCAAACGAGCCCAGAGTGTGTATATATATATATATAAGGACCGGCAAAAATCCTCCTGCTTCATTGTCTCCCCCCTCCCTCCTTCTCCCCCGTCGCGCAGCGGATCGCATCGCTGCGAAACACACCGTCTCTCGTCGATCGTACCCGTAATCTTCATCGAGAGATCGAGATGACTCCCATGTAAAACTTCTCACCGTCAGAATCATTCGTATCGTCCAGTCTAAGACTTGATGTTGGCTATCATAAGATAGTATAATACGATTAACCGTCGTAGTTTGACGACGAAAATTCCCAATTCAAACTCGATCGATCGTCGGTGATTAGGTTAGGTTTTCAAGAATTCGCCAACCTATTGCGCTGGGATGCCACGCACGTCGAGAATTTCTTGTCCCAGAATCGTAATATTTTCTCAGTTTTAGATATATTTAAATATAACACCGGCAAAACAAATAATAAATTTATTACTTCTTCTTAATGATAATTCCTACCAAGTGATATCATACCGATGAATTTAAAAAGAAAGCAAATTATTGTATATACGGTTTGGTCACTCGTTATGGTCCGCGGAATCAGTTGCCAGCGCGGGAGGTTAACCTCTCGAGAATTTTTTGTCTTAAAATCGCAATATTTTCTCAGTTTTAGATATATTTAAATATGACTACGGTAAAACAAATAATAAATTTATTACTTCTTCTTGATAATTCCTAGCAAGTGATATCATACCGATGAATTTAAAAAGAAAGCAAATTATTGTATATACGGTTTGGTCACTCGTTATGGTCCGCGGAATCAGTTGCCAACGCAAGAGGTTAACCTCGTCGAGAATTTTTTGTCTTAAAATCGCAATATTTTCTCAGTTTTAGATATATTTAAATATAACCCCGGTAAAACAAATAATAAATTTATTACTTCTTCTTAATGATAATCTACCAGGTGATATCATACCGATGAATTTAAAAGAAGCAAATTATTGTATACGGTTTGGTCACTCGTTATGGTCCGCGGAATCAGTTGCCAGCGCAAGAGGTTAACCTCTCAAAAATTTTTTGTCTTAAAATCGCAATATTTTCTCAGTTTTAGATATATTTAAATATAACCCAGCAGAACAAATAATAAATTTATTACTCTTCTTAATGATAATACTTCAGTGATATCATACGATGAATTTAAAAGAAAGCAAATTGTATATACGGTTTGGTCACTCGTTATGGTCCGCGGAATCAGTTGTCAGCGCGGGAGGTTAACCTCTCGAGAATTTTTTGTTCTAAAATCGCAATATTTTCTCAGTTTTAAATATATTTAAATATAACCCAAGGAAGACAAATAATAAATTTATTACTTCTTAATAATTTCTATCCAGTGATATCATACCGACGAGTTCAAAAAGAAAGCGACGAATTATCGTATACGGTTTGGTCACTCGTTATGGTCCGCGGATCAGTTGCCAGCGCAAGAGGTTAAAGAATCGTCTATTCTGAAATTTTTATCAAAAATCCAAATTTTCTCAGTTTTAAATATATTTAAATATAACCCAGGCAAAACAAATAATAAATTTATTACTTCTTAATAATTTCTATCCAGTGATATCATACCGACGAGTTCAAAAAGAAAGCGACGAATTATTGTATACGGTTTGGTCACTCGTTATGGTCCGCGAATCAGTTGCCAGCGCAAGAGGTTAACCTCTCGAGAATTTTTTGTCTTAAAATCGCAATATTTTCTCAGTTTTAGATATATTTAATATAACCACAGTAAAACAAATAATAATTTATTACTTCTTCTTGATAATTCCTATCAAGTGATCATACCGATCGAATTTAAAAAGAAAGCAAATTATTGTATATACGGTTTGGTCACTTATGGTCCGCGGAATCAGTTGCAGCGCGGGAGTTAACAATGCCTGTCTTAAAATCGCAATATTTTCTCAGTCTTAAATATATTTAAATATAACCCAGAAAACAAATAATAATTATCTTCTTCTTAATGATAATTCCTACGAGTAATCATACCGACGAAATTAAAAAGAAAGCAAATTATTGTATAGATACGTCGCTCGTTATGGTCCGCGGAATCAGTTGACAGCGCAAGAGGTTAACCTCTTCGAAATTTTTTGTCTTAAAATCGCAATATTTTGTCAGTTTCAAATATATTTAAATACAACCCAGAAACAAATAATAAATTTCTTACTTCTTCTTAGTAATAATTTCTATCCAGTGATGTTATACCGACGAGTTCAAAAAGAAAGCGACGAATTATTGTATATACGGTTTGGTCACTCGTTATGGTCCGCGGAATCAGTTGCCAGCGCAAGAGGTTAACCTCTCGAGAATTTTTTGTCTTAAAATCGCAATATTTTCTCCATTAGATATATTTAAATATAACCCCGGCAAAACAAATTTATACTTCTTCTTAATGATAATTTCTACAGTGATATCATACCGATGAATTTAAAAAGAAAGCAAATTTTATATATATACGGTTTGGTCACTCGTTATGGTCCGGGAATTAATGCGGGAGGTTAGCCTCTCGAGAATTTCTTGTCCCAGAATCGTAATATTTTCTCAGTTTTAGATATATTTAAATATAACACCGGCAAAACAAATAATAAATTTATTACTTCTTCTTAATGATAATTCCTACCAAGTGATATCATACCGATGAATTTAAAAAGAAAGCAAATTATTGTATATACGGTTTGGTCACTCGTTATGGTCCGCGGAATCAGTTGCCAGCGCGGGAGGTTAACCTCTCGAGAATTTTTTGTCTTAAAATCGCAATATTTTCTCAGTTTTAGATATATTTAAATATGACTACGGTAAAACAAATAATAAATTTATTACTTCTTCTTGATAATTCCTAGCAAGTGATATCATACCGATGAATTTAAAAAGAAAGCAAATTATTGTATATACGGTTTGGTCACTCGTTATGGTCCGCGGAATCAGTTGCCAACGCAAGAGGTTAATCGTAGAAATGCTGGTAAAGAATTTTAAAGACCTAACTAACGACGATATCTTCCGCAGTGATTCAACTCCATTCGTTTCGCGTAAACGTTAAACAGTCGAAATAATGCGATAATCCACGGATCTGCAGCAATCCTCGAACGCGAACATCCCTGGTTAGATTCAGCCATTGTTTTCGCGTAAACAATCAAACGATAATTCCCCTAGGGGGGAACGACCTTTTTCTCCGAATCTCACTGACAAATTACCGACAGTTCGCGACAAATTCCTCGAACGAAACGTTCCGTGGACGCGACGTGCTAACGCGTTTAATGAAGTAACGCTTAACAGCTGTACATAGCAGAATCGAGCCAGGGCCATTGTTTATCTCGTTACAAATACGTTGAATGTGCGAAGAAGCACCATTATCCACGGGACAATGAACGCGTACCTGCCTGTATGTATCGCCGCAGCATCGTCCTTACCGATGCTCTCTCCCTCTCTGTCTCTTGCTCCCTACTCCTTACGAGATCTCTCGCCTCTCCGTTGCGCCTATCTGTCTCCTATCTCCTCCTCGCTCCAGCCATTCCAGTTATGTATTACCTAATGCGAGACGCTCAGCGAAACAAGTTTATCGCTCACCGGGCGGCGTGACGTCCAACGGATTCCTGAATATGCTTCCGATCGACGGATTCGATTGAACGTGGAAATTTAAGCAACCGATCGAAACCGGTCTCCGACGTTTGTTTACCGCCACACGTGTATTCGGAGAGAGAAAAAAAAAAAGACGGGATGACCATGCCGCGTAATTTATTTCTTTAGCGAGGAATATCGATCCTCTCAGCTTGGACGAACGATTTTTCTTGGACGTTCGATTTCTTCGCGGGGGGGAGATAGAATGCGAGTTTTCGCTCGGTTAGCGTGCGAGTCATTATTAATTAAGGGCAGGGAAAGGTGAACGGAAGTACGGTGAACGATGCAAATTTGGAACAGACCGGATAGAATACATTATGTGAATAGAAAAAATAGTAAAATCTACAGAAGGGGAGGAATGATAAATATATAGGATGAAAGTGGAGGATACACAGTTCATCCTGTTCCTGACCCAGGGAAGAAAAAGTTACTAAACAAAAGTAACATCAATGCTGGAGGCAGAAGTCAAAATCTATGATATTGTTCATTCGAGGAAAAGCTATATCGGGTGATCCAAGTATCAAGGGAATTAAAAAATTTCCAAAACCCCCAATTATGAAAGGTATGACCATGAAAAAAATTATTAGAAATGCATGTCCAGTAACAATAGAGTTGTAACAATATATATATATATATATATATATATATATATATATATATATATATATATATATACGTACGCACGTCCGATTCGTTTCGTCGATAATTGCGACGAAGAACACAGACAGAAGACACATTCCGATTTCGACTCGTTTCGCTTACTCTACGAAGAAAGCTTTCTTTCTCTCTTTCCTGCGGAATATTAAAAAAAAAACAAAAACGAGCCACGATATACAGAATATATCTCTCGAGGCAACGCGTCTGATCTGCAAGAAAATTGAATTTCGCCGAGACCTGTCGCCACCGTTGTCCTTCGGAGATTCCTTTGACTCACCCGATACGAATAGATCGATTGCGTGCCCGACTCGCGGCGAGACCTTTTCCATCGTGTCGTGTACACCGTCGATTTCTATCTGTCACACGGGACAAAGACGGACTGAGAGAGAGTACGGTCAAAGAGGACGAAAGATCGAGCGACCGAGAGTTAGTAGAAAGAAAGAAAGAAAGAAAGAAAGAAAAAAGGAGTGCTGCAGTTGCCGCGCTGCTCGCCGCAATAAATCCCATTTCCCAACCTTGGCGTACTGATTTCACCCCTGTGTGCCCGTGTCCAGAGCTCGACTTCCGTTCCGGACCCCCATTGACTCGGCGCGGACGCTGAAAATCGAGGAACCTCGCGGAGCATCGTGGCCAAGAGAGAGAGAGAGAGAGAGACAGAGAATCCCTAGACCCTTTCTCGGACGGACAGCGGAAAAGAAGGAGAGGAGCCTCGTACTGCTGCAAAAGGGTTCGAAAAGGTCGAGAAGAAGGTGGCTCGGGATACTCGAGAGAGAGAGAGAGAGAGAGAGAGGATGGTGGACCAAGTGGCGGACGAGAAGGCAGATGAAGACGAAGGGTGCGAGAGGAGGAGGAGGAAAGAAAGGTCGTCTCCGCGGAACCAGGAGCGATGCCGTGGAAGCACCGACCAAGGGACAGGAACAGGAGGGGCAGGCAAGGAGGGAGGGAGGGAAAAGAACGGTTCGCCCCGTGGACGGAGGAGGCTCGATGCCGGATTTTTCCAGCAGGGCCACGGTAGAATGGACGTGGGTATAATGGAGGCAAGCACCGTGCCTTCGTTGCCCGATAAAAACTGCCGATGGAAAGAGGACGTCGAGGACTGCGAGGGGCGAGAGGGAGGGGAGGGGAGGGGAGCGGATGAAGCAGCGAGGAGGAGGGGACGCGAGTGGCAAGAGAAGGCCAGATGAAGATGGATGAGAGAGAGAGAGAGGGAAAGGGAGAGATCGGCGGCTCGGGGATCGGCTTGGAAAGAGACTCGACGCGAGACGAGGAGTTTCGATACGCGTTATCGAGCACGGTCGGTCGAATTAAAATTTCTTCTCGACGGTGGCGGCGGGCACGCCGTCCTCGAGAGCGTCCGCTGGCTTCCTTCCTCTCTCGAGAAACGAGAACGCCCACCGAGACAGCCACCGAGAACACACCACCGCCACGGCTTTACCAAATGCACCGACCGAGACCTGCTCCTCGAGCGAGACTCGCGTCGTTCGCCAGAGTGTCTTGTCCATTTATATTTATTTTCACAGATTGTTGGCTCGTGTTCCGAGCTTTGGCGCGAAGAAGAAGAAGAAGAAGAAGAAGAAGAAGAAGATCGAGGATAGATCCTTGGTTGCGTGTCTCGAGCGGTCAAGTTATACCTATAAACTTGTGTGCGCAAGAATGACGATCGAGGCCGTCTCGCATCGATATAAGTATCTCCAATGGATTGAACTTGATCAACGCTTTTACAGCGGGCGTCATGTTTAACACTTCGTTTTGGTCGAAAAGGTTAACAAAGGTTGGAATAACGATAGGCTTCTGTCCGAATGGAAATTGGTATTAATTTTGAAGAGTATCTTTTAAGAAATAGAAGTCTGAAAGTCGGCCATATTGACCGGGTTCGATTGTTCGTCGAGAGAGTTAGAATGATAAAATTCTACGTGATAGTATGATAGTTTTAATAAATACGTATTTCTTACTGGCAACTATCGGAGATAGTTGAAGAACCTAGAAGAACCTAAAAGAAGAGCCTAGTAACCCAAACTACTTCATCATTGTAAATTAAATGACAATTAAAATAAATAGGCGTACACGATTACGTGTTGTTTGTCAAAAAAATTGACATTAATTTTGGCAATATCCGTATCTTTCAAGCGCTTGTAAGAAGCCTGAAATCAGTCGTACGTGCAATTTTGTAGAATGATAAAATTGTACGTGATAATACGATAGTTTCAATAAATGCACGTTTCTTACAGGCAACTCGTGGGAGACGGTAGAAGAGCCTAGTAACCCAAACTACCTATTGCAACTAAAAGATTAGATCTCCCAGATATGTATTTACGAATATAAGTGACTATCCGTCAGAGAATGAGAAGCAACGATTGCAAGAATCACGATTTTGTCGCGAGCTCGCTAAGGGTTATTTTTAATTAACGGTATGTACTTTACGATTTCACGCAGAACTATTTGTTCGAACGAGAGAGAGGATATTATAGATAATAGAAAAATATTACAACAATCGATTGTGCCAAACTGTTTCACATGCTGTGGGCTCTTTCTGCTTCCGTCTTATCCGCTATATCTTATCCCATTGATACACTTCGATCCTTCGAGGGTCAACGACGACCCATGACTGACTAATGCCTAGCAGCGTCGTGGCTTCAACGACTGTCGAGGAAGAAAGAAAGAAAAAGGAAAAAAATAGGAGAAACAGATCCGGGAGCGTGCGACCGCGACACTCGAGCTAATCTTCGATTCCGCTCGAATATCGGCCCGCCGGTCAGTTAGGTTTAATTTCGTTAATCAGGACGCGTCTCGATCGAACGAGCCTTCGTGAGTGCAGCCGAAAGGAGAAAGGCATTCTCCGTCGTGTCCGTGGCCGCCGCTGCTGCTGCATCCGCGCCAAAACTCGCTCACGTAAACGCCGCGGCTGGCTTGGCTTGGCTTGGCTTCGTTTCGCTTCGCTTCGCTTCGCGGCGACGACAGAACGACGAAGAAGAGGAAGAAAGAAGACAAGACGAGGGGAAAGAAAGAAAGAAAGAAAGAAAGGAACGAAAGAACGGCAGAGAAGGCTTCGGGTCTTTCGCGTATATATCGCGTCGATGTGGGAAACTAGACCGTGACGAATCACGGCCGGCGACTGCGCTGCTCTGACGTCACGTCGCGAAGGGCGAACCCGTGGCAAGTGTTCGTGATTGGGCATCTTTCGTCCTCGTCCTCTCGCAATCGGCCACCGCCGCGATATCGCGCAACGGGCACGGAATCGAATTAATACGATTGCCACTTCCGAACACCGTGGCTACTGTTATAAAACACGGCCATCATCGCGCGCCCCGACCAACTTCGCCATCTCCGCGGCCACGATCTCTTTTTCTTTTCTTTTCTTTTCTTTTCTTTTTTTTTTTCTTTTCTTCCTCTCGCGAATAGTTCTCGGCTCGAACTGGTACCCCGAACACTGGCTCGTTTCTACGTGGCCACGTTCTACTGGGTGGGAGAGACACGGCAAGGACGTCGAAGGTCATAATTTCACGAATAGCTTGAGGTTAGGTTAACACCAGCCGTGTGACCAGATTTGCGAACCTGCTTTACCGAAGTTTCTGCTACGACGTCTCTCTGACGCGTTATTTTCATCGCGTGTACGATTAACTTTCTTTGTATATAATTTTACGTTATGAAACACGTGTAATTCAATTTCACGCGTAAAATATATAATTTTATGTTTTATATATATATATATATATATATATATATATGTTGATATATAAGTTCCGATACACACACGGAATTATTCTGCGATAATTCTTGCTTCGTGCTTTAACGTCTTTGTTATTTTTCATATGTACGAGCAGAGTTAGATTTCTTTTTGTTCAATCAGTGTGTACAGACGAATATGTAAAATATGTAATTGCAATACAAAGTTAAAAAATATATAATATATTAGGTATTTCTGGTGCACAAGGAATTTTGCGATAATTTCTGCTTCGTGTTTTCTTTTTTTTTTTATTTTTATATGTGTGAACAGAGTTAGTTTCTTTTTGTTCAATCAGTGTGTACAGACGAATAAATTTCTCTAGCTAAAAATATATAGCTATAAAATATATAATTGCAATACAAAGCTAAAAAATATATAATATATTAGGTATTTCTGGTGCACAAGGAATTTTGCGATAATTTCTGCTTCGTGTTTTCTTTTTTTTTTATTTTTATATGTGTGAACAGAGTTAGTTTCTTTTTGTTCAATCAGTGTGTACAGACGAATAAATTTCTCTAGCCAAAAATATATAGCTATAAAATATATAATTGCAATACAAAGCTAAAAAATATATAATATATTAGGTATTTCTGGTGCACAAGGAATTTTGCGATAATTTCTGCTTCGTGTTTTCTTTTTTTTTATTTTTATATGTGTGAACAGAGTTAGTTTCTTTTTGTTTAATCAGTGTGTACAGATGAAATTTCTCTAGCCAAAAATATATAGCTATAAAATATATAATTGCAATACAAAGCTAAAAAATATATAATTTTAGGTATTTCTGGTGCACAAGGAATTTTGCGATAATTTCTGCTTCGTGCTTCATTTCTATATGTGAGAGCAGAGTTAGTTTCATTTTGCTCAATCAGTGTATACAGACGAATAAATTTCTCCAGCTAAAAAATATATAATTATACAAAGCTAAAATATATATAATTCTCTGGTGCACAAGGAATTTTGAGATAATACAAACAAATTGCTACCGACGCACACGTAAACAATCACTTGCGACTGATTGTGATCTTCGTTTACGTCAAGATCAATCGCCAACGAAGAATAAAAGCAACATGGAGGCGGCCGACAAACGATTTCTATAAGAAGTTACGAACTTCGCGAAACTCTTTTCACCGGCCGGTAAGAAGGAAGCCGTGCATTATACAGGCTGTTATTGGCCAGAAAATGCAACAAGTGCGACTTTTCTTCTCCAACGACGAAATCTTCCCTCGTACACGTGGATACAATAGAAAGATCGGAACGAACGATCTCAGCGAATCATTTTCACCGGCTTATGTTTGCGTTACCCAGCTCGTTGATTACGTCACGTGATACTGAAAAGTCGCGCAAACTGTCCGGACTTTGATCAAGAACAACATATCGCTAACCGATATCGTCGATCTACATTATTACCTGAAACGTAAGTTCGATCTGTACGTCGTCACGATAATGCTAGCTCATTGTCCGCGGAAATGCATTTTTTTCTATCGTCTACCAGCAATTCATTTACGAAACAGTGTGCGAAGTATATCATTACTTTGTGTAATGATTACTCGTGAAAATGACATAACGTTGGGAATAATCGTTCTGTTCAAATTTAGCGTGGAATTTCGTTTGATTACATTTCTTTGGTATGTGACTTTGTTTAAAGCAACATAGTATAGTATAAAAGTTAATGGCACATAATTTCAATATAATATAATATACTACAACATAGTACAGTATAGTATGTACAAGTCAATGATACGTAATTTCAATATAATATAACATACTGCAACATGGTATAGTATAGTGTCAAGTATCACTATACGCAAATACACATATAGTATAGTATAGTACCAAGTTCACGACATACATGTTAATGATACATAATTTCAATATGATATAATAGACTGCAACATGGTATAGTATAGTGCCAAGTATCACTATACACAAATACACATATAGTATAGTATAGTACCAAGTTCACGACATACAAGTTAATGATACATAATTTCAATATGATATAATAGACTGCAACATGGTATAGTGTCAAGTATCACTATACACAAATAGACATATAGTATAGTATAGTACCAAGTTTACTACATACAAGTTAATGATACATAATTTCAATATAATATAATGTACAGCAACATAGTACAGTATAGTGCCAAGTATAGTATGTACAAGTCAATGATACGTAATTTCAATATAATATAACATACTGCAACATGGTATAATATAGTGTCAAGTATCACTATACACAAATACACATATAGTATAGTATAGTACCAAGTTTACTACATACAAGTTAATGATACATAATTTCAATATGATATAATAGACTGCAACATGGTATAGTATAGTGCCAAGTATACTACATACAAGTTAATGATACATAATTTCAATATGATATAATAGACTGCAACATAGTATAGTATAGTGCCAAGTATACTACATACAAGTTAATGATACATAATTTCAATATGATATAATAGACTGTAACATGGTATAGTATAGTGCCAAGTATAGTATGTACAAGTCAATGATACGTAATTTCAATATAATATAACATACTGCAACATGGTATAATATAGTGTCAAGTATCACTATACACAAATACATATAGTATAATATAGTATAGTACCAAGTATACTACATACAAGTTAATGATACATAATTTCAATATGATATAACATACTGCAACATAGTACAGTATAGTACCAAGTATAGTGTAGTGTAGTACGTATAAGTTAACGACACCTAATTTCAATTTTCTCCACCATTTTATAAACTTTCGTAAGAACCAATAAGAAGTTTAGTTCTCGCGAATTGTCCCGAATTATTCGATAATTTAATCAGTGTATCCGATGATAATGAGCGTGAATTGACTCACGACCGTCGATTTTCAAGAATTCACCTTTTTCGAAATTTCATTATTCCTCTTACGTCGTTCTATTACATTATTATACATAATATTCGTAAATTAGTATATTATACTATAGCATACGTAGCGTACCATAGTATAGTACATCATACCTATGTTCATCACAATTATCAGCAATTATAAAACATTGTATAGCTCTAGCATTATACCTGACCAAATTCAAGTATAATATGTTGCTGTACATTATATTATATTGAAATTATGTATCATTAACTTGTACGTAGTGAACTTGGTACTATACTATACTATATGTATATTTGTGTATAGTGATACTTGACACTATACTATACCATGTTGCAGTCTATTATATCATATTGAAATTATGTATCATTAACTTGTATGTAGTGAACTTGGTACTATACTATACTATATGTATATGTCCCCTCGCAGATTGACAGTCGAGCGTTGAAAGTCCAAAACTTGCCCTTTCCACGAACGTAAAACTAGTCGATTTTCACCGGACGAAACAAAGAGAAGAGAGCGCGATAAAAAAACAAAGAGAGAGAGAGAGAGGGATAATCCACGGCTCTCGGGTACCCTCGCGATCTAAATCAGTAGAGGAACGTTTCTCTAGGAACGTTTGGCGCGGTGTCGAGCGACAGCTTCGGAAGTTCGATCCTAAAAGCGGTGGCTAGCGAGCGAGCGGGCGAGAGAGAGAGAGAGAGAGAGAGAGAGAGAGCGGGGTGCTTGGCCCTGGCAGCGAGATCGCGGCACAGAAAACGCGTTCGCCTCGAAGGAACGTCGCGTCGCGCCGTCGCGTTCGTCGTTCACACACACACACACACACACACACACACACACACACGCATCGCACTCTCGCGCGATCCATCCGGCGATTTCGAGTCGTTTCCAGCCGCTTCCGGCGCTGATACCCGAGGATTTTCCCGACGAGAAGCCCCGAGGAGAGCCAAGCCTCGTCTGTGTGTGCGTTACACGCTCGCTGTGCTAGCGGCGCGCAATTACGTCAGCCGCGTAACACCGAGCAAACCGATCGCGGACGCGTGTTTCGCAAGCGCGCGAGAGATCGCGGCGTCACGCCACGGCCTTCCAGACGTTTTCGTTCGCGTATCGGGTCGGCAAACGTGTCCTTATTGAACACGGGCAAAGGACGCGGAGTTTCTCGCACGGCCGGTGGTGTTCGAGGCCGAATCGATCGTGTCTCTGACTCCTAATACTTTTTCCCGTAACGTTAATTTGGCTGAATTTTCGCCACTGTTTGTTGTTTCATCATTTATCGTTATCGAAATCCGACGAAGAATCGGTCTCGTTACTATTAAAACTATCGATGTATATAGTTATACAAGTTGGGTTAAAAATCACTTCCTGTTGGAATTAATGAAATTAGTTTTATCGTATATTTCCATGTTTTGTTAGAAAAAAAGGAAAATAGGTGGGGAGAAACTTTTGGCCCACCCTGTATTATATTACATAATTAGTAATTATATTTGTAACAATCGTATCTTCTCACGAGTAACAGTGTTTTTATCAATTTTTAAAACGTCTTGCAATAATGTTGCTTTCATTGTACTCGCCACTATTCGTTGTTTCATCATTTATCGTTATCGAAATCCGACGAAGAATCGGTCTCGTTACTATTAAAACTATCGATGTATATAGTTATACAAGTTGGGTTAAAAATCACTTCCTGTTGGAATTAATGAAATTAGTTTTATCGTATATTTCCATGTTTTGTTAGAAAAAAAGGAAAATAGGTGGGGAGAAACTTTTGGCCCACCCTGTATTATATTACATAATTAGTAATTATATTTGTAACAATCGTATCTTCTCACGAGTAACAGTGTTTTTATCAATTTTTAAAACGTCTTGCAATAATGTTGCTTTCATTGTACTCGCCACTATTCGTTGTTTCATCATTTATCGTTATCGAAATCTGACGAAGAATCGGCTTCGTTACTATTAAAACTATCGATGTATATAGCTATACAAGTTGGGTTAAAAATCACTTCCTGTTGGAATTAATGAAATTAGTTTTTTCGTATATTTCCATGTTTTGTTAGAAAAAAAAAATAGGTGGGGAGAAACTTTTGGCCCACCCTGTATTATATTACAGTCCGATACATAATTAGTAATTATATTTGTATCAATCGTATCTTCTCGCGAGTAACACAGTGATTTTATCAATTTTTTTCAATTTTTAAAACGTCTTGCAATAATGTTACTTTCATTGTACTCGCCACTATTCGTTGTTTCATCATTTATCGTTATCGAAATCCGACGAAGAATCAGCGTATATATATATATATCGTCTTCGTTACTATCTACTATATCGATGTATAGTTATATAAATTGGGTTAAAAATCACTTCCTGTTGGAATTAATGAAATTAGTTTTATCGTATATTTCCATGTCTTGTTAGAAAAAAAAAAAAAAAAAAAAATAGGTGGGGAGAAACTTTTGGCCCACCCTGTATCATATTACAGTCCGATACATAATTAGTAATCATATTTATAACAATCGTAACCCGTTCGTAAGCAACACATTTTTATTCACTTTTCAAAGTCGTCTCACAATAATTATAGGTTAGGTCACGTCGCTTCCAATATGTCCACTTTGTTACTTTTGTGCGTCGTATTTCGATCGAAATGTTGTACAATCAGAGCGAAACTGGCTTCACTGGATATCTGAACTGGATGATCGACTCTTTCAGAGTCGGGAAGAATTATACATTTAACATTAATATTTGAAATAAACGTAACGTCCTGCATATGTATACGTAAAAGGATATATCGCAACAGTGTTGACAATTAAAGCGAGGCACGCGTAACGCCTGTCGAAAAAACTATTAATTGCCGTGATTCGTGGTACACACAACAGTACAGTCGCAGCGTATTCAGAGTATTCTGAATGGGACTATTGTTAGTTACTACACGCTGTGCACATATCGTTGCTATCGTTAGAGAGTTTTTACCAAGTAGTGGACGAGAAGCTGTTTGAAGATAGTTGGAGAGTAACGATAATAGGCAAAGGCGAGGTACAGCCGAGGGCTGCTTTGCAACCTAACCTCATGTTTATGTAAGCGGGGAATTTAGCGTTGCATACTCGTCGACGTGTATACTCGTCGAAATGGTATATAGTGCCCGGCACGACAAATATTGGCGCGTCCATGAAGATATCACGAATTTCGAGACTTTTGTTTCGATTAGATTTACGTACGATATGTTGCGTGTACTTGTGCATGTACGTGTACAGGGTGTTTCAGAGTGAAATAGTTCTCTTTGTTTAAACATAAATAGTGTACTTTTCAGGAAAAGTGTAAATGAACATCGATCGAAATTCAAATTTAATTTTTTTCTTTTTTTTTTTTTTTTGAGAAAAAGGTTATTAATGTAAATTAATAAAATTATGTAAAAATAAAGAATTTCGAAGTAAATATTTTGAATTAATTAGATTTTTCATAGTGGATAACGAGAATGAAAATTTTTTTAAAATTAAATAAGTAGAATTGATTTTGTACCTTTTGTATCAGGGTTAATTAACTCAATTTAATAATTTAATAATCTCGAATATAAATGACTATATGTTCAAACTTGTAACTAATCATGAAGGGAAATGATCGAAGTATTGATCGACTGCACGTTTGTTGAGACAGTCTTTTAGAAATTTTAAACTACAAACTGTAAAAACGTTGCTACCTTATTCTTATTATATACTTTCTACATAGTAATATGTAGAGGTGTATATAGGATGTTTCAAAAGGGGTGGTAAAAAGTGAGAAAACGAGTCGGAAAGAGACAGTAGAATTGTTTCATTACAGCCTGTGATTTTTCAGAAGATCTAACAATTTGAAAATTTTATACTTGAATTTAGCTATATTATATATTTTCTATATAATAATATGTACATCGTGAAATGTAATTAACTTCGCGTTAAACCGCGGATATTATTACATACACATTCAAATTTAATTTTTTTTTTTTCGAGAAAAAGGTTATTAATGTAAATTAATAAAATTATGTAAAAGTAAAGAATTTCGAAGTAAATATTTTGAATTAATTAGTGTATGTAATTACATTGTGTATGTAATCTGATACCTGACTGTTCAAGCTTGCTCGTTTTAGAAAAAGAAGATGCACGATCTCGTTAACGATTGTTCGTTTGACCTTTAAAAAATGGAAGGTCGAAAGAAAAAAAAAAGAAAAAGAAAAACATTCTCGTCAAGGAACTTGGTGCAAGCTTCTAAAAACAATTAACTTCAAACTATACCAGCTATAACCGGGAATTGGTTAAAATTTCGCCTACTGGCGAGGATATCGAATCGTTTCATCGTCGAAAAGAATTTTTTTTCTTTTTTTATAACACGCGATCTCGCGAAGAATGCCAAAAGAACGATCGGCAAAGCTCTTGTCTCCTCTTGTGGACAAAAATTCGCCTCTCTGACTTGCCAGAGCCTGACCTCAAACGTTTCGAAGAAGATCGCGGCGAAATTTCGGCGAATTTCAATGACGAAAGGGCGCGGACGTTGAACAACTTTAATTCCGCGCGTTAATGTTCCGCGGGACGGAATTAGCCCGCGTGCTTGTTCGGTTACTCAGCGCTTAAGCAGCTTACCCGGCCGGTCGAATTTTAGTTGTACACGACGGACAACGGTTTCTGGGTGAATTGCACGGCGAAAGGGCGCCTTCCGCGAGGAAGGGACAGGGGTTAACGTCCGTGAAGCGTGAGATCTTTATTGTAAATCGCGTAACCGTGAGTCGGAAACTGACAACAGAGAGAGAGAAAGAGAGAAAGAGGAACGAATCGACGTGAACGGAGAATCGAGAAGTTTTCCACGGAGGTGGACAGCGGACGCCGCGCCGATAAAGACAACCGCGCGCTATTAATGTCCTCCCGGTCTTAATTAACGTCAATTAATACGTTCAGGCTGGATCTATTTGTCGGCGTCTAATAGAGCCTGTTACGGCCAATTTCAATCGGCATAGTATACCATCGGGCCGGACTTTTCTCTCGATTTCTCGAGCCGAAGAGAAGGGGATCGCGATCTGTTGTTCCCTAGCAGAGACGATTCATTCTCGACAAACGTCGCAAAAAGAGGGAAACGCGATAAGGAAGATTCGTACGTCTCCGCGGACGATTCCCAGTTACATCTAACCTCTTTTGTCAGCTCTGCGAACGACGCGATGTTTACGTAGTTACGCTCGTCATCGGGTGAAATGTTGAAACAATGTTTCGCGCAATGACGAGCGTACGCGTCGCGCGAGAGAAGTATTCGTTCGAATTCCTCGCGGCGGAGTAAAACACGTTCGTAAATTCTGAGGTCGCGGACCATAACCGAGCGACCTAAACAACCGTGTACAATAATTCGTCGGTACGATTATCGCCGAATGGAAACGATCACCGAGAAGTACCACGAATTTATTATTTGTTTTGCCTCTGGTTGTATTTAAATATACTTGAACAACCGAGGGAACATAGCAACTTTGGGACAAAAAGATTCTCGCGAGAGAAATTCAATTTCAATCAAGTTGAATACAAGATGAAGTTACTAGTATTTCTCGAAAGAAGAAAAAGAGAAAGAGACAGATGACAATCGTCATCGCGACACGCAACGTGGACACGCGCGTTTAAGAAACGGCACCACGGTCAATTGCAAGAGGAAGGAAAAGAGCGAAGAACAAGGGGGTTGAAACAGAGAAAGAAAATGGACGCGCGAAAAGTTGTGCCAGCCACACACGGATGCACGCGGTGCGCGCCACCAATTACTAATTAGCAATTACGTAAAGCGAGCCGTTCCACCGCAAATTCAGTCAGAAGCGTCAGAGCATCGGGCCGGCCCACCCTAAAGTCGGTCCTTGGTCATTAGACCCGGTGAGCGCATTAACCTCGAACCCATTCCTGGCCCATCGCCTCGTGTGCCCGCGTCTATGCCCGTATATACCCGTACAGGAGGCTAAGCGCGCCTACGATATACCATACGCGCACACATAGTGGTGGAGTAGGCTAGGCAGCAGACAGGCACAGCCGGCTCTGTCGGGCAACACGTAACGAGCCACGACTTTACGGTAGTCTCCTTCGCCGCCTGCCCCCTCCCCTGCCCGATTGTACGTACGTACGTACGTACACACTCGACGAAACGAAACGAGACGAGACGAGACGAAACACACGCGTTACACGTACACGATCGCGGATAAGCGGCCACGCACGCGTGCACGTAAGTACGCGTAATCGCGTACACGCAGGCGAACGTAGGCGACACGGGGGCACGGCGCGTCTGGCCTGCGCGTCGTAAAGGGGGTACACACGCGGCTCCTCGATTTGTCGTTTCGATCGATCGGCCGACGGATCGCTCGGACGTGATAAAGTAACGACGGATTTAACGACGGTCGGTGGAATACGCGACGCACGGTGGACGTACACGCACACGGCGACGCGTTCGACGCGGGGCGTATGTCTCTTTCTCACGCGCGAGACCCACGTGTGCGCAGAGACACGCACACACGCACGCACGCACGCACGCACGCACGCACGAACCAGCGAGCGAGCGAGCGACGCGGCGAACGTGAGCGTGAGCGCGAGAGAGTGTGAAATAACGCGAGGTGATGGCAGAGGACAAAGGCTCCGCGTGACGCGGGTACTAGGGGCTAGGCAGGAACCAGAGCCGTGTGCTGAACGACCGGGAGACACGGGGCCGTGCGACCCACGGGGCAGAGGAGGAGGGGGAGAAAGGGGAACAACACACAGTGAGCCGAGGGGGCTTCTTCTCCCTCGCCGCCACTTTCCAGGGAGAGAAGAAGGAGGGTGACCGAAGCGAACTTCGGGCGGGAGGGCGGGGGATGGGGGAATCGTTGGCAGAGGACGACGGGCCTCTCTCTCCGTGCCACGGCGCGAAACAGAAACGGTACGAAACGGCCGAGGGGGGAAAAGAGGGAAAAGAAAGAAAGAAAGAAAGAAAGAAAGAAAGGAGAAGAGGAGAGGAGAGGATCCGAGGCGAAACGGTGGAAAAGAAAGGGGGACGGGGGGAGGGGGGAGCGCGAACGCGAACCCGCGGGTTCTATGCCATTCGGTCGGTTCGGTGAGTCACGCATCGCGAGCTTCCTGCTGCCAGGCCTGCCAGCCTCTCCCTCCCTCCCTCCCCGCTCACGCTCGCGTCCCACCCTCCGAGAGAGCCGAGCCGCACTGCTCCGCTTCGCTCCGCGCCGCGCCGTACCGTGCCGTGCCGCGCCACGCCACGCTACGCCGCACCACGCCGCGTTGCGCTCGGTCCCCTTCGGTTCGCGTCTCGCGCCACTGTTATCCTCTCCCCTCCCTCCCTCGCCCCGCGTCGTCCCTTCGGTGCCCTCGCTATCCGCCCGGGCTCCCGGCCGATCCCTTTTGTCTGACTGACGTTCGTTCGTTCGTTCGTTCGTTCGTCCGACCGACCGACCGACCGACCGTTCGACCGTCACCCGCAGGGTTAAGGGTCTTCTAAAAAGGATGGTTCTCTTCTCGTCTTCTCTCTCTGTTTCTGTTTCGCTCTTTCTTGTCCATCTCGCCCAACCCCGATGGTGCGTCTTCTTGTCAGCGTCTCTGGTTGTTTTCTTTGTCTACCTACCTCCTTGTCCCGTCTGTCCGTCTCTCTTTCTCTCTCTCTCTCTGTTTGTAGCCCTTCCAACACCGTGTGCGCGCCTCTGTTAGGTGGGTAAGCGGCGATAGCGTTGCCCGCTCGCTGAAAGATCCGAGGCCGCGTTTCAAAAGGAACGTCGCGTATTTTCGGCGGATTGAAAACGCAGCGTGGTGTGCGCGACCCATCAGCTGCCTTCGGGGGAAGACAGGGAAAGAAACCGGAGCAACGGTCCAACGAACGAACGAACGTGTATAATCGCGATGGGTTCGAAACACGGTTCGAGACCCACTCTCTTGGAAATCTATAGACACCGGTCGCGCTATCGATCGCCCGGCAAACTAGTTTTCCTTTAAGCGCGACCAACGTCGCGTCCGACGTGGATCGGCGACCGACGGCCAGCCGGGGGCCTAATTGCATTGAAAATGAACCTGTTACAGACAGCTCTTCGTACAGAGAGACTTCGCGGCTCGCAAAGTACCGAAACTACCGTACGTACTATAATACAGAAACTACAGTAAGTGGTGGCCGCGCTCTTCCCCGGTTTAGCGTCTGTCGTTCTATCCCCACTTAATTAATTCTTGGAATTCGGACTATCCCCACACTCTACCCTAACGTACCACTCGGTCGAGTGAAACGCGAAACAAAACAAGCGATAGGTGACACTTAGGTGATATTTCGGCACATCACGATTGTTTCGGACACGTGTTAACGTTGTTCGAGACGGAGTCAGTCCCTGCGGACTGACACTTTGTTATTCGTTTAGCCGGTGTCGGACACTTTATCGAGTCTGATAAATACACTTGATTTTTATTACGTGTATCAAAAGTACACGTGAAAGAAACTACGATTTATATTACCATAAAAAATATACGTTCGGCTAATACTACGTCTAAAGTTATATTAAATTTTATGTTAAACAACAAATACATATTTACATGTATTAACCTCTTGCGCTGCACGTCGAGAATTTTTTGTCCCAAATAAATTGATCTCTATCCAATGATGTCATACCGACGAGTTCAAAACGAAAGCGACGAATTATTGTATACGGTTTGGTCACTCGTTATGGTCCGCAAAGTCAATTGCAAGATGTTCAAAGTTTCAATTATTGATAATTATCGACGGGCAACTACTTTTATACAGGATAATTTCGATAAATTTTCGTGAAATTTATCACTCGACAATTATTGCTCCGTTATATAATTTATCGCTGTTTATTTAAAAGTATGCGCGCGTTAAATTTAGAATAGTATTTCGAATGGTGTTCAAGTTGAAAAAGAAGAAAAACGTTAAAACGTTAAGATTTCACTCTGCGATCGAGTGTATGTAGCGAACAGTACTGAAAATTTGCCGCACGTGCCCTGCTATCGGTATAACAGTCGACGCTCATCCCCACCCACTCTTTCTTTCCCAGAATACACCTCCTCCCCGTTTAAGCGTCCGCTCTCGGTCCATCCAAACGTGGACGCGTAACTGGACGTAAACATTGCACGCGGTACAGGATCTACGTGCGATCGAAAGAAACCGGCGACGTACGTCGTGGTGTATCGGTCGCGTTCGGGGGAAAAACAAAAAAAGTTCGGCCGACGGTGTCCCTATTTATCATGCGGCCGCGGCCTCACGAATGCATAATGAGCCACTGGGTGGCTCGAATTCGATAAGAGTCGGTTAGGCGGTGCTTCGGGAATGACGTATCGCCGCGCGAGATTAATAGCGGCGGTTGTGTGTAACGGCGGTTGTGTACACACACATACACACACACACACACACACACACACGCGTGCGCGACTACGTTCGCGAGGGGGAAAACCACACGCGATCGCGCGCAGTCGCTGACCGCGCCGGGCGGAATTCTTCCACGCGAAGTCTCTGTGGACGAGCCGCGTCGTCGTCTTCCTCTCGTCTTTTCTCGTCGAACGTAAGGCGTAATCGACGCAAGATCGCCTGGCTTCTGACATTTGAGTTTCACGCTACGTCGAGAGGCTTCGTCGAACCGCGTTGCGACAGATCGGTCGAGTTTCGACACGTTGTTACGTTGCAAGAATGTATATATATATATATATATATATATATATATATATATATATATATATATAAAATTAACTTTAGCTTAGCTGCGAGCGACGAATATACTCGTCGTGCGAGAAAATTAACTACAGCGATACCTTACTCGAAAATTTAATAAATAAATAAATAAATATATATGATTAACCTTCGCTTAGCTGCGAGTATACTCGTCGTGCGAGAAAATTAACTACGATTCCTTACTCGAAAATTAAATAAATAAATAAATAAATATATATAATTAACCTTCGCTTAGCTGCGAGCGACGAGTATACTCGTCGTGCGAGAAAATTAACTACAGCGATACCTTACTCGAAAATTAAATAAATAAATAAATAAATATATATAATTAACCTTCGCTTAGCTGCGAGCGACGAGTATACTCGTCGTGCGAGATAATTAACTACAGTGATACCTTACTCGAAAATTAAATAAATAAATATAATATATATAATTAACCTTCGCTTAGCTGCGAGCGACGAGTATACTCGTCGTGCGAGATAATTAACTACAGCGATTCTTCAGTCGAAAATTAAATCCTTTCACTTCGTGAAAAGTAGAACGTATAATTTGTAAATTTTTATTGTGCTATTAATTCGCTTTGCTGGAATATTTATTTTATTTATATAGGACATTTTTGTAGTTTGAATTTTGGAATATCAAATAGACATCATTCTAGGACGTTTTGTCTAGACTCGAGTTCTTTTTACGTTGTTTCTAAATATTCTCTCGTTGTTAATATCATATTATTATCGATTAATTAATAACATGTAACGAAGTGGAAAATTGAATCAAACTACAAGGGAATGACGCTGGTTTCTTTTTCGAAGAATCATTTTATCGTTCAACTCGATTAACATTGACTAATTATTAATTGATTTATTTATTCGATTTTACGAATGAAAAGAACTAAGTGTTATTTGTAATTTACTTGTGATTCAATTCAATTTTTACAATCGGCAGCTTGTGTTTGACGAGTGTAATCGTCATACGTGAATGTTTCACAGCCGATATCACAGCATTTTTACATCAACAAGTCACCGAGTGGAAAGTTCACTGTCTTGTTCGAACGAAAGTTCTGTAAAATTGTTAAGTAATAATTTCTCAATTATCCGGCCATTTAACACTAAACGTCCGACTCGACGACTTCGAAAATTTGGTCTTGAAATTCTGCGTTTTTTCGTTCACTTAACTCTTTTGTTTGAAAAGAAAAAAAAATCTGATCTTTGTTTTCTTATTATTCGAGTCAAAATTATTTTGCGGATTATTTCCTCCATTAAATTGACAATTAGCTGTCAGTTCTACTTTCGTAAAAAGATCTGACCGATTGCAGTATATAGAAAGTGCCGATACGTTTAATGTTGGACAAAGTGCCACGCGGCGCGATAGCGCTTTCTTGCTTGATCTAATCGCGAGAAATGCCAAGCAACGCAATAGAAATAGATACGAAGTAAAAATTTGCGCAGTATTTACGTTCACGTGGTTTAGGTCTGATCGAAAAGAAAATAATTGAGAGAGGAAGCTTCAATGTGACGCGCTATAATAGAAACCTAACGGCCTTTGTAAACCGAGCGTCGCGTATAGTGCCAAACGCTATAGCGAAATCTGAACAGCGCGATCGCGCTGCGTGGCACTGTAAAACATACTCTCTTATAACCTTAAAAAACCGTGTCGAAACACGAAACCCGCGAAGAGAACGACGATTTTGATAATTATTCATTGCAAACGTTTTCTCATCCATCATTCAAATAAAATAATAGAAATAATAATAGCAATTCGTATTATTACACAAACACCTCGTATGCAAATGTAAAACCTTATATACAAAATCAAAACCTTTCAAATACCATTAACTAAAATGAAATGCATGCAATAAACATAATATACTTTTCTTTCTTTCTTCTTTTCTCTCTTTTTCTTTTTTTTTTCTATTCAGAGCTGGGAAAAGGCCTTGTGTAATTATTCTTTACAAAACATTTTCCATCCACAACTTAAATAAAACAGTAACGATAATTCATATGACGAACCTAACCTAACCTAAACCGTATATACAGATAAATTGAAACCTTTCGAATGCAATTAAATAAAATAAAATGTATATATTTATATATATTATATATCATGTATGTATATATACTATACAATAAAATAAACATAATGTACCTTTCCTTCTTTCTTCTTTTCTTTTTTTTTTTTTTTTTTTTAATTAGGAAAACTCGGAAAAGGCCGAGCCTTGTGTAATTATTCTTTACAAAACATTTTCCATCCACAACTTAAATAATACAGTAACAATAATTCATATGACGAACCTAACCTAACCTAACCTAAACCGTATATACAGATAAATTGAAATCTTTCGAATGCAATTAAATAAAATAAAATGTATATATTTATATATATTATATATCATGTATGTATATATACTATACAATAAAATAAACATAATGTACCTTTCCTTCTTTCTTCTTTTCTTTTTTTTTTTTTTTTTTTAATTAGGAAAACTCGGAAAAGGCCGAGCCTTGTGTAATTATTCTTTACAAAACATTTTCCATCCGTAACTTAAATAAAATAGTAATAATAATTCGTACGACAAGCCTAACCTAAATGTGCAAATAAGAAACAAATAAACCTAACCTAACTTTATATACCTCTGGCACACCATTAAATGAAATAAAATGCATGCAACAAGCATGATACATTCTTCTTTCTCTTTTCTTTTCACTTTTTATTAAACCATAACTAGGAAAAGACGAGGCCTTGTACGATTATTCTTTACAAGCCATTTTCCAGCCACCGTTCATGTAAAATAATAATAACAATAATAATAACGATTCGTATAATAAACCTAACCTAAACCTCACGACGCAAGTAAATTCAAACGAAATTTTCAATTTCAATTTGAACCTGTCGAACGAAATAGAACGTGTGCAACAAACACGATACACGACCATTATCCTTCCTTACTTTCTTTCTTTCTTTCTTTCTTTCTATTTTTTTCCTTCCATTCGGAATTGGGGGAAAGGCACAGAAAGGAGGCGCGCGACAAAGCCCCGGGATTAACGACAAATACGTCCCCTCCCCTCCCCTCCCCTCCTCTGACGCGTTCGAACACCTCGTCGGTGTTCTCCCCTCGCGGTAATCGCGAATATCCCCCTGGCACGGAACGAGGAGAGCGAGAGAGAGAGAGAGAGAGAGAGAGAGAGAGAGAGCGGTCGCCCGTAATACGCGGGATTTTTTGCGCCGCTTAGTCACAGCGAGCGCGCGGCCGATGACGGTTACACGTTTTCGAGCGACAGCCACGTCCGTGCGTGTGTGCGAGACGGGGCGCGTACGCGTACACGCGCACGCACACGAACACGCATACAGAGTGGCTGACGGGGCTCCGCGTGGCAAACGCGGCGGCTCCTCGCGGAGGTGACGTGGCAGAAGGAGAGCCTGGCCACCGCGCGTCGACGTGTTCCAAGGTCTATCGATAGGTGGTTGGCTAATCGAAAATCCCCCGCGAGATTTTTCTTTCCAATTTTTAAACACACACACACACACACACACACACACACACACATATATGTCGAAGCTAACGACGATTCGTGGCGCTAGAAATTCGTTCGAGGCGCCTGGAAACTCGAGGTTCGAGAGCATCGGTCGCAGGGTAGATAAAACGGAGAGAGATGTTATCGGGGAAGTCGGCCGGGCGGACGCGATAACGAGAGAGACTCGATAGAAAGAGAGAGAGAGAGAGAGAGAGAAGGAAAAAAGGAAAGCAAAGCAAGAGGCAAGAAAGGGGGGAGGGAAGGGGAGAGAACGTTAACAAAGAAATTGCCGGCGAGATCGAAAGAACCGGGTGTATCCGGTCAAACCGGGCTCCGCTTCGTTCGAGGAACGTAGGATTCTCGTCGCGTCGTGTCTGGCCGCGATAGCGACGGAACATCGGGAGCGGTCCAACCGCGAACGCGGCTGGCCACGAGCGACATATTCGGAGCGTACGAGGCGAAAACATCGCGAGCCAACGTTCGTTCGTTCGTTCGTTCGTTCGTTCGTCGTGTATGTGCGCGCGTGCGTGTATAAACACACGCGTGTCGCACGTACGTGAGTACGAAAGTTAGCTCGACTTGACAATTCACGAAGGTTAGTCTCTTGGCGGCGCGCGTGCGTGAGAGAGGAGCGCGACGTTAGCTTTTACGGGCCCCTCGGGCCACACGATCGTCGATCGCCGTGGCATGCGGGTCCGCGAGGAGAGAGAGCACGAGAGGTGGAAGTGTCGCACGCAGCGGCGACCAGCTGCTCTCTCCTCACGGTGTGTGCCATAGGGCGTCGTCGCTCGCTCTCCCTCTCTCTCTCTCTCTCTCTCTCTTATCCTCCTTTCTCTATATCCTTTCTGGACGTTCTTGTTCCCCCCTACGCAACAGCCGCGTGCAATGCGTGCGTGCGTGCGTGCGTGAAGCGAAGTTGGCACAAAGGGGATACGGGTGTAGAACGCGAGCGGAGTGGAGAGGCCTTCCGCGCACTGTGGCCGGTACACAATTACGCGGCAACGTCGCGTCGCGGTGTACGTTATCGCCGCGGTCGCCTCGCGGCACCTACACCGATGCAACACGTACGTGTACGTACGTACGAATATCTACAGAAAACGCAGAGGCTGTGTATGCGCGCCACACAGCGTGTACACGTATCTACGTGGATGTGTGTAGTATATGTGTACCTGGGCCCTGCCCGTCGATCCCTCGGGGTTCGCTTCTTCTCGCACGTACACGCGAGAAGCCGAACGAGCGAGCGGACGAGCGAGCGAACGAGCGAGCCAGCCAGCCAGCCGCGGCGGCGGCGAAGCACGGATGCGCCCTGCTTACGTATACACCGGTCCTTCTCTCCGTCTCGTTTCCACCAGCCGGCCCCTCCTTTTCCCACGAGCGAGGCCTGGCAATATAAGCCGAGTAATATTACCGCGGGAAGAGCGGTAAGGTAACAGAGAGCCGCTGCTACGGACCGTTCCTTTCGAGAATTTACGAGCACACCACGGTCCGGGTGCTCGGAGAGTCCGACCCTCCTTCTCTCCCTCTCGCCGCCCTTCGCGTCTCTCGTCCATCGCTCTGCTCCTTCGTGCACTCCCGCTCTCTCTCGCTCGCTCTCTCGCTCGTTCGTTCGTTCGTTCGTGTAGCAGGGTCGTCCTGGTCGTCTCGCGCCCCGCTATACCGTACAGATGTGAAACGGCACCGTGCCACGGACCGTCAGCGTTTCCGTGCTATGCCTGGAACTCGCTATATGCGAACTCGAAACTACGCGCTATCGCATCCGTGCGCGTCCAAGCGATTACCAGACGATGGACATCCTTATTAGCGGCGAAAGGTTTAGGTTATCGATGGTAAAAGCGAGTCGCGACGCGACGCGAGCCTCGTTCAGCGTCCTAGATACACGCGTACACACCTATATATACGTGTACGCTTCCGTGTGTTTGTGTTACTCTTGTAGATTCACTCGGGCGTTTTTAACAGTTGTGCGACTCGGGTGAGCAGGGTGTGTAGCTACTGGAAAAGCTTTCATTGACAGCGAACCTAACGTTGTAAACTTTCGTTTAACAACCTGGCCTGTATCGAATGTGACCGATTTAAAAATCTGATTCGAAGTTCTGCATTCATTGGTTCATTCGCTTCTTTCGTTCTTTTAATCTCTTCGGTCGACTTTAGTCGTTCGGAGATATATATCGCGTTACGCTTGCTTTCGGCCACGCGGACAAGCGCCAAGTGGCTAATTCTTGCTGAAAATATGCGTGATACGATATATGTATACAATTTGTTTTCTTGTTGTCTGAAAGTTTGTGCATTCTTTCCTGAGACATTGAGAATCGACAATTACTTTGCGAAAAGATCTTTACCTCATAGTCGGTCATTTGATAGGTTATGGTAGGAATAGATACATATATATATAAAGTGCCAATACGTTAGAGTTAACCTCTTAGCTACCGAAATTAATTACTATGATTTTTCAAATTCTTTATAAAACAAACTTTGATTTATTCGTTTTGTCAATTTCGAAACTTTAATTTGTTACTTGTTACTCAGGTTTATTCTAACGTAATCGCGCAATGTAAAACAGGACATAAACTTCATTGTTGCACTTTTTTGTACAGTTTCTGTCTGATCCTCCTGCGTCGTATAGAACTATAGCTTCGCGAAAAATTTCGCCGTAGCTAAGAGATTAAGAAAGCAGAACATGAAAACAATTAAAGAAAACAATTAAATTTTTTTATATTTAATTTACAAAATTAGAAATTTATATGTAATTATTTCGACAAAACTAATACTTATCATCCATTATCACTGTAACAATTTTTTTTTCTTGAATTATAATAAATTAATTTGTCATATTAATTAATCGAGATTCAAGGTGTTCTGATAATGACCCTGAAAGCACATCAAAAATGTGCACAACATTTATTTGAACCAGTATAATTCACTGAAAATCATGAAGCGGCCCGATTTCAGACGAACTTTTCGACGAACTGTTTTGCAGTAATGCCGTCCCACTTCAAAATGACATTCGCATTCTGCGGCGAGCATGTGTATCAGCTTTCAAAAAACTTTCCAAAAAACTGACCATGCGAAGGGACACGGCGGATTTTTCGACGATGTTCTTCGAGAAGTATATTTTCTTCGAAAATTTCTAAAACACTTGCCACCTCTTGCGCTGGAATGACGTGCCACGCACGTCGAGAATTGTTCGTCCCAAAATTGCAATATTTTCTCAGTTTTAAGCATATTTGAATATAAAAATAAATAGACCAGGCAAAATAAATAATAAATTTATTACTATTTAGTAATAATTTCTATCCAGTGATATTATACCGACGAGTTCAAAAAGAAAACTACGAATTACTGTATATTACGGTTTGGTCACTCGTTATGGTCCGCGAATCAATTGTCAGCACAAGAGGTTAACCTCTAAGGAATGACGTACTATGCACATCGAGAATTGTGCGTCCCAAAATTGCTATATTTTCTCAGTTTTAAGTATATTAAATACAATCTAGGCAAAACAAATAATAAATTTATTACTACTTAGTAATAATTTCTAACCAGTGATGGTATACCGACGAATTGAAAAAGAAAACGACGAATTGTTGTATATACGGTTTGGTCACTCGTTATGGTCCGCGAATCAATTGCCAGCGCGAGAGGTCAACCTCGTCGAGAATTTTTGTCCCAAAATTGCAATATTTTCTGAGTTTCAAATATATTTAAATATATCCCAGGCAAAACAAATAATAAATTTATTAATTCTTAGTAGTAATTTCTATCCAGTGATCATATCACACCGACGAATTCAAAAAGAAAGCGACGAATTATTGTATATACGGTTTGGTCACTCGTTATGGTCCGCGAATCAGTTGTCAGCACAAGAGGTCAACCTCGTCGAGAATTGTTTGTCCCAAAATTGCAATGTTGTCTCAGTTTTAAGTATATTTAAATATAATCCAGGCAAAACAAATAATAAATTTATTACTTCTTCACAATAATTTCTATCCAGTGATCACATCGTACCGACGAATTCAAAAAACAAAGCGACGAATTGTTGTATATACGGTTTGGTCACTCGTTATGGTCCGCGCGAATCAGTTGCCAGCGCAAGAGGTTAAACGAGAAGACAACTCTTCCAACGGATGGAAAAATTATCCATCGTTATTCTTAGAATACGTTAGATACGTTAGAATACCTTAGATACGTTATTCTTTCACAATACGAACAATTAAAGATTCTATGGAAATTATCCGTATCCGAACACATTAGCAAGTGTCTAATATCCTAAGACTTGCCAGCAGGAGGTATATATATATATATATATATACACGCATGCACGTGCATCTATGTACCTACGTAATTGGAGTGTTTACGCGTCAAAGCGCTCCGAATTGGCCGATACGCGAATATTATCGAATCGTTTACGCAGGGGCTAACACAGCTTCCCCCTCCCCTCTCTCTCTCTCTCTCGCGCAGGTGTACACACGCACGTGCAGACTATGGTTGTGTTGCCGTGCGGCGTGCGAACCTCACTCACCGCACCGTTCACGTTTCTGCGTCGATGGTTCAGCGGCGGCTGCGTTTTCGTCGCGAAACACTCGCGGTTTTCCGCTCGCGCGTGTATCAACGTGATACGTGCACACCTGCGTGCACGGATAAAGAGAGGGAAAAGAAGAGAGTTACCTTGTTGCGTCGACATACTGATATATGTACGCCGGTGTCGACGATAACCGATAACGACCGATATCAATTTGCGCCAATCGACGGTGGCGATTCTCGACGCGGAGACGCGGCTACGCCGAAAAAAATTGGAATACAATTTCGATAATCACCTGGTTCGATCGTCTTCACCTCTTTTAATTATCGGAGAATCTCTCTCTCTCTCTCTCTCTCTCTCAAGATTGACCACCTTTTTCGTGGTTATTCCTTATTTTTTTATATAATATAATGTGTACTATATAATAAATATATATAATAAATATGATATATTATAAATTTAATTCCTTGAACCTTCTAGATGATTAACTCATTTTCATTCGTTAGTACGTATACGTTCAGTTTTCGCGATTTCTTATCACCAGCATTTATATTGTTTTCAAGAACTTACTATTTTCGAGAAGAGAGAGCATTTTCACAAATGTCTCCGAACAAAAATTAGCCGAGGAGATTATTGAAGGTACGACGAGAAAAAAACTGAAAATACCAAAGAAAACAAGAAAAGTTATAAAATTATTGCCCACTACTGGCAATGTTTATGGTTTACTGGACAGTGTTTTTTTCTTTTCTTTACTTTTTGAAAATTTTCTACTTAAATTTAATAAAAGGATAATTGGTAATATTTGTCCTTCCTTGTGATCAAAATGGATTAAAGCATAAAATTTCCACCATGACCGACATTAAAACAGTCGAAAAAAACTTTATAACACAAGCTTTTGTTTGTTTATTTTGCGAAAAATTATTAACTACCAAAACGACGAATTTATAATTTTTCATTGAAACTTTATATATTTATAAAACAATGTATTTTCAGAGACGTGAAAGTAGAAAAAAGAAAAACCAAAAAAAAGAAACTCTGCAATACAACGAAGTACACGAGCTTTTATTTATATATTCTACGAAAAATCGTTTAACACTAGAACCACCAAATTGACGAATTTATATGATTTCCCATTGAAATTCTTACGATAACAGTGTACTTCCAGAGACTCGAATGATCTTTAGCGAAATATATAAACAAAAGCTCGTACACTCTTACGGTATCGTAAATTTCTTCTCGCTCCTTGCACTTTAACCTCTCTCCCTTAAAAATTTTACGTTCTTCGATCATCTTGGTTAGCGTTAGATCTGTAAAAATGCACGGGAAATTTTCACTTCTGGCAAGCAGTGTGAAACATCCATGTATGAAACGAAAGTTATAAATTTTCATATCGTATCGACCGATTTTTATTCGCAGCGTTAACCACCCGAACGTGTATTTCTCATGGTTGTACGAATTATAGTTTCGTTACGTGTATCTTTTATATTAATAAAAATTCCAGAAGCCACCGAGTGTCCGACGCCGGTTTAAACGAATATTTCCCAAGCGTCGGTCCCAGCGGGGACCGACGCCAACCCGAGACGGGGCGGGGCGTCGGTCCGCAGGGACCGACGGCCGTCTCGAACGTGTGTTAACGTTGGGTCGGCAACGGACGCGTCGAACAAATCGATTTCAACCGATGCACGACGCTTCTCGGCGCGGATGACCGGACGCACGCCGTTTCGCCCCCTTCGTTTCCCCCTTCCGGCAATTTTTCACGGCTCACCGTGAGATCCGTGGTGGGGGGGGGAAGAGGGGGAGGGGGGAGGGAGGGGACGCGTGATTTCCAGCCGGCTGCCTCGCGGGGACTTCTTCGGCAGCCGCGGCCCCCCTTTTTTTTCGAATTCCCCGGAGCGTGTTCTCCGGGCGAAACTGGCGCGGGAAAAACGTAACGGGGGCGGCGAGGGAGACAGAGAAAGAGAGAGAGAGAGAGAGAGAAAGAAATGCGAGGACGTCGAGGGTACGATGAATTCGATTTTAAACCAGTTGTTTTTTTTTTGCGAGTGAGATCGATTGCCAGGCACCCGAGACCAGACGATCGACACGTTGAAATTAACGTTCCGTTACCCGTTCCCCCTCCCCCCCTCCCATAATCGATAATCCAGGTTGTTTAAAAACAACAATCAAAAGTGATGTTCTAGAGATCCGGTTCGGTTTCCACGTTGCCCAGAGACGTCTTTCCTTCTTCGAAACGACGAGAGAAAGAAAGCTTCAAAAAAGGACAAAGAAAGAAAAAAGAAAAGAAGGGAAAGAGACGAAGAGGAGGACGAGTGGATGACAACGACACGACAAACGCGATGACGACGCGACACGACGCGACGACAAACGATGAGAAAGACGGGTCTCTCCTGCCGGTCGGAAGGCAGTGTGTGTCGGTGACGGCGAAATGCGACGCGATACGACGCGACGACGCGGCCCGGACTTCGCGGACCCTCACATCCTGTCTATGACAGGATGGCTGATGGCTGGTTGGTTGGTTGGTTGGTTGGTTGGTTGGTTGGTTAGCTGGCTGGCCGGTCTGTCGGTCGGGTTTGCAGCCAGGGCCCTACCCACGGGTACATGTGCCTGTCGCCTGTTCATGCCGCTGCGTGTACGCGCGTCCTCCTCACCCTCCCCCCTCACCCCCCCTTTTTTCGCTTATTCCCGCGCGCGTAGTCTCACGAGGGCCCCGTTCCTGTTACTCTTTCTCTCGCGCGCGCCGAGAGAGCCACCGCAGCACCGACCGTTTTTTTTTTTTTCTTCCTCCTCTCTGGTTCGAGCAGAGCCACCGCGTCGCGGTATCGAATCGTCTCGCCCCACGGGGTACGTACGTACGTACGTACGGACGATAGAGCGTGCGAGACGGAGAAAGAAAAAAAAACGAGAAAGAAAAAGGAACGCGGCAAAGACCGGGACGGAAGACCGGGGAAGAGAGCAAGAGAGAGAGAGAGAGAGAGAGATTGAGAGAAGGGCAGAATAGGGTGGGGCGGCGCTTTCCAATCGCGGAGCGAGCCCCCTCGCGTTCCGACGACGATCGAAAAAGGTGAGACGTGCCGAAGGGGATATAGGCGCGGACAATGAAGCGGACGAGAGAGAGCAACGCAGAGCGACCGAGTTGTCGAGGCCCGACAGAGAGAGCAGACGAGCTAGCGTTGCACGAGAAAGAGAACGAAGACGAGAGAGAAAGACGGATAGAGCGCGACCGGGCAGAGAGAGTGTCGGAGGCGCAGGCAGAAGGAAACGCCGCGGCGCGTCGTGTCGGGACCGGCGGGAGAAAGAGGGAACGAGGCAGGCAAGAACGTGACGAGACGACGAAAGGGAGCCGAGGGGATCGCGGACGCTACTCGACGACGACGACGACGACGACGACGACGATTTGGCAACGGCTTTTATGGCTTTCGTTCGCGATCGGCGGCTGGAAACTCGGTACGTCGCGGTGCACGCGCTTACGCGAACGTACGTACGTATGTATGCGTGTATTTCGGAAACGAGGCCGCGGCGCGCGTAGGTACATCCTGAAAGCGAAGAAAACGCGGCAACGATCGCCAAGAATGGAGAGAGAGAGAGAGAGAGAGAGAGAGAGAGAGAGGGAGGGGAGGGGAGAGCTCGAGCGGCCTTTTGGCCGCGAGACACGTTCGAGACTCGGTTTGGCCGCTAATGTCGGCATTAGGGTCAATAGTACCCGCCACCGAGCGAGCGCACGAAACGAATATCCCTCGCTCGTGAACACACAGCGGCGTCGAATCGTTTATCGCGACCGTCCGACCGGCTAAGAATAACGGCTCGATTACGTAAATCGCGCGCGAAGCGTTCCCCCTGGCGAGCCGTAACCCCTTTCTTCCTCTTGTTTTCTTTTGCTCGAGGCGGATCCCATCCCCCGATGACGATCGAGAGCTCGGCCCGCGATCATTGGTAATCAAATGGAAAATGGTAATTGGAAAATTCGCAGTTTCAAGAAATTATTAACAATAATATGTAAATAACAGTTGCAAATCGTTTATTTTATGAACAATTAAATTTCACCCTCCAAGTATTCTTAGAAACTAGAGGAGGTATTATTTATATTTAGCATGTAATGTTACTATTTATATTAGAAGTAATTATTATTATTATTATTATTATTATTATTATTATTATTAACATTATTATTATTGGAATTCGTTATTACGAATCAGTTATAATCCTATATGATGAAAGAAGCATAAACACACGCCGAGGTCCGCGAGTTCCTAGAAGAGACAAGGTCACAGCCTTTGCCACAAACAACGATCGGACAATTCGAATACGTAGCCGAGAACTGTCATTTTTGAATATGTATACAGTAACGCCCATTTAAGGGTCCGCTTAAGCTCTTGCGCTGGAATAACGTGGCACACACGTCGAGAGTTTTAAATATATTTCAATATAAATAACAGGCGAAAATAAATAATAAATTTATTAGTTGTTAGTAATAATTTCTATCCAGTGATATTATACCGACGAGTTCAAAAAGAAAGCGACGAATTGTATATACGGTTTGGTCACTCGTTACGGTCCGCGAATCAGTTGCCAGCGCAAGAGGTTATATGTAGGGAGATGACTTTCGCGAATCGGGCCGAAATATCGGTACGTGTCGTGTATCACTCGCTTTGTATCGCTGCGAGTGTCACGTTTCACGCCGGCCTTCGGCAGATCGCACGATAAGGTAGCATAAAGCAAAGCTTCTCAAAGTGCGAGGATGATGCCCGTTCACAGAACATTTTAGCAAAACTAGAAAATTAGTCCGAATATTTGTCCCTGACACATGGTAAAATTATATTCGTTAAATTTTCTATATCTATCGCAAAACGGTTTACGCGTCTCTGCGTTCAGAAGTTGTGAAAATATTTGCTCGGGTAACGGGATCGCCAAGTGAAAAAGTTTGAGAAGCATAGGGCTTTTCAATTTTAAGTGGGCAAAAACGTAGACGCTCAACAAGCGAGCGCCAGTGTATATTATTCGATATTATAGTTTGCGGCTTCTCTTTCGAGGGGACGAAAAATGACGAGTAAATACACCGTGCGACTTTTTAAAATCGGCGACGGAGAAATCGCATCCGGTTGTCTCTCGACTAGGGGCGCGATCGGCCGCCGCAGATGAGATCCAAACTCTCGCGGCAAAGACAAGAGCGAGGGCGAGGGCGATGGCGAGAGCGAGAGCGAGAGCGAGAGCGCCTCGTCGAGGGCTCGTGTATTCGCAGATGTACAGCTACCTGCGGGAAACTGTAACTACCGTCAGACTGGAAGTATTAGCCGTGGTAGGGCGGGAGAGTGGAGGGGTGGTGTGGAAGAGAGAACGTGCGAGCCGGCGAGAGCGAGAGCGAGAGAGAGAGAGAGGGAGAGAGAGTGAGAGCAGACCGGTGAGCAGGGAGGAGGGAGAGAGAATAAACTGGGTCAGTGTCGCGGAACTTGAAAACTTCGCTTCCGTAATGTGAGAGCGGCGCTGACTGCCGCCTGGAAGTCGCTTAAACTGCGTTTACGAGTCGGCGGTAGGTAAAACAGAAACACTTCGAGAACTCGAGAGACCGAGTTATATATGTAGTTATATATACACGTATCTGGCTCTGTGTTTTGTCGCGTGTACGTGCAAGTACACCGTGTATACGTATACGTATACGTGTACGTGTGTGTATGTGTGTGTGATGTGCACGCATAAATATACACAGAATGTAGACTACATATATACAAGCATGCAATTGAATTATATAACGCGTAGACAGAGGCGGAAAAGGAAAAGGGAAAGGGAAAGAGAAAGAGAAATAGAGCGAGAGAGAGAGAGAGGGCGAGTCAGGGAAGGAGGAAAAAGGATAGAGCTCGCCGGAGCTCTTGAGTGGAAGAAGAGACACGAATGTACGAAGCACGGAACATACAAACCGAAACTCGCCCCGGCTCTCCTCGCGCAGTGCCGTGAGCCCGAGCCTCGTTTGTTATACCGGCGTTTCCACTGGCGTGCTTCATTGTACACGAGTTTCCTCCCCACGTGCGCGGCCGTATTATATATCGCGCGCCGAGCGTTTCCCGCCACGATTCAATGTCAACCGCTGCTACGGCTCGACTGTACGTCGAACTGGCGCGGCAAGGAACTGTGACGGAAGAGGTCTGGCAAGGTCACGATTCCACGCGTTCGTTCGTTCGTTCGTTCGTTCGTTCGTTCGTCGCGCCGCGGGAGAAAGTTCTCGCCGCGGCAACGTCGTCGAACGATACACGCGGGAAAGAAAACGGTGTATATACGTGCTCTCGGTGAAACAATATCGGTCGCCGACGAAATTTCTGGGGGGATTACCATTCGCGGTCGATCGCGTCCGGGGGCCTTCCGCGTTCCGCGTTTTAATAACCGAGACGTTTGACTGCCGGCGAAACGCCCCCCAAGGGTGGAGGGGAAGAGAGAACGTTCGAGCGACGGCGGGGAAGGGAGAAGGGGGGAGGGGCTGGAGCGCGCGATACGACGGATAAGAGGGAAGGGAAATGCGCGCCCACGTACATAAACGCGCGTACGTATGTATATCGTGCACGTAAGCCTGAAAACAAGGTGGCGTTAGCGCTTGTTGACGCAGATAAACCGACCGCCGCGGCGTAACGCTGTATTTATAGTCTCTTCTTTTCTCGTTCGCGACTTTATCTCTCTCTCTCTCTCTCTCTCTTGTTTATTCTCCTCGAGACTTGTTCAAAGTAGAATTCTCCTTCGAGAACTGTCAAAGAACAAGTGGTGGCGATCGCGCGGGAAATATTCGCGAGAGGAATCTATATCGCGAGGCGGCCGATAGCCAGAGCTAATTATTGCTCGCGCGCTCCGCGATTTCGATTTCCAACGTTCCGTGGGGCATTCGTGTCCAATGGGATTGGCGCACGAGAACGAGACCGGGGTTCGTGTGTTCGATAAAACGCGATCGTTTCACGAGCCAGCCGGCTTGGCCTGGCTGGCTGGCTGGCTGGCTGGCTGGCTGGCTGGTTCTCTACACGCGAACGTGATCGCGCGGCTAAAAATTGGGGAGAGCGCGAGAGGGAGCGTCGGTTAAAAAAGGGGCGATGAGATCACGGTGAGTCCGCAAAACCGTCTCTCTCGCAACCTTACCTCGCAACCGGCCGCTCGAGTCAGTCGCAGCAGAGCTCTCACCCGAGGGTCTAAATAACCTCTGGTATATATCGAACCGTTGCCAGAGAATCCGCGGAACCGGCGGAGGTGACCCGCGAGCCGCCAGCCACGAACGTCTCTCTCCCAACACATCGTTCGCGTTTTCTCGTTTAATAAACCAACGAAACAGGGGGGAGGGGGCAGGGGCAAGACGAGCCGGGCCCCAACACGCTTGATAGAACGCGATGCACGCTCGCGTTCACACGTACGCACGCGTACATACTTCACGGCTCTCTCTCTCTCTCTCTCTATATATATATACACACACACACACACACACACACACATGTATATTTATAAAATAACAGCTTACAATTGCAGTGCGAGGGTGATGCTGGCGAAGAGATACGAAAGAACGAAAAATCGAGTAAACGGAAAGGACAAAGTCGCGAACGCGTAAGATGGTGTTGCTTTCTTTTCCCGGCGCGCCTCTCGATGTACCGATCTAGCGTCGGTTCCCCGGCGTCCTCGCCGACCCTCGTCACTGCGAGGTGCGAGGTAGAGCGTAGATCGAGGGAGTCTAACCAGGGGCAGGGTGAAGGGAAGGTCGAAGAAGAGGGTGGACGACGAGGCTGTCTCGTGGGGTGAGGCTTGGCGCGGCAGTGGCGCGGCCTGGCCGGCGAGGGGGAGGAGGAGGAGAAAGGGGGGACGACGGGGTGGCGATGGAACAGGAGACGAGGGGTTCGGCCAGGGGGAGGCGAGTGGGAGGAGAAGGAGGATAGGGCAGGCCGTTATTTAGCCGACCGCGCGCGCGTCCCTTCGCTCGCGACCCGACTCGCCCTCGAGCGAAGCTCGCCGCGCCGCTGTGTTCTGCCGCCCCCTCATCGCTCACGCCCGACTCGACCACCTCTGCACCCGCCGTCGCTGCCGCTCTCTCTCTCTCTCTCTCACTCTCACTCTGCTATTCGACAACCAGAGCTCTCTCTCTCTCTCTCTCTCTCTCCCCACACCCTTTGCCCTTTTCTCCCTAGCTATCGACCTTCCCTCTTTGTCTCTCACGTCCTGCCGATCGTTCGCTCTTTCTCCACCGCTTCCTTCTCTATTTCTCTCTCTCTCTCACTCTCCTTCACTTTTTTTTCCTCCTTTCTTTCCCTCCGCTCTTTTTTCCCCTCTTTTTTCTTCTAGCCGTCGCTATCGTCGTCCTCGTCTTACCGGCTAACTCGCGCGTCCGTCCATTCGTCTCTGTTCCTATTGCCCTCGTCTCTTCGGGACGACGGGCTCTTCACGGCTGCCTTGACTCTCTATCTCTCTCTCTCTGTCTCTGTTTTTCATCCCGACTTCTCTTTTTTCTCATTCTCTCTCTCTCTCTCTTTCTCTCTCTCTCTTTCGCAGCTCCCCGTCGTCCTCGATCCACCGCGTCTCGCTCGACCACGGTCACTTTTTCTCGTTCGCTCTCTATCGTTCGTACTCTCGCCGTGCGCGCACCGTGTTCCACCACGAGAGTGGAAAACCTCGAGACTCGTTCGTCCACGACCGAGGCTCCGGACGCTGGCCGTCCCGTCCGTCCGTCCGTCGTTCGCCGAAATCCCGTGCTAATTAAAGCCCGCCTCGATGCCCGTCGCCGACCGGGACGACAGAGGCGTCGCTTTCTCTCTCTCTCTCTCTCTCTCTCTCTTTCTCTCGTTCACTCTTCGCCGCCCTTCGCCGCGCTCTCCTCGCGTCGCCGTCCGTCCCAATCTCTTCCTCCATCTCCGTTCCGCGCGTCCTATCGCCGTTCACCATCTCTCTTCGTCGGCTTTTGCCGGCGTTCCCTCATTCCGCTCGGCTCCGCGCGGCCGGTCGCGCCAAGGAGAAAATTAAGAAGACTTCGAAGCCGGGGCTCCTTCGGGTCCATTGTGCCGCCGCCGTGTACGCGAGAGGAGACCTCCCTCTCTCTCTCTCTCTCTCGTCGTCCCCGCGCGTGTAACGGTACTCGCGCGGCAGACGACCACCACTCGCGACGTCTTCTTCTCTCTTCCCTTCTTCTTCTTCTTCTTCTTCTTCTTCTTCGTCTTCTTTTTTTCTCTCTCTTTTTCTCTCCCCTCTTTCTGCTCTTCGCCCAGCTGTCTCTCTTTGTGTGTTGGACTCGCGGGTATCGCGTGCACACACACACACACACACACACACACGGATCCAGCGGCTGCCGCCGACGAGTTCGAGGACTCGACGCGATCGCTGCTCGCACACACACACACACACACACACACACACACACATACGCTACGCTGCACGCTATCAGACGCCATCCGACGTTCGCGTACGTGAGCGAGCGCGATCCACTGTGACGAGCAGCGCAGACGGTGTATATACAGTGTGGGGTAAAAGTAACGCGGAAAAGAAAAAACTAGGAGAAACTAGGGGAATTTTATGAAACGTTGTCAGGCACGAGTGTATGGACCAGGGATCAAAGTACCAACAGGATGAGAGCGCAGCAAAAAGAGCTCGCAGCTCGTGAAAATTAGGGGATACTTCGAAATGAACACGAAGCATTTGACACTTTTTTCTTTTTTTTCTTTTTGTTAAAAAAAAGAACACCAGAGAAGTCGAAGAAAGTTTATCCTTTTTCGTTATGAAAGAAAACCAATTTTGTTCACTTTGAAATATCCATTAACTTTTTGACTATTATTCCGTATTTACAAGTTCCCGGAGCGGAAGTCTTGTTTATGCGAAACTGTAGAGTAAAATTCTTAATTTTTTGCTTCTCTTTCGTTGCGACTCGATCGACGCGTGTACCTCGCAGCGTAGCGTGCAAGCTCGCGATAAGACACGTAATCAAGATGTGAATCGAAGCTCTTAACTTTTCTTCTCTCTCTCTCTCTCTCTCTCTCTCTCTCTCTCTCTTTTCTGAGAAAATCAATCGCGTAACGATGAGATTTTCGTCAATTTGGAGAGACTGCCTGCGACGTTACGTTGCAATTAAATAATTATACAGCTTTGCGAAAAGCTTTACTCGAACGAGACAACAGACATTCACTCGTCGGTGTGAAAATGTTGCAATAACATTGAGTGTTGCTGCACACCGGTCACCGCATTTGCACGGAGTATCCTCACGATTCGGATTCGTTTCACGCGAATGAGAATCGCGTAAATAGAGCCAATCAGTGCCCGAAAGAGAACAAAACGTTGAAACGAGAGAAGCTGTTGTAGAGTTATAGAGACGTGTGTTTATTTCGCATAGGTTAACAAAAAAAAAAAAAAAAAAAAAGAAAAAAAAGTAATAACATCGGAGAAGGTAAATTTCAAATTTCAAACTTCAAAACAAAATTAAGAAAGAAGAAAGTAAATTTTACTCATTGGGGTTTTCACACTGCGCAACTCGAAGCGATCAACCTTTCCTTTTTTAACACTTTACCGACCGGTAGCCTATTAATCGGTCAACATATTTTAACACTTTACCGACAAGTAGCCTATTAATCGGCTAACTAACATATTTTAACACTTTACCGACAAGTAGCCTATTAATCGGCTAACATGTTTTAACACTTTACCGACCGGTAGCCTATTAATCGGCTGACTAACATATTTTAACACTTTACCGACCGGTAGCCTATTAATCGGATAATTATTCACCGCTAACACTTTACCGACCGGTAGCCTATTAATCGGATAATTATTCACCGCTAATACACGGTCGGTAAAGTGTTAATTTCAACAAACTTGTTAATGTCGATTTCCTCGCCGAAGTTTTCGTATGAATTTTTCTTGCTGCATCGTGTTGAAATTTGAAAGCTCGTGTTTCGGATCGATCGTTTACGATGTATTATTCTCTGGCCTGGCGTGTAATCGCAGATCGCGCGAATTGATACAAAGCGTGTAAAAAAGCACCGCGTAAATGGTGTTATAATTTACGGCGTAAGGACAGAGACTCGCGTAAAAAAAAAAAAAAGTGGTGGGAGTAGTATAATACTGTACCGACTGTTTCGTGTGGCGCGCTTATACAGGGTGAATAGAAAAAAAAAGGTTTCGTAAAGTTTCTAGGTTAGGATATTACTCGCCAGAGAAGAAAAGTCGCCAACAAACGTGAGTCGAAAAATTCGTAGTTTTAGTAAAGTGAACGAATCGATCGTTTTGTTTCGGTTGAACAAACGAATTTTTTCGCTCTGAGAACTATCGTACTTGGTATAAAATCGTTTCTTTATCTAATTAGAGGAGGCTTTTCCATTTCTGCGCATACTTGACACTGCTTTCGTATCAAAGAATAACTCTTTCAAAGATTCCCGGATTTCTAATCTTTTCGCAGGCATTTCAAAACTCATTCATAACCTCAAAACCAAAGAAAAAAAAAGGAAAAATCGTTTATAACTTTGAAACTATTAATTCTTCGACACGCGTTTGTTAGGACTTTTTTCCGTGTTTCAGCGAGTACTATATCTACACTACGTAGAACAGTGGTTGTCGACCGAGTGGGCGTTTTTTTCGCCCACTCCCCGCCTAAGCATCTCTAAAACCCTATAACCGTACGCAACCCATTCCTGTGACGTATTAATTCTTATCGTTCAAAAAGTGAATTCGTGAATTTCTGACGTGAAGGAAGCCTATTAACCTACCAAGGTCAAACAGATTTAAACTTGAACACGATATGAAAGAATTAGAAAAATTAGAAAGTTATTTAAAGGAACGGAGAAAATTCTCGAATTGCTCCCCCCCCCTCGCCTAGAAAATCAAATTACTTTCTTACGGAGCGTGACGTGAGCCCCACGTTGAGAACCACGGGGCTTGGAAGTTGTGAACTTCTATTTTAAGATTATTATACATATTCTTCTCTTATATATATTATCAATTATATATTATGATATAATACATATTATATACAAGAGAATGATATAATAGATGTATAATAATTTTCATATTCATTTTCGAATGTCCCCTAATTTTTGTGAGCAGTGTATATAGAGGGTGAATAGAAAAAAGTTTTATATATATATAATATAATTAATATATAATTAATAATATACATAATATAATATGTATGTATTTTATACATATATGTGTGTGTGTGTGTGTATGTATATATATACATAATATAATAAATGTATGTACATATATATATATAACTTTTTCTATTCACCCTCTAAATGCACCGCTGACAAAAATTAGGGGACATTTCGAAACGAACACGAAGCGAGAAAAAAAAAGAAAAAAAAAGCGATATTATAACTTTGAAACTATTAATTCTTCGACACGCGTTTGTTAGGACTTTTTTTTCGTGTTTCAGCGAGTACTATATCTACACTATGTAGAACAGTGGTTGTCGACCAACTTTTTTTCGCCCACTCCCCGCCTAAGCATCTCTAAAACCCTATAATATTTGCCCGATCATGGAAATATCGATGCGCAAGCTCAATTGTCGCATTTCTTTCGAGATATATTGAAGCGAGCCCCTAATTTTCGCGAGCACACATTCCGATTTGTACACTTTGGCCTGCAGACAGCGTCAGGCACGTAGTGACGAAGGACTAATTCACTAAGAACGTCTCTCGTTCGGCATAAGAGCGAAGGTTCATCGACGAGCAGTCTCTCTCTCTCTCTCGAGGGGGAGGGAATGCTCGTCGGGCTGCGTCGGCTTCGTCTCGCACTGTACACGCGTAGAAAAGAACGCGGCTAAGCGCGACGAGCGAGGCGCCCGCCGAGATAAACTCGCGCTCCCTGCCTTTTATCTAGATACATTCCTCGCGCCCCCTCTCGCGAGACCGCGCTCTCCCCCCTCGTCTTCCTCGTCGCCTGTTGTCGCGAGCGGTATCGTGTGGTATCGCGTGTGCGCGTGTACGCGACAGAGGATGTCGACGAGATACGTTCTCACCGTCGACGAAACGAAAAATGACGAAGACGAAGAGGAAGACGCGAACACACACAGGGGATCGACGATGGCCGAGAGAAATCGTCGATGCGCTCCTCGTCTCGTCTCGTCTCGTCTCGTCTCGTCTCGTCTCGTCTCGTCTCGTCTCGCCTCGCCCCGGAACCGCGGAGTTTATCTGCGATGGCACGAGCTTTCTTCCTGTTAGCCGGCTGCGATTCGATTGAACGCGGCCTTCGTGGATTTTTCCGCTGCGGTCGGGGCCCCCTTCGGTTCGCGGATACGCGCGTGTTAACTGTTTTCTTCTTTTTTTCTTTTCGCGCCAGGAACGGTTTCAACGCTGTCCACGACCAAATAAAACATCCATCGGTGACCGAAATGACAAATTTATAGTTTTTGTCAGGAATTGTACAATCGTGCGATATAAATTGTACAAGAAGTAAATCGTAGAAATTGTAGAATTTCTGGTAAAGAATGTGGAAATACACAAAGCGTGGAATTTCAACCGGGAACATCAACACTACCAAAATGGTCAAAATGACAAATTTATAATTTTTGTCAGAAATTGTACAATCGTGCGATATAAATTGTACAAGAAGTAAATCGTAGAAATTGTAGAACTTTTGGTAGAGAATGTGGAAATACACAAAGCGTGGAATTTCAACCGGAAACATCAACACTACCAAAATGGTCAAAATGACAAATTTATAATTTTTGTCAGAAATTGTACAATCGTGCGATATAAATTGTACAAGAAGTAAATCGTAGAAATTGTAGAACTTTTGGTAGAGAATGTGGAAATACACAAAGCGTGGAATTTCAACCGGAAACATTAACACTACCAAAATGACAAATTTATAGTTTTTGTCAGAAATCGTGCGATATAAATTGCACAAGAAGTAAATCGTAGAAATTGTAGAATTTCTGTTAGAGAATGTAGAAATACACAAAGCGTGGAATTTCAACCGGGAACATCAACACTACCAAAATGGTCAAAATGACAAATTTATAATTTTTGTCAGAAATTGTACAATCGTGCGATATAAATTGTACAAGAAGTAAATCGTAGAAATTGTAGAACTTTTGGTAGAGAATGTGGAAATACACAAAGCGTGGAATTTCAACCGGAAATATTAACACTACCAAAATGGTCAAAATGACAAATTTATAGTTTTTGTCAGGAATTGTACACTCGTGCGATATAAATTGTACAAGAAGTAAATCGTAGAAATTGTAGAATTTTTGGTAGAGAATGTGGAAATACACAAAGCGTGGAATTTCAACCGGGCACATTAACACTACCAAAATGGTCAAAATGACAAATTTATAGTTGTTGTTAGAAATTGTACACTCGTGCGATATAAATTGTACAAGAAGTAAATCGTAGAAATTGTAGAATTTCTGTTAGAGAATGTGGAAATACACAAAGCGTGGAATTTCAACCGGGAACATTAACACTACCAAAATGGTCAAAATGACCAATTTATGATTTTCGTTAAAAATGGTACAATTATATATTTTAATTTTTGCTAGAAATTTTCGTATAACTGTACGACTTTTGTTAGAAAATGTAGAAATACACAAAGCAAATTTCAACCAGAAGCATTAACACTAGAACTACCAAAGTGGCCAAAATGGCCAATTTACAGTTTTTGTTGAAAATTGTATAATTGTGTAATCCTGTTGTTAGAAACTGTACACCTTTTTTGTTAGGAAATGTAGAAATACACAAAGCATGGAATTTCCAGCAGAAACGTTAGAACTGCCACAAAGTGGTCAAAATGACCAATTTATAACTTTTCAGAGAAATTGTACAATTGTACAATTTCTTCTTAGAAAATGTGGAAATACTTATTACTTTATAAAATTACTATATAAAATAAAATAATGCCCATTTTCAAACGTGAAATATCCATCAGAAACGTCAACACTAGAATTAATTGGCACCAATTCGACTGATTTATAACTTTTTGTTACACGCTTTATACTTTATAAAACAGTGTATTTTCGAAGATGTAAATAGCTTTTCGTAAAATATATGAAAGCTTGTAACTATAAAGTTCCTCTATATTTTGGACTTCGACGTCCCCGATGGAGATTTTCAGAATTTGTACTTTGGCCCTTGACCAATGTATCTCGCGTATGACGAATTCCCAACAACGTCTGTCCCTTTTCGAAAAATCGATAGAGATCTACGGCCTCTGGTGTTGTTTCTTTTTCGCGATTATCGTTTTCGAAGATTGTACCCTCGGACTGCAAGAATAACGAAGGAACGTGACATTCCTTTGAAGTATCGCGACGAGTAAAAGTAACGTCGTAAAATCGACTGTACGACAATGACTCGAATTAACGCCGAATTAACATTCTAACACTAAATAATTCAAACTGAATGTTCAACGATTTTGCGAAAAGAAAATGAAAAAGAATCGTACAACGATAGAACCTCTGCTATTTTGAAAGTAGAGATTTCAATCTTCAAATCGGTCGTGGAAAAAGTTTCTCCTACTATGGTATAGCATTTTCTATATTACACTCGGAGTGTTACAGCATTTTTCTATATTATGACTTATGGTACTTCCGAGACGAAAAGTATCCGCCCGCTTCGAATCGTTCGAGGCATCGAGCTTCAATCTTTCACGCTCCGAACTATTTTTTAATTATTTCTTTCTTTCTTTGATAATTAATATATGATATATACCATTACATGTAATGATACGTATAATATGATATAGTATATATCATATATTATATATATATAAAATTAATCGCATTACGATATACATCATATCATATTATATCATATAATTAAATATATATATATATTGGTAATTAATATAACTGATGATTTAAAAATATAGCGTGACTCAACGCAAGAGTTCCTGCGATAAAAGAGTTCCCGAGTCACGCTCGATAAAGGGGTGCAAAGGTTCCGAGCCAAATCTCCCGCTTCTTTCTGCAAAATTACATGACTGTCTCGCACTGTTTAGCGTTCCGAATATCAAGGAGAGGTCGCCGTAAGGAATGTCGTCGAACGCGTTGAAAAGCGCACCACCACCTGGACGAGAAAGCGTTTCTCTCTCTCCAACCCTCCCTGCCCCACCCCCGCGAGACGATCATCGTTGCCTGTCTCCTCATTTACATTGCGATTTATCCACGCTTTTTCCCCCCCTCTCGCGAGCAAATAAAGTACTAATTTCAGAAGAGTTTCAGTCCCCGCGGAGTGCTAGCGCTCGTCGTTCATCGTTACCATCACTCTCTCTCTCTCTCTCTCTCTCTCTCTCTCAGCTCCGTCGTTTCACCAAAGATTTCCACGAGGATTTCTCTTTCGAGCCAGCTGCGGCAGAGACGCGTCTTCCGTGGAAAAAGCAGAGCCGAGGGGTGGGGGAGGAGGTTCTTTCTCTCGTTTCACTCCCTCCCCCCTGCCCCTGTATCCGCCGCCTGTATTTAAACGGGCCTCGACCGTGGAATCGCGTACGAGGCCACGTCTTCCGTCTCGTTTGCCGCGCTTTATACCTGCAGCCTGCTGGTGTGGCGACGTTCGGTCGCAACCCCGCTGGCTGCCTCGAGCCCCCCCGAAACAACCGATGCCCGCCACAATTACTATGGCATCGTTTTTGCTGAGGAGCGATTTATTTATTTGTTTCACGCTGTTTAGCGTCGTGGCATCGGTTCGAGGCACCTCTCCTCCTCCTACTCCCAAGACACTCGACAACGTCGAGGTGACAAAAGTCGAGGGGAAAAACCTCGCGGGGCAACTCTGAGTTTAGGTTATGTTCGTTGCCGCTTCCGCGATCGACAGAGGGAGGCACGGGGCAGGGGGAGAAACTCGTTTCGATTTCGTCTTCTTTCCGAAGAAAGCCATGGAACTCGCGTTTTTTCTGGCTATTTTCGCTTTTTCTTCTTCTTCTCGCTGTTAGCGTGGCTAGCGAGTCTCGCGCGAATTCTAGGAATTTTCGTCTGTTTCCTCTTTTTTTTTCTGCTTTTTCTCTTTTTTATCGAACGAGTTTACCTGCATCGGCTTAGCTTTCAAGCTTCGACACTCGGGATCGATACAGGATCTTCAGTCGTGTTCAATTTGTTATAAAAGGAAAGAAGAAATGAAAATTACTCTCGATCGATATTTAGGTTTTATCTCGGGGTTAGGAAATCATGATCGGTGAAGAACTTGCCAATGAATTGCATGCAGATGTCTTATCCGATTGTCCGAGTGATTTCGAAATATATCGTAACGAGTGTGGGAATTGATAGTTCATCGCGGCAGAGCCATTTCGCGGCGAAACCTTGGTGATTGTTACGCAGTTTATCACACCAAAAAAAAAAAAAAATTACTAACAGTAAGATATATTACGTGTATAAAATATAATATTATATGAGACGTAGGCGATTGCTATACAGCTTGTCACCAAAAAAAAATTACTAACAATAAGACATATTACATATATAATAAAAATATAATGTAATATAGTACAATATAGAGGTGATTGTTATGCAGTATCACACCAAAAACAAAAAATTACTAACAGTAAGATATATTACGTGTATAAAATATAATATTATATGAGACGTAGGCGATTGCTATACAGCTTGTCACCAAGAAAAAATTACTAACAATAAGATATATTACATATATAATAAAAATATAATATAATATAGTACAATATAGTACAATATAGAGGTGATTGCTGTACAGTTTATCACACCAAAAAAAAATTACTACCAATAGGATACATTACGCGTATAAAATATATATAAGAGACACACAAAGTATATTGTAAGTTATTATGTAGATTGTTTCACTTTCATACTCAATTACGACGAAACGTGCAAAAAGAAAAAAAAAAGAAAAAAAAAAAAGAAAGAAAAGAATCAAAAGCTGCGGGGACTCCGGCGACCTTGCGACTTTTACGAGCGTTTCCACCGCGAGAGAGCTCGACCTTCCTCTCCTCTCTCACTCGTGCTGGCCCGGCGGCCATTTCTGGAATTCCAATTAATCTCGCGTCGTTACGCGTTAAGTACGCGACCGCCGAACTCTGGCGCGTTATCGCCACCGTTCGGGAACAAAAAAAAAAAAGAACCGCCTCGTGTAAATTAACCCGAGCGAATCCGGGCCTTCAGGAAACCCTCATCCTTGTCGAATAATTGGCAAACGCGATTAGAAAGAGGACAAGTGAGTATGTATGCGCGCGCGCGCGTGTGTGTGAAGTGAAACTTGGGAGAAGAACATTTCCTAACGGATCTCTCTCTTCCGCGGCACGTGGAAAAATTTCGCGAGACTCCCATTTAATTCGAAGGGAGTGGGTGAAATAATTACTTGGTACTCGCGATATTTGGAAATAAATCTACAAAATTCTCGCGAATTTTTCTTTCACTGCCGATACTTTGCCAAATATATATATATATATATATATATATATATATATATATGCTCGTAAAACTTAGGGGAAATTTCGAAATGGATACGAAGCGACGAAAACGAGGAGCATTCCGATTTCTTTCTTTCGCTGTACATTAATTTATCTAATTTACTTTGAAGTATTGTAAACACAAATGGACGCGCAACATTGAAAACTAGTCGAGTTCAAAGGGTCGAATGCTCCTTTTTTTTTCGTCGCTTCATATTCATTTCGAAATTAATTTTTATGAGCAGTGTGTGTGTGTGTATATATATATATATATATATATATTTCCATCGATCAGCGTCGTTGAAATCGAATCGAAACTCGCGGTGACCGAGTAACGAGCAGAAAGAAGAATTTTTAGCGCGACGCAGTTTCGAGAGCCTTTTCGAACTCGATTTGTTCTCAGCTTTCAGTTGTTGTTCAGTCCTTTTTACAAAAGGCCCACTTGTTATTTAACTCACAGATAAAATTAACTAATGCACAACAAATTCAATGTTTCTTGTCATTACATTGTCATTAAAATTAATATATTAATTGCATTATCAATTGATAATAATATCAACGATATAATTATTGATTATAATGATATGACCAATGACATGGTAACACTAATCGATGACATGGTTATTAATTGTAATGATACAACCAATGGTTAATCATATTATCAATTATACAATAATATAATCAGCGACATAATAATAATAATAATAATAATAAATAATATTGTAATATTGTAAAAATTATGGAAAAGAAAACATTATTAATAGATTCATTAATTCTCTCTGTTTCGAAATGTGAATGTTTCCCGATGTAAATATCCATTTTTCAGAATTTTCAGCGACTCGATTCGATTATTAAATATTATTATTAATTTTAAAATAATACTTTGTTACTAACTGAAAATCGTTATTGATTAAACGTTTATAGGTTAGAGTCTAACCCTTCTATAAACGTTTATAGAGTCTAATTAATTTTAAAATAATACTTTATCACTAAATGAAAATCATTATTGATGAAACGTTTATAGATCAGAGTCTAACCCTAATATTTATAGGTTAGAATCTAAAGTATCCGTTCGCATTTGCGCAGGATTTAACGATTGGCTCTCTTTTAACCTCGATACAATGAAAGTACAAGGAAAAAAAAAAAAAAAAAAAACGTGTCTTCATAATTTTCGAGAATGCTAATGATAATCTTCGATTCATACGATTTGCATCACATCTGCAAATCTGCGGATTGTCAGTGCTCGAGCCGTGAAGTTCAAAGTCGTTCAGGACGAGTGAAACTTTCGTCATACGGATGGAACCTTTTTCCCCTCGTCTTCTTCTTCTTCTTCTTCTTCTTCTTCTTCTTCTTCTTTTTCCTCTTTGTCGCGCGATAAGTTGCGTCGACCTTGATAAACGCGTGTATCCCTTCGCGCGGCGAGGTGGTTCTGCTCGTTAATTATTCGAGATTACGGGGGAAAATGCAGCAACGAAAAAAAAAAGGAGGAAAAAAAAGTTTCGCGCGCCGCGAAGGGAAGGTAGGTAGGTAGGTAGGTAGGTAGGTAGAGAGAAGGCGAGGTCGACGAGGCGAGGTCTCGCCAGGGAACGTCGATGGCGGGCAACGGTGGCCGTCCAGCCGACAAACAACCGCCTCTCTACACGCTCGCGACTATGCGGGCACGGATCGATCGAGGGCCCAGTCCCTTCTCGCGAACGCCACGGCCGAGAGAGATGAGAGAGAGAGAGAGAGAGAGAGAGAGAGAGACGACCGTCTTTAAATTTCACGCGAGAGAGACCGGCAGCCACGTACCCGCTCGCCTTTAGGGCCACGCTCCTTCGTTCATCCCGCGAGAGATCGCGCAAGATCATCGGCCGACGTCGGTTAAACGTGCTTCACGTCTTTCATCTTTGGCCATCATCGACGCGCAAACCTGAATCAAACAATGAATTCGAGTCGAGTGTGTTTCATTTCGCGATTGAAACGAACAATTCGGCTGGCGCGCGTTAACGTACGAGGGGGTGTAGTTACGCATCAACATCCCCTATATATATATATATATATATATAAAACAGGTCTAGCTGTTAACTCGAACATTTCGATATTTGTACGACGTTTGAACGCGCACGTGCTACTTACAAGTGAAAAACAACTGGTAATGTGCGTACGAATTTTGATGCGGATCTTAAATCCGTAATCAACCCCCTCGATAAAGCTTCGTCTTTCGCCGGTGAACGCGAACGTAACTTCATCCTCGGACGAAGGATCACAACGGTTGAATTTTGCCGTGCGATGCAACGAATCGGTAGGAAGGTATCACAGTTTGCTGCTTTCTGGTTGCACGTTTTTCTGGCGACAACGAAAGCTTCGCGAAAATTGTTCCGCAATTGTAACGTTGCACGGAAATATTTCGAGACAGGGGCAGACGCGTAAACCTACGTCGCGAGTTTTTACGACAACGGCGATTCTCTCGTCGTCTGTCGTTCTTCGAACGGACGACGCGTTTTCTCGCCGCGATTCCTCGATTACCGCTACCAAGTACAAATCGAAAGGAAATGCCTAGCCTGAGAGGACTTTTTATCCGAAGACTTGGTCGTAACTGCGACGGGACTGTCTTTGCGATACTTTTGTAAAATTTGTTTCTCGCCAACGAGTTAGGCGAGAGTCGGCGATCGAGATGTGTCTTTCCCCGTTTCTATGAACAGTAAACAATTAATTTCTATAAACGACACGAATTCCAAACTGGTACACCCAACTCGTGCGAAAGGAGAACTTTTTATATCATTTGGAGATTCGGTACCATAACCTCACTTTCATCATCGTATAACAGCTTTCTGTCTTTATTAAACAGTCGTATAATGCATAATAAGTACAACAGATGACGTTGCGAGACGATACTAACCTCAGTAGTAATGTAAATGAACAAGTAATTAACCCTCAACTAATAAAGTAATTAAAAGAGATACGATTTAAATCAATTGACAAACTAACGACAAAAATTAAATACAAAGAATGTAGTAAAAAAAAAAAATTAACTTGATAATAAATTAAATTTATTTAATTCAAAACCTGCAATTTTTGTAAGATGGTATTAAAATTCGATAAATAACTGAGTGAATCTAAAGTTTTCAATGTGTTACAGATACGTGACGGAATTTCCAATTCCACAGCCCGTTACTGATCTTCCGAAAAGCTGCAGACTTTTGTTCAGATGGTATTAAAATTTAGCAAATGACTGCGCGAGTCGCGGATACGTGTTACTATAGACCATGGATAATCTTGGCTTCGTCATTATTCCGAGAAAAGCACAAAAATTGACTGCCGCGTGACGGATACGTGACGCCATTGGCGAACGGCGGCGCGGCTCTAGCCTTTGAAGCTGAATGCTCGGGACTCGCAGCGTTCTGCCCGAGTTGTGAGAATTTCGCTAACAATATCGGGTAGAAAAAGGGGCGAGGAGAGTCGGTAGCAAGTAGCTAAAAGAGACGACGTCCGGCCACGCGGTGGAAGAACTTCCCTTGTCCCTCGTTCGACTTCCACCCTCGTCCCACTATTTTCCTTTCCTTTCCTCTTTGCGCCTCGCCCCGCCTCGCCTCTTACGGCTCCTCTTCTCTTACGGTTCCGTTCGATCCTTCCGAGAAAACAGCCCGACAGCTCTGCGTGCCTCTCTCTACCTACTCTACCCTGGTCGTCGACTTAACGGCCGCACCTGCTGCCGCCTCGTTTCGGCCGAGCCAGCCGCGCGCCAATTTCTTCCCTTCGACGTTCTTGGTCCCTGCCGCGCCAGAGGAGACCGTATTTCCGCTCGGCGAGCGCGCTTCCCTTTTACACAACCTCCTGGAAATCCTCCTTCGACGGTCGACGCCGCCGTGGCGAGCGGGGAGAGAAGGGCAGGCTTGGCCGCTTTTAAGCTCGATGAACACCGGGGGCTTGAACACCGGAAGCGTAATCGCGAAAAAGAAGAGATCCTCCTTTTGCGTCCAACGTTCTTCTCTTACCTACTTCCACCTCTTTTTCTTCTTCTTCTTCTTCTTCTTTTTTTGTTTCTTGCTTTTTTAAATGAGAAAATTCGCTTGGAATCACAGGTCGAGGAGGATTCGGTTTCGAGACCCCGCGGTATCCGCGATCAAGATCGCGAGACTGATTGCGAAAGAGCAACTCGCCGAGGGCGAGTTTCTTTCTTCGATCGAGAAGAGCAGAGGAGACACACGTGTATAAATTAATTTTCGAATTTTCGTTCGATGCGTGAGAAAACATTCGCATGGATGTATAATCATGTTGCCAGAACGAAATCCACGGCGACGTAGAGAACCTGCCCGGCAAAGTTCACCTTGACCTTGAATTTCACGGTGAAGAACTTTTTCTCCTTCTTTTCGCATCGTATCACTACTCATCACGAAGGTGAAACTTTTCCAGTCGAATAGTTTCTCTTGAGAACTATTTAAAATGTTTTTTTAATCATTTAACATTACCGGCGCGTGAGTTCTAACAGCGACTTTACGGTTCTGGAGAAGAAGAAGAAGAAGAAGAAGAAGAGGGAGAGAAACAGCGAGGCGATCGAGTAGCTGGAGGAAGGACGCACCCTGATATAAATCGAGAAGGACACCGGTTGGCGTTACGTAATCGTCGGTGGCGGAGGCGGCCAGCACGAGCTCTCTTCTTCTCTTTATCCGCTTCCTCGAGCGCCCCGGCGCTTCCCCACTCAACCCCTCGGCGATCGCCGACGAGTGTACTCGCTCTCGAGGCTCGAGCCTGCGAGTCGCGTTTTCAAGTTGAAACGCTGAATGCTCGCGCGTCGCCTCTGCTAGTCCGCGCGGCTACTACTGCTGCTGCACAGTCGTTGTTCCTTTTTCCCCCCTCCTTCCCTTTTCCTTCACCCTCTTGTCCGTGAATGCACGGTACGGATATATATTGCATAAGCCTGGCGAGCAACTACCTGTCGTGCCACGCTCCAGAGAGACGTTATATTTAACCATCCCATCGCCACCGTCTCTCTCTTTCTCTCTCTACGGTCGTACTTTTTCCCTCGCGTACCCCCGCGACTCGTTCCTCGTCTAATTTTAGAGCTTTTCGATTGTGTAATGCGCGTGTCGTTGCGTAGTTACGCAATCATGGGCAGCATCGGGGGGAGGGAGCGAAGACGAAGAACACGAAGAAGGCGAAGACGAAGCCGTGTTTTCATCCGTGTCTCGCCAACGATCCAATTCTAATCGCGTTGCGTGTAATTTGCAACTTTGACTTATATTGTGTGTGTCGTAACGTGACGTATATATTTTAGAATTTTTTGCAAAAACCTCTGTACCTAACCTCTTGCGCTATCAACTGATTCCGCGGACCATAACGAGTGACCAAACCGTATATATACGATAATTCGTCGCTTTCTTTTCGAACTCGTCGGTAATAACATCACTGGATAGAAATTATTACTAAGAAGTAATGAATTTATAAATAATAAATTTAAATATATTTGAAACTGAGAAAATATTGCAATTTTGGGGCAAAAAATTCTCAACATGCAAGGGGTTAACCTCTTGCGCTGGCGACTGATTCCGCGGACCATAACGAGTGACCAAACCGTATATATACGATAATTCGTCGCTTTCTTTTCGAACTCGTCGGTAATAACATCACTGGATTAGAAATTATTACTAACAAAGAAGAAGTAAGAAATTTATTATTTGTTTCTGGATTGTATTTAAATATATTTGAGACTGACAAAATATTGCGATTTTAAGATAAAAAGTTTGGACGTTGAGAGGTTAACCCCTTACGCTATCAACTGATTCCGCGGACCATAACGAGTGACCAAACCGTATATATACGATAATTCGTCGCTTTCTTTTCGAACTCGTCGGTAATAACATCACTGGATAGAAATTATTACTAACAAAGAAGAAGTAAGAAATTTATTATTTGTTTCTGGGTTGTATTTAAATATATTTGAAACTGACAAAATATTGCGATTTTAAGACAAAAATTTTGGACGTTGAGAGGTTAACCCTTTGCGCTATCAACTGATTCCGCGGACCATAACGAGTGACCAAACCGTATATATACGATAATTCGTCGCTTTCTTTTTTAACTCGTCGGTATGATCACTGGATAAAAATTATTACTAAGGAGTAATAAATTTATTATTTGTTTTGCCTAGGTTATATTTGAATATATTTAGAGCTGAGAAAATATTGCAATTTTGAGACAAATGTTCCTTACGAAGTGTCGGGTGAGTGTCGATCTTCGCGAGTCACGTGCTCCCTAAATCTAACCTAACTCAAAGAATTCTCTAACAAATGAAATAGATGAGAATGCTTAATTAGGGTGTAAAAATCATGCATCTCTTTGTCTATGAAAAGTATTAGGTTATATTTGCATCTCTTTGTCTATGAAAAGTATTAGGTTAGGTATCCTCTCTGATTCATTGCAGAATCACAATTCTAGGAATTTCTTTGTTGGACAATCAATGTTTATGTACGATATGTTACGCGATTCAATTGTCACATTTTAAGCTGTGTATCATTTTATAACACAATCTAGAACTATCGGCTTTTGAAACCAACTAAAGTAGAATATATTTAAACTAACAAGGAAATTAAAAAATGGTACAAGAAAAAGCAATAAAGAACTTTCTATTAATATACTTTATTAAATATTATATTTTATAGTTTATATTTTATATCAATTACGTTAGTCAGATTAATTTATAATTTATATTTTATTAAAAATCATTCGAGTATCTAAAACTACACTGAACGCATTACACATGTAAAATTTCCATGTTACGAGAATTATAAATTATGGTCGTTTTTGACCATATTATTTGTTAGTTCTGGTGTTCAAATGGCTAGAACAAGTTACTCGCGCGTGTTCATTGCTATACTCGAGTTCAAACTTGGCCCGTCGAAAAAATTTGTACGGCGTTTGGGGGAGGATGCAGCGAAAGGAAAGAACTGCTCGAAATTGGTTTCAAAAGTTTGCTTCGGGCGAGCAGAGAGCCTCGAGGATGCACTCCCTCGAAACCGGAAGACCACTTGAATGACGAAGATTTAAAGGACTGCAATCGAGACTAATTCGAAATTGATCTGTGGAGTGACTTGGTCTCACGTTCACCAAGAAACCATAAGATCACGTCTTCGTGAGGAATTTCTCACAGAAACAAACTGTAATGTTCCTCTCGTCTCACTCGGTCGAGAATCGAACTTTTGCTCGATCGAGTTTTAACGTACGACGAGAAATGGATCGAAACATTTCAATCACGAGAGATCTCATCGTCAAATGACTATTTACCATCATTAAACACCATTAAAAAATATTGATATGTATGTACGCGTGTGGTGGTAAATTAAATACTAATTATTTATATAATTTAGAATTTAAATTGAATTATATAAAATATAATAAACAATTTCAATATTAAGTTTAATTTTGTTAACGTCAACGGTTATATCAAGAGTTGCTTTTTTCTTCTTTTAACTTTGATTCGAAAAATATTAAGTTACACACAATATCCGAGAACGTCCAAATAAATTAATATTTCAACACTTCGGAGATATATTCAAGGAAATATTTCGCTTAATACTCGAATTATAAATAAGCGACTATAATAATTAACTAAGATAGAAAACTGAATCGAGTCGATCTGAACTCAATGAATAACATTTGAACGACAAAAACTAACGATTCGCTTCGTCGATTGGATCGTGGCGGTTACACGACAGAGTTAAATTCGAGTGACGATGTTTATTAAACGAGTGATCAAGTGACGCAAAATACGAGCAAGTTGATCCACACCCGTTCGTTTCGCCGTGTCGGCCCCTTTTATGTGTTGTACGTATTTGCACATGGGGTGTGCGGTGTGCACAGAGGAACGAATCTCTCGATACGTTCGGGGCGAAACTCTCTGAGATCGCGCCTCGAAATTTCCCAAACTCTCGTCAGAGATCGGCAAAGAAAAACTAACTCCTTCAACACCTCTCTCCCCCTCTCACCATGAATTTCGTGACATCGAGTCTTAGACTATATCGTTGCTTTGTTTCACATTGGCTAGCTAGAACTGTCGACATTATTATTCTTTTCTTTTTTCTTTTTTTCTTAACTGAGAATTTAGAAGATTAATGTCAAATCCAATCTGAATTGAAAGTTAAACTAAAATTCGAGATTCGAGCGGTGGAATTAAAGCGCGAAAAGATCTACGAAAAAAAAAAAAAAAACAAAGGAAAAGAAAAGATCATCCGAGTCTGTGCAAGCACTGAACACGCTACTGCGAATAGATGTAGAAATATTTCTACGGGGAAAACTTTAAATTGGCAGTTGACAAAGGGCCCGGCTACAAAATACACCGTGCACAATAAAGGCACGCTATAAAATCAAACTATGAAAACAATCTTCGCGGAGGTAGAACGGCAAAGGTATTTTAGAAAAAAAAAAAAATAAAAAGAAAAAAATACAATAATAGTTAATCCTTTCAACTCCCCGTTGAACAAACGAGGCAGGAGCGAAACAGAGGGTTAATCAGCCTCTGAGTGAACTCTCTCTCTCTCTCTCTTGGTTAAAAATCCATCGCGCGCGCGCGCGCTCATACGCGAACACAAACGAAAGTAATCTATTTTCGCGGGTTCGCGTCAGCGAGCTGCGTCACGCCAGGGGATATCCTGACATTAAGACCGATCCCTGGCTCCCAGGAACTAGTCGAGCGGCGCAAACAACGCGGCCGCCTCGAAAAACTAATAAACGCGCCGCAGACTCGCGAAATCCCCCGATGGATATATATACGCGAGAAAGAGAGAGAGAGAGAGAGAAAGGAGGAAAATCGGACGGATGGTTGGGAAATTTCCATCGAAAACGACGCCCGATGTGACGCGACGCGATCATGGTTGCAGTAGCGAGCCATGGTGTCGTTTATGATGGTCCTCCACGCATGGTGACAACATTAATCTTCCTGCGAACAGTAGCTACGCACGTACATATATGTAAGAAACAGCGAAATAATAGTAAGGGTGATTAATGTCGACTTTTTTTTCACATTTAACAAACTATCCAGCGACGATTTAATTTACTATAATAAATAATACTATGCTGAATTATATTCTAGGTCAAAACTGTATTAACTCTTGAATGAAGTAAAATTTTGTACGGGCTATCGAGATTAAAGGACATTACTCGTTAGGTTAGGTTCAGGTACTCCTAATACAAAGAAAACAGATTGCGTGTGGGGAGGAGGAAGAAATAGAGATAGAAATTAAAGATAAGTTGGTCACATTAGACAGGGAATGATCTTTCCTGAACTGAAAATATTAAGGCTACCCATGTTGTCTTTTTCAAATTTAATAAACTATCCAGCGACGATAATTTAATTTACTATAATAAATAATACTATGCTGAATTATATTCTAGGTCAAAACTGTATTAACTCTTGAATGAAGTAAAATTTTGTACGGGCTATCGAGATTAAAGGACATTACTCGTTAGGTTACGTTCAGGTACTCCTAATACAAAGAAAACAGATTGCGTGTGGAGAGGAGGAAGAAATAGAGATAGAAATTAAAGATAAGTTGGTCACATTAGAAAGGGAATGATCTTTCGAAAATATTAAGGCTACCCATGTTGTCTTTTTCGAATTTAATAAACTATCCAGCGACGATAATTTAATTTACTATAATAAATAATACTATGCTGAATTATATTCTAGGTCAAAACTGTATTAACTCTTGAATGAAGTAAAATTTTGTACGGGCTATCGAGATTAAAGGACATTACTCTTTAGGTCAGGTTTAGGTACTCCTAATACAAAGAAAACAGATTGCGTGTGGGGAGGAAGAAGAAATAGAGATAGAAATTAAAGATAAGTTGGTCACATTAGACAGGGAATGATCTTTCGAAAATATTAAGGCTACCCATGTTGTCTTTTTCAAATTTAATAAACTATCCAGCGACGATAATTTAATTTACTATAATAAATAATACTATGCTGAATTATATTCTAGGTCAAAACTGTATTAACTCTTGAATGAAGTAAAATTTTGTACGGGCTATCGAGATTAAAGGACATTACTCTTTAGGTCAGGTTTAGGTACTCCTAATACAAAGAAAACAGATTGCGTGTGGGGAGGAGGAAGAAATAGAGATAGAAATTAAAGATAAGTTGGTCACATTAGACAGGGAATGATCTTTCGAAAATATTAAGGCTACCCATGTTGTCTTTTTCAAATTTGATAAACTATCCAGCGACGATAATTTAATTTACTATAATAAATAATACTATGCTGAATTATATTCTAGGTCAAAACTGTATTAACTCTTGAATGAAGTAAAATTTTGTACGGGCTATCGAGATTAAAGGACATTACTCGTTAGGTTAGGTTCAGGTACTCCTAATACAAAGAAAACAGATTGCGTGTGGAGAGGAGGAAGAAATAGAGATAGAAATTAAAGATAAGTTGGTCACATTAGAAAGGGAATGATCTTTCGAAAATATTAAGGCTACCCATGTTGTCTTTTTCGAATTTAATAAACTATCCAGCGACGATAATTTAATTTACTATAATAAATAATACTATGCTGAATTATATTCTAGGTCAAAACTGTATTAACTCTTGAATGAAGTAAAATTTTGTACGGGCTATCGAGATTAAAGGACATTACTCTTTAGGTCAGGTTTAGGTACTCCTAATACAAAGAAAACAGATTGCGTGTGGGGAGGAGGAAGAAATAGAGATAGAAATTAAAGATAAGTTGGTCACATTAGACAGGGAATGATCTTTCGAAAATATTAAGGCTACCCATGTTGTCTTTTTCAAATTTAATAAACTATCCAGCGACGATAATTTAATTTACTATAATAAATAATACTATGCTGAATTATATTCTAGGTCAAAACTGTATTAACTCTTGAATGAAGTAAAATTTTGTACGGGCTATCGAGATTAAAGGACATTACTCTTTAGGTCAGGTTTAGGTACTCCTAATACAAAGAAAACAGATTGCGTGTGGGGAGGAGGAAGAAATAGAGATAGAAATTAAAGATAAGTTGGTCACATTAGACAGGGAATGATCTCTCCTGAACTGAAAATATTAAGGCTACCCATGTTGTCTTTTTCAAATTTAATAAACTATCCAGCGACGATAATTTAATTTACTATAATAAATAATACTATGCTGAATTATATTCTAGGTCAAAACTGTATTAACTCTTGAATGAAATAAAATTTTGTACTATCGAGATTAAAGGACATTACGTTAGGTTAGGTTTAGGTTAGGTTTAGGTACTCCTAAAACAAAGAAAACAGAATGCGTGTGGAGAGGAGGAAGAAACAGAGATAGAAATTAAAGATAAGTTGGTCACATTAGAAAGGGGATAATTCTTTCGAAAAATAGTGGATTCTTTCGAAAATATTAAGGCTGCCCATGTCGTCTTTTTCAATAAACATTCGCCATCTAGTGACGATAATTTAACTTATTATAATATAACCTATATTCTAGTTAATATATTCAAAACTGTATTCTTAAATAAAGTAAAATTTTGTACGGATATCGAGATTCAACGACATTACTTGTTAGGTTTAGGTTAGGTTAGGTTTGGGTACTCCTAATGTAAAGAAAACAGTATAAAAAAACGATATTGCTTACGGGTACCCCTAATATTTTGAACGAATTGAAAAAAAAAGTTTTTCACTTGCGTGGTAAGTATGAAAAAGAAAGAAAAGAAAAGAATATCTGAGCGTGAAATATCGATCTCTGATTATTATCGAGAAGTCGAAAAAAATATGTAGCAATAGTTGTTATCATCATGATTCAATCACGTTCCTGTCCATTCGTTGTTGCTCAACAGTAGAACTATCAAAATTGGTCAGAATGACCAATTTCTGTCGAATATTTTATAGAAACGTGAAACACTGTATTTTTTGAAGATTTAAGTGACGTTTTCGTAAAACGAAAGTACGAGCAAAAGTTTGTACTTCATTATATTGTAAAGTTTCCTATTTTTTCTTTTTAATTTAACATCTCTGATGGAAGTTTTATGCTTTAGTCGTCTCAGTTGTTTGGACGTATCGAAGAACCGATTCGAGGACAGCAAACCGATCAGATATTATTGATATTTCCCCGTAGATTTACCCACTTTTTCGTATACTTGCAAAATTTTCCACTTTCGTTCGAGGGCCAAATTGACCAGCTCCCACATTTTCCTCTTTCTTCGTGACTTCCTACTTTCGTCAAAAAAAAAAAAAAAAAAAAAAAAAAAAGTAAACTCGAGAAAATGGTCGGAACGAGCAACCGCGAATCGGTTCAATCATCCACTCTGACAACGAGAAAGTTCGTTTATTTCAATTGGCCGAGCCTTTACCTGCTTCGTTGCTTCCACTGTCTCACTTATTCTACAACGTGTCAATTGGAATCTTTCTCCACATACATACACCACTAATAATTAATCGGTGCGAAACGAATGGCGCGTAGTCTGACGTCCAGAGAGAGAGAGAGAGAGAGATATAGATAGATAGATAGATAGATAGATAGATAGATAGAGAGAGAGAGAGAGAGAGGTTCGCGGTGTCCGGTGGTAGGCAGCCAGCGGCGTCCGCGTATTTAAGCGTCGCTCTCTGCGCGCCACGCACCGCGTACGCCAATACACCGGTAGTTCCTATCGATTATAGATAATCGACCGGTCTCTCCGCCAATCTCCGATTCGTAGCTCGAGGGGTAGACCCCGTTAGCGATGGTTAGGGGAAAGGAACGGACCGACAAGCCCGAGATAGCGTGAGAGACCGGAGAGAGCTGCAGAGGCGAAGTAGAGGGAAAGACGCGAGAACGATAGATAGACACAAGCATATATATATATATATATATATAAACGTATATAAATGTATATATATAATATATATATATGTAAATAGCTATATATATATAAAGAGAGAGAGAGAGAGAGAAGCGCGACAGTGGCAGCGGCAGCAAGCGGAGAACGCCAAGAGGAACCCAACACACACACACACACACACACACACAAAGACGACCGCGGGGGAAACGGGGACAGCAGAGGGGGGCCGAGGGGTGCGCGGCGGGCAAAGCAACCAGGACGACGAAGGGTCCGCGCGAGGGGCGGAAGGGAGGGGAGGTGAGAGCGGGCGAGGCGGACGGGAGAGAAAGAGAGAGAGAGAGAGAGAGAGGACGGGCGATAGCTGAAAACGCGGCGTGAGTCGCGAGAACTCGAGGAGGGACTTAACGAACGAGCGGACCGAGAACCGACCTCGGAGTCGGGAGTTAACGCTCGAGGGGTCGTTAATTTTCCGATCGTGCCCTTCCCGTCAGAGGCTGCTGCAGCCTCTCTCACGAACACGAACACGGACACCCGGAGCACGAACGCGACGAACGAAGAGAGAGAGAGAGAGAGAGAGAGAGAGAGAGAGAATGAGATTACGGTGATGGCCAGAAGGCATGCGCGCTGGAAATGGCGCGGCCACACGCCGCTCCGTCCCCCGCAGGTACGCCGAAAGGACGCAGCAAGAATTCGCGTGGTCACGATTAGGAATGTAAAGGTCACTCGGTCTCTTTTAAAGAAAAAGAATTCGACGTTCGGGGGGAAAACCTTGACTCGCATCATCGCGCGCGCGCCAAGCAACGAAAATTTATAAAAAAAAAACACGACAAATCGAAGCAGATTCTCGCTCGATCGGTTGCGAGCTTGTTGCAAGCTTTTCTCGTGCAGCTACCCACGTGCAATGCAGAGTAACGTAACGTACTCATCGATTCGAAACGCGGCGAGAATTCAAGTTACGATCCATCAGTTACGATCTCGAATATCTCGCGATCAAGCGAAGACTTCGATTTATCACTCAATTGCGTTGCAGCAATTGAAAAAAAGAAAGAGGAAAAAAAAGTCGCGAGATGATAGGTTATGCTCGACGCGCGTCTTGAATCCGGCGCTGAGTTTTACTCGTTTTGTTAGACGCGCAGCGTAACACGAAAGGCGAGCCCTGGCTAGGGTTCGTTTATTTTGACGAGTGGAAAAAAGAAGAAAGAAGGAAGGAAAGAAAGAAAGAAAGAAAAAAAAAAAAGCGGCGAGGAATGGGGGACACGCGGGGAATCGCGTAGTTTCCCGGCTACGGGTCGCACGGATCGGGCGCGCTCCGGCTCTCGTTCGGTTCGTTGCTCCTCCGTTTTAATTCGTCGCTCGCCGCCCTCCAATTTCCTCCGCGACCAGGTAGCTCCAGGGGTCCCGACGAAAATCGATGGGAAAGCCCCGGAGATTTTCACGAAAACACACGAGTCACCGGAGATCTCTCTCTCTCTCTCTCTCTCCCTCCATCTCTCTCTCTCGCGGATGGGTAAATGAAAATCGGAGGATCGCGAGAAGCGAAAGATGTCGATCGATGCCGATACGCGGAAATTGAGAACGCTTCTCGCTCGTTCTCCTTCTTCCTTCTCCTCTTCCTCCTCTTCCTCTTCTTCCTCGTCGTCGGGGAAACGTCGAGTCGACTCGCGATATCGGTCCGGTGAACCGGAATAACGATCGATCACCAACGACGAGTCGGAGGGTTATTTTTGGATTAAGAACCTCCGAAGATTTCTGAATTCCCCCCGAGAAACCATGATCTCCATTATTCGTGGAAATGCTAAATTTTTCGTTAAACTCGGTCGAAGACACTGACAGAAGTCTGACCTCCTCTGGCCTCCCGAGGAAAAGAAACGAAACACGTGGCGGAGGGATTGTTAATCGCTAGCTAATCGTTAGTCGCGGCTGATTCCTTCGAGGAAACGCTTCGTATCGTTTGCCGCAATAACTCGTGGCCGAGCGAACCACCTGCTCGGCCCCCCCGGGCCACGCGATAACCGGATAAAAACGAACGCTGTTAATTCCACCCCCGTCCCCCGCCGTTAACGCCGCCGCGAGTTTCCATTTTCCTTCATTCACGATTTTTACTCTGCTTGTTCTATCCTCAGCTAAGATTAAGTTTAAGATTAGATTTCTCCTGAACTTTTTCACGCCGCAATGTCTTTGTCGGCTGGCAATCAAAATGGATGATCGATATATACATGATCAACGTATACGACACGTTTCCTATCGGTATGAAGTTCCTGACTTTCGTTGAAATTTGTCAGTCTGATTTATTTCCAGGGTTTACTAATCGGCGACAAGTGGCACGATGAGCAGAGGTGATATCGAATGTACAAGAAAAATGATAGAAAAAAGTCTCTCTCACGTAAAAATTTTACGAAAGTATTGCAAAGGCAATTTTGTTACAATTATTACAATTATTGGCCTTTGGATAGATCATTGGTCACTGCCGTTGTAAAATTGTACACGTCCATTCCTGTTTGAAGAAATATTTCGTAATATTTCCGTTACAAAATTACATTATCGAATAATTTCTAAATTTTCTTAAAGCTTTCGTTGTTACAGTACGATTAAACAGATGAAGTTGTCTCGTATTAAAATATTACGACGGAGTATAAAAGAACAAGCAAAATGGCGCAACGTTGCTCGCCCTTTTTGAAACTCGAAACGACACCGCCGCGAGAATTCATTCGTTTCCAATGGACGCGTGCAAAGAAGCACCAGCTGGAGCATAAAACAACAATTATGCGCGAGTTGCAAAATCATTCGGCGTAGTGTCACGTGCGCGATCGAGAATCGCATGTTTGTAGGTTAACTCGTAATCGTGGCGTCGCGTGTGAAAAAAAGAGGCAGTAAACATTATGACGTAGTGTTGGTATTACGTGCCACTCACCACCACAGACTCGTTCTCGGATGACGCCATAGCTGCGATCAGCCGGTGCTGTAGTTTTACGTCTTCTCGGCAACACCATCTATCGAACGTATCGCAGTATGTATGTACTGTGTCATTCACGATACATCTCGTATATATATATATATATATGAAAAAAAAGAAAAAAGAAAACGAGCATACATACGGTTTTGACGTTCGATCTCGTAGGAAGCAAAGTCACCGTTCCGTTTCGATTCGTTAGATCCGCGATGGGCAGGCGCATGCGCACTCCGCGAGATCCTTTGCCACAAAGCCTAATTTCCACGAGGCATTAAAACACCGCCGATAACCTCCTCACGCTCGCTCGAGCCTGGTATTCATATATGCTCGGCGCACGACTGGCCAACCTTTTTTTACGCGACAAAGCGCGTTCGTTTTACTACGAGGAAGCCGCTTCCGGAAACTATCCGGCTGCATCCTCTCGCCATTCATGAACTTTTTTTCGCCGGCTTTTGCGTCGTGTAATGGAAGAAGGCCTGGCCGCATAAACGTCGAACGCGCCTGCTTCTCCGCCAACCATGCCCCGCAAAGTACATACGGGCGAAACTAAATCAGACGGTAAATACACTGCGCTCTAGTCCCAGCCGCCGTCACTGCAGCCTCCCTAACCTCTTTTCCCCTCTTTCTCGCTCTCTTTCACTCTCTGTCACGTTTCACTCGCGCTCGTTGCCTACACACATACACACGCCACACACTCTCTCTCTCTCTCTCTGTCTGTGTCCGTCTGTCTCCGTATATCTTTCTCGCTCGCTCGAAAACGCTTTCCCTTCCGAAAACATTCACCGCTGACTCGATTATCGTCCATCCGTCCGGAAAGTTGCGGCAACGGCTGCAATACCAGGAGAGCAGCGATCGCGCGGAACTCGACAGAATATCGCACTCGGTATATGCGTGCGCACGTATGTACGTATTCGAGCGCGGCCCGCGTATATATAGCACCGCATGTAGGTATGCACGCGTGCATGCAGGCAGCTATTTATGCAAGTGGTGTCGCGTACCGCGCACACCAGCGCGTAAACGTCCGCGCGCGACACTACTTACATAAATAGTAAGACGGGGAAGATAAACTTAGAAAGAGAGAGAGAAAGAGAAAGAAGAAAAAGCAGAACGAGATAGGATTGGGCGAACGTCGAAGTAAGACGAAACAGTGGAACGTAACGGGAGCGACAGAGAGGTGGCGAGTCCGGTGTGCAGTGAGAGCGAGCGAAACGGAGGATAAAGAAGCGACTCGTGTACATACGCGCGTATATATATATATATATATGTACATACATACATACATACATATATATAAACGCGAGCGGAGCGACGTGCGACCACATTGGCCGTCGTCACTGGCGGCTTCCAACGGTGGATCCTCGAAAGGGCAGAGGTGAAGCTTCACCGAGCTGTGCACAAAACCGCTTCTCGTTGCAAAAGCGCGAGATTGGATGTCCACGGACGTACAGGATGTCGTGTAACCGTGGCGGGATAATCGGATGGGGGTGGAGGATGGTTTTAGAGAGAACGAAGTAACGAACGAAAAGACGAGAAAATTCGCCGAAGTTCTCGACCAGTTCGCGGCTTTTATTCTGTTACGAGTCGCGGAGAAATGGCAATTCTTTGCGTGAACGAGTGTACTCGTCACGCGAAAAAAGTATATATATATATATATATGTACTACAATTTGTTGCTGGATCTGTCGATCTTTCCGTAGAAAAGAAAAACGTGCTTGCAAATTTTAGAATATACATCCGACTCGTACATTTCGAAATTGTAAGATATCTTTCGGATTTCAAAGTGATAAGTATCATCTTGTTTAAGTGATATCGAGAAAATTATCGAAACTTTTCAAAAGGAGAAAAGAAAAGAACTAGTTGTAATTTAATTTGAATTTTACAATCAGCCATCGCGTCGTAAATACCAATAGACACGTGCTTTTTAGAAACCACATCTAAGAGGTTATGTACGATACAGAAAAATAGGGCGAAGACCTAAGGTCGGTACTGTCGTTTATTTCACACGAGGCGAGGTACCGTCGCGAATCGCTCTCAAATGCGATTAAAACGCGATCGAAATCGCGTTTGAGGAGAAAAAAACGCGACGAATTTCATTTCACGTAGTTTCCGATTCCAGCACCGACGACCAGCCACCCTGTTATACTCGCTCGAAGGTTCTCGCGAGCCAGCCTTTCAAAGGGCCTTTCGATGTCGTTCGAACGACGTGACTGGATTTTGCTTGATCGAACGTTCGGTATTCGCTGATTTGAATACCGCGCGTGAAACCGCCGCCGTTTCTCGAGCGAAGGCGACGGGAGTTGGCAGAGGGGGGTCGAATTAAAAGCGTCGAGGTAGTAGCCCCCGGGGCCAATCAGGTTGAATTAATAGCGCGCAAAATAAGGAAAGGGAGGAGTTCGCCTATTTCGTAGTGATAAATTCGAGAGGAACCTCTTTGGCGACGCGAGTTCCTCTCCGACGACGAGGACAGAAGAAGAAAAAGAAAGAGAAAAACGGGTACACACCTGAAACGACTGTGTAATTGCTTACGAAGAAGCAACGATCGGGTGCCGTCTCGCAGAACTCACTGCGACGTTTTGAACGGGAAATTATGTATTTTCGATTGCGAAACAAAAAAAGAAATCGAATGAGGAAGTATTAGGAAGAATCGAGAACTGTCTTGGAGAATTTTGCCGATACTTCGAACCGCCGCTACAACGCAACGTACGAAGATTTACAGAGAAATCATTCGTACAGGTATGTCAGATATTGAACATCAAGTTGATTCATCGATGAATGTCAAATGTTCACACTCGTCCCTCTCGTAATCATCAACAACACGTCGAATCGTATCGTTACCGGGAAAACTGTAGACGCAGCTCGCAATTTATTTTTCCGAACGATCCCACCTTGAGGAGAAAAAAAAATCTCCTCCTCTTCCTCCCCTCCCCCTCCCCCATTCCGTAGAGAAAATGACAAAGATTGCTAGAGGTATCGAGAATCGTGGATGAGGCGGAGGAAGGGGACAGAGGTTAGAGAAAGAAGGACAGAGCGGCGTGTTAAGGTTGGGTTATCGAGCGGGTTTGCCTCGTCAGAAAATGCAGCGTTGTTCTGACCGCGATTCTGATCGCGGGCGAAGAGCGAAGCGAAGCAGCGCGGCGTTAATGCGGCTTTGGGCGTCTCGCGGTCCCGTCCCGTCCCGTCCCCTCCTCCCCCCCTTTCCACCTCCTCGCCCCGCGGGTCGCCCGTCGATCGCCACCCGTCGTTCTCTCGACCCGTCGTTTTCTTTTTTTTTTCCCTTCTCTCCTCTCTTTTGCATGCGCCTCGCGCGGCCTTCGAGAGTCGAGAGATCTCTCCTCCACGGGCAGCAACGGGAACAGAAGACGGACGAGGAAGAGAGAGAGAGAGAGAGGGAGAGAAAGAGAAAGAGACCGGAGAGCCGGTGAGCTTCTGGTCTGGACGGTGAGCGAGGTAAAAATCGCGAGAGCCGTCAATTAGGAACGCCGCTCCGAGCCCCGTTCTCTCTCCCCCTTCACGAACAAAGGCCGACTCTCTCTCGCGAGAGCGGTCACCTCTCGCGCCCGCCATCGGGAATCGTCTTTCTCGTCCCTCGATCGCGCCTCGTCCGTGTATCTGCGGATCTCAGAAATTTCCTCAGCCTCGGGAATCACTCCCGTTTCGTAGAGAAAACGAGAGCCATTGCTGCGATTAACCATTAACTTTAGTTTCTATGTATAACTAACGACGATTATAGCCGTCTATCCATCGTCGAACCAACGGCTATCATGGTCGTCCATCAAAGAACTCGCGTCAACTCGCAGGTGATAAAAGTGAGGTTATGGTACCGAATCTCTAAATGATATAAAAAGTTTTCCTTTCGCACGAATTCGATGTACAAGTTTGGAATTCGTATCGTTTATAGAAATTAATTGTTTATCGTTTGCGGAAATTTATCGTTCGCAGAAAATTATTATAGGATGATAACAGTGAGGTTATGATACCGAATCTCTAAATGATACAAAAAGTTTTCCTTTTGCACGAGTTGGGCGTACCAGTACTAAATTTTCTTTTGCTACATTCTTTGTATTTTTGTCGTTAGTTTGTCAATTGATTTAAATCGTATCTCTTTTAATTACTTTATTAGTTGAGGGTTAATTACTTGTTCATTTACATTACTACTGAGGTTAGTATCGTCTCGCAACGTCATCTGTTGTACTTATTATACGTCTGTTTAATAAAGACAAAAAGCTGTTATACGATGATAAAAGTGAGGTTATGGTACCGAATCTCCAAATGATATAAAAAGTTCTGCTTTCGCACGAGTTGGGTGTACCAGTTTGGAATTCGTGTCGTTTATAGAAATTAATTGTTTACTGTTCATAGAAACGGGGAAAGACACATCTCGATCGCCGACTCTCGCCTAACTCGTTGGCGAGAAACAAATTTTACAAAAGTATCGCAATGACAGTCCCGTCGCAGTTACGACCAAGTCTTCGGATAAAAAGTCCTCTCAGGCTAGGCATTTCCTTTCGATTTGTACTTGGTAGCGGTAATCGAGGAATCGCGGCGAGAAAACGCGTCGTCCGTTCGAAGAACGACAGACGACGAGAGAATCGCCGTTGTCGTAAAAACTCGCGACGTAGGTTTACGCGTCTGCCCCTGTCTCGAAATATTTCCGTGCAACGTTACAATTGCGGAACAATTTTCGCGAAGCTTTCGTTGTCGCCAGAAAAACGTGCAACCAGAAAGCAGCAAACTGTGATACCTTCCTACCGATTCGTTGCATCGCACGGCAAAATTCAACCGTTGTGCTCCTTCGTCCGAGGATGAAGTTACGTTCGCGTTCACCGGCGAAAGACGAAGCCTTATCGAGGGGGTTGATTACGGATTTAAGATCCGCATCAAAATTCGTACGCACATTACCACTTGTTTCTCACTTGTAAGTAGCACGTGCGCGTTCAAACGTCGTACAAATATCGAAATGTTCGAGTTAACAGCTAGACCTGTTATATATATATATATATATATATATATATATAGGGGATGTTGAGACGTAACTACACCTTCTCGTATGTTAACGCGCGCCAGCCGAATTGTTCGTTTCAGTCGCGAAATGAAACACACTCGACTCGAGTCGAATTCATTGTTTGTCGATGGCGCAACGAACGCGATGGGATATCGATTTCTATGGCTTCTACGCCATGGATCGCGGCCGTGGTAAATACCCCGCGGGCCGAAAAAGTGAGAAAGTTGCTCGTCGTTCGTCGTTTCAACGATGATTTTCCTCCGACAGAGGATATAATTCACGTTCGACCTTTTTTCCTCCTGTCGTTTCTTTTTCTTCTTTTTTTTTTCTTTTTTCTCTCTGGTAGGCAAAGGGAAATCGGATTATGAAGGGTTAATAAGCTTCGTTCGAACGAATAACATTTATTGGGGGGGGGGGAGGGGAGAAGGTAGCGATAATCACGGAGTATATCGAGCGTAATGTATCGGCGGTTTTACGTTATCCTGAATAATGAATTACATAGAAGCGGCGTGTATTCGGACGATGATTAATTTTAATGGCTGACTAATTAATACGCGACACCGGCGAACGCGAGTCAAACCGAGTCGCGAGTTGATTCGTTTGCTTGTCACGCTTGAATCGATCCCGACCGATCCCAATCGTCCACGATGTTTTTTTCTTTTTCTTTTTCCCCCCGTTCGGCGAGGATTTTTTTCGAATGTCGATGACCGAAAATTCGCAGTAAAACACGCACGACGCCTCGAAGGTGTGTTCGTTCGATTAATCTCACAGGAATCGAGCGAAATATTTAAAAAAACGCGGGGGGGAAAAAAATAAAACGAACGAAGAAGAGATGGAAAATGGTAACGAAGCGGAAATTGTTCGAAACCGGTCGAAAACTATTCGAAGATACGTTCGGCTGTACCTTCAACGTTGCGACTCGTTGCGTACAGCAAGTGCCCGAGCTCCGAATTTCACCTTTTTCTGAAGAGTCTCGGCCAGCAAGCGAGTAACACGGCCAAGAGGGAAGAGGTTTTCCGACCGGAAAACTCCGAGCGACCAGCACCGCACCGAGGGGGGACGAAGCACCGAGTTTCGCCTCTGTGTCCAGAGGACCCGCACTTCCGGAATAACCGGAAGCCCTCGTGTCTCGTCGCACGGGATACGAGCGTGACTGGCTCTTTGTTTCTCTCGCAACGTGTGTCCCCGATATATCGTTGTCCCTTAATCCAAAAGCACGACGGAAAATGGCGGAGACCATTCGTTATCTCGAAATAATTTTTCTGTCTCTTTTTTCTCTATTCTTCGTTATTTGAAGTCTCATCGATCCGCACTTGTGTCCGGATTATCGAGCTAAATCTTGCGATTTGTTACAAAGGATGATATATTAGTTCTAGCAACCGATTCTTTGTTTTTTAGGTTAGGTCAAAGAGGGACTTACGTTCAGTACAGATGTTAGTGGACTGGACAAATAGTATGTCTCACTTTGGTACGAATCATAAATTGGGGGGAGAAGTCTTTGTGCTATGATTTAAACTACATGAATTACAATATACATATATGAAATATCAACATATAATATTTATACTGTATCACATATACATTGACATTTCATGTCCTATATAAAATATATATACTCGTACATTAAATATATGTACATATCGATACAGTTAAACAGCACAATTATTTTATAAAACATCCGAATTAAAATCCATTGAACCTAATAATTCGTTCGATCGTGCGAAGACCGCTGTGTGGCTCTCGTACACTAACAATTATCACTGCAGATTGAAAATATTGACAAACGCGTACACACAGCCAACGGGTGCACGCGTCCGTCGGGACACAAAGGGTTGAATGAAAATGATCTCGCGTGAAAAGGGGAAGGTATCGTTGCCCAAACGTTTCGTTCGGCGAAAAAACTCCAGCTCGGTAATATCCACCGTGGAAACACTGGTATCGCGCTCACCGCTCGTAAGTGTATAAAAATCCGCTTTTAAGATAGCGGCAGCGACAGATTTTCCTCGATATATATATATATATAATATATATATATATGTATATATATATATGTATATAAGCGCCCGTAACGGGTAACCCGATAATTTATAGCGGCGCATGGAGGGCACCTGGTATAAAGTTGCTCCTCTGTGCGCCAGCGGCACGCACATATCCACGCGTATACGCACGCACGTGCACGCACATGCGTGCACCCGAGCCGCCTGTGCTCCCCATATGCCTGCAGTAATGACGAACGCGCGTCCAGACGGAAGACCGCTCAAATTTCCCGCGTGAACGACGCGCGTCCAGAGATCCCTGCAGACCTCCACCGTGAGACTCGCCTCTTCTCTCTCTCTCTCTCTCTCTCTTTCTGCTTCGCGTTGCTTTCTATCTCTTCTTTTCACTCTTCTTCCTCTTCTGCTCTTTTCTCGCGTTCGATGTATCGCGCCGATGCTCGCGTTTTGTTTGTTTAATAACTCCTTGGTGAATTTCATCGCGAGCGAAGGAAGAAGAATGTCGACAAATGGTAGAAGAAGAAACGCGGCATCGAAATGTCGAGGCGGTGGAGTTCTTGCTGATTGATGCAACTTTCAGTTTATTTCCAGGGGGCGCACACGCGGCAGTGACGTCACGCGTTCCCTGAGCTGACGCCTGCGAGACAGTACAGTATTTATACTGTAATTTGTATAGTACGTGCACGGTGTACAGGGTGGTCCATTTAAGCGAGACCACTCAACACTATTGCTACACTTCACGTATACCTATATTGCTGCCGCGACCGGTCTTTAGCACAACTTATACTTTTTAATATATAACGAAGACAAAGGCCAATTCGACAGTATAAAAATGTAGTTTCTTTCATTCAGAAGTATGTAATGTACATTTTGTTCGTTGAACTGTAAACACTTGGAAGTGCTGTAAATTCAGTCCGTGGAAGGCACTTTTCGGCTAAAATCATGCCACAAATGCATTGACTTTCGTTTGTAACGACTTTATAGTTTCGGAATTGAGTCCTTGAGAGATTACTATTACGAAAGGATATAAATCGTTTTACCGGTCAAATGACCGGTCGTGGTAGGTAAGACAGACTACAAATTTTTCTCAACAAATAAACAATAAAAAAAAGAAGTGAACGTTGAAAAATGTATTATATATAATGTATGATTTGAGGAAAAGTCGTGAAGTTTAAAGTCGATTTAATTACGTTGTATGTAGGAAATTCTAATCGAAATTTTAAAAACGGCCATTTGACCGGTCGTGGTAGGAATAGTGTTAAATATCTGTTTGGATGTGCGTGACGATATGCGAAAAGCATATTTTTTGCATTGATGGTACTCAAAAGGCCAATAATTGCTAAGAATATCCCCCCCCCCTCAAGGTCATTGATGGTTTTTCTTCTCATATAACCATGTACGAGATCGTGTCTAGCTGGTAAAAAAAAAAAGAAAAATACCAGTTTTCAGATGTTTTACAATGAAGAACCAACGACCTTGAAAAATTTAAGTGGACCTGTACAGTGTACTGTACAGTGTACACAAGTCGATACGCAAGAAAATATTTTTCTACACGCGTGCGAAGACCGTGAAGATAATCCTTCAGTCAAGTTTGCACGAAACGTCAGAAACGTATAAATATTTCATTTTTCTCGTCGACTGAAAATCGTGTTCTCGTTCAAGTTTCGTGAAAAACGTGTCTTCAAATCCAGAATCGGTTTATACTACGATTTAGTATCGAAAGTAATTCGATATCTACGGGATCCCGATTGTACGTTCGTATTAAAACAAAAAAAAAAAAAGAAAAAAGATTTCGGATAAACGAAGTAGCGTAGAGATCGTAGCAAAATAAAAAAAAAAAAGAAAAAATCTATATCTCTTCTCTCGCGCGGGTCGCGTTACCACGCATTACACGGAAGAAAGAGGCGTGTGGGTGAAAAGTTTCCCGGGTGGAGAGTGGAGAGTGGAGAGAAGGAAACAGGGGAAAGACTCGATTGGAAAAAAAAACAGTAAAACACACACACAGAGAGAGAGAGAGAGAGAGAGAGAGAGAGAGAGACAGCGGATGAAAAGTTGATGGAGAACAAACTTTCGGTGGAGAGGCCGCGGATCGATTAGGTTGTAACTAGCGGTGTTTGTTCGCGCGTTGACCGGTGTGTAACCAGCGAATGAAAAATTTAATCGGGAATGCACCCGCGCACCGAGATTTATTACACCGGGATTTTAGAAACAACCGATTTTCCCAACCGGTCGCGAGGAATTTTTAAAACCATCGCACCGTAAGATACACGCCGTAGGATCAAAATAATATCAACTAGCCGCTTGATGAAAACGATACTTCGTTCCGCAGCTTCCGATATTCGTCGTTGATAACAGAGCGAGAGCGAGAATGGGAGAGACATCGTCTTAAATCGATGTTCAACCTTTTCGGCTGTCACTTCTCAGGGGACCATCGAAATCTACCTCTCCTCTTTTTTTTGCAATTTGCTGATTTGAATTACAACGAACGTGCATGATTTGGCGTTGTACGATGCAACGTGTAAATAGTACAATATCAATGTCAGAAGGCATGGCTAGAGTGAAAGCTATAACAGCGTGACGTGAGAAGAAAAAAAGAATTTCTGAAGAGATCGACACTCGATATTTCACGTAATTCGGAATAATTCGCATAAACCAGACTTCGCCATTCGCTTCTTGCGAAAGTTTGAAAAATGACGGATGATTTTCATTTTTTTTTTTTTTTTCGAACTTTCAGTTTGAGATTGAACCTAACTTAACCTAACGCGACATTTATATATATTATTAACTTGCATTTATATATTATTAACTTTCTTTCTTTTCTTCAGAGATTGAAACGCAAGTTTTATATATATTATTACGTTTTCTCTATGCAAACCTAACTAACCTAACCTAAATCCTCTAGCAAACGTCGATGATTGCTTTAAATTCAAACGACATCGCAAATTAGAAAGATATCACAATGAAAAAAACTTCGCGTTAACAAAAATACATTTCAATGATTATTATCTCCAGTGCTACGTTCATTTTGTTTGAAACGATATTTCGTAAATAAATTGCTGGTAAACGACGCGAGAAATCTCTGTCGGGGGGGCCGATCGATTTTGATCGGTGTCTTTCGACTTTTCTGAACTTTATGATTTCGGGCAGAGGACCAGGACTCGCAAAGTTTCGCAATGTTTTCGTTCAAAAGTAAGGGAAACGATTATCGTGAGCGAAACGATTATTTTCGAAATGCGGGATGATATCACGAGGTTGCCAAAAGAAAGATGGCGAAACGTGACGGTCGATATATTGCCGACGAAGTGAAGTGAAAAATTCGCCTTTCGTTCGCACACGCGAAGAAGAAAAAAGGCGCAGTTACTTTTTGTAACGTCAAACTGACACTTTTCCCTCTCGATCTCGTTTCTTCGTTTTGTCGCTCGCGTGCCGCGAACTTGCGAGCTGACGCCTAATAATATCGGGATTCAACGCGCGAACGGTAGTTGCATAAGATTTATCTTCGTGCTGGCGGAGGACATGTGTATTACTTCGCGCGAATCGCCTCTTAAATGGCTGCTCGTTAGCAGAGCGAGAGGGAGAGTGAGAGAGAGAGAGAGAGAGAGAGACACGTGCCGCGTCTGACGTTATTACGAACGCGTTTCTAACAACCTATATCCTTCACCCTTTCCTTTTCTTTTCTCTACTTTCTTCTTTTTCTCTTTCTCTTCGTTCCCCTTTATGCGAATACACGATATAATATGCGATTTCAAACGCGTGCGTGAAATCAAACAACGCTTCGACTACGCTCCTAAACCTAACCTAAACCTAACCTATTTTTTTCCTAATCTAAACCTAAATCTAATATAAACCTAACCTATTTTTTTTCCTAATCAAAACCTAAATCTGATGTAAACCTAACCTACATCTAACCTAAACCTAACCTAGATCTAATCTATAGCTAATTTATATCTAACCTAAACCTAACCTGTATTCTTCAGTTTTTTCTTTTCTCTTCTTTCTTCTCTTTTGCTCTTTATACGATTACACTTGCATGAATACGATATCGCGCGTGGGTAAAATCAAACAACGCTTCGACTACGCTCCTAAACCTAACCTAAGTCTAATCTAAACCTAACCCACTTTTTTCCTAACCCTAAACCTAACCTAATCTAAACCTAAATCTAATATAAACCTAACCTATTTTTTTTCCTAATCAAAACCTAAATCTGATGTAAACCTAACCTACATCTAACCTAAACCTAACCTAGATCTAATCTATAGCTAATTTATATCTAACCTAAACCTAACCTGTATTCTTCAGTTTTTTCTTTTCTCTTCTTTCTTCTCTTTTGCTCTTTATACGATTACACTTGCATGAATACGATATCGCGCGTGGGTAAAATCAAACAACGCTTCGACTACGCTCCTAAACCTAACCTAAGTCTAATCTAAACCTAACCCACTTTTTTCCTAACCCTAAACCTAACCTAATCTAAACCTAAATCTAATATAAACCTAACCTATTTTTTTTCCTAATCAAAACCTAAATCTGATGTAAACCTAACCTACATCTAACCTAAACCTAACCTAGATCTAATCTATAGCTAATTTATATCTAACCTAAACCTAACCTGTATTCTTCAGTTTTTTCTTTTCTCTTCTTTCTTCTCTTTTGCTCTTTATACGATTACACTTGCATGAATACGATATCGCGCGTGGGTAAAATCAAACAACGCTTCGACTACGCTCCTAAACCTAACCTAAGTCTAATCTAAACCTAACCCACTTTTTTCCTAACCCTAAACCTAACCTAATCTAAACCTAAATCTAATATAAACCTAACCTATTTTTTTTCCTAATCAAAACCTAAATCTGATGTAAACCTAACCTACATCTAACCTAAACCTAACCTAGATTTAATCTATAGCTAATTTATATCTACTAAACCTAACCTGTATTCTTCAGTTTTTCTTTTCTTCTTCTTCTTTTGCTCTTACGATTTACACTGCATGAATACAATTGTGGGAAAATCAAACAACGCTTCGACTACGCTCTTAACCAACTAAGTCTAATCTAAACCCACTTTTTTCCTAACCCTAAACCTAACCTAATCTAAACTAAATCTAATATAAACCTAACCTATTTTTTCCTAATAAAACCTAAATTGATGTAAACCTAACCTACATCTAACCTAAACCTAACCAGATCTATCTATAGCTAATTTATATCTAACTAAACTAACTGTATTCTTCAGTTTTCTTCTTCTTCTTCTCTTTTGCCCTATACGATTACACTTATGTACGATACCGTGGTAAATCAAACAACGTTCGACCAGCTCTAATCAACCTAAGTCTATAAACCTAACCCATTTTTCCTAACCTAAACCTAACCTAATCCAAACCTAAATCTAATATAAACCTAACTTATTTTTTTTCCTAATCAAAACCTAAATCTGATGTAAACCTAACCTACATCTAACCTAAACCTAACCTAGATCTAATCTAAAGCTAATTTATATCTAAGCTAAACCTAACCTATATTCTTCAGCTTTTTCTTTTCTCTTCTTTCTTCTTTCTTCTCTAACCTAAACCTAACCTAATCCAAACCTAAATCTAATATAAACCTAACTTATTTTTTTTCCTAATCAAAACCTAAATCTGATGTAAACCTAACCTACATCTAACCTAAACCTAACCTAGATCTAATCTAAAGCTAATTTATATCTAAGCTAAACCTAACCTGTATTCTTCAGCTTTTTCTTTTCTCTTCTTTCTTCTCTTTTGCTCTTTATACGATTACACTTGCATGAATACGATATAGCGCGTGGGTAAAATCAAACAACGCTTCGATCACCCTTTCACGCTTTTGTTTATAAAATATTGTTTCACAACATAGTTCCCATCGATGGTAGCTTCTCGATTATGTGACATCGTCAACGATGATTCTCTATTTTCTAAAAGTTTTCGTCCAAGAGACGATCGATTCCAGATCGATCCTAATCGATTCTAGTACAGCATCTTTTATCCCGTTTATCTGCGCGATCCTCTGAAAATGGCGGCCATTCAACCAGCTGTTCACATATCAGAGTTTCGCGAACCAGACCAAACTGAATAAAGCCGAAAGAAAATCTGCTTGACCATCGGGTTTAGGACCAATGTGGCTTAATAATTTCTTTTTTTTACTTGGAACTTTAATATTTAATATTATTCTTCCGATTTATAATGAAAAAGATACATAAAGCTCCAGTTTGAAAAAAAAAAAAAAATAAAGGTGACCTTGGAAATTTCGAAACCCACTATACTTTGCCTCACAACTCTCGCGTTGAACAATTTTCCATTACCCGCTCATTAGATTAAAAGCCTATCTCAGGTGTGCAAGTTGCGTGAATCACCCTGTATAACACGCGTTGAATAGAATTACTAGTCAGAATTATCGAATGTGATTGGCTAGGTCGAACTGGCCCTCGTCCAGTACAAAACGGAGTCGTCGAAAATTGTTCAACAGACAATGAAGTGAACTTCGATCGACAAAGGATCACCAGAAAATTTCCACACAATTGTGGATAATTCAAGTAATAATACCACCACGTAAAAGAGAGCCGATAGATTTCAGCAAATAACCATCGAGGTGAAGAACAAGTTCTCGTCGAGCACGCGTTATTAAAATCCATCGCGTATCGGAGAAGACTAGTTTTCCAAGTCCAGCAATGCAACAGAAAGAAATCTCATTTCGTAATACCTACCCTTCTCAAGTTCAAGCGAAACCTAACCTAAAGCCCACGACTAACGGAATAATGAAGGAACAAACTGTCACAGTTTCTGGAAATCAGGCGAAATTGAACGAAGCTCTGAAAATGTCTGTCGTTGACGTTCTACCGTCAAGACTTCCCCACAAAAAAAAAAAGAAAAAAAAAAACGGGAATTTTGCTGGTTGTCGAACGACACGTGATCGCGTAATTAATCACGAGCCTCTCGATAAAGCTTTCGGCGACTTGGCTTCGATACGAGAAAATCGCGAGAAGAAGGAAAAAGGCAAGAGAGGAGGGGGAGTGTCTCTCTCGCCGGACCGAGGCGTTATAAATCGACGAGGAGAGACGCGGTCGCGTCGGATGAAGTTTCTCACCATATGGCGGATGCCTAAAGGTTCGCCATGTTGCCCCCGAAACTCACCCCGCGCGTTCTTCTCTCGCGAGACGACGACGTCGTCTCGCTCTCCTTTCTTCGCCCCGGCGGCGCAGCGTGGTTTCGACTGGCTTTCTCTCTCTCTCTCTCTCTCTCATTCTTTCTCTCTCGAAAGAGAAAGAGAAAGAAGTTGGTCGGCTCCGGCTGTGCGAGTCGGCCGAGATTACCGGCTCGCTTTTCAGGCCGCCTGCTGCGAATCCGTAAGAGGCCAACGCGACGAGGAGCTGCGGATGAAACGCTGGCTGGAAAGAAAGAGGGGAAATCCTCCTTTCGAATGCCCGCCGATCGCAGCCGGATTGCTATCGCTTTCGAAACAAACAGATAAGGACGATACAACAGAAAAGAAAGAATGAAAGAAAGAAAGAAAGAATACCACGAAATTCATTCGCGAAGCCTCGGCCAAAAATTCCGACACTGTGCGCGAAAATTTATGCGAAATGCCTCGAAATCGAACGAGACTGTGGGACGTGCCATTGTTACCGCGTCACAGAAGACGAGACGATCGTAAAAATGTCTCTTCCCTCACCCTTTCGTTAATTTGAAATTAAATTTATGTTTTCGAAAAGTTGTTGTGTATATCTGTTTGTGAAAACTGTACGTTCACGACATAAACTACGAAATGCAAAAGATGGACATCCACGCGTTCAGAATCGTAAAGCCGCTGTTAGATCGTTCGCGCGAGTTCTAACAGCGACTTTACGGTTCAACGCAATTCATACCGGTTCTATGAGTTTTATGAATACAAAATAAGCCGAAAGTTCCTTACCATCTACTTTCTCTTTCGATAAAACATCGAGGTGTGAGGGAAAATCTAATTTCGTTGATTTGAAATTCAATTTAAGTTTATGAAAATTGTTCTAGCAATATTTGTTTATGAAAAGGGTACGTTCAAACACAAGCTACGAAATGCGAAATTTACGCAAGATGGACATCCACGTTTTTCAGAATCGTAAAGCCGCTGTTAGATCGTTCGCGCGAGTTCTAACAGCGGCTTTACGGTTTTGGACGCGTAATTTTTATATTTCGAATAACAACAGTTAATAGTTAGTTTTATCATTTGATTTAGACTCACACTGATGCTGCAACTGTGATAAGAAATGAAACGTTAGTGAAACTAACCAATCGAAAACTATAAAGTCGCTGTTAGTACGCACGCGTTAATGATTAAAATTAAGAAACCTTTTTTGTCATTTTTTTTGTTTCTTGGAAAAGTTTTCACGATGAATGGAGTACAATGCAAAGAAAAAAAGAAATTTCGACCTTGAAATTCAAGATCAAATTTTGCGGACAGATTCTTTACATATTCCTCCAAATGCGTCGTCGGATAAATACGAAACTAATGCAAACAAGATCGTTGCGATCGTTACAGTTCAAGAAATTGCAATTGAAACTGCAGTCGTGAACGATTGTATAAAAATATAACCGGTGGTATCGTTTCTTCTGAAGAGAATTACCGTAAAATCATATCGAAGCTGCATCGTATGTTTTGCAAATTTTGCATTCCATTGCGAGACGAAAATTTTCGTCGTGTCAATGTACCAAGAGAAACAAATACACACACACACACACACACACACATTTTAAGAGACCAAACTTATATAGTAATAAAAAGAAAAAAAAAATTGTGTAAAATATTATAAAATATTATCAAATTACAAACTATTGTTAAAATACTTTCCCAATGTCATAAAATATTATCATACTATCTTTTCAATGTTACGAAACATTGTTGAAACGTATCGAAACGCAACATCGTAACAAAATACGACATTAGAGAATTGAATTGAATTTTACTTACCTCCGAACGTATTGAAAGTAATTTTAATAGACGAAAATTCGAGCAAGGAAGAACGAAGGAACGTCGCATTGGCGACAAAAGTAACGAAAGGACGCGGAGACCTTGGCCCAGCAATATATGCTAATGCCCCTTCCTCCCCCCCCCTCCCCCTTCCATCCCTCACCCTCTTCGTTCGAACAAACTTCGAACAAAACCAGGGGGCGATGATCGCTGCTTTCTATTTTCCTTCCGCGTGTCAAAAGTCCGTAATTCGGGATTCACCGAGCGATGAAGAGAGTTTTCCTCGATGATTCACGAACGATGACTGCCATGTGTCCGCCGATATCGCCGCCATCTTGCCCGACCGTTTGTACTCGCGCCTCGTCAGAAATTTGTACTCGCTTTCTCTCGTAAACAAGTGACGAAGGATGACTCTCAACTGATTATACAGAGTGGCCATTGTAAAACTGAGGGGCTTTTCGAAAAAGTCACAATTTGTTCGTTTTTCTTTATTTTCTTCTTTTTCACACGCACACGCACGCACATAATACTGAAAGGATTATCCATTAATTATAAATAATTAAATTATTGAAAGATTGAAACTAGATTATTGAAAAGATAGTATGATAATATTTTATGACATTGGGAAAGTATTTTAACAATAGTTTGTAATTTGATAATATTTTATACTATTTTACACAATTTTTTTTTTTTTTATTACTATATAAGTTTGGTCTCTTAAAATGTGTGTGTGTGTGTGTGTGTGTGTGTGTGTGTGTATTATTGCAAATGAAAACGTTCGTGAAAGTTATTTTCGTTTAATATCAGCGGCTGTTCTATAAATAGATTTATTAATACATATCCGTCCGGCATTTTTTGCCACACTATTTGTAGAAACGATACGCTCTATGTAAAAACAACCTAAAACTTTTAAAAAGTCATATATATTTTTAGTGAAATTTTGGGAAATGAAATAAAATGAATTTGCATTTATACACACACCTTTATTTTTTACTTTTTTTTTCTTTCCGAAGTTAAATAAAAATTAAATCCACAAGAAAAGTTGAAATGAATTACTGAAACGAATACTCGTTGTTTTATTAGGCAAAGTAAATTATTTTCGAAACATTTAGTTTTTATCAATAGTTAATAGTTCTTCACTTCTTCGGGTGATTTTGGCATAATTTTTACAACAGGCACTCCTTCGAAAGGTTCCAAAACGGGTTCTATGTCAGTATCAGACCACAAGTCATCTTCAGAATCACTATCATTTTCAGAGTATTCACTATATCGTAAAGGATTTAGACGTGGGCGTTTTCTTGTCACAATATCACTATCGTCACTATCAAAATTAGATTTTAAAAGATCTTCAATGTTATCGCTAGACTCACAATCAGATAAATTGTCTGCACATATTTCTTTTTCGTTCTCCATTTTAGATTTACTTTGTTATTCGATTTTGATAAAACAAATAGGTTAAGAAAATTAACAGTGATATCCCTGAAATTTCTTAAATATCCGAACACCCAAGTGCTTGAACTTTGAATAAACTTCTTCTATGCGCAGTAACGACTAATACGTTTTTAAATTGACATTGAAGATCTTTTACGTCTAAATCCTTTACAATATAATGAATACTCTGAAAATGATAGTGATTCTGAAGATGACTTGTGGTCTGACACTGACATAGAACCCGTTTTGGAACCTTTCGAAGGAGTGCCTGTTATAAAAATTATGCCAAAATCATTAATTTTTTTTTTTTGGCGTTTGCACCCTTGTACGACGCTGAACCGAAGCTGAAATCAGTTTTTTCGTAGAATTATCTCTGTTTGGTAAAAATTACGTTTCAATTTATTATCAATCGATTATCTACTGCAATATACAAATAACGAATTTTCGCCATGCGGACGGCGAAATGTGATAAGACTTTCAGACTTTCTACACGAAAAAAAGCTTCAGGCACTTGTTTTAAACGCAACGATCTTTCTTTCAACGATGTTGAAGAAACAAACGTTGACCAACGTGTGCCGAAGAATTCATAATTCAGGAGATGATAACCTTTCATTTATATTCAGCGTATAATTTCTTAACAATGAATATAAATAAATCATATATATAATTTCCGCTGTACAACTTTTCACAAACGTTCGTGTTGATGTTTCAAAAAAGAAGCCTACAACGGATGAAAAAGAAGCGAGAACGCAACTACGGATTGATCGACGTTCTCTAGAAAGAAACGAAGAAGAAAAAAGTGGCGAAAAATTCGTCAGAATTCAGATGTTGAAGAATCCACGCGTAGACAACTTCTTGCAAATTTCTCATCGATGCTCGCTCCGTTTAACATACGGATTTCGTCTAACGACAGAAAAAGAAGAGAAGAGAATCGACGAACGTGAAGAAGAGAATCAAAGGCGATCGACATCGGCACGGGAGGGGGGGGGCGGGGGTCGAATTTTCGAATTTTCGGGGTAATCCCTTAGCCGGCACGCGTCATTGCCCCGCAACGTGCTGTTAAGCCGTTACAACGACGGTGGAAGGGAAACGGCTGCGCCACAGCAGCTCGTCGGTAACTTTTAATTCAATTCCGTTACTACCACCCCTTTCCATTTCTCTCTCTCTCTCTCTCTCTCTCTGGAAAACCACCCCCGCGCGCGATCGCGCGTAGAAAATCCGAGCGGCGACCGGATCGAGCCAACAGCGGGCCCACGAACGACGAAAATCGCGGCGATTACACACCGTGACCGTTACCATTATACCGTCGACGAATGCCATTTATTTGCAAGCAGCGCGAGAAGGGCGAGGAGAGCCGCCCTGGATTAAGCGAATTGCCAAGCGTTGAGGCGCATTATATGCTCGGCCAATTATATCTGAAATTCTGATCTTCCGCTTTGCCTGTTAACATCGGCCACCGAGAGGCCGAGTGAAAGGAGGAGGAGGATGAAGAAGTGGTTCTTTCTCCTCTCATCTCTTTCCCTGTCTCTGTCTCTGTCTCTTGGTTGTTGCAGGTTGTTTCGTCGTTCAGCACAGGGGCAGAATTTTGTAACTTCATTAGTAAAAAAGTAAATAAACCGAGGGGGTTTCCGAATGCCGCGCATAGCGATCTCGACGCGCAACGATTGACCAGGATGATCATAGCGATTACTCTCCCTCGGAATTCTTGTCTTTTCCTTTGCTTGCCTTCGCAGAGATTTTCGTTCGACAGCTTCGCGCTGTCGCGAAACGAACTTGAAGAAACTGTAGACATTTGTACAATGAAATTCGTGTTAAAGGTGAAAACGTGATCTTTGCAGGGCCTGCGAGATCCCTCGGAAGGAACAAGGCTGCTGTTTGAAGACCATAAATAAATCGACACGGTCATTTGTAAATAAAAAAAAAAACGAAAGTCAATTGGAACACTATCGAACCCGCAGCCCTTTTGAATCAGCTTCGATTCGATGGAAATATGCGTGAAAAACCTGCCATAAACCTTGAATTTCGAGGTCGAGGAAATTTTTTTTTTCCTCCCGTTGCGTTCGTGTTCTACTCGTCGTAACCTGATAGTTCTCTTGAAAAATGGCAAAAAAGTTTTTCCATCGAGAAACGTGAACGTGTGAGTTCTAACAGCGACTTTATGACTCTGAACATGCAGATGTAACGTTTATATTTCGAACAATAGTTAATAGTTTTATCATTTGATCACTTAGACTCACAACTGTGATAAATGAAACGTTAATGAAGCCTGATCCAGAAATCATAAAGTCGCTGTTAGCACGCGTTGACAGCGATTAAGAAATCTCTTTTGCCATTTTTCAAGAGAACTGTTAGATTGAGATCTAGGGAAACTTTTACCTTCGTGATGAGTAGAAAAATGGCAAGAAAAAGTGTCTCAATCAAGAAACATGGACGTGTGAGTTCTAAAAGCGACTTTATGATTCTGGACATGCAGATTATATTTCGGACAATAGTTAACAGTTCATTTAAACTCACAACTGTGATAAATGAAACGTTAGTGCCGAGCCTAATCCAGAACCGTAAAGTCGCTGTTAGAACTCGCGTTAAACGATTAAGAAATCTCCTTTGCCATTTTTCAAGAGAACTGTTAGATTGAGATCTACAGAAACTTCTACCTTCGTGACGAGTAGAATACAATGCAAAAAGAAAAAAAATTTTTTTTCTCTTACTTTGAAATTCAAGGTCAAGATCAATTTCACACGTATCTCCATCGAATCGAAGAGGCGTAGAATTCATCGACAAACTTTTCTTCCCACCCCGTACAAGTGTACAAATCGTATAAAACGTTACATTCTTTGCACGAAGCTTTGCAAGAAACTTGAGAAACCGGCGTCTTGAAATCTCGTCTTGTTCACGTTAAGACGGTTATGACGGTGCAGTATTAGAAAGAAAAATGGCAAAGGAGATTTCATTTCAATTCGACACGGCTCGAAGGCCCGAATCTTCAGCAAATAGCACTTTGCGAGAATTTCTCAATTTTCAACTCGAACTCGTTGAAACGCCGAGCGAGTCCCGTTATTAACGCCATTGTCGGCTCGCTCCCTTCTGAGTTAATTGCTTGCCCTGACAGATCCTCGCAACTACCGTCATAAACAGCTGGACAGGTAGGCTCGCGCATAAAGGCGAAGGTAAAGATCCCTTCTTCGTATTAACAAATCGTCGCCGAGGTTCGTCAGGCTGTTCTTACCGCCTTCGAACGTTCGTACGCTTTTCGACAACACGGTCTTCTCGCAAAGGCGGTGAAAATGTCCGAGAATTCGCCGCCGAAAAGGGAGAAAATTCTTTCTCGTCGTCGCTCTCTCTCTCTCTCTCTCGAGAGAGAGAGAGAGAAAAAAAAGAAAAAAGAGGCAGAGGCAAACTCGAAGAAAGAAGAGGTTCTGAGAGGAACACCGAGGTCGAAAATCCAAGTACGGCAGGCCGGTCGGGCGCGGGCGTTTCCGTGAACGAGCCGGTAATAATCGGCGCGGGATCGCTCGTGCAAACAGACGACGAGGACGATGGGACGTCTAAGCGGGTTGGGGAGGGTGGCGCGGGATGGCCTTTAGCCCCGACGCGTATCCGTTAGCCTTTCCGCGCTACACTCTGCTATATATATATATATATATATATATATATATATGTATATATATATATATACACGATGGCGCGCGTACCCTCGTCCGTGCACGAACGAACGAACGAACGAGGGGCTGCAAAAGGGGGTGAAAAGAGAGAGAGAGAAGGCGAGCAAAACGGATGGTTGGAACGACGCGACGGCGCGGGGGGAAAAAGACCGAGGGGGTCAGAGCCGGCGGGTTTTGCCTCCATCGGTTTTCCCGTTACTTCGACCGAAGTCGTAGCTAACTTATCTCCGCTTAAAGCCGCCCCTTCGTCGTCTCGTCTCGTCTCGTCTCGTCTCGTCCCTTCGGAGGGCCGCCTGCTGCGAGCACGAAGGACGACGTCGCCTTTGCCGAGCGACGACGTCGCGTCGTGTCGCGACGGGATCATCGACGACCGTGGCTACCTTCCCTCCCACCTCCCAACCCCCTTCTCCACCCGCCGTTTCGTAGAACGTCGTCCTCGGGAAAAAGAAAAAGAAAAGGGAGGGAAAAAAAAAGAGGAAAAATCCAAACGCCACGTGTTGGCAGCAGCGTTTCGAATTTACAGTGGCCTGAGCCTTCGCCTCTTCTGGCTTTCTGAAATCTCTCTCTCTCTCTCTCTCTGCCACTTGCCCTTCTCTTCTCTCTCTCTCTCTCTCTCTCTCTCTCATTTGGAATTTTTCGAAACAACCTTGACTTTCAGCTTTGAATCTAGACTGCAGTCGGAATTTTCCGAGATTATTACAGAGAGATACAAATATGGGGGAACTCGCGAAGACAAGGTTAGGGACGGATTCGTTATCGAATAATAATTCGTTGGTAAATGTCTGAAATATTTGCACCTCGGTATACTTGACGTGACGAACAACAGTACAGTAAAACCTGTTTTTGTGCGGTCCTTTTTTATGCGATTTCGTTTTTGTGCGATTGGTTTTGTGCGATTTTATTTTTGTGCGATTTTTTTCGTGCGATTTACTTTTACGCGGTATATGAATCTTAGCGGCGTTAGCACCAGTTTAATGTTTCATATCAATGTACATATACATGTTGTGGACGAACTCTGATTACGTGGTCTCCTTGACAACGATGTATCTGGACTTCGCGATGCTCTGTTCATTTGTTTTAAACAATCTCTTGACAAGGCAGAGTCAGTTACGTACATATTGTCGCTCGACGCGCGAACAGTATACGCTTCGTATTCAGAGTTTTATCCACGATTCACGTTACCGAAAATGCGTCAACGTTATTATCTGAAATTAGTGCGCTCGCACATATAACATCGGCGGAGAAGGCTTTGATACTTTCGGCGAAAATGACCTGGACGAAATGATCGAGGACCAAACTGTCAGTGATGGTGACATTATTAATAGTTCGATAGATTATGAAAATGGACAAGAAGAACCGGAATCTATTACAGCAGATAAAATATATGCAGGGATCCAGATTTCTAAAAAATTGGAAACGCATTTTCTTAAAATAGATACCAATCCGGAAAGACGCTTAAAATTCCAAAAAGAGCTGAGATCATGCGTGTCTCCCTATCGTGACGTTTACAAGCAATTAACCAGTCGACCGTCGTCACAAAAACTGATCACTGACTTTATGGTAGCAAAAAACAAATCAATTGAAATCCTGTCTTCAAGCGACGAAAGCGATCTTGAACCAATTCATCGCAAGAAGATGCGCGTTTTAGATTATGACGAGTAGCAGCAAACTATTTAATGTATAATTCGAAAACTTCTCCGTGTATATGTACAATGAAGAATTAAATATTTTTACAATTTCTTCGGGTCTAATTTAAATATTTAATTTAATTGAAAGCATTCTCTCATCTATTTCGTAAATCATTCATGTATTTTCTAAGTCCGACTTTTTTTATGCGGTCCCTGTTCACCGCGTAAAAAAAATTTTACGTAGTATATCGTGCAAAGTTGTTTATCATATGTAAGCATTTATAAAATTTCAGAATATTTTTTTTTGTACGATTTCTTTTATGCGGTCCCTATCCACCGCACAAAAACAGGTTTTACTGTATTTCGATTAATACGAGCTCGTTACTCGTCGATCGAACGAGTTTCGAATAATATTCCATTATAATTAGGAAGCTTGGATCACTCGAGGTAACAATATTTATTTGATAATTGAAAGTAACTATTTGGATCGATGGAACGATAATGCTCGAATGGAAAAAAAAGAGGAGGGGAATAACCCGAATGAAAGTGAAAAATGGAAATCAAAATATAATTTACTAGCGCGGCGGAGATTTGTCTTCTGGCCTTTTAATAAAGGACTCGTTCCTCAAACATTTGGTCTGTTAATGAACAAAATTTAGGGTACCTCGGTTAAAGTTGCGAACGAGAACTGGGCAGGGTTTATACTTTGCAAATATTTGTTTTGTTAATGTATGTCGCGGAGCATATCTACATTTCTTCTATTTCGTCGTGAAAAAAAAAAAAAATAAAATCGAGCGATTTCAACTCGTGCGTAGTGACTATGCCATAGTTAGCAGTATAAGCCGAAATTAAACAACGAACAAAGATCCTCGGGCAAATAGCAAATAATTTATTTCACCAGGTGAACAAATAAATTTCATTGAGATTCATTTTTTATATGAAATAAATTGATAATACAAACCTCGTTATTTTATTTCGAATAAGTTTGGAAAGTAATTTGAAAATAATGTTGCTCGTGAAAAATTTTCGAAACCATCGAGGGTGGTTAATTTTTACATTTTCGAACATTATGTCTGAATTATTTTCCAAATTCGGACCCGAGCTGATTGTCAGGTTGCAAGGGTATAGTTAAAAAAGATTAGAAATTTTCACAAAAATTTTTATTCGAACATAACCTCCACTTCTTGCACAACGCAACCTGTTGACGTACTATAGTTAAGATAGCAACATTACAAATTTATAGCAACATTACAAAATGGCGCCCTTTGCAGCAGAAATTAATGAATTTTCATCAGTATGATATATATTGCGTCGCATATACATACGTTTATTATAAAATGTCATATAATTACTGTACAATTATTAAATTCTCATCAACTATAATATTATAATTATTAGTTTTGCAATTAAATTTTGACTCAAATAAAATGTTGCATCGAATACTATAACATACAATTTACTATACAATATTGTATAGTTATTATAAATTCTCATCAACTATACCGAGTAATTATTAATTTTCGCAATTAATAAATTCTGACATAAAATGCTGCATAGTTATTATACGATTATAAATTCTTATCAACTATAATATTAACTATAATTACTGTACAATTGTAAATTCTCATCAACTATAATATTATAATTATTAGTTTTGCAATTAAATTTTGACTCACATAAAATGTTGCATCGAATACTATAACATACAATTTACTATACAATATTGTATAATTATTATAAATTCTCATCAACTATACCGTATAATTATTAATTTTCGCAATTGACAAAATTCTCATTGACATAAAATGCTGCATACTTATTATACGATTATAAATTCTTGTCAACTATACTGTATAATTATTAATTTTCGCAATTGACAAAATTCTCACTGACATAAAATGCCGCATAGTTATTATACGATTATAAATTCTTGTCAACTATACCGTGTAATTATTAATTTTCGCAATTAATAAATTCTGACATAAAATGCTGCATACTTATTATACGATTATAAATTCTTATCAACTATGCCGTATAATTATTAATTTTTGCAATTGACAAAATTCTCACTGACACAAAATGCTGCATAGTTATTATACGATTATAAATTCTCGTCAACTATACCGTGTAATTATTAATTTTCGCAATTGACAAAATTCTCACTGACACAAAATGCTGCATAGTTATTATACGATTATAAATTCTCGTCAACTATACCGTATAATTATTAATTTTTGCAATTGACAAAATTCTCACTGACAGAAAATGCTGGATCGAATACTATAACATACAATTTACTGTACAATACTATATAATTATTAATTCTTGCTGTACAATTATAAATTCTTATTAACTAGACTGTATAATTATAAATTCTCACGAATGACGATACGCTGCATCGAATACTATAATCGACGATCGGTAAACGCTTCTTCAAGTATAGTCTTCGCGCGCGGTATCGCTCGGGTTGCAAATGCGAAAATTCTACAAATTCGATATCGTTATTTTCAGGATGTTCTTCTTCTTCTTCTGCCGATCGCCCGGCAACTTGCTCAATTTTTTCCCCACCTTCTTCATATTCCGCCACAATTGATTCCGTGTCTGAGACTGTGCAGCAGCTGGTTTCTCGATCGCGACGTCGGATCTCTTTCGCAGCGATGTGAAATCGGTATTCAACAGCGCGATACACTCTCGATTCTCGATAATATATTGCATGAATTCCATCGCGTCGAAACCAAGGAAGTCGATCAAATCGCTCTCTGGGTTTTTGCCTCGCAACGTGTCGATTACGGTGTTCTTGAACGATTCCCGTGAAATGATCGGCAAGTGCTTTTCGTAGTAATCGTTCAACATCTCTTCGTACTTTGCCTCGTTGAATTTCGGCGCGATCGCGAGCGGCTTCGTTCCTTTTTCCTCGCGTTTCAACGACGAATTTCGCGTTTCATCGACACCGTGAGCAGTGTCTTTTAAAGACTCTCTCGCCGATTTGTACTCGAATTTCAAGCCGAACAAATTGTCTATCAATTTAACGTCACCGGTGAGTGTACTACTATCCACCGATCTCGTGGCGTGAGTTTCGCTAAATTTCTGTCGAATTATCACGATCAGCTTGAACATGGTTTCAGCGTCGCCGAGCGTTAAACTCGAAGCGGCTTCCTTCAGCGTTGCAAATCTTTCGCTCGTCAACGCGCTCTCGGTGACCAATAATTTGAAGGTAAACATTAAAAATCGATCGACCAATTTGTACGAACACTGTCCAAGCACTTTCACCGCGATCTGACGAAGATGACACGCACGATACAGAATGCACTTTGGTACATGTTTGCACAATTCTGGCCAATTGAATTCAACGCCCATTTTCACGTGCCGTTCCTTCTCCCTTTGAATCAGATCATACAATTTTCTTCTTCGTGTTTTTAATCCTTCGATGAGCTCTTGCCATCCGCCTTGACTTGCTCATTTTTTCTTCTTGTCGGAATAAAAGAAAAGAATGCGTCAGAAAGTCCAGTCGCACAATTTTTCACGAAAATGGCACTCCCGCTCGCGTGTCGATTGCTCCGATCCGGTTTTCCTAGGATCTTGAAGTTTCTCGCAAAGTTCAGATTCACCAAGGATTGTTGTTGCGACGGTACGATTAACAACAATTTCACACGAACGACATATAGTGCACGACACGACACTGTAAGCTTGTAACGATATTACTTGCAAGGGTAAGAGCTTTCAGTTCGACTGCTATACTGGCGTAAAACTGAATGTGAATGCATTTTCACCATGCTTATATGCCTTTTCCGATTTCCGTTCTCTTTGTACTTTGGCTCGAATTATTTACCTAATTTATATACCTGACTAATTGACTCGAAGTTACGCGTAACGGACGGTTGGAAAATAAAATTCAGGCTCGAGAATCGTTGGCTTCGAGACGCAGCTCACAGTTGTAACAATGAAGAGATAATTAAAATGTAATTTTGCAGCTTTACAACTTTTATTGTTATTCGAACAAAGATGACAAGCTGTTAATTGTAAGAGTTGTTATTCCGAAGGGCACAATTCGGATAGAGTGGAATAAGAGGCGTGGCCAAGAGGATACAATGCAGCACGAAGCAGTTAGTATATAATATATTTACAATAATAGGTACCGAAATGAAAGATGAAATGAAACGTCGTTAAATTTCTTCTAAGCCATCAAGATTGCCAAAAATCGGCAAACGAAACGTGTTGAAAAAATTATATTGTAAAGGAATATATTATAAACTATAATTTATTATAAACTAAATTAAAACTATAATTTTATTATAAACTAAATTAAAACTATAATTTTATTATAAACTAAATTAAAACTATAATTTTATTATAAACTATAATATATTCCTTTATAGTATAAGAATAATATATAATATATTATACAACGTTATATATTATAATATAAGAATATATTTCTCCATCTTAATAAAAGAATACTATATAATATATATTATACAACGTTATATATTATAATATAAGAATATATTCTTTCATAGAAAAAAGAATAATATATAATATATATTATACAATATTATATATTATATAAAATATTATTATAATATATAAAATATTATTATATAATAATATTATATATTATATAATATATATTATACAAAAGATTGCAAAAATTGGCAAACGGAACGTGTTGAAAAAATTATATTGTAAAGGAATATATTATAGTTTATAATATTATAGTTTGTAATATATTCCTTTATAATGTAAGAATAATATATAATATATATATTATACAATATTATATATTATGTAACATATTATATTATAATATCCTTCATAGTAAAAGAATACTATATAATATATATTATACAACGTTATATATTATAATATAAGAATATATTCTTTCATAGAAAAAAGAATAATATATAATATATATTATACAATATTATATATTATATAAAATATTATTATAATATTGTAAAATATTATTATATAATAATATTATATATTATATAATATATATTATACAAAAGATTGCCAAAAATTGGCAAACGGAACGTGTTGAAAAAATTATATTGTAAAGGAATATATTATAGTTTATAATATTATAGTTTGTAATATATTCCTTTATAATGTAAGAATAATATATAATATATATTATATACAATATTATATATTATGTAACATATTATATTATAATATCCTTCATAGTAAAAGAATACTATATAATATATATTATACAACGTTATATATTATAATATATATTATAATATCCTTCATAGAAAAGAATAATATATAATATATATTATCAATATTATATATTATATAAAATATTATTATAATATTGTAAAATATTATTATATAATAATATTATATATTATATAATATATATTATACAAAAGATTGCCAAAAATTGGCAAACGGAACGTGTTGAAAAAATTATATTGTAAAGGAATATATTATAGTTTATAATATTATAGTTTGTAATATATTCCTTTATATGTAATATATATATAATATATATTATATATATTATATATTATGTAACATATTATATTATAATATCCTTCATAGTAAAAGAATAATATATAATATATGTTATACAACGTTATATATTATAAGAATATATTCTTTCATAGAAAAGAATATATATAATAATATATTATACAATATTATATATTATATAAAATATTATTATAATATTATAATATTATTATATAATAATATTATATATTATATAATAATATATTATATAAAAGATTGCCAAAAATTGGCAAACGGAACGTGTTGAAAAAATTATATTGTAAAGGAATATATTATAAACTATAATATATTCCTTTATAATGTAAGAATAATATATAATATATATTATACAATATTATATATTATGTAACATATTATATTATAATATAAGAATATATTCCTTCATAGTAAAAGAATAATATATAATATATGTTATACAACGTTATATATTATAATATAAGAATATATTCTTTCGTAGAAAAAAGAATAATATATAATATATATATACAATATTATATATTATGTAACATATTATATTATAATATAAGAATATATTCCTTCATAGTAAAAGAATAATATATAATATATTATACAATATTATATATATTATAATATAAGAATATATTCTTTTCTAGTAAAAGAATAATATATAATTTATATTATACAATATTATATATTATATAAAATATTATTATATAATATATATTATAATTTGTAATAATATATATTATAATATATATATTATTATATATTATAACATATATTATAATTTATAATTTATAATTAAAGAATAAATTACAATCCAAGTTACATTACAAAGGAATAAACATTAGCCTCCATGTCAGAATGAAAACAGCAAATGGCACTTAGAAACTAATTAAATTAATAACACAGGCGAACATTTTCGAAATCGTCGAAAAACAAGCGGATTCCTACGGGGCAATGCTTCAGGGAATTATCATCCCCAATTGTTACCCCTGGCCCTCCGCTGTTTATCCTCCGTTTACCTGGAGATAATTTTCGTCGCGGCACAATGCGTCAGTAACGCGCATAATAGCACGCATAGTAACGTAAGCCTCCGTGTGCAAACAAGCCGAGCCAGGCCTGTTTTGTTTTCTGCCGTTTAAATTTCGTTCCATGACTAAAGCGATATAATACACTGCCGACCGTGACAGTGAAATTGCCTGCGCGTTAATAACCCGCCCCGTGCATTGACTAATCCTCTTCTCTCGTGCGAAAGAGAGACAGAGAGAGAAAATGCAATCTCTTCTTCGAAATCGGCTCGACATCGGTGCGATAACGAAAAAACCTTCGACGAGGGGGAGGGGGCGAAGAAGAGTTCACCGGTGATCGGATTAACTATATTCGCATACTTTCTTCAATTTTCTTCCGTGGAAAGAAAATCCCCCCGCCAGGCAGCCGAATTTCCACGGTTGATGAAGATGCAAGAGCGAGCGCGAAGGGAAAAATGAAGGAGAGATAAGAAAGAAAGAGAGAGAGGAAGGGAAGAAGAAGCACGGCACGTACATGAACACAATGGCCCCCGATCTCAGTGCTGATGAGTAGACCATTGCCTGATAACACGTACCGTCATTTCCTCGGCGCAGGTATCCGGATAATTTGCTTTCCCTCTTATTCCTTCCGTGCAACGCGCGTCATCGTTTCTCTCTCTCTCTCTCTCTCTATCTATCTCTCTTTTTCACCACCCTTGCCCTATTCTCTCTCTCTCTCTCTCTCTCTCTCTCTCTCTCTGTCTGTCTGTCTCTCGGAGAAGAGTAGCTCGAGCCGAAGCGCGGGCGTGCCTTTAATAATGACGTAAAAAAGAAGAGAAGACGCGGCAATAAAGGAGAGACCTAGGCGAGGGTGTACACCCCGGCACAGCTGTCTCGCAGATTAACCCAACGACTCGCGGCGAAAGAGAGAGAGAGAGAGAGAGAGAGAGAGAAACAAAGGGGTGAACACGGTCGAATCGAGTCGAAGCAAGTCCATAAGGGGAAAGAAGAAGAGAATCCGCTAGACGCGGATTTAATGCTGGAAAAGAAACGGTACGGTTTGAAACGATTGAAAGAGGAAGAATAAAAAGGGAGAAGGGATGAAAGCAACAGAGAAGAAGGAGAAGAAGAAAGAAGAAACAAAGAAGAAGAAAAAGGAAGAAAAAGAAGAAGATGATGATGATAACGATGAAAAAGAAGAAGAAAAAGAAGGAAAAGAAGAACTGATGACTCTGGTTAATTAACAAATTTACGTGAGCAAAGTAACGTGTTAACAGAGAAGAAGGTTAACGAAAGAAAAAGAAGAGAAACAAGAGGAAAAAGGAGAAGAAGAACTGATAACTGGTTAATTAACAAATTTACGTGAGGAAAGTAACGTAACAGAGAAGAAGGTTAACGGAAGAAGAAGAAGGAGAAGGAAAAGAAGAAAAACTGATGACTGGTTAATGAACAAATTTACGTGAGCAAAGTAACGTGTTAGAAAAGAAGGTTGACGAAAGAAAAAGAAGAAAAACAAGAGGGAAAAGGAGAAGAAGAACTGATGACTGGTTAATTAACAAATTTACGTGAGCAAAGTAACGTGTTAACAGAGAAGAAGGTTAACGAAAGAAAAAGAAGAGAAACAAGAGGGAAAAGGAGAAGAAGAACTGATGACTGGTTAATTAACAAATTTACGTGAGGAAAGTAACGTAACAGAGAAGAAGGTTAACGAAAGAAGAAGAAGAAGAAGAGAAAGAAAAAGAAGAAGAAGAAGGAGAAGGAAAAGAAGAAAAACTGATGACTGGTTAATTAACAAATTTACGTGAGCAAAGTAACGTGTTAGAAAAGAAGGTTAACGAAAGAAAAAGAAGAAAAACAAGAGGGAAAAGGAGAAGAAGAACTGATGACTGGTTAATTAACAAATTTACGTGAGCAAAGTAACGTGTTAGAAAAGAAGGTTAACGAAAGAAGAAGAAGAAGAGAAAGAAAAAGAAGAGAAACAAGAGGGAAAAGGAGAAGAAGAACTGATGACTGGTTAATTAATAAATTTACGTGAGGAAAGTAACGTAACAGAGAAGAAGGTTAACGAAAGAAAAAGAAGAGAAACAAGAGGGAAAAGGAGAAGAAGAACTGACGACTGGTTAATTAACAAATTTACGTGAGGAAAGTAACGTAACAGAGAAGAAGGTTAACGAAAGAAGAAGAAGAAGAAGAAGAAGCAAGGACGATCCTCTGACTACCTAGAAACGGTCGGTGCTTCCAGCGGAAGATATATAACCGCCATATACCAACGCGAATCGCCTTCAGGTACAGAAGCCACCGCGCGTTTTCCCGCCCTTTTCCCTCTTTCCCCCCTTTCTTCATCCACAGCCCCGAACCTCGAAAAACGAACCTCGCGCGCATTTTCACGGGCTACTTTCTCTCTTTCTCTCTCTCTCTTTCTTTACTCTGCTCGAGAGTTTCTCGGAAAAGAGAGCAGTGCAAGAGGCAGCGTTGGGGGTCGCGCGGTACGTGTGGTGGTTGACTAATACACGGGGGAGAGAACGAGAGAGAGAGAGAGAAAGAGAGAAGAGAGGAGAGGTTGTGCCAGAGCTAAAAGCAGGCAAACGTTTTCGGTGACCGCCCGCCGGGAACGAGGAAAAATCGCTGGGACGACGTCCGGAAACCGCGCTCCTTCGTCCCCTTCACCCCCCTTTTCACGGCCAGCGCACGGTTTTCTGCGAAAACCGACACGAAGGGACGAAGGACGACCGGCTGGTCACGTAGCTCGCGAAACGCGAGGCCGTCACCGGATCCGGGAAACGGAAGTGCGAACACCTGAGCCGAGGGGTGGCCGCCATTTTCTTTTTTTTTCGCTGGCCGATTAATCGCGTGCACGCGTTGCCTTCGAAACAACTGGCCGATCGACGTTGTCGTATTACCTCGCGAGAGGCGAAAGATGTTTGTAGGTCGTGTAGTCTGTAGAAACGTGAGAGAACGCAGAAATTTCGAGAGGGAAAATTGTCTTTCGGAATTTTCCTTCTCTAGCGAGGAGGAAAGCCTCGTCGAGGAAGCCTCGATCGGCTGATTGCAAGAGTTCTTCGTCGAAGAATGCAGAAATTCGTGAAAAGAAAATTTGGAGAAAACTCTTTTCCAAAACTATTCTCGCGAGACGAAATTTAGAGACACGAGAAAATTTGGAGAAAACTCTTTTCCAAAACTATTCTCGCGAGACGAAATTTAGAGACACGAGAAAATGAAAAAAAAAACTTTTCCAAAACTCTTCTCGCGAGACGATCGACAGAAATTTAGATATAAAATAAATTTAGAGAAAACTCTTTTCCAAAACTCTTCTCGCCAGACGAAATTTAGAGACACGAGAAAATTAAAAGAGAAAAAGAAACTCTTTTCCAAAACTTTTCTCGCGAGACGATCGACAGAAATTTAGAGATAAAATAAATTTAGAGAAAATTCTTTTCCAAAACTCTTCTCGCCAGACGAAATTTAGAGACACGAGAAAATTTAAAGAAAACTCTTTTCCAAAATTATTCTCGCCAGACGAAATTTAGAGACACGAGAAAATTAAAAAAGAAAAAGAAACTCTTTTCCAAAACTCTTCTCGCGAGACGATCGACAGAAATTTAGAGATAAAATAAATTTAGAGAAAACTCTTTTCCAAAATTATTCTCGCCAGACGAAATTTAGAGACACGAGAAAATGAAAAAAAAAAAACTTTTCCAAAACTCTTCTCGCGAGACGATCGACAGAAATTTAGAGATAAAATAAATTTAGAGAAAACTCTTTTCCAAAACTCTTCTCGCCAGACGAAATTTAGAGACACGAGGAAATAAAAGAAAAAAAATTCTTTTCCAAAACTCTTCTCGTCGAAAGAACACTGTACACTGTAATTTTTTTTTAATACATTCTTAGTATCGCGAGATGTGATACTTTCGAGAGCAAACACATATGAAAGAGGACATTCTTCCGTTCTTCAATCGCTTGTCACAGTGATTGGAAATTTCGAGGTTGTTGTTCGATTCGAAAACGAACGAAAAAGCACCGGGTTTATATACGGCGTGAAAAACAAGGACGTGGCGCGTCGCGGAAACAACGCTGAATAATCCGTGCGTCGCGTCGAGGCATGCGGATAACTCTGTTTCGCTCGTGATGTAATAACGATCTAATAAGAGCAACAGGCAGCACCGCTGAATGCGGATGCTGCCGCGATTCGATTTGTTCTACTTGGTTTCACCGTGGACAGATAACACAGGTACACCGTGCGCGCCTCGTCCGTTTGCCAGCTGCCTCTCTCCCTCTCTTTCTCTCTCTCCCTCTCCCTCTCACTCTCCCTCTCACTCTCACTCTCACTCTCCTCCTCTTTTTTCGTCAAAACGATACTTTCTCCGTTCGTCTGTTGCCTTTATTCTTGCTTCTTCCACTTCGACTCGCGAGAATAATCTTCGAAAATCTTCGTGAAAATCCATCGAGCTTGTCGTTACGAATTCGTCAAAGTATGGAAACGACATGCATGTACAGGGTGATTCACACAAAGTGAACCGCGTGATTTTCTCGGAAACTATTGGCCGTAGAGAAAAATGTTTCGGACAAAAGTTGCGCTGTTTCGAGGCGGAGATCTTACGGTGGTCACGAATCTTGTCTGCGTGATTATGCTACCGTGATTTCGAGGTGACCTTCGTTTTTTCGAACGGGACTGTATATTTTTGAGTTTGTAGTCTCGTAGCTGACGTCAAGACGAATTCAACGATAACCTAGATAACGTTGGTGCTCCAAGGTCGTTCAAGGTCATTTTCACGCGATTTTCGGGAATCATTGAAATCCCTATGAAATGCTGTTTTATATCTATGAAACATCTGTCACAAAAATTATGGCCATTTTGACCATTTTGGTAGTTGGTGCTCCAAGGTCGTTCAAGGTCATTTTCACGCGATTTTCGGGAATCATTGAAATCCCTATGAAATGCTGTTTTATATCTATGAAACATCTGTCACAAAAATTATGGCCATTTTGACCATTTTGGTAGTTGGTGCTCCAAGATCGTTCAAGGTCATTTTCACGCGATTTTCGGGAATCATTGAAATCGCTCTGAAATGCTGTTTTATATCTATGAAACATCTGTCATAAAAATTATGGCCATTTTGACCATTTTGGTAGTTGGTGCTCCAAGATCGTTCAAGGTCATTTTCACGCGATTTTCGGGAATCATTGAAATCCCTATGAAATGCTGTTTTATATCTATGAAACATCTGTCATAAAAATTATGGCCATTTTGACCATTTTGGTAGTTCCAGTGTTGGGAAAAAGGTCACCTTGAAATCTCGATGAAAGCACCTAAAAAAGATTCGTGGCCACCATAACGTAACATATCCCCCTCGAAACATTTAGTTTTATTTGATACATTTTTCTTTATAGCGAATAGCTTTAGAGAAAATTAGCTTCATGTGGAACACTCTGTATAAGCACGGTAAAAAGGATTCAGAATCAATGCGATTAGTATTGTAACACTTTTACATCAATAAGTATCCTTGCCTCGTTCGAATAAAAGTTTCGCATAGTTTTTTAATTAAAATATCCTTACAACGTAACGACGTGGTGAGGTCTCGAAATTCAAAACTCTCGAGCCTCGAAGTTGATCACAGCTTACAAGCGAGATGAGATCAACGGTTTTGTATAAATTCGAAATCGACGCTTCAAAGCAAATTTGACGATAGCAATTTTATTTGAATGTAAATGGTCGCAGTTGAACGAAACAACGTTCGAGATTATCTAAAATCTTGAGATTCTTGTTCAAGAATTCTCAACTCTTTTCCGGATCTAATTTACTTCTTTTTTCTCTTCTCTATCGATTACTACAGTGCTGAAAAATATTTCAAGATGTACAATTGGTGTGACGAGATATTCTTTTGATGCATTCTTCAGACGTTTTATACCGCTCGTTTCAAAAATTTCGACCGATTCTTGCGTTTGCTTGTACCGATCGTTCGCGCGAGTTTTCGCAAAAAAAAAAAACGTTTTCTTCCTTCTTTGTTCTTCGCCCGAGGAACTCTCACGAGACGAGAAGGAGGAAATCCCGTGGTCAGAAAGAACCTCGCGCAGCTGTTCGAAGTCTGTGAGCTTTCGCTCACGCGGCGAAGGAACAATCGCGCGATTAACCCAAACGGCTCGGAACTCGTGCTTCCGACAGGCACGGAACACTTGTCTCTGAACAAAAATTACGACTTGTCAATTTGGATTGTCCCGTGTCGAGGCCACGGTTCATGGAAAATTTGCAACCAACTTCGGCCTCCTCCTCCTCCTCCTCCCACCTCCCGCCCGTATCTGGTCGTAAACGTTTGCAGCCCCGGCCTGGAAAACCGAACGTCAAAAGGTTAATCCCATCAGGTATTTCTGCGGCCACGGAGGGCCATTTCGCCGTCTCATTGTTGCCCGTCGATCCTTGTCCTATTCGTGCCCGTTTACCTAACTCAGGTGGCCGCAAGTGCGATCAGGTAGGACCGCGTTCGCTTGACCGCGTCGTCGAAAGACGAGAAAGGAAATTTGTCAAACGCGTTCTGTCGAGTACACGGACAGTGCCATTTCGGCGCGGTGCCCCCCCGCCGTTGCATCCGTGACCGTTTCAATTAGCGAAAGGAAGCTGATTATTTCCGCTTTTTCCTGGAACCACCAGGAAACCAAGAACTGCGGCAACGAACGAGCCTACGGGAAATAGCGTTGACGTGTCGTCGTCGACGTCGTTTCGCGAGTACGAGAACAAAGGATAGAGATAAATTGGGGGAGAGGCTAGAAATCGAGTTAACGGAATGAAAAGAAATCTGACGGAAAACTATTCTCGTTAACCCCCCTTCGATTGATGAAGAAAGTCAGCGATAAAATTTATACTAAAGAAGAAACGTGAAAGGATTTGTCCTTGGAAATCCTTGTGAAATCCCTGGAAAGAAATACGGTGCTACCTGAAAGGTTATAAATCATACACTCAGAAACAATGACGAAAAGCAATTAGGTTCTATTCAATTAGGCGAACCATCGAACTGTACCTCTTTTGAATAAACGTGGAATTGGTATTATAAATGAATTCTACATTCCTTTGGAATGATTCGATGGATATATGTATATATGTAAAGAACAACGCCTGCCGCAACAAACTTGACCTTGAACCTTGAATTTCGAGGTAGAGAAAAATTTTTTCTTTTTTCTTGCATTGTTATTCGACTCGTCGCGAAGGAAAAAACATGTCCAAGGAATACATACACAGTTCTCTTGGTAAATGACAAAAGAGTTTCTTAATCGTTTAACGCGAGTTCTAACAGCGACTTTACGGTTCTGGATTAGGCTCGGCACTAACGTTTCATTTATCACAGTTGTGAGTTTAAATGAACTGTTAACTATTGTTCGAAATATAATCTGCATGTCCAGAATCATAAAGTCGCTTTTAGAACTCACACGTCCAGGTTTCTTGATTGAAAAACTTTTTTTTGCCATTCTTCTACTCATCACGAAGGTAAAAGTTTCCCTAGATCTCAATCTAACAGTTCTCTTGAAAAATGGCAAAAGAGATTTCTTAATCGTTTAACGCGAGTTCTAACAGCGACTTTACGGTTCTGGATTAGGCTCGGCACTAACGTTTCATTTATCACAGTTGTGAGTTTAAATGAACTGTTAACTATTGTTCGAAATATAATCTGCATGTCCAGAATCATAAAGTCGCTTTTAGAACTCACACGTCCATGTTTCTTGATTGAGAAACTTTTTCTTGCCATTTTTCTACTCATCACGAAGGTAAAAGTTTCTCTAGATCTCAATCTAACAGTTCTCTTGAAAAATGGAAAAAGAGATTTCTTAATCGCTGTCAACGTGTGCTAACAGCGACTTTATGGTTCTGGATCAGGTTTCATTAACGTTTCATTTATCACAGTTGTGAGTCTAAGTGATCAAATGATAAAACTGTTAATTGTTCGAAATATAAACGTTACATCTGCATGTTCAGAATCATAAAGTCGCTGTTAGAACTCGCGCGAATGATTAAGAAACTTTTCGACTATCAGGTTGCGACGAATTGAAGAAAAGAAAATTTCGATCTTGAAATTCAAGGTCAAGGTCAATTTTACAGGTTTCTTTCACATTTCCATCGAATTGAAGGTGTAGATACTATGATAGCCACCGACAAACTTTCCTTTGAAAATTCAGTATTAACAAAAACGTGCGGACGTTGAGACACTTGTCAATATATTCGACTATCTGCAATCGTGAAATGAACTAGAATGAAATCTATGTTAGATCAAATAGTGAAAACAGTAAATGCGTAATTATAGTAAGAGAAATTTGAAGGATGGTTTGATCAATTTAAGCGAGGCAACCTAAAAATAATGTTCATCCAAATTCCGACGACGCAAAAAATATTTTTGCCAACAACTGGGAACTTTTAAGATAATAAACTGACGTTCCTCTTTTCTTTCTCTTACAACTATATATTTTACTTACAACTATACTTTTTTCTTTTATCGTATCGTGCGGCTGGTAAAAGAGAATGCGAAAAGCTCAGATATGGTAAAGAACATGGCCTTGGAAATTTCAATTTTACGTATAAATTTACATCGGTATCACAGGCCTTCGCCAAGAAGCAACGATCGAGAGAGCCTCACAACAAATGTAAATAAAAATGTTTACGACTTTCGTATATATATATATATATATATATATATATATACACACACACACACACACACACACACACACACACACACACACACACACACACATTGATAAATCTGTGAGGATTTTTCGCAGTCAAAGGGTGAAGCGTGTCCAAACGCTTGAGAAACGAGAGAAAACGTGGCTACACGGGGATGAACGAATCCCTGGCGTTGACTTTTGTTCGCTGAAATTTAAACATATACACACACAGAGAGAGAGAGAGAAAGACAGAGAGAGATTTCAATTAAAACATTCGGGTGGTTCTCTGTTTAGAAAGCGAGAGGCCAAAAGGGTGAGAAACGAGCCCTTAAATCGCCACGGACTTTAAATACAATTGTCGAGAGAATTCGTAGAGCAGAGAGAGAGGAACGCGAGCCGTGGACGAGGGGGACGGTGAGGAGCGGTGAGAGGGCGGGGGGGAGGGTTGCACGGAGCAGAGAAAACGATTTTTGCGGGAGAAGACCGATAAGTTTCCCTCGTGACCCACCACGATAATAATACCGTTCTCTGCTTTAAGCTTCCTTTTGAATAACCTGTAGGTCACCGTATAAAAAGGAAACTTGTTGCGTTTACTGATTGTATACGTATCTATACAGCAAGAGAGAGAGAGAGAGAGAGAGAGAGTGAGAGAGAAAGATACACACACACACACACACACACGTACCGTATGGATCGGTAAAGCCGGGGGGTTGGCGAACTTTTTCTGCGGATTTGACGAGAGAAACTTTCTTCAACCTCTTCACCGGCACGTGTGCGTGCGCGCGTGCGCGCGCGTGTGTGTGTGCGTGTGTGTGATTCGCGAAATTTCACCGACAAGAACGGAAAACGTGACACGCTGCTACGAAGGGAAGAAGAAGAAGAAAAAGAGAAGAAGAGAGAGACACGTGCGTACGTGTAATAAAAGCGAAACGCACAAAGGGTGAGAGGGGGGAGGGAGGAGGAGGGAGAGTGGCGCACGCGCGGTGCGCCTCGTTACCGTTGGTCGCGCGATCTAATTAAAATTACTTGGCGATAGTTAGCCACGATAGCATCGGTCTATTTAGCGAGTGCCGAGTTAACTCGATAATTTGTGTTTTCGGCTGAGTGCCGATCGTTAAAGCATCTGGTTCACGGGTGGCGGAGGGGGAGGAGGAGGAGGAGGAGGGGAAAACTGTTTCGACGATGAATGGAATTGAGCCGGGGCAGACTGAATCTCAATGTAGCTCTATCGTCTCGCACTTGTTGCAAACGCGTCGCGCACCCCAAGCAGAAAGATAGGATCGACCCACTTCTATAACTCGGCTTTCTGATATACGGCCATGGACGAGGAAGTGAAGAGAACACGAGAGACAGAGAGAGAGAGAGAGAGAGAAAGAGAGAGAGAGGAAGAGGGAGAATCAAGCTCGAAACATCCGTCAGGGATTTATGATAAAGATTGAAAGGGGCGGAGAGAGGCAGGGATGGAAGATCAGCGGCTATTAAACGAAGCTGAATCTTTGATCGAGCATCTCTCTGCCAGCCTTTGTACGTCGAAACAATTCTAGCCGGTCTACTCTCGCGCGCAATGAAACGTATCTCGTAAATAAATTTTAGTACGAGTGGCGGGGGGAGGGGCAATTAAAAGACAATTCCTCCCCCTCGAGAGTTTCGTCTCACCGAGAGAAATTCGTCGGCCGAGACGAGATCCGATGAAAACGATCGAACCCCTCGCAGACAGTTTTTATCGACAGACCTTGGGAGAAGGCGCTCGCCCCCCTCTTCTTTTTTCGGTATCGATGGAACAGCCTCGCGATACGTTAGGTGGCTTGATAGCCGCGTAAATTGCAACCGCGTATCACGTTCGTTCGTTCGTTCGACGGTCTACTTTACGCTCCGGCGACCGAACAGAAATCGATTTCTCGCCCACGGAGAGAGCCTGACTCCACGGTATCCGCGTAGATACCGGATGGAACAGGTCAGAACAGCTCGCCACCGCTCGTCTCCCCCTCCCCCACCCGGTCAAAACCACCGAATCCTTCTTCTCTCCTCTCTCTCTCTCTCTTACGCTTCTTCCACAGTTCTTTTCTCCTCCTGATTTCCACTTTTACCACGAAACGAGAGAAGACCCCCATCCCCTCCACGTTTACGCGTCTCTCGTTGTCCCTGGAACCGCGCGTTCGAAAAACCTTTTTCACGGAATTTTCGAACGTTTCACCCTCGCTCTCTCTCTCTCGCTCTTCCTTTTTTCTCTTCATTTTCTTTTTCTCTCCGGAAGGCCAGGATTTATCTCTCATTATTTTTACAAGTGTCCGTATATCGGTGTGTTCGCGTCGTTCGCGTTCTCCATCCGGCGCCGGCCGGATTTTATTTCACCGGTTCGGCTCGCTGTTCGCCTTTATCGATCTTCGCCGTTCAACCGACGGATTGGCACGCGATGGATGAAAGCAGTCGCTCGAGTCTAGGCGAGAAGCTGGGTCGTCGCACGATATCCTTTCCCTCGCGTCGCCTCTCTGTTTTTCCTCTCGGAGCGCACCTTTGCCGAAGCATCGCAGCACGAAACCGAGACGCCGTGGCCTCCGACCTCCGCGGTTGTTGGTCGATCGTTTCCGCGACCGATCGGTCGTACGTATCGTCTCTCTGTTGGGTCGCTAGGTTCGTACGGACAGATGGGTGGGTAGGTAGGTAGGTAGGTAGGTAGATAGGTAGGTAGGTAGGTAGGTAGGTAGGTAGGTAGGTAGGTAGGTTGGTAGGTAGGTAGGTAGGTTGGTAGGTAGGTGGGTAGATGGGTAGGTAGGTAGATAGATATCCCGCTTTCTCTCGTGCGCGCGAGTTAACTCCTCGGGTCGTCCGAAGCTCGCGGTCGGTCGGTGGCGTGGCGTAGCGTGATATAGCGTGGCGTAGCGTGATATAGCGTGATATGGTGTGGCGTGCAGCTATGTATTTACACCAGGGTAGCTTCGCTCTCTCTTCTCTTCTGCCCACGGTGTCCTCTCTTGGCCGTGGTGTGGTCACCTTTCTCGATCTCCTCTCGCTCCTTGCTTCTCCTCTCACTCTCTCTCTCTCTCTCTCTCCCTGTCTCTCTGTTTCGCCTCGTCGTCGAGCTATCTAGTACATAGGGCCAAAGTAGAGTCGCGTTCTCGCCGCTGCCCTTCCAACGCTTCCACCACCCTCGCGAGCGATATCCGCCGTCCCTCTTTATCCGATGCTCGCTCCTCGATCGGCGTTCTCCTTCTCTGATGGGGTGTATGTAGGGTGGCTCGCCGGCACCGGCGAGAGAACACACCGGGAGAGAACGGAACACGGTGGCCAAGAGAGAGGACAGCAAAACGCAAGGGGAGATATCGGGACACAGAGAGAGAGAGAGAGAGAGAGAGAGAGAGGAAAGCGAGGGTTGCGCGCGGACCACCGACCGACCGACCGACCAACCGACCGACCGACGGACGAACGGACCAACGGACGGACGGACGGACGGACGAACGAGCAGAGCAGAGCAGAGCAGAGCGGTGGTCTCGAAGGGCGGGACGGGGCGAGGAGGGTTAGAAGACAGCTGCAGGCCATGCGAGGGTCCGTCGACCAGGCCTGGCCGTTTACCGCGGAATACACACAGCCGAGCGAGAGAAACCGAGGAGGCGAGAGAAAGGAAGACAGAGTGATTACCGGTCGAAACGAGGGAGAGCGAGACACGACCTACTTCGCCGTTCCCCGCGACTCGTCGCCGCTACTCACCCCCTCAACCCCTCGCCCCGACGCTCCTCCAACCCCCGTAGCCGATCCACAAGACCTCGCGCGCGCGGCCCCTCTCTCTCTCTCTCTCTCTCTCGCGCGCGCGCGACAATCCCTCGAGCGACCCTTGCCGCGCGCGTACATCGCCGCCAACTTCTCTCTCTCTCGTCCCCTTGCGTCCATCGCCAACCACGCGCTCCTCCACCATCCCCCTTTTCTCTTCGTTATCCTTCCTCCCCTCTCTGTCCCTCCTTCGCGCGTCTCTCCAGCTAGATTCCCTATTCTCCGTCTATCTCGAATTCTGTGTGCGCGCGCGCGCGCGTGTGTGTGTGTGTGTGTGTGTGTCGGCGTCTCTCCAGCTCGCTTCTCGCTTCTCGCGACCCGTAGAGCTCGCTATCTCCCCCCTGCGCCTCCCCCCGCCCCGCTGTCCCTTTCCATCGCGTGCAAACGACTGGTTTACCCTCTCGCAACCGCCTCATCCCTCTCGCCGTAGGATACCTCCGCCATCCGGCAACGGACCCGAACCCTTGGCGCCCCTTTGCTCTTAGCCGCGGATACGAAAGCCGCGGCGTATATATATATGTATGTATATATATATATATATATATACACACGGGGGCGAACGAGCGAGCGAGCGAGCGAGCGAGCGAGCGAACGAACCGACCAACCAACGCTCCACGCTATAGCGTTGCCAGAGAGCTCTACCTAGCTTCGAGCAGCTACGGCCAAGTTCCCCGTAACTCGTGCTCCGGTAAATTTCCACGGAGAGAGACCCTCCCCTTCCTCCGCGCACCTTCCAAACACACCTATGCACCACGGCTCTCCCCTCTCTTTGGCCTCTGCACCGTTGGCAAACGAGCTTTCCCTCTTTATCTCGTTGTGTCCTCGTTCTTCCTCTTCCTCTTCTTCTTTGGTTTCTTTTTCTTTTTCTTTTTTCCTTTTTGGTTTTCTCGGTTTGGTGCTCCCTCCAGGAGGGTGGCTTCCAGTTTCTCGTATTTCTGCCTTTGATCGTTCACCACGCGAGGCTACGCCAACCCCTTTCTCTTCGCCGTCCTTCGGTCCCGCATCGTCGGCCAGCCGGCCCTCAACCAGGATTTCCACTTGGCTGCCGATTACGTGTGGGTGTCCAGGTAGAGAGACCCGCGCGATGGCAGAGATACGCGCGGCCACGAGGTAACAACGGCGTGGGCGACCGATGTATATATATATATATATATACGCCTGGGGGTGGCGGCTATCGATTTTTCCCTTTTCGACGGACGAAATTTTTCGAAAAAAAGAATTCACCAAAACCGAGTCACTTTCGTAAGAAGAGAAATCTTCTTCCTCCTCCTCCTCCTCTTTTCGTCTCCCGCAAACACTGGTTTCTCTGAATGACCGCCGCAACAGGGTAGCGATGTATCTTCCACGTAGCGAGACAGAGAGAGACAGAGAGAGAGAGAGAGAGAGAGTTTCGCCGAGTAGTGAAACCGATTCGAAAGTTTTCAAGAACAGCCCCAACAAAGTTTGCGAAAGTATGCCGCACTCGGGCGATACACGCCGCCGTGAAAGCAGCGTGGATACAGAAGGGGGTTGGGGAGGGAGGGAGAAGAGAGAGAAGAAGGAGTAAGAAAATTGCGAGCAAAGAAGCTCCCGTTGCAATTGATACGATTTTTTTCACGGACGAATATTGAAAAACATCTCTCCTCGTGATTCCCAGATGAGGCACGTGTACTTACTCCCTCTCTCTCTCTCTTTCTCTCTGTGTGTGTTTCACGAAGCACAATGAGAGTAATGAAAAAAACAAAAAAAAAAAAAAAAAAGGAAAAAAATACCGCAAACAGTGAGAGAAACGGTGAAACAGAGAAACACGCGCGCGACAGAGAGAGAGAGAGAGAGAGAGAGAGGAAAAACGAAGAATCCGTTTTACGAGGGGTTGGCGAGGAGATAAAGAGAGAGAGAGAGAGAGAGAGAGAGAGAGAGAGAGTGAAAGGATGGTAGGTCGGTATTGAACGTACGGGAACACGATGGAAAATCCACGTGGAGGCCGCGGGTGAAGCGTGAGGGAGCGCGAGAGAGTCGGCAGACGAAAGAGAGACATCGGGAGATACATTTATGAATTGCCCCATTCACGGAATGCGAATTCTCGCTCGGCAAACTTTAGGGGTCAACGGGTCGGGAACTGTTAGGTAGTTCTCCCGTTTCTCTCGTACATGCGCTCTCCCTCCCTCACGCCGCCGAGCCACCACCCCCGCGCTTCCTCCCTGCTACATATTTCTCTCTCTCTCTCTCTCTCTCTCTCTTACTTCATTTCCCGCGCCATCCTCTCTGTCGCTCGTTCGCCTCGTGTCGATCACACGATACACACGCGCTTTTTCTTTCTTTTTTTTTCGAAACTTGCGTCGCCCGCAGGGTTGCATTAACCCCCCGGCGGCGTTAAACGAGCAAGTTAAGAAGAAACTCTCGTCCTCCAACTTTCGTCTCTCTTTTCTCTCTTTTCGTATATATAGGTATATATACGAATATATATATATATATATACGAATAGGTATATATATATATATATATAGGCAGTGGGCCGCCATTTTCGCGGATTCGCAGCGAAGCAAGGGGTGCAAGTTTATCACGCGAGGCTATCTCTTACGGGTTGCAACGGATGATCGAGGGGCGAGATGGAGGGGAAAGGAGAGAGAGAGAGAGAGAGAGTAGGGATAATTGTCGTTCAGAAGTCGCAGACTGTTGCCCCCTCCCCTCCACCCGACGAGGCAACCAGAGAGAGAGAGAGAGTTAGAGTTTGAAAGAGAGAGAGAGAGAGTGCAGCAGGGCATTATTCACTTTGCGGGAGTCGCTTCACCGCGGGCGTAATAATTTTCTTTTTTATGAATGAACTTCACTCTCTTTCTTTGACTAGCTCTCCTCTCTCTCTCTCTCTCTCTTTATATATATATATATATATATATATATATATCGTTCTTTTTCGTTTTCTTTTCTCTATTCCTCTGACGTTCGTTTCTCCGGTTGCTGGTTCGGCGCCGAGTGTACGCGACATCGGGCATTCGTCTTCGTCAAAGCAGGGAGGAGGAGGAGGGGTGGGGTGAGGGAGGGGAGGGTTTCCAGTTTCTTTGGATTTTCCATTGAAGGAAAAAGCGAAAAGCGGTCGATCGACTGGCTTTTCGCTTATCATCCTCCAACGTTGTTTAATCCGTCCGTCTACCGCAACGGTAAATAACCTCTCTCTCTCTCTCGAGAGAGAGAGAGAGAGAGAGAGAGAGAACGAACCTTATCTTTAAAGGGTTTCTCCCCCTCCCCCCTCCCTCTTGCCACCCTTCGAAGAAACCCACCCGAATCTCGTCCATTATGCACGCGCTGCTACGTCGTTGATTAATTGCGCGAAGCGTATAAACGGGCTTCAACTGGGGAAATTTGCAACGAATCTTCGAATCGTACCGAATCGTACGTAACAACACGCGAGTTGCTAAATTTCACCCTCTCTGGTGGACCGAATTGTTTTCTTCGAGCGAGCTGGAAAGAAATCTCACGATACAAAAATCAATGAGAATCTGTACAATTGTGATTTGACAATGAATTCAGCAGTATTCGACGATTTTATTACACAACGGACAGATAATGTTATTGGTTACTGGCAAGATATTGTACAGGGTGGGTCAAATATATATTTTTTTTTTCTTCTCTTTATATATTCTCTCTATTTTTTTCCTCCCTACTTTCTCCCTAATAAAATATATTCATTTTTTTCTTTATATTTATTTATTTATTTATACATTATAGAAAACTAATCTCGCAAATTTTAAATCAAATTTAGAATTGCGTAAATTTACTTCAGGTAAGGAGTGATTTTTGGCCCACTCTGTATATATAACAAGATATATATATATATATATATATATATATATATATACACACGCCACATCTTTCCATTTATGGAGAAGAAATTATCTAATTTAAAGTCTTGAAAGTCACGCACTAATAAAGCCCATATAGAGGGCTTAACGCATAATACCTCGATGAAGATGATCGGACAAGCTTGGGCCGATTATTCGACAAATGACGAATACTTGCGCATCGGTGAAAAAGAAAATCCTGAACGATGAACAAGTGCGTCGGTAAACGGGACGAATAACGTTCCATCGTTCCAGTTTCTTTCTGCTTGAAACGAGAGAGCCACGCCAATCCTTCATCGTCGACGAAAAACGTGTCGCCAGACTCGAGGAATCCGAATTCCAACCGGGTTTGCACTCCGGACAATTTTCAACATAACCTCCATCAGCAACTACGAGTCATTTTTAACTATCGGCTACCAGCTAGTCTACGGACTAAATAACAAAGCATCGGTTTCCAAGAAAAAACTGAAGAACACTTTAAGTTCAATGTGTAAAATATTTAAATTAAGAAAAACAATGTTTCTTTTTGAAAAACAACGATCGAATAAATCGGGCGCTCCGGATTTCCGAAACGTGCCAATGTCCATCGCCTCTCTCTCTCTCTCTCTCTCTCTCTCTCATTTATATTCGTTGACTACGACGACCGTGGTTTTGCAAACGCAGAATTCGTCTATAATAACCGTGTAATTTCTTTTCCTCTCTCCGCTGGGAGATCGATTTGGCCCAGATCAGGAACGTCTTTTTTAATTTCACACGGTCCGAGAATCCCTCTCTCTCTTTTCCCCCTTTCCATGTTTCGCAGGCTTCTTTCGACCTCTCTGGTTATCGACCACACGCACTCGGTGCTCAATTCGATTCTGACGAATTATTAATCAACAACCGATCTCCATTACACGCTCCTATCACTCACCCCTCTAACGCTATTCCATCTAACGACCACGCTGTGAAAATCTGCGAAATATCGCTTGATTTTACACTAACGCTAGCGGACACCGCACGGCGTGGAAAAGTCGTAAATCCTTTTTGTCACACAGGCGAGCAAGGAACCTTGAGAAAGCTCGCCTAATTGCCAAGGCGAGGAACGATCGAGTCGGATGGATAGGTAATAAACATAAGCAAGACCGACAAGACGTTGCAACGATGGGGGCGAGGCCCGTTGGAATATCCCGGAGGAGGATTAACGGTGTTGTATATAATTGTTGAGCACGTTGGACGAACAATGGCCAAGGCTACCGATTGTCTTCCGAGGGGAAAGACTTGTTTACTGTTCGACGACGAGGAACAGCGATCGGTCGGAACAACAGCCGGTTTCCTCGAAGGAAACTAAGCGCACGGGGTGGAATCCACTATCGGTTTATCCGAACACGGATTATCCGGAACGTCTCTCTCTCTCTCTCTCTCTTTCTCTCTGTACTCAGTACCTCTCTCAACTTACCTTATTATCGAACGCCGGGGCTTTTACGACACGCTTCTTTCGGTCGAGGGCCAGCTTAAGTCACGTTCGGCCCGGCTTCTATCCACGGTTCTATGTATAGCTGCGGGCCAACTAACCTGGGAAAACCCTCGGCAGATTTTCCCTTCGCGGTCGATTTTCCCCAGTCGGTCGATTCGCGAAATCTGTTTCGATTTTCTTTTCTTTTTTACTTTTCCTTTTTTCATTTTACACGGTCAGAGTCGTCGTGTCACGCGTGTGTCTGTTTTTGATTCGATTTATCAAGTTCATTTCCCACTGGCTAATTAGACGCTTCTCTAAATGAATCGTTTCGAGTTCACAGCAAGGAAAAACTATGAACAATTATTACGGATCGTCATCAATTCGTTGCGATAATTTCCTAATTTATTAATGATTTTCTCGATACTTTTAGATCGACGTATTACACTCGATACGTTTCGACCGTAATTGTATCGTCAGACGTGCTCGATTTCTACGATTTCGACGCGAAAAAAAAAAAAAAAAGGAAAAAGTACGTAGAGCAATACCCAGTTTCGTACATTCATCGCGACGTGTAAAATCGATAAGGAGGGCGAACGAGGGTTGAACGGAAGGTTATTCCATTTTAACAGAGTGAAAACACTTTCACTGGTTTGCGCGGCAGAGAGGAGCGCCGGCCGAGGCGAGGTTGGGGGGGGGGCGAGAGGGATGGAGGGGAAGAGAGAATACATATGGATACGGCAAAGTTATACGAGACTTTGAACTTCTCTCTCGTACAGGGTTCCGGGTTTCTGGAGCTTGTAAAGTTCGCAGCACGGCGACTTTGCCGCCGTGAACTTCTCCAACGCGGAGGAAATAAATCGAAGAGGCGCGCGCCGCGATCGTTTCGAAGCTGAGAGAGAGAGAGAGAGAGACCTCGTCGGGGATTGCTTCTTCCTGACGTGGGCAAAAATCGACGCGGATCATGCGTCGATCGTTTCGAACGCGTTGCGTGTCGATCGAATAAAGGAGAAGAGGAGAACTGAATTTTCTCAGCCAAGGGCAAGATCGTGGCAAGCCTTGTTGCCTTTACCGGTCGCGAAAAAAATTAAATCCAGGCCATTTTCTCCGCTCTCGTTCGCTCTGCGCGCGTGTCTTTTTCGCGGAACGATCGCGACCGTTACGTGCGTGCGTGCGTGCGTGCGTGCGCGCACACCGAGAGACTTTGTTAAATCTTTCATTCCCTCTCTGTCTCTCTCTCTGTCTCTCTCTCTGTATAGAGAGCGCTAACATCCTTCCGCGGGAGAAGCAGGTGAAAATTAATTGCACGGGTTACCGGCTCGAGCACAGCGAAGGAGCACACGGGTTTACCTCGATGACGGTGTTGTCTGTGCGCGCGGCCGCGCAAAGTGCGCCTCGCCGCGTACCCGAGAGGACGTGTCGATCGATTTTGCCCTCTTCTCCCCCCCTTGAACCGTCCGTCCGTCCATCCGTTCGTCCGTCCGTCCGTCTGTTCGTCCATCCGTCCTCTTCCTCCTCCTCCTCCTCCTCATCCTGCTACTTCTCTTCGTCCGCCGCCTCCTCCACCTCCTCCTCTTCCGCCTCCTCCGCCTCTGCCTCCTCTGCCTCTCCTCACTCCTTTCTCTTTCACGCCTTCGTCCTTTCCCCTTTGCGCGACTCTCCGTTCGTTAATCGGCCGCCGTACGTCCGACCGCGTCGTCTCTCTCTCTCTCTCTCTCTCTCTCTCTCTCTCTCTCTCTGTCGGCGAGCCACCGATATCGAGATCGATAAGGTGTATCCGGTGACGTCCGCGCGCCGCTGCTATCTTTTCGATCTCTCTCTCCGCGCGTTCGAAATATTTTCGTAACGTGCTTCGCGTTTCCTCGATAACGGTACAGAGAAAGAGAGAGAGAGAGAGAGAGAGAGAGAGAGAAAGAGAGAGAGACCGTTCCTCACTCCGCCTTTTCCCGTGCTACCAATTTCATCGATAAACATCGTGCGTAGTTTTTTCGTTACACGCGCGCGCGTGTACGAATTATTGCCTCCTAATGTTCTGGAAATCCGATCATCATAATGCCGTATATATACCATATACGTATGCGTGTGCGAGATACACAGTACACAGGTGACAACGTACAAAAGCGCGAATTCGTCGAGCCAAGCATTTTCTTTTTTTTTTTTCTTCCTCTGTCGCTGGATTAGCGTCTTCTCTTTATTTTACGGAGGGTCGCCCTCCCTGCCTCTCTCCTTCCCCCCCCCCGTCATCGTCATCAACGTTCGACTTTGATCGATCCTCGCCTCTACCCTCCCCTCCCCCCTCCCCCCTCCGTCACTCGATTCGAACGGTTCGCCGCGCGTTACATAAAACGCGAACGCGTTTTTTCTTTTTTTTTTCTCTCTCTCTCTCCCCTCTAACCGGCGCGGCGCGCGTTCCCCTTTAACGTCCGCTCGCCGTTACTACACACACACGCATACACACACACACACACACACACACACACACACACAGAGTGACGGTGTACACGCGCTCGCGATATATATTTCGAGGGTACGATTATTTCCGGAACGAGGGAGAAATCCTCGGTGTTCGCAACCCCCCTGATTTTACCTGTTTTTTACCCAGAAAAAAAAAGCAGCGCTTCTTAGAACGTGTCGCGGACTTCTGTTTCGCATCTTTGTCCTTTTGCCAGTGGAGTCGCGCGAAGTTTTTCGCGCGTCGTGTCAATTCGTGGCAAAGTGGGACTCGAGGAAGGCCAAAGCTGGCGCGAGCGAGCGAGCGAGCGTGCGCGCACGATAATTATCGCGCAGGGTAGGGCGCGCGCGCGATACTCGCTCGGCCGCGAAAAAGAAATCGACGTAGGTGCCGCGCCGGTGTGTCCGAGCGCGGTAAATACGTCGCCAGAGGCACGGTAAATTTATCCGCGAATTACCACGGCGCGGCGGCGTTCCTTCTTATACTACTCTCTCTCTCTCTCTCTCTCTCTCTCTCTCACTCTATCGCTCTGACTCTGCCGTAACTTCGCTGCTGCTGCTGCTGCTGCTGCTGCTGCGTACGGATTTTAGGCCGTGCTCATAAATCCGGCTCTTCTCCCTAGGGGTCACGAGCTGCACGAAAGAGGGGAAGAGAAGGTCGGATTTAAGGGTTTCGCTAACTTTCTCTATCTCTTGGCTCTCGTTCTATTATGCTACTCTCGCGTTCCTCTCTTTTCCGCTATATTTCCAAGCAAGAGAGACCAGCGCGAGATCGTAGAATCGCGGGGAAATTAAACGGGCATTCGGGACACGGGGCGAAAAAAAAATCGCGTCGCTCGTAAATTTCACGACGGCCAAGCGAGCAACCGGCCAACCGTTCGCCTCGTCTCGCCTCGCCTTGCCTCGCCTCGCCTCGCCTCGCCTCGCCTCGCCTCGCCTCGCCCCGGACCCATCCCTCGTCCCGCCGCACCTCGTCGCGCCTCACCGCGCCGAAGCCTCGTTCCCTCGACTGCCGCTGCGAACAGTCGGCTGACCGGAAACTCGGACACGCCGAGTCTCCAAGACGGCGATCGCGCCCGCGCGAGATTCTACATACGCCGGAAGCTTCTTTTTGAAAAGTCTCGTCTTCGGAGAAATATAGATATAAATATGCGCGTGTAAAATGAAAATCGTCGTCGTCGTTGTTACCCTACATCGTGATTGCCGTGTCCGTGAGGGAGGGAGAGTCTCTCACCCGTGGCAAACAACGACTACGACGACGACGACGACGACGGCGACGACGACGATGGTTGAGAGAGAACCGGCAAGGGTCGCGCGGACTCGAGAGAAGAGGGGTTTCACTGGATAAGGACGCGGAGGGGTGAAGACGACGGAGAGAGAAGCGCGCGGTTCGACAGCACACCGTCGCCCGATGGAAGGAACACACACACCGAGGGGGACGCGAACGCAAAGGGGGGCAGAGGCGGAAGGGCGGCAATGGGACGAGGGACCGAGGGTCGGTACGAGGGAGGACGAAGGGGCGACGGGGGAGGGACGATAGGTAGCGCAGAGAAGAGCAAGAGGCGAGAGCGTCTCGTCTCGGTAAGACGAGAGAAGCAAGCGGTGTGGATGAAGCAAGAAAACGCGAGGCCGCGGCGGCATGGCAAAGCATGGCAATGGCATGGCAAGGGAAGACAAGGCATAGCATGGCATGGCATGGCATGGCATGGCATGGCAAGGCGCGAGCTGGGCTGCGGCGGAGTTCTACGGAGCGAGGGGGGGAGTCAAAGAGAGGACAGAGTGGGAGTAAGGGCCGAGCGACGTGGCGAGGGGCGAGGTCCGCGGTATTGGTGGGGTTGAAAGGAGTGGGAGGGGGAGGCGTGGGGAAGGGATAGAGAAGACGGCGTCGCGAGTCCGCGGAAAGCAGTTGAGCGTCGCGATTCGTCGCGAGAGCATCGTGCGTTCTCGGTTCGTGCGCACACCCCCCCTCCACTCTCGTCGCGCGCTCTCGTGTATACCGTGTGCACGCACACCGAGAAGACAGTTTGCTGCGAACTGCGGAGCCGAACAGACAGACGGTTCGTTCGGCTGATCGGTGACGACCATCATCATCATCATCATCAGTGGCATCGTCGTGTACGCAAGTTCGGTAGTCGACGCGACGCGCTCTCTCTCTCTCGAAGTTATACGACGAGAGAGTCGTCAATCGAGTGACGATAGACGCGGTGCACACACACCGGCCGATTCAGTCGAGGTCGATCCACCGTCAGGCGAGGACCTCGCCGGTGTGTTACGAGTTTTTTTTTTTCCTCGTTTTCGTTATTCGGCCGCGCTATTCCAGTGTCGGTGGGAATAATTTCAAATCGAACACGAGGCGCGTCTCGCTCGTTTGTGTGCCGATTTACTGTGTGTAACGCAACGCGCTTTCTGCTGCTGTTGCTGCCGCTGCTCCTCGAGAAGATCGTCTCGAATTGTTCTTTTTTTTTTCCCGTTTCTTGCTCACGGATCTCATCGGTCAGCAGCTGCGACAGTGAGAAGAGAGACGAGAAGAGAAGAAAGTGAATTGGGAAAAGTGAGTAGTGAGAATTCGTCCGGTGCCTAACGTACGAAGAACAACCACGCTGTCGCGCACGATTTCACATACGTAACCGAGTGCTTTCAAATTCGCTCTCGTATCCAGTTTATACGTTTCTTTATTTCTTTCTTTTTTTTTTCTCTCTGTGCCTTCCCGCACCGCGAGTGTTACTTTTCTCCGCGTGTAACTTCTTTCTTTCTTTCTTCTACGAAAATTGTTGTTTACCCGGGCGAAAATTTCTCGGTTCCCCCTACGAAAGAAACGCCAAAAACACGAGGGGACAAAGAGACGATGATCGAGAGAGAGAGAGAGAGAGAGACAGACAGACAGACAGATTTTCTTCTTTCTTTCTCTTTTGGTCTCGTTCTCCTTTGGTTCGTTCTCTCCCCCCGAAACTTTGTCACGAGCTTCACCGCGTCGCCAGCAAGCCTCGAGCAGTCTTGTGACGCGCGAGAAGGCGATCGATCGACGTTCACGTTCCAGATCGCGCCATCCGACTATATCGGGCCTGCGTGTGGACACGCGAGGAATTCCAATTGCTCGTCCGCGAGACAGCGGACACGCGAGACGTGCTGCTTCGACGAGAAGGGAAAGAAAAAAAAAAAGAGAGAGAGAGAGAGAGAACTCGCTGTGTTTTTTTGTGCCTCGCGAGTCCCTTTGTCCGATTCGACGAACTCTAACGTGTGCCGCCTCTTTCTCTCTCTCTCTCTCTCTCTCTCTCTCTCTCTCTCTCTCTCTCTCTCTCTCTCTCTCTCTCTGTCTTCAACATTGACGACGAGGAGGAGGAGGAGGAATTGTAACGACCTTGAACCGCGACAACAATAACAGAGCAGCCACTTTCGACACTGTTCGAGCGAGAATCGATCAGTGCGTGCGGGGACGAACACACGCTCTTTCTTCGGAAAGAGCAAGAAAGAAATCGGAAATCGAAACGCGCGAGACAGAGATAGAGAGAGAGAGAAGGGGAGATCCGTACGCCGTACCGTTGCCACGGCGTGTGGCAGCGATTCGTATCTCGCGCAGTAGTAAATAATACCGTGTGTAAACGTGGTTACGCCGGTCGGGGGAGGTCCTCCTCCGTGGAATAGCACATGCGCTCACAGAGAGTAATAAAGAACTTTTTTATGAATGAAACAACTCGGTCGGTCGGTTCCCCTCCTCGTCTGCCGCCCTCCCTTCTCCTTGCTTGTGGCTCTCTCTCTCTCTCTCTCTCTTTCCCTCGCGTATATATACTCCTCCTCTATCGCCACCTCCTCTCACTCTCTCTCTCTCTTTCTTTCTCTTTTGCTCCTCCGGTTTCTTCGTTTCTCTCTCCTTCTTGTTGCCTCCGATTTGAAACAAGCACGTTGTACGCGTACGTATTTCGCTTTCGGGTTCTCTCTTCGGTTCGCGCGCGTTCAGCCAATCGGCAGTGCGCGCGGGAAACGATATTATTGCCGCTGCCACGAGGAATAAGCGAGAGAGGAATAGGAACGTGACGAGCGCGCGACAGAGACGCGGATAGAGACACACGCGATGTCGTCTCGTGTCTTCTTTTTCTTCCGAGCGAGAAGGGAAGGTCGTCGTCGTGTCGGATCAGTTTTGGGGGCTGCTCGGCGGATCAGTTACACTGCCGTTATTTGCGCATCTCTCTCTCTCTCTTTCTCTCTCTCTCTTTCTTTCTTTCTTTCATCTTTCCTTGTTTTTCCAACTTGTGTGTGTACACCAACACCTACGTATATAGGTTACGTGTCTCTGCTGCTGCTACTGTTGCGCGTTCAGACCTTTCGTCGAATCGCAAGCCAACAATTTCGACGAAAGAACCGTCAATGGCAAACACACGCGACGATGTGTTCCCTCTTCGTTAGAAAATTCGAGTCGAGCGATTCGAGTTGTTGGGGTTTCTTTCGTCGACGAATGAATCGTGCCGGTGAAAGTGAAAACAAAACGAAGCACAATATATCTCTCTCTCTCTCTCTATATATATATATATAATCTCACGATATTAAATCTTTTCGTAACGTCTGTTCGCAGGAGGACGACAACGACGACGACGTCGCCGAGGAGGGGGAGGAGGCGGTGGTCGGTTGCAGTCAAGATCGCGGAAGAAAGCGAGTCGCAAGATCAGTCGGAAGATCAGTCACAACGACGGAGGACGGCGTGTACGAGGATCGTTTCCGGGAAGGGGCGAAAGACTGTCGCCTAGCCGGAATGAGGGGTGAATCGGCGCGGCCGGGCAAGCGGCCACTCAGAGCGTTGTCCGCCTCGGAGAAGATGGACGCGATACAGAGGGTGCACGAGGGGGAGAGCAAGGCTAGTGTTGCCCGCGACATCGGCGTGCCGGAGTCGACGTTGCGCGGCTGGTGCAAGTCCGAGCACAAGATCAGAGGCATGGCGAGGAACTCGTCGACGCCGGACAGCGAGGCTCACTCGCCGGCCTCGTCATCTGGGGCGAACGTCGCGGCCGGTAACTTGGCGACCGGCGGCGGTGGCTCGGCGAACCTCTCCAGCGAGGACGAGAGTCCATGCGTGAAAAAGTCAAAGATGGATCATCATCAGCAGCAGCAGCAGCAGCAGCAGCAACAGCAATCGGCTGTGACGTCAGCGGGTACGTCGTTCGTCGGCGACGCGTGCGCCGACCCGGACGCTACTGGCAACAACAAACTGGAGAACAACAAGCCGAAGAGTATCGACTATGTGGGCCTGATGACGAGCATGGCGGGCATGAGACCAGAGAACAGCTCGTTGCTTCTGCAACAATTGGGGTTGCTGTCTGGGGCGAGTGCCAGCACTCTGGCGAAGAATCTGTTGAGCATATCGCCGTCGTTGTCGCACGGAAGCGCTGTCGGCCTCGTGGAGAACGGGCTACAGTACACGAAGAGCAACGTGGTGGCCGCGTGTGTCGCGAACGCGAACAGTTTGACCGGTGTTGTCGGCGGCAACAACAAGAGGCACACCATCTCGGCAATCGCGCCCACCCAGATCGACTCGGTGGTAGCCAAGTCGTGCAGCACGCGGAAGAGCCTGCCGCCAGCTGCCGAGGCGCCATCCACACCGGTGCCCGCCTCGCCGAGGAAAACCAACGAGAACAACAGCGGTATGCAGAGATCCAGCTCGGCGAGCAGCAAACCGAAGAAAGACGTCAACGTGACGACGAGCGGCAGCAACAACAACACCAGTGGCGGCAACAACAACAAAAAAGTGGACGAGGCTTTGTGGATGTGGCTGACGCAGCAGCAACAGCTGCTTGGCCAGCAATCGGCCAGCTTCAACCCGAGCATCAATCAACAGGACGGCTCGTGGTTCTGGCAGTGGTACAAGCAGTGCAGCTTCCCGTTGCTCACGCAGACACCGTTAGCGCCAACCCCGGTCGCTAAGAAGTCGCCGAGCAAAGCGCGGGCCATGCTCGACAACGTGCTCTGCAACAACAACAATAACAACAACAACAATGAGAACGTGAAACGGTGCCTGAACATGGACGACGAGTCAGCGGCGGCGTCGGCGGCCGATGACCACGAGTCGAACAACGGCGGTGGGGACGTGCCGAGCAGCAGCGAGGAAGCGATCGAGCACGGTGAGAAGTTCTTAAAGTGGTTGGACAAATGCTCCGAGCCGGCTGTCACGAGGCTGCAGATCATACAGTTCAAATATCTGTTGGACAATCTGAAGGCACGTAGGAAGAAGTCATCGTCTAGCTCGAAACAAAGTAGAAAGTAGGCGAGAGCACAAGCTGTGATGCTAAATATATATCTTTAGGAAAGAGTGTTTCGTGTGTGTGCGTGCGTGTGCGCGTGTATGCCTGTGTATGTGCGTGTGCGTGTTGTTGTTGTTGTTAGAGGGAGTGCTGCACACCGCCGAAACGCGAACGTCAGTTCGCGGTAGTTCACGCAATGGTGGAAGAAGATAGGTGAATTTGGACAGCGAGAAAGAGAGAATAAGACGATCGAGAGAAAGAAACGGAGACGCAGGGAGAGAAAGAGAGAGGGAAAAAAAGAGAAGAGTGCGCGCGAGAGAAGTCAACTGTGTGTGTGCGTGTGCTTCTCGTTGTTGTTGTTTCTTCTTCGAGTACTATTGTACGCGACATACTCCGCGTCGTCGTCGCTGTCGTCGTCGTCGAGATGTCCTCCTCTTCGTCGAAAACTCCTCGCGTCCCGACAGAATAACGCGTTCATATTTTTCTTGTTTCCTTTTTACGCTCTCTTCTCGTAATTTTTTCGGTTATACCCGATCCCCGATACTCGTATACCTCGTATTCTCGTGTTTCCGATTCGCGCGCGTGCGTACGCGTCTGTATGTCCGAGAGAAAAGTACGAGCGGGGGGAAATGATTTTTATCCCTGTTCGGTCCAACGGGGACCTACCTTATCATTATTTACGTCAAATAATTTAAACGAATCGACGTTTGATCTTACGTAAGTATATTATAAAATCCGCGTTTCGTGTTTTTTCACCCTTTCTAATTAAGCTCGTTCGTTCTTTCCTTCGTATTTTTTTTTTCGTACTTTTTTTATTCCCCCCTCCCTTTTTATCTTAGCTTATCGTATCGTATCTTAGTTTAGTTTTTTCCTCGTAATTTTTGAGTTACCTTAGACATCTCACATATATATATTTATATATATATATATGTGTGTGTGTGCGTATATCGAATCAAAATGGATCGAAACAGATCCTTTCTCCGTTAGTATCATTGTACATAAGAGGATATACCAAACTTGAACGGATTGTTATAATTATGATAAAAGAAAAAAAAAAAGTTAAGATGTTCGTAGAGAGGTATTAATTATACCGATTAAACTCTATAAATTAGCGTGTAAGTGCGAGAAATCTCTCCTCCTCGCGATCCCAGACGATGAAAAGGGAAAAAAAAATGAAAAAGCAAAAAAAAAAAGAAAAAGAAAAGAAAAAAAAAGAAGAGAGATGCGCGAGTGTAAATTCTCTCTCGACGACGATATTGAGTTTTCAAAATTTTTCTTACTCTTTGAATGGTGCGTTGGCCCCCTCCTTAGGTTATTACACGTTATATATCCTAGCCAAACGCGATAATAGACGGAGGGTTACGTGCGTGTACCCTCTGTGCAACACGAGGAGAGTCTAGATCGCGGAATCTGCGTTATCTACCGTCGGGAAACGCGTTTTTTCCTTTTATTTTTTTTTTTTTATTTTTTTTATATATAGATATATGTTATTTACTTATTTACTAGTAGTTATCTCGAATGCGTACGAAAAATGGAAAAAAAACTATGCAAAAAGAAAAACTATACATAATATACTTTGAAACGTGCGGTATTTAATTGTGAACTGCTTCTCTCCGAACAATTCTACCTCTTGTTCTGTTATCGAGTTATTTACATATGATAAATAATAATTATTATTATTATAATAATAAGGTATAAAATAGTATGTGCACGCGACTCGCACGAAACTACATGGTCCAAAACGAAACAAACAAAAACGAGGAAAATCGAGAAGATGGGAGAACGAGAAGGCGATGTTTGTTACATTCGTTAAAAAAACGATATATTATAAATTGAGATTTGATATTTATATATATACATGTATGTGTATATGTATATATATTTCTATATGTATGTGTGTGTGTGTGTGTGTGTATGTATGTATATATATATATATACATATATATATATACATATATAATTTTTCTTCGTGGATATAACAAACATTGTCTCGTCGTTTCTCTTAGCTTTGCTTAGCTTACAAAGTGTTAAGAATGTTTAATGAAAACACGTTTGACTACTTACCATTTTGAGTGCTTTGTCCAGTGGCTCGTACTCGATGTAGTCGCTGACAAATTTCCCGCACCCCTGCCACGTGTACAGTTCCGGATATGGCAGTGTACTTCGTCTGATAGTCGTAGACATGAATTTCTGCACACACGATGAAAAAGAACGATTTACAAATTACACAGAATTCATCACACGTGATTTTTGTTTTCTTACTTTTTACGTTATGTACTATCGTTACGAGCACACGATCGTTCCCAATTCGTGTCCCTTGTATTTTCGTGTTCTGTTTTTTTTTTCTTTTCTCTCCTCGCGAAAGATCCGTACTACGATCGTAGTTTTTCTCGATTCGAGATCTTTTCTCTTTTTTTTTTTTTTTCTTCTCATCGAAAACGACACACTCGCGAAACGAGAGAGGTTACCTTCGAATTTTACTTTTTTGAGATGCTTTTGCTTCTTTGCCGTCCTCGGTCGATAACGTACACCGCGTACACGCGCCCCCCCAAATGGGAACGATATCGTGCGGCTGACGAAAGTACATATTTCTAAAAGTAACAAACACAACAGGAAACCAAAGTGAAAAAGGTACTGTCGCGTTCGACAGTACGTGTACATAAGACTGTGAAACTCTTGCACGCAAGTGCGCTATGTATTGTAGAACCATTTGAAGTACGTATGAATAAATGTATAGCGAAGTTTATTTTTATTATTTAGATTGTAGAAGAGAAGGAAGCGTTCGAGCGCGTTTAGAAAAAAAAATTCCTAATTATTATATTTCCATTAGTTGAATTGAACGACGAGCAAGCAAGAGAAATAACTATATATATGCGTGTATATATATATATATATATATATATGTATGTATGTATGTATGTATGTATATGTATAACTCGTGTGTGTATATGTATATATATATGTATATATATAAAACTTGGGAGAAAACCTAGAGTCTATATATCAAGAAGAGAAAATGCAGACATTCCTTGTTACCTTTGATGAAAGAAGAACACAATCCTTGAACGACTCAATTTCGTAGCAGTATAACGCCGATATAATTTTATTTATAACACGTTTTAATTTTTATATGAGAGAATAATACGATTTGTACAATGAGTCGAATGAATATTTATCAACCGAATACACCACGAAAAAAAAAAAGAATAAGCAAATAAAACACGAACGTATTTACATGATTCTTTTTAATTCATCCCTTTTTTACCGACAAAACGAAACTTCTTCCCCACTGGAAGAGAAAGAGAGAGTGAGAAACGCAGGTTTGAACTTGCTCCCGAAGTTGCAGATGGATCGCGCCAGCTGGATCGTTGTCACGCTCGCCGCCACGAGACTTATATACTTTTCACGTTTATATACTTTTGACATTGTCGTTTGGTTTTGTAAACATAATTCGATTCGCTACTTAAGTGGGTGGAAGCGACGAGACAAATGTGCGTTGCAAACGTGCAGAGAGAAAGAAAAAGGAAAAAAAAAAAGGAAATATGTAACATAAATATATACGATGTTACATATAAATACACGTGTAAATATCGGTGAATCTTTCGAGTTGATTGCAAAACCGGACATCGAGTCGAAGAACCAATTTTCTGCAAATTTTTCGGGAACATTTCGGAATAGATCGAAAACGAGGTTCGAGCATCACTTTATTTTAATACTTGAAAAAAAAAGAGTTAATTTGAACGAGTGAATAAAATAGAGAATTACTCTCGTACGAAAGACGCGTTCATCATCAACTTTGATACAAACTTCGTTCCGATTGCTTGATTTACACAGCGCGCGTGCTGCCTTCGATGGACGAAATATTTGTCGATCAGTTTTTCGCGATTCTTTTTTCGGAAGTTTCTACGCTCCTCGCGGTCTGAATGATTTTTCGGCGAAACCTCTGATCGATTCTAAATCGATCGTAAATTGTACGCTTTAGTTTTCAACTAAAGAAGCCAGGGAACGACGAAGGATCGAAAGGAAACGAGACGAGACGAGACGAGACGAGACGATGATCGTCGTTCACTCACTTGCACGCCGCACTCGTTCTCGCACATCAGCAGCAACGGTTTTCGTTTCGGGTATTTCGCGTGGAACTGTCGCCGAAAATTCTCAGCGTACCAGGCGAGCAGTTTCTCCTTATCGGTGACGGTGCAATAGCTGCTCGGAAGCGATTTCAAGTAGAGATCCCTCTGAGCCCGGTCCACTTCCGGCCAGCACAGTTTAATCAGGCACAGCTCTCGCTGCACCTCCTCTATTTGCTCGCGCGTTATTTTCAGCAAACTTTCGTACGCCGATTGTTTCCCTGATCTGTCGTCGTCCTCGTCCGTCGACGTCGATGCACTCTCGCGACTCTCGCCCCCCTCGGTCATCCTGAACTTGACGAGCTGGCGTTCAAAAGCGAGCAAAAATGAGGCTGGTAAGTAATAATAACGTTCGGTTTATTACCGGCGTTCGTTTGTATCTAAGGCTGTTACGATTTAAAATCGTTCCCGAAGCATTGTTTATTGCCATGGTAACTTACGAGAGCGGAAGATGTTTCTCTCGCGTGGTTTCCATTAGTTTGCGAAACGCTCGATAGGCGGCAGCATGTTCCACTCAGCTGTAGCGACATCTAGTTCTCAACCGGTCTCGTCGAAGAGTTCATTTTAGATAAATTTACGGCGCCAACTTTCGTAAAATTCGAAAATAAGAAATCAATATTTTAACAATAACATATAAATAATCACATAAATAACGTATAAATATAAAAAACATAACATAAATAACATATAAAAAATCGATATTTTAACAAAATTACTAAGGACATGTTTGTAAATAATTGTAAAGGATACATAACAAATTGGCGAGCATATAAATAGTAGTTGTAAAAGAGTTAATCAACGTTATAGTTTCTACATTATACATTCTAAAGTCTACAGTCAAAAGTCTAAAGTTCACAATCTATAGTTATTATTAAATAAGCAATTAAAAGTGTACAAATAGTTAATTATAATTTTACTTTTCATTTAAATATTGTCAGTTAATAGTTATTTAAAAAAAATAATAATAAAGTATAGTTATTCGTTATATTTGTAGTACGGTGATTTTATCATTTACCGATATCATCGTACCTACACAGGTACGTTTGCGTTCTACGTGTTCGACCACCAAAACAACGATAATGAATGTAACTGTCATTCATGTATTTCTAAAAATTTCGTTTACTGTTTGTCGCAATGCTGGAACGCACACGCGTGAAATATCATTAAACGTTGTTAAATTGCAAAGACGATACATCGATACATCTTTCTATAGCGTAGTTCTTCTCTGTGGTACGAGAGGGCGCGTATTTACATGGATTCCTCGTTGCGACATCTACAAGAAAAATCGAGTTGGTATATATAAAATCGTTGAAAATTTAGTTTGTAATTAAAAATTGTTTTCACGAAGATTTTTTTTTTAAGTACAAGTCATGCATTAATAATAACTTTAGAATTCTGATTCACTGAGACGCAAAATCTGTATGTCGGTACGACAGGATGCGACACGAAAATGGTAAGGTGGTTTTTGTCCTAGGACAAAAAAATACATTGAGTGTTAGGTTTATTCGTGTATCTCTGAATCATTCTACTACACATCGCAAAGAATTCTATCTATGTTTTACAAAAACTTACGATGGTTATTTTGTGTTTTTTTTTTCTTTTAAGCAACAAAAATTGTATGATTTTCTCGACGAACCGCCTGTTAATGAAATAGCCAAAAGCCATTAAATTAGCAATTTACCAATAGGAGTTTATGTCTTAGACTTCGAAATAGTATCTGTTTTAACGCCATCATTTGTTGAACCCTGAAAAAAAAGGTATTTATTAAAGGCCGAAAGCTACTAACATTTAACAACAATATACTACGATTTATTTCTTTTATTCAGTTTTTGTTTGGATTACATGTATACACACGTTTTACTCTCTCGTCAAAAAAAAAACCAGTTACAAATATCACACAATACTCAGACAATAATCACACTGGAAATAAATTGCTTCTTTGTAATACGAATAAGAAATAAATATAATTGTAACTTTTCTTTCAAGATATTCTGTTGCAATAAATTATAACGAAAGCGTATTTTTCACTTTATAATCTATTATCTAGTTATTTGCGTTATTTAAAATTCCATTATTGACGATGTTCACTTCATTTTAATTATTCCATAACACTTATAGAAATAGAAACGACAGTCACCAGTGAATTCTAACAGCCAACGTGTTCATTGTTCCATACAAAAACATTCGTAAGTTCATTGCGTCGATTATGGTGATACAGTTATTCAAAATTAATCGATTAAATGAAAATTCATATATAAACCTGAGTCTAACTTCTGCGCACACTTTCGACTATGTTCACGAATAACTTTGTGCCAAATTTCGAATGCAGCGTGCGAGAGATTAAATGCGATTTAAACGAATGCTTCGATATATCGAGTAGAATTTGTAAATCTTTATACATACACGACGCAGGTATGAATGGTATAAAGAAAGAAAATTTAGGGTCCACTTTGAGAGATGTAACTGCAATAATTCGTAGATTAATCTTCTCAAATAGCTCATTTTGTAAATGAAAATTTGTTCGATTATGGGCACTGAAGTACTAAAGCCGCGTAACGGCGAAACAGTGAAACTAACTGCTGTTGCTATCCTTCTCTATGAAGTGAAAAAACAGCTGTATGCTGCCATCTATCGAAATCTGCCCAAATCTCCTATTTCTATGAGAAGTAATCTTACTTATCGACTTTTGCATCCGATAGATGGCAGCAGCAATTAATTTCACCGCTATACGGCGCTAGTATTTGAACGTCCATGAAACGAAGTAATTTTCACTTGCGAAAAGACTAATTAAGACGATTAATTTACAAACTTGATTTTATCTTCTAAATGAGTCTCTATGATTTCTTTTGACGTTCCAGTTGACCTATAAAATACACATATAAAAGAATTTTCAAATTCTGTTCTATCGATGCACTTGTTCTCGTGGTATATTTAACTTTTCTGCAAAGTTATTAAAGGAAAAAATTCTAACATCCCAATTACCGAAATTTTAAGAAAAATTGTACTTTCGTAAATTATAGGCAGTCCATGAAGTATCGATTTTTTGTTTTGAAATTAGTGTCGTTAATTCTCAATTAGATGTGCCCGTTTAGAATTCATATTCTAATAAATGCAAATTAAATTGATCGTAAAGAGTGGCATGCAATAATAAGCGTCAGAATTTTATTAATAAAAATGTTCACATACATATCATTGGTATAAAACATACGCGTTATTAGAACAAAAATACGTACAAGCTATGAAGACGATGTTCACGATGGTATATAGTATTTGTTTATAAACTATAAATATAAGAAATCGGATCGATCTTTCTGTAATATGTAGCAAGACCAATGAAACTGAAACATACAACATACACGAATATGTTATACCATTCGAGGGTGGCGTTGCGCCCTTTCAGGAAATTTATGCGATTTACGCGTCAGTAGTAAGTCGAAAAAAGATCATTTTTCGTAACGTTAATGCATTACGTTACGACGTCATCGGATCAATTTACTTTCACTCGTGTTTCATCCCGGTTAAATAAGCTCAACTGTATTTTTTTCCCCCTATCGTAATATTACTCGTATATTTGAGTCATGGATTCTCATTTTATTACACGATCGAGAACACCGAACCGGACCGTAGAGCTCACGGCACAGAGCAGCAATTTTAATTCACGTCATTTGAGTCTTGCCGCCACTTCTGTGCTGCCTCCCGTCTGGCATCCGGTACTAATTGCGATTGCATACCACCTAAAACATTGCTAGTCGCTTCTGTAGCCAAAATAATTGGCTTCACGACTGTCGGTGGTATTTGTCGTAACACACCCCCCACAGCACCAGAGACTCCTTTTTGTTCGTGCTCCTCGCTGGCCACACGAACCAATTGATTCGCCGTTTCTCCCAAACCCTGAGAAACATATTACATTTGAAAATTAGCAATCTTACGCTCCAATGTGTACAACACATTTGATCAATTACCTCTTTTACTAGCATGTACGCGTTAGCCACTCCTTCTCGAATGTCCAATGGTTGATTGTATCTTTTCCGGCGTCCTTTCTGTCCCTTGTGTTTGCGCCTGACGCTGGGGCCAGGACTGACCATGTCATAAGCCGTCTCAGCTGTACTCTGTATAGCGTGTATCAACCTAGATGTCAATTCCAACGCTGCCATAGCGGTGGACGTGGTGAAACTGTTCGCACCTCGTTGCAATCCTCTAATTATCCTACCATCCTTTTGGTACTGCTCGATAGGCAACCAGAACAAATCCCTTATCCCTTGAACTGTAGCAGAATAACAGATACATTACATTTACATTGCATGAATACACGCATGAATTTTACTTACTTTTACGGTACAGAGAGAGAGAGAGAAACGAGAGCACACAATTGACTTACACAATTGTACTAACGAATGCATGGGACCGACACCGCCAAGTAAACTTGGAAGTTGATTTTTCTTTATGTCTTGCAACCACTCGGAGAATAAAAACGTTAATAATTTATCGAAGCCTAGAAGCCCGTGTCGATGCGTTAGTCTTTTCAGTCTTAATTCGGAACAATTCAACTGCGCCAGACCCATCAGAAGTCCTGCTAACGGCCCGTGAGTGAGGTCCACGCGCTTCCCGTGATAGTCTAATCTAACGAAAACCTCTGGGGAAAATATCACGCTCCTGGCACAGAGAAAACAAAACAAAAACAACACAAATGATTTTGAACATCGTACGTCGACGCACGTCAAAAGGAATTTATATTAATGACGATATTACCTAAAATATATCGGTTGACAATCATCGTGAACTTCGTGCGTCGGCTTCACTTTCACATTGTTCTCCTTGATCATTAACTCATCCTCCAAAAGTAGCAATAAATTCGGATCTATGCTGTCGCTTTGCGACGTATTCGTTGACGTTGGAGCATTAGGCGCTGAATCGTTTACACTCATCACCGGTGGGTGATGCGTCGGCGTTCCTTGTTTCGACACCGAGGACGACTGCGTACTATTGGACGCGCTGAAGCTCTCCTGAGCTTGCTTCGAACCGCTACCCAATTCGTTGAAGAATTCTATCAAAAACAATAGGCTATCCTGGTCGATATTTAATCGCAACGGCAGTAGGCTGAGCTTCAAACAACACTCTTGAGCACTTAATCTTGGATCCGGCCTGACGTGGACCGCTTTCATGGCAAACATGTTCGCGTGAGACTGTTTCGGTCTTGCCTCGCTGCTATATTGGTACAGGAACTTGTTGATGTGCGAGGATGCCAACCTGTCTCTGATCTCTATCTCATTTACCAGCAATATTTGCCTCGCTGCTTCCGCTGTATTTTCTGGATAAACCTCGTGTTGAAAGCGCACTTTGTTCAACTGAAGTTCCATTAAGATGTCATGGCGGCGGCCAGGACCTCCCATTGTTTGCCAGTCGGTTGTTTCTTTACACTTTCCACGCGGTGAATTTGGCGCACTCTCGAAATGTATTTCGTTCGGGTTACATTTATTGAAAGCTACGCCATCCCACCACGGTGATCTGGTTCTACGAGCCGAAATGACTATGAATCATGAATTATTCGCGTAAATATTTGGATGACTGGAATACGTACCTATCCTGAGGCGCCGTATTAGGGCGAATCACGTTGTCATTGATAATGACCTGTTTCTTGCTCGATGGTTGAGAAACTTCGAAATCCTTCCCACCGTACATGTGCCAGATCAAGCTCATTTCGCAAAGTGTGTATCTTAAAACCGGAGATGGGAAATGTCTTGGAGCCTTGAGCAGATCAGTTTTGCCAAGTGGTACCGAAAAGTGATTGTCTATTATTCTTAGAGATTCCTGGCAAAGCCAACGAACTTCTGGCACACCGTGTCTGGGAATAATTCCTATACCAGCTTCCTCCCCTAATATGCAAAACTCTTCGTTCAAATCTTCAGTTTCTACGCCAAACTCGACCTTGGTGTATTTCTCAGGGCTTCTGCACACCTGTGAAATCGGTTGAGATTCGTCAGGGAAGAAGAACACTTCCACCTGATTTTCATTTACAGACACGTCGCTTTCTGTATTCGCCGATGTTCCTACAACATAACGTGTTATCAAATAATAATAGGTATCCAACGTTTTCCCCTTATACGTACAACTTTAATTACCTTTTACCGTTTCTTCCATCGCTTCTTTCATCAAATTATTAACGCGTTCTACTTGGCTCTTACTCAGAGTGTTGATACATTCATCGCCCAGAAGGCTTTCTTCTTCGCCAGACGAACGAGCTATCGTAGCAATTTCAACGGTTTCCATATTCGGCAACAGATCTCCGTCATTGACAAAGTACATTAACAACTGGATAAGAGCTCGTCCAGAGTCTGAACAAGTCCGAACGTGCAATACGTTGTTGCTTGCCCTTAAATCTACCCTAGGTGCGCCACCGCACATTTTGTCGTTTAATCTCAGTGACAATTCGAACAACCCTACGTCCATAACGCACACATAATCTCGCCGAAGATCCACATTTCTCCCTAATTTATTAGATATGAACAATGCAATGTCTTCTGCTATAAAACGCAATGTTGAAGTATTCGTATGAGCAGCGATATTGCTGGAAACACTGAAATTCCCAAAAGTTATCATTGATCTTAACGGCAGGTGAACTGGCCTAAAATCATATACATTTCTTGTTAGATTATTGCTATGCATTGGTAAACGCATAATGTCCAAGTAAATAAGAAAATAAGAACCACCTGTAATCAACCGCGCAATTCCACAGGTGCAAATGTAATTCCGTTAATATCCCTGGCGGTGAGTATCCGGCAACAGGATGATCGGCTACGTCCAAGCAATCTGTTAACTGTGTGAACCACGATGTACCAGTGTTACACATTCTATGCCTCAGTGTAGCATTTGTTATGCCTACCGCCACTCTGAAAGTCTATCTCAAAATAATCTATGATTATCCAATCGATTAATATAAGTAATCGTTTCAGTGAAAAAGTTGAACAAAAATAGAACGAACTTTGATACGGTGTGTTTGATGAGCAGCCTGTATCCTAATAGCGAGTATCACCATATCATCGTTGTTGTTTGCTCCCATTACACTCTCGCTTAACCCGCTTTTATATATAGTGTTTTGACAATGTTGCGGAATGTCGCTATTAATAGATCTCAGTGTAGGTGGTTGCGAAGGAGTCGTCATTAATCCACAATGATCCAAAGACACTTCTTTTATCATGGCACAAACGTAACCCAGATTCGAATTTCCTTTGTACGCGGTTACCGAAAATATCGTCGCGTCTTCCAAGCGAATTATTATCTCGCCCTGTTGACCGGGGATGACGTTGCGCATTGAATCGCGAACCGGTGTATACATGCAGAGGAGACCTTGATCTATATTCAAAATTAGTGCCAGATTACTCTGACCATTCTTTGATATCTTGTTCTGATGCTGCTTGTAACTTTTATCAGCCGCTGAATGAAATACACCGTCATCCTCGGAGTCCGAGTCGGAATCGTACTGTATTCTACTTTTACACGTGCTAAATCTTGAAACAGAAAATTTCGTACATCCTTTTAATCGATATATACGAAAATGATATCATCTGCTTTTAATATTAATTACCTAGGGTAAACGGATTCCTGTAACAAAGTGGATGCCAAATCGAGACCTATGTGATTCTCCATGTGCGTACCGTACTTTGGTCTTGGTGCTGATGGTTTCCATAAAAAAAGATCGGTGTTGAATCTATTGTATAGCAATTCGTACAGATGTTTAGATGGTATTTGGACGGAAACACACGGGAAGTTAATCTCTAATTGTATTCTGGAGCTACGAATGCCTTCGTCCATGAACTCGAACATTTCTTCCCGATTTCCTGGTATGATCAACTCCTCGCCCTCCCTGTGTTAAATTCACAGAGTTGTACAGAGAGGTACAGGTTAGTTTTGATAAATTCGGAAATACTATCGGACAAACCTTTGTTCTGAATCATCCTTATCGCCTTGCGTAGGGGGTTTGGAATGAGGCGTATCAGATTCATGAATAACACGCTTTGAGCTGAACGGAGACGGCTGATGTTTAGGCGTATTTTCTAGAGTTTCATCGAAACTAGAATCTAGCTCTCCTTCAGAGCTATCTTCCAGCTGGTCGCTCAAACGTTCCGGATAGATTGTAATAACTATTCTAGCCCAATCGAATCCTTCGTTAACTTGTTGGCACGACGCATTATTTTTTTCATGCGTTGTAATTTTGCCTATATTCAACGGCATGTCTGTCTCCGTTTCCGCGTACGAAAGCAGTAACTTCCTGAATTGGATCTCGAAATGCTTTCTCACAGAATGCGGCCGATTCTTTGAAAAAATCGAATGCGGCCGAGAATGAATTTGTGCATCTGCCAGTTTTAAAATCATATAATCCGTTCTCACCGATCTCTTCCACCATGGTGCCCGATTCATGTCGTGCAAGGGTCTTAAATCTGGTACTGGAAACCTATTTTTAAATTGATCGTGACATATTTTAATATTTAAAATTTCAATGTATATTTGTTTTCGTGTGTGTGTGTGTGTGTGTGTGTGTGTGTATGTAAATTACCTCAATTTTATTGTACATTGTGACGAAGATATGTTTATGATAGCAGAAAAGTCAGACAATATAGGACTCTCTATGGCTTGATAAAATAAAGTTTGTTGATTCTGAAAATTATAAACGAATAATGAAAGCTGCATAGATGAATATATTACTATAATAATAAAAGCTAACAGCTTACTATATTCTTATTATTAGACACAGGATTACAAACGCAAATAGGTTGTGGATTAAGTAGAGCACATATCCTATCTATAATAGTTATGTCCACTTCACTCTTGCATGGTTCCAATTCAATACTGAGAGGAAAAGTATGATAAAATTAATCTTAAATCAATACGCTTCGAATATGTGTATACTTACTCAACTGTTGTGTATGGATCTGTACATTTTATTAATTGAGCATATCCTGCATTTTCAACATCTTCTACATATTTAAATTTCATTTTAAAGTCCGTTTTATTGGTGAAGCCAGTATTATTTGAACTCTCTTTCGGAAAAACAAGCAATTCTACAAACTCAGTTGGTGGAGTTGTATTTGCTTCAGAATTATTCGAATCAATTAAACATTCTACAATTTCTAAACTAGCTAAGGTTAATGTTCCAGATACTACGGAAAACCATGAAACATTTTTTTCTCTTCCTTCAATTACTAGCGGCGCAGCGAGTAATCTATAATAATAAGCAATAAAGAATTAATTCCAATTCTCACATTATGTTCTATCACATACTAACTCTACATGCCTAATATGACTTAAATGGCAAGCATCCAAGAGTACTTTCGATGCCTTATCAAAGTCTTTGTTTCCATATCCTCCAGCTCCGAACATTCCTAATTGCTTGAAAAATTCATCCGCTGAATTTTTCATCTGATGTATACTAGAACATGTTAAACCACCTCCTTCTACGCAGGTGGCCAATATATCTTCGTGTAGTAGAACTATAGCTATGGAAGATACCCTCACATGAAAATGAGACGTTTCTGCGGATGGACTATTATCCACATTGTGCCTGTGTTTCTGTTGCTTTGGTAAATTTATCGCTGAATTCTTTAAACTAATACTACTAGATAATATACTCCCATCCATGCTAATGTTATTGCTTGTGATCGAATCACTCATTGATGTAGAGCCGGGTAATCGCATCGGTAAAAACTCGTCTTTGTTGTCTGACTCGTCTAAAGATGCCGTCGACCAACCCTGTGCATGCCTTAAATCCTGTTGAAAATTTTTTTCGAATTTAATATGTTTTATTGGCTTTTCAAATTTTTAAAGGCTGCGTTTTATTATCATTTTTTATCGTATACCATAGAACGTAACCCTTGCGTCGGATGTATTTGATGAATAAGTTCTCGCTCGACGCGATTGAAGTCGCTGCCAGCCATAGGCTTTTCTGTGCAAGCTCTCGGCGCGACATTGCTAATATCTTCTAAATCTGGGGATGCAAGTCCGTGACCTAATTCCAATAACACATGCACTTGCCGTGGACTTAAAAATGAAGTAAAAGATCCCAGTGTCACTTCTAATTCTACCTGAAGTAATCAGTTCGTATCTTTTATTTCGTATCAAATGCGAAACTTAAATTTAAAGATGTTATTTTCTTCATACTGAATAATTAAAATTAACAATTAACTTTTACCTTTGGGCCTGAAACACTTTCACCTTGCTTTAGTTTCAATCTTATTTCTTGTCTGCCTGCTAACTTGGCAAACATTATAGGATTCGATTCATTTAAATTATTAATAATATTCCCTTCCAGAGGAGTTTGCATATTTTGAGTGGGAGATATTTGTGCAGAAGAGAAGTGGCCGTCTGAATTCTATAAAGAAGAATTTCCTCAAAAAATTGTCAGTCGCGTATTTCTCTTACTAAATCTAACGCCAAAAAATGTTACTTTAGAATCTGGTGTAGACCCTCTGCTTGTTGTTATAATGCTCCTAGAAAAAGTTCTTGCTCGAGATGGAAATTCATCCGTGTAGAAAGTGACACCTTCTAAATAAAATCTTTTCGTTGTGAAAGCTGATACAATATATCCTTTTGTCGATTGACTAGGATCTAATGAAGTACTGCTTGGATCTAAGCCTGCTTCATCTGAATATTCAAGATTTTTTATACACATTTCAATTGCAACTCCCGTAGAAGAGTCTAGTGGCACGTGTTCCAAACGTATTACGGTATTTATAAATCTTACTTTCACCCTGCATAAAACTGAAATACATAAACAATAATATAAATAATAACAGTATATTGACGGTATATTTGCTATCGATACATCTCTAAATAACTATTTGTTACTCAGAAATTAACTCTTACTTGAATCTATCGTTTGTGCAAACAATTCAACTCCCTCCAATGGCTGTGAGTTTCCAGCGTTTTTTGCATCTTCTTGCAAGCATTCTTGTGCAAGTTGCATACTCGATGTCATAGAACTCCACATGGACTCAAACATCGAGGTACCAGTTTTTGTTCTTTGTCTAGGCTGAACGGTCAATCTCAAACTGGTAACCTCCACGTAACTAGCTTCGCTAAGTAGAGCTGACCACGGTATGCTAAAAGATATTTCCGACACGAAGCCATCGACAAACTCTAACGGAAGTTGTTGCTGCTCTCCCAATTCATTGAGGGCCTGTTGCACAAAAATTCAAAAACGCACGGGTACAGAAACATTTTTATTCACTTTGAGAAGATCATCGTAGACAAAAGAATTGGCTTTGGCTTTGTCTTTATCTTTGTTGCTCTCAGCCGAAGGTTTAGAACAAAGAAAACGGCAGTACCTGCACATCAAGGCTGACATTGGTTACACGACCAGTACCATTGTACAAATCCACAGTGAGCTGGTCCAATGTTAATTTCTCCTCCAAAAATTGACCCAGATATCGTTGTAGAAGATACCTGCAGGCTCGCTTTTTGATCCCTTGCGACCAGGGAATGCATCCCAACCAAGACATATTTCCTATCCACGCTTGACAAAGCTAATCTATGAATAATCTACATGGAATTTTCAAAAGTGACTCTCGTCATGCGCTTTTTGTTATTAGGTCTTGTTATTCGGGCACGGTGTACGGATAACAATTTATCCACGTGAATTCCATCTTTCCAACACGTGTCCACTCTGGCGCAATGATCCTTAACATAATACGACGATTCCGATGTAACGGGGTTCTCTAAGCTGCGTAATATTTTCCTTTTTGGATCGAGTGCATGCACATGCATACATATACGCGCGCGCGCGCGCACACATAGAACTCTGACTATCGGACAAACACTGCACGAAACGAAACACTGGTGTCTCATTGACTGAAATCAGCTGACTATAGAGAGAGAGAGATGAACCGACGCTCGCATGTGTCCCCCAATGTTCTCACGCCTCTCCCACACAGATAGAGATTCCGATCGTTCGATACTTTTGTTCCTAGATTTTACGTAGAAACATTACACACATGTTCGCGCGCGTGTCTCGCTTTGTTTGACAATACGTATTTAATATATTTGACAATGCGAGTGTTGCCTTTATTTTTGTTGCAAAGTCACGCATGCAAACGAAACGAAATGTCATATCCTGTGCTTTTTGGAACGTTCGTTCGTTCGCGAGACGCGAAACAATTCTTCTCTTTCGTCACGCGTAATTTGAGTAATATTTTGTTTTTTATTAATTTCGAACGGAATTATTCGAATTTACACTTACACTTTTTATTCCAACATCATTTACACTTTTCATTGTAACATCCGATTTACGCGTTAGAACAAATATTTAAAATCCACGTTAGAACGGATGTTAGCGTTAGAAAGGATGTTTGAAATGCACGTGTGTGAGTACATTGGGAAATACAATCTCTGGGAAATAGAATCCCTCGAAATATTAGATATTACAAAGTAATAACTTACATGTTCTGATAAAAAGGATCGAAAAATGAATAATCGGCTGTACTCTTTTTCTTATGTTTCTTTCTTTTTTCTTTTCTCAATGCATATGCAAAATTCTTTATATAAGCCGTAGCCGTTAGTCGAAGCACATTCCCTTTCGTTTAACAATTAAAATTATTACATTAAATTCCCTTTCGTTTAACGATTGAAATTAAAATTATTATTACGTAAAGTTCCATTTATAAGTAAAATTGATAAAAGGATAATATTAATACGCTTAATAGTACATTGATATACTTAATAATATATTAAAATTGTAAGTTCCTTTTCGTTAACAATTAAAATTATTTGTTACATTCTTCTCTACACCTCGCAAGCAGTGTATCCAAACAAAATAATTCTTTGTGCTTAAATATCGTTTAAAAGTATTTAACAACCGACAGGGATCGGCGTGAAATATTTTTGAAAAGTTTACTAGCCTGAACGTATCTATATTCACTGTAATTTCCGTACATGGTTTACGAATAAGTTCAGGTGCGTGATAATTGAACGATCTGTCATTAAGATTGTCTGATTCGCTGGAAATTAACGTAGTTTTTGTTTTGTTTTGTTTTAGATATATTTGCAAAACGAAGATTCTGCTTTGCCACTTGAAAGATGGCACTAACCAACATCTTACTCCTTAGTCAAATATCCGGATATGTCGTTGCTCTTATTTTATCACTTTGTGTCATCATACCGATGAGTTTGCACGAAGACGAATTTAGGTAGCTGGCATTTCAAAAGTGGCCGAATCTCATTATAATAAATAGCGTTAAAATGTATACGTGTACGGATATGTTAACACATTGTTTAATATATATTTGTTTACAGAGGACACTGTTTGTTGTTCTCAACAGGGACTTGGCAAGAATCAAACGGTCAGTTTATAGTAAATTGGGCTTCGCAGGCTTACTGTAATTACACGATATTTGTTGGCTTGATGTTGTTGCTAACATCTGCGATACAAATTTACCGTCTTTCTATACTCATGTACCGCGGAGAGGATAGTTCCTTCCTGTCTGCGTTCATAGACGTTGTCAGTTCTATATTCCTTACAACAATCACTTTAATTGCCGCAATTATTATCACACTTGGCTTTATGACCTGGTGTCAATGTATGACCAAAAGATTTCCATCTTGCGAATTGGCAGCTGGAAATGATATTGATAAAGCTGATGATATAGATACTTCTGGTTTTCACATTGAATTGGGCGCGGTTCAATTTGGTACTTGGTTTAGCTTGTCTGTTTGGGTTGGTCTGTCAGTATTTGCAGTATTAAAATTATTGCGATATCATCAGTTAGAAAACATGAAAGTCTCGATGTATAGAGAAAGACAAAGATTAATAGAAGCTGCCAGAAGTAACGAGATACAAGAGACAGCTTAAAAATTTGATTCGATGGAAAATTCGATTGTTGAGAGTATTTCTTTAAGTGGTAGCATTTTTTTTTATCCTATTCTTACTTTTCAAAGAAATATTCATAACCAATGAAGTCAGTTTTCTGAACGCACACTTTATAATGGATGTAATTATGATCATATAATGTGACTTAAGATGGTTATGTGATCTATTACGAAATTGAAAAGCTATATTTATAGAAGTAAGAGGTTATAACATTGAAATAAATATGCTTTATGCTGAAAATATATAATTTATAATTAGATTTTTATCTTTATACATATCAAGATCAATAATATAGTATGAAATTACAATTTTTGATAACTTTAATATTAGTTTTTAGATTCAGCAATTTAGATTCTTTAATTTAGTTGATATCATTCGACATGACAACAATTATTAACAATTGTTAAATATAGTATTTTATTTTATTCTTATGTTTCTGTCTAATTGTATATACAATTTATGTAAATAGAGTATAAGTTGTGTAACAGTCATTATTAAAATATAAAAATATATTGCATAAATATTTATAACGTGCAATTGATAGTCTTTATAAGTATGCAGTTATATAAACTTGTCAGTGTATATAGACGAGGAGTTCCATATTATCTAAATAAGTATATTTAAGTATATTAAGAATTATATTTTGTAAATATGAATGTTATATATTCTCATAATATATCAGACTTATAATATAATATAGTGAAATTTATTATTATATGAAAGAAGCCAAACAAATAAATACCTTTTTTATATTAAAAGCAAAAATTTGTCAGATGGAAAATTTATTAGTGTCGGATGAAAATTTTATGATTGTTTTGCATACTCCAAGAGAATTCCTACGACTTCCTGGAGGGCACTTCTTTGTAAGTGGGTCGATAATTACGAATGGTGCAATATCTGTTGATATACATTCTAAATCAAATGTAGTTTCATTTACTCCTATTACACCATCAGGAGCACAAGGGCCACCTGTAGTTCTTAAAGGATAACATGTATTATTGTATTGCACTAAGCCGTCCTCCAAGCAAGGATTTTTTACACATTTTGGTATAGCTTCATTCTTAGAAAGCACAACATAATTCTGTGGTGGACATGGTCCTTGTCTGTATGCTTCGTGACAACTATTATTTAATGGAAAATATAGAAATCTGGGTCTGCAATCACATACCCATGTGCTTCTATTTCCATCTCCGGGATAAAGAAGCATGTCTTTAGGACATATATTTGGTGCAGCCACTGGAATACGTTCTGTTATCTAAAACAAAACATTTTCTCATTTTGTCACATATCATTAATGTTCTTCCTTGTCGCTCTTGAATATATGTAATTACCGCCACATTGCCGCTCACATGAGAGGTCTCTTCATCATTTGGAAATACAATATCCTGACAAAATATTATATAATTCCATGTTACTAACGTGATACTAAAAATTATCCACTTCATTTTATTCTACCTATGACATAAACACCTATGACTTTTTCGCAAAAAATGGAAATAAATATTTTATATTTTTGAAAGTAATAGATTATTGAAGTTTTTTCTAATGTTAACGTAAACATAATCAAATATACCTTAATTATGGAAAATATTAATTAAAGATATTGACACTTTGTAATATATTATATTCTTTTGAGAGTGGTCTGAAGTAATTGCGAAATGATTTCAAGGACAAGTATAGCTAAATACAATAAGAGAATTGAAATCAATGGCCAATCAACATTAAGCATATGTGATAATTCAAGTTTTTCTCCCACTACTCTTCAATGTACAGTTTTATATCCAAGCGCATTTATATCCAACACAAACAATAGAGTGGACAAACTTTAAATATAAAAATCATTAACTCAAAATATCATTTCTATATTTTATGTTTATTAAATATTCAATCATATTTATAACTTGTTTCATTCTCCTGCATATTAACATATGGATCATATATTTTCCTGATTATATTAGCACTCGATTTGAAAGAACTTTCTTTAAATCCTGGCCAAGATTTAAGTTCCATATAAATATCAATAATTTGATTCGTATTTAATTCATCAAATTGGGTAAATATATTATAATTTTTTTCTATTAATCTTATACCAAAACCTGGTATTATTTTCCTGAAATATTTCCATTAAAAAACATATTATTAATTTATATAAAATACACGTCTATTATTAATTTATATAAAATCTTGAATAGATGCAACTTTTAAATAATTATACTCACTCTAATGATGGTATTACCCTCAATGTTGACCTATAGAAATATTGTCGAACAAAATGCCAAAAGTATATTACACCTTCCTTTTCACCAAACAATAATAAAAGATTAGGCTTTGGTTCTAACTTTACAACATAAAACAGTTGATCTGTAATGTTCGATTTTTTAATTTTTTTCCATGGCAGAAATCCTTTTCCATCTAATGTACCAAACACTGTATGATTAAACAATATTTTAAACATAATGTATGTAGTTAAACTTTTTTTATTGTGCTTCATCAATTTCTAAAAATACAACAAATTAACAATTACAATTTAAGATTTTGGACCTAAAAGTTTAAAGTGTACAATACTACAAACATTCCATATAATTGGTGATAATGCAAGATAAAAAGTTGTTCTTCCATGCATCATAAAGCCTGTTTGAAATATTACACTCATCATTAAATGTTTTATAAATGTAAAATTTATTACTGTTCCAATTATTTGCATACAACTTTTCTCTTCCCAGTTCCTTTTTGGTACATTAGTAAACAATTCACATATATATTTATTATATTTATTAGACACATGAGATACCTCTTTTAAATTCAACATTTTGGATATATTCTGCAGATCTACATCATTTATGCTAATACGATTAGGAAAGATCTCTTTCAACCTTTGTAGTTCAAGATAAAATTTAGTATGATATTCGTAAAGATGTATAAATGGCACGTTAGCTTCTAACAACTTTCTTGTTAACAAACCATAGCCAGGATTTAATTCAATTACGTGAGACATATTTTCTAACAAATCATCTTTGATCAATCTAGCAAACTCATTGCTTATTTCATCGTTTATTAAATATGGATTGGTATTTCTTAGATTTAATGACATATAATCTTCTATAATCTTTTCTCTAAATGGTGGATCGATATTTTCTAAATATTTGGAAAGCGCAGGAGAAATTTTATTTTTGTTACTTTTTTTTACATTTAAATATTTGATGGACTCCGATAAATGCATGAAACTTGAACAACAAAGATCCTTTTTTGTGAAAGAAAAAATTACATTGTTATGCAATTTACTAATTCGTAATATACACGAAATCGATAATGTGATTAACTTATAGCATAACATTCTTTTTACTATTTTGTGCAGTAATAATTGTTATATTATAAAAAGTGGCTTTGAGGTTATGCTCGTACATTACAAACTGAGCATGAAACAAACATAAAGTAAATTGACATATAAAATAAATCCCACTTTATCACAAATTTTATTTGCTACTATTTATTTATAAAACTGTTATTTCCTTTTTCCTGCTGTAATTGAATATTTGTTAATGTGTAAATTTGTATATACATAAAGCGTACGTTGAATGCAAAACCAGTAACTTTGATACGAAAAATAATACTAACAAAATAATATTAATTTTTTGCAACATTTTTGTAATTTCCTTAAAGGAAAATAGAATCGAGAAATTCTATAAATTTCATGAAATTCATCATAGCAAAATGATTTGCAATATTTGCACAATGTTATTGTACGGGTAGTTATCTCTGATTTGTTATGATATTGTATATTGACTTTTTGCTTGAACTGATATTAAGAATTTGTAAGTATTCTAATCTTCTTCTTTCTACATTTATTTTTTTCAGAAATAAATTATTTTTCATCATTTATACTTTTTTTTATAATTTAAAACGATGTTATTAATAATTATATTAATTAGCATTAATTTACCATGGAACAATAGATCATTCTGTCTATAAATAGATTTATCTATGGAACAAAAGAAATTTAATAAGTGATTCCAATATTACAATATAATTAATGCATTTAAATTCCCCCTTTTATTTGAAATAAACAGTCTTTATTTCAAGATCACTTTTACAAACGCACACATAATGTAGATTTATAATTTTTGATAAAAATTATAATTTGACAAAATGTTGCAATATTTGTACATGAATGAAAAACTTTTCTTGATTATGTTTCATTTTATATGTTACAAGTTGTATTTCTTCCATTATAATTAAAAATATAATGTATAAAGAATTTTGTTATTCAATTTACTTAATGTTATGTTACAAAATTAGTATGTACCTTTGGACTTAATATATGTATTAGTGTGTATGTTTGGACTTAATATTGCGCAATATAACCTTGAGAAATAACACTATTTTCTAAGTTTTTTGTAATAATTTCTTTTGCAGTTTACAATCCAGGTTTTTTATACAATTATGTACAGAACATATTTGAAGCATTGCCAGTAAAAGATTCATTATTTCTTATTAAGAAGAGCAGAGTGATTACTTATTAATATTAAGAAGAACAATTGTAAAATGGCACAAAGTGCTTGTTTATTATCTCGAATAATGGCCTCTTCTATAACTGCTACAGTAAGAGCAGGTAAAATTATAAGAGATGTTATGGCTCATGGAAATCTAAATATAATAGAGAAAGGCAAGAATGATTTACAAACTGAAGCTGATCGTTGTGCTCAAAGGTGTATTATTGCTTCATTAAGCCAACAATTTCCAAACGTTACCATTATTGGCGAAGAAGGATCATCAAACTGTGAAGTACCATCTGATTGGATTGTGACAGATGCAGATCAAGAAGTGTTACAATTAAAGTTACCAACTCACCTGAAAGATATTGATCCTAAAGATGTGTGCATTTGGGTAGACCCATTAGACGGTATATTTTATATATTATTTATTTTAATTATGCTATTTATGTGAATTATATTAATTACACAAATATAGTTTGCTTGTTAAATATAGTAATTTGTATCAATATTTTTAGGAACGTCAGAGTATGCAAAAGGCCTTGTAGAACATGTTACAGTATTGGTAGGAGTGGCAATTGGACATAGAGCAATTGGAGGTGTAATTCATCAGCCATATTACAAAAATACAGAGAATGAAACACTGGGACGCACTCTTTGGGGTATTAATGGCGTAGGGTTTGGTGGATTTACACCAACTCCTCCAGTAGATGGAAAAAGAATAATTACAACTACATGGTATGACTGAATTTTAAAACAGTTAAAAATTATTATTATTTTGAATAGAAAGCCAAAGACGTATATTCTTTTAGTTCACATTCCGATAGCAATGTTCAAGCAGCTATAAATGCTTTATCTCCTGATGAAGTGATACAAGTTGGTGGTGCAGGATATAAGGTTCAATCAAAATAATTAAGAGCTTTTGTGATCTAATTATTTTATAAATGACTTTAATATTACTATCTTTGATAGGTAATACTTTTATTGGAAGGGAAAGCTCATGCTTATGTATTTGCCAGCAAAGGTTGCAAAAGATGGGATACTTGTGCTCCTGAGGCTGTTCTTTTCGCAGTTGGTGGCACATTAACTGATTTTTACGGAGAGCAGTATCCTTATAATGCAGAAACAACATATCCGAATGAAAGAGGTGTATTAGCTACTGCTCCTGGTCAAATTCATCAATGGTATTTAAGTCACATACCATACGAAGTAAAGCAAAAATTAGACGAGTGATGTATATAACTTTATAGAAAATGTTTTCACATATATTTAAATATGATATCAAATACGATATCAATAGTATGACTAGAATACTAGAGAAAATTTTCAAGCTTTTCTTTTGCATTTCGAATTTTTTATAATTTGCTAAGAAGTTAATTAAAAATATGTTTATAAAAAATATGTTCTGATAAAAATTCACGAATGTTGTTTCATAAAATATTTATACTTATAATTTTCCTTAGAATGAATATAAATATAAAGGAAAGATAGATTTGAATTAATAATATTGCATCTTTCTTGTTAATTTTTCATAATTTTGATTTAAGCGTATCGCGTAATACACGGCGTAGAATTTTTCCCGATGCGGTCCGTGGAATATTTTCAACGAATTTAACACCACCTCGAAGTTGTTTATGCCTTGATACGCGTTCTGAAATATCATTTATTAATTCGATGTATAGAAGTTAATTAAATAATTACTGAATTAATTAAAGAATTTACCATTTACGAATTTAATAACATCTTCTGCCGTTATATTAGATCCTTCTTGCTTAACAACAAAAGCAATTGGCAACTCTCCTGCTTCTTCATGTGGTAGTCCAATAACCGCTGCATCTTTAATTTCAGAGCAGGTTAACAATATAGCTTCTAATTCAGCTGGTGGGACTTGAAATCCCTTGTATTTAATAAGTTCTTTCACACGATCTACTATATAGAAATAGCCCTGTTCATCGTAATATCCTACATCTCCCGAATGCAACCAACCATCCTTATCGATTGTTGCCGCTGTAGCTTGTTCATTATCGCAATACCCTTTCATTATTACATCCCCTTTAAAACACAATTCTCCTACACTGTTTGGTCCTAGGGGTTTGCTTGATTCATTTCCATTGATTGGTATTACTTTTGCTAAAATATCATATAAAAAATGGCATTAAAGATAAATTTATAGAACATTACTCTTTAGTGTTTTACCTGATACTCCTGGAACTAACATTCCTACGCTTTTATATTTTATATCATCATCAGGCGTCTCTGCTACAGCCAACGTAGTTTCTGTTAATCCATATCCTTGCTTTATTATTGGCTTATTTAATCTGTTTACAACCATCTTTGCAATTTCTTCAGATAAAGGTGCAGCACCACACCTAATTAAATGGAATAGAATGAATCTCCTTCATCTCTACTAAAATGAAACACAATTTTTTGATGTAATATTTGTTGATATGCTAAATTATTCGACTTACCAAATCTCTTTAATACTAGACAAATTATATTTATTTACGATAGGATGTTTTGCTAGAAACACCATGAGTGGTGGTACAATAGTTATATGCTCAATTTTGTACTTTTCTATAGTACGTAAAAACATTTCCTCTTCAAAACGTGGAAGAATTACATTTTTATTTCCAAAAACGAGCGCTGCCAGCATTACAGAAAAAGAATACACATGGAAAAATGGCAGTAAAGCTAAGCCTGTTACATTGCTATTTGAAATACTAGGCGATGCAATTGCAAGATGTTTTATCACAGACAAGAAGTTTTTATCTGTCAACATTACACCTTTCGGCAGTCCTGTAGTGCCACTGGAACATGGAATGACTGCCACATGATCATTGATATCCACAGAACAGCCATGGAAATTATTATCAATGATTATGTCTGACGTTAGGCTATTAATACTCGGTAATTTATTATTCACAGATTCTGTTAACATTATGAGCTTTGGTAACCAGAATAGTTGAGGAATAACTTTGTATATATTCTTAGCTCCGAATTCTGACACAAAGATATATTTTGGTTTTGATATATGCAATGCGTGTTTTAATTCTCTTTCCGTATAAAGTGGATTCAATGGGCAGACGGTGACACCCAAGTAAAATGCAGCGCACACTACTGGACAATATTCTAGATTGTTTTCGCTACATATAGCTATTCGATCATCTTTTTTTAATCCTTCTTTACTAAAGGCAATTGCCAATTGTCGACTAAAGTCTAGAATTTCTTTAAAAGTTTTCGATTTTCCTGTATAAGCGTTAATCTGGAAAAAGTCGTGTTTATTAACTAATACGAAGCAGATATATTAAACAAATTTTTCTGTAAAGTGAATGATTTATTTTATTTACCTGTGCTACCCAAGAGCCACGAATACTTAATTGATTTAATATTAGCTGTCCTAATGTTACATTTTTGAACTCCAAATCAGGCAATGATGGCCCGTGTAAAATATTCTCGTCTTGCATGTTGAAAAGTTTTTTATAGTTTTGTATATTTTCAAATTTACTGGAAGAAGTAACTGCCCTTTATTTAAGAAAGTACTGAATTACGCAAGCGATTTTATTTAAATAGTCACGCGATAGAATAATTAAGATTAATCTAAAATAATGCAAATAAAAACTATATTTTCTGATTAAATTTGCATTTTTTTCTTTTTTTTTTCTGATAACGCGATTACATTTATTTAAATCAAACGTACCTCCAACAAAGAAATATAAGAAATAAAAATATTCAATAACGCTTTATTAAATTCATATACTCAAGGCTACACATGCTTTTTTTTCACACTTGTTACCGGTACATAAGTGATCTTGAAAGTTGACCACACTAGGGAGTGGTGAAGTGAAACAATTACTAAATTCTCATACTAATTAAATAATAGTTTCCCTTCGAGTAATTCGTATCTGTAAATATGATGTTAATACGTTTATTTGAAATGCTATACAAACCCAAATTTCTTTATTCCCGATGTTATTTCCTTACTATTATTTACAATTCAAAGTTGTCAATTTTATGACGTATATGTGCTAACATATAGATGGCAGCATCCTACGTTGTGACTCTACATACTGTTTGCTGATAGAGTTTGGGTTGTCTATAAATCCGTGATATAGGTTAAATATGAGTGCACGGTGAAAACAGTTGTGCTTGTACCATTTATAAACAAATTTTTGAGAAAGGAAGATTTAGAGAAGACGTGGATCGATCGATCGATCGATTGATTGACTAAGATGGGAGTACCAGCATTTTTTCGGTGGTTGAGTCGCAAGTATCCTTCCGTAATAGTGGAATGTATCGAGCAAAAGGTAGGTTAGGTTGTTTATTTGGATGAGGACTTCTCGCTTAATACGCAGGATAATTGTATTTTCATTGTCTCTTCGTAGCCGATAACTACGAATGGTGTACGGGTGCCAGTAAATTCTGCGGATCCCAATCCAAATGGAATAGAATTTGACAATTTGTATCTTGATATGAACGGCATCATACATCCTTGTACCCATCCGGAAGATAAGTAAATATCTCTGGTACAATACTTATTAATCTACAGAGTGATTAAACGAACACTATATAATGATTAATGATTTACATAGACCAGCACCAAAAAATGAGGAAGAAATGATGGAGGCCATTTTCGAGTGCATCGACCGTCTATTTCGTATCGTAAGACCAAGGAAATTACTTTATATGGCAATTGATGGAGTTGTAAGTATTTGCATGAAACACTGTTGCAGAATTTGGGCTAGACTGTTGCATGCGTGTTACTGTATCCGTAGGCACCCAGAGCAAAAATGAACCAGCAAAGATCAAGAAGATTCAGAGCTTCGAAAGAAACGAATGAGAAGATTAATGAAATAAAGAGAATACGTTCTGAGTTAATGCTTAAAGGCGCCTCTTTGCCTCCAGAGAAACCGAAAGAAGACCATTTTGACAGCAACTGTATCACCCCTGTTCGTAACATTTTTTAAATATCAGATATATTAAAAAAATATATTTCTTTAATATTAAATTGGGAACGATTTTTTGACGACAATTTGATTACGTGTTCGCAGGGCACGCCATTTATGGCACGATTGTCAAAGTGTTTGCATTACTATATACATGACCGTTTGAACACTGATCCTGGTTGGAGAAATATAAAAGTAATTTTGAGTGACGCAAATGTACCAGGTGAAGGAGAACATAAAATAATGGATTTTATACGTAGACAGAGAGGTAAGTAACAATTTAACATCAACTTAACTTGTTTAACATTCTTAAACTTCCACGTGGAAAATCAAATTTGCAATACGTTTGTTTATGTAACAGCACAACCGGATCACGATCCCAACACACAACACGTTTTATGCGGGGCGGACGCTGATTTAATTATGTTAGGTCTTGCAACACACGAACCTAACTTTACAATTATTCGTGAGGAATTTAAGCCGAATAAACCGAAACCGTGTGACATATGTGGTCAATTGGGACATGAAATGCAGGAGTGTACGGGTGCAGAGCATAATCCAAGAGACGAGGCTAATGTTTTTGGATCCGAATGCCAGTACATATTTGTGCGATTAAATGTTCTCAGGGAATATTTAGAAAGAGAGTTGCAAATGCCTAATCTACCATTTAAATACGATTTCGAACGAGTTATCGATGATTGGGTGTTCATGTGTTTCTTCGTAGGAAACGATTTTCTTCCTCATCTTCCGTCTTTGGAGATTAGAGAAGGGGCAATCGATAGACTCGTTAATTTGTACAAAAAAGCAGTATATAAAACAGGAGTACGTAGTATATATTAAAGAAACAAATATCTGATCAGGTATATGTACATCAAAGAAAACACAAAACATTCGCAGATAACACCCTTTTATTAATTATAGGGATTTCTCACAGACAGTGGAGATGTAAATTTGGACAGAGTTCAACTTATAATGTCCGAACTAGGCAGTGTCGAAGACGAAATTTTTAAGAAAAGACAACAGAATGAATTGGCCTTCAAACAACGCGAGAAGGAAAAAAAGAAGAGGTTACTGGGCATCGGTAACAATAAGCCGAAGTGGATCCCTACGGGACAATTTGCGCCAACAGTGTGTCTTAACTCAGTAAAGTTAAACTTATTTTAATAATATCGTTTAATACGTATATTTTTATTACAGCGTATTGGTGACCGCGTTAGTCCAGTAAAAAACGCACGTTACGAAGCTTATCAAATGCGCGTTCATGGCCAAAATTATCATACAAGTGCAACGGGAAATTCTAAAGAGATGCTGGAAAGTATGTTGCGTCCTGAGGTATGTTCTATGTTTTTAATTTCATTATGTATACCTTATTTATACATGTATATAAATATATAAATATATAAATTGTTAGTGGCAGAATACGACTAGTCAGGACCGTAAACGTAAAAGTGATATACTTGAAGATGAGTCGGATGACGATCAAGCGCATGATGAAGTTCGATTGTGGGAAGACGGTTTCAAGGATCGTTACTACGAATCGAAATTCGATGTATCTCCCGATAATTTGGCGTTTAGGTAAGAGATTTTTACGATCTTATGTATGCTTTGAATTATAAAATTTTGTTTATTTACAGAAATAATGTAGCGTTACAGTATGTACGCGGTTTATGTTGGGTTTTACGATATTACTATCAAGGTTGTGCTTCATGGAAATGGTATTTTCCATATCATTATGCACCATTTGCTAGCGATTTCATCAACATCGGTGGTCTTTCCACCGAATTTGAGAAAGGAACTGCACCAGTAAGCGTACTTTGAGATACAGATTGAACAATCAACAAGAGAAATTTATTCTTTTTCATTTTGAATGTTTTAGTTTCGTCCATTAGAACAATTGATGGGCGTGTTTCCAGCAGCTAGCAGTAAACATGTTCCTGCACCCTGGGCAAAATTAATGAGCGATCCAGTAGGTTGAAATTTACCAATTAAAATGAAAAATAATTTACGATATTTATTAAATTTTTTCCTTTTTTTCCAGAGATCATCAATTATCGATTTCTATCCGGAAGATTTTAAAATTGACTTAAACGGCAAAAAGTTTGCTTGGCAAGGAGTAGCTCTACTTCCTTTCGTTGACGAGAAACGGCTGTTCAAAGCATTGGAGCCATATTACGATTTCTTGACAGAAGCAGAAAGTATGTTGTTTTCATTAAATACGATCTTTTCAAAGTTCATTATTTATTTATTTGATATTCATTTTTTTTTTTTTTTTTTTTTTTTTAGAAAAACGAAATGTTCGAGGGGACGATCGACTATATGTTGGACTCGGCAACAGCAACTATAATTTTATAAAGGAACTTTACACAAACCACGTGCGATTCGACGTAGAAACTTCGATATGCATAGACGGCATGCGAGGTACAATATTGTTGGCAGAAGATTGTGTCGGAGATGGGGCTACTTTACCCTCACCTATAAATAGCCTACCAGTCAGGAATAATAAAGTATATTGGTACGTATAAGATACGTACGAATGGCTCTAAAACAAGAATACTTGTTTAATTTAAAATTAGAGATACAATTGTCTCCTTTTTTCCCTGTTGTAGTGTCAGATTCAGAGATCCAACATATAGCAGTAATTTCATTTTCCCCGCGAGGAAGTTGAAGGGCGTCAGAGAACCATCAAGAGTTTTAAAACCTCAAGACTTTGACCAAATGAATCGTAATACCGGAAATACTTGGAAACCGCAGATTGGTTTTACTCCGTCTTCGCAAGTTGCTTCGTTGAGTGAGGCAGGTCGCAGAATACTTGGGTGAGTTACAACACGATCTTCGTATATATTTGTTTATTTATTTATGTTCTGTTGTATTACAGTTTACTTATTTATATTCATAAACGTCTGTTTCATTTAATTCGTATTTATAAATTTTCATTCGAATGTCACATATTTTATATTTAATCAAACGTACTTGATCGCGTACCTTTTCTTTCTTTTTGTTCGCAGACATTACACGAACCATAACAGAGTACCGCCACTGTACAATCCCGTATCGATACCGCAGTCGCCTTATCCAGCGTATCACGGTGAGTGTTTAAATATTTTTAAATTATCTTACATTGACATTGAAATATCCGTTGATGTTTGAAGAAGAGTAAAAAGGAAGAAAGGGATGCCAGTCTGATTTATATTGGGCAATAAGGCGGTTGTCGCGCGTTATGTGCTATCCTCAACGTGAGTCAGAACTCTCGATCTTTTCAAACAATACCGTGCTTACTAGAACCAAATTAAAGCGCACGCGACCTGTTCAGATAACATGATTCTTCGTCGAATAAAAAACGCGTACGGGTATTCATTGTTTTCTGCACCCTACCAAAAGTCGGGGCGGCTCCCCCATCTCATCGTTTACGTACTTGTTTCGTGTTTTATGCGTCAATCAGTTAAAATCGTCTTTTGTTTCTTTGACTTGACATTTGTTATTAATTCATTTATCGCGGTGTTGTCTTAATTACGACCGTAAATAAAGTTACACATTAGCTACACGTTAGTTGCTCAATTACTTCCTTCTGTGAATTACATTTTCACTTTGTAATTTGTATTGTAATTGATTAGAATTCTACATATTGTATATCTACATGTGATTGCAATTAACACTGGAACTACCGGCGATTAATAAAATTTCCATCAGAGACGTTAAAGTGAAAGAAATAGAAAAGTTTACAATACGATGAAATGCACGAGCTTTTATTTATATATATACGGAATTATTATATATATATTATATATATACATATATATATATTATATATATTATATTATATATATTATATATATGATATATATATTATATATATATTATATATATATATATATTATATATATTATATTATATATTATATATATTATATATTATTATATATTTATTATATATATTATATATATATTATATTATATATATTATATATATTATATATATTATATATATATTATATATATTATATATATATTATTATATATTTATTATATATATTATATATATATTATTATATATTTATTATATATATACGGAAAATCATTTAAATCTCTAAAAACACGTCTGTATGTTTCAAAATGTTCAACAAAAATGATACATCGCTCAAGTTGGTAATTTACCATTTTGGTAAGTCTAGTGTCAAATAATCACGTTGCCAATTTCAACGAAATCGACATTTTCATAAAAAGAGAAAAATGCTTGCACGTAATATATATATATATATATATATATATATATCGATGGCAAAAGCGACAACTCTGGGGGCAATTCGTGCTTTTGCTTCATCGATACTTGCCTTCAAATAAATCCCTGCTTTCTCTTGTCTCTGCTTTTCTTCGTACACGTGAGGAAAATCGTGCTCGCCCATCCTCGATTCGTCGTTACTTCCGTCGTCCACGTGAAACTCGTTAGAGTCACGGAGAACTGTCGCCGAAAATTGCGAACCGATTAGGGCTGTTCCAATTAAGAGTCGACCAGCGGCGGTTGTTAACGAGCCGTGACTTCGTGGCGACGCAAGATTTTTCCATCTGAAATCCGCGTGACAGTGCCAGAGCGAGGAGACGGCGGAAGGCAGTTGATTCTCCGTTTGTTCCCAAGTTAGTCGCTCCTTGGTTGCGTGCACGATAGAAAGGGAGAGAAAAGGTGAAGGCGGGAAGGGAGGGGCGAGGATGGTAAATCAGGGGTCAGAGGCGGGAGAGCGCGAGCCGTGCAGAGGGGTTCCTGTCCTGGGATTAGCTTCGAGGGTAGTTCGTCACGTAGAGCGTGACTCTGGTCGTTTCGTTGTTTGGCACGTCGAGGTGGAAGCAACGGTTCCACGGCTTTCGCCCAATTATAAAACAAACGCGGTGCACTCCGTAATTATCCAATTAGCGGATGTTCCACCCACCACCATCGGTGACTGCTATATCACCGTCGTCAGAAGCAAGCCCTGCCCCGGGCCCTTTCACGTGTCGTCCGTTCTCTCCCCGTCAGCGCTGTCGATCCGTCTGTCTGGCTGAGATTACAAAGGCGAGCAAGCGACTATCGCTTTGTATCAGCGATTCGTTATCGTCGACGTCGAGGTTCTTCCTGTAGCTCGTGGCGATACGAACTCTCGTCAACTGTGGCCCGACGGATGCGTTTCGATATATGCCTTTTCTTCGACGCACAGATGGACGACGATTTTTAGGGATTTTTCTAGGGATTTTCTTTCCTCACCTATATATATATATATATATATATATATATTTTTAAAACGTGTGTTTTGCACACTAAAGGAAAATTCAAGATGCTCAGAGGTTAGAAATTCAAAGACAAATCGGCGGTTTCTGTAACGGTCCGTAGGAAAATTCAAACGGGCAATTCTTTATACAGGGTGGGCCAAATTAACGCAAGTTAATTAATTTTGATATTACGATAGAAAATTTACGGATTTATTTGACTAGAAAGTGATTTCCCATCTTATTATACTCGATTCATGATATTTTGAATTCGTTTTTCCTTCTCGTCTCGGATCACTCGTGTCGTTCTCTTCGGCAGTTTATTATTAATTTCTCTGAAACGAAGCGATCATAACGGAGATGGGTCATTAAGATAAAACTGCTAAATGATCAGGCTAAAACTGATTGCATTCAGTGATTTAGGAGAATGCAATTTACGAGAGGCACCGATTCCGGTGACGATGAATTACGATCATCGGAGGTTGACAGGGGCCAGGAGGCGTGATCGGATGGGTGCACGCGCGTGGCAAGAAGTTCTCCACGCGTGACCGTAAAAACAAAACGTTGTTACACGGTGTGTGATTGATTTACCGAGGGGCGTAAACGCCAGGCACACGCGTTTGACCCGGTCGAATCCGGGGAATGGACCCTCCGTCCAGGAAACCGCATTCCCTATCCACATACGGAATTCTAACCTCGTTGGGTGCGTTTTCATTTTTTTGCATCGAATATGTTTTCACATCGTGAAACTGGATGAACCTGAAATTGGACGCTGATTTTATTGCGAAGATGATTAGAAACCTATCACACCGGTCAAAATCACTGGTTTTACAATTTTTATTGTAAAATTTCTATTTCATGTTCCTTTTTTCCCCCCCCCCGCAATGATGTAACATGACATTTGCAGCGATGGCTATATAGAGAATTAATATAATGAAGATGGCGATAATTATCAGGTGGAAATATTACAATTGACAAACAACCCTTCCCATCTAAAGCCAGATGCGGATTAATTCAATATTTGCCGAATAAACCCGACAAAATTTGGTATTAACTGTAACTACGTAACACGGGATTTCTGTTATAAGAAAGTAATAAATCAAATATAAAAATATTCTATTATCACGTATTTTTTAAAGACCATTTTGACTGGTTTTGGTAGAAACAGCTTCGTTTTAACTGTCGTTTTAGTGTTAAAAATCAGGTAAGATACTTTCACGTAGGCTACTACAGTACAATTCGTTTTAAAGTCGATATATGCAGAGGGAAGATGAACGTTGTTGAAAATGTCTGAACTGAAGACTCGGGGGAAGAAACGAAAATTTTCCGATAACATTATTGAGAATTGGCATTCGATTAATTCTCACGAGCTGACTAACATTCTCAAAAAAAAAAAAAAAAAAAAAAGAAAAGAAAAGAAAAGAAAAGACTTTCAAGGAATTAGCGTAGGAAGCGCAAGAGGAACTATCTAAGCGACAATTTATCGTCACAGACGGAGATCTAGGAAAAATGTCACAGCTCGTTTTCAACTGTATCCCATGAATCTTCCTGTTACCATGGGTCGAGCAAGTCGAGCGAGGACTCGGGCAAAGCGAGCCAGGAAACAGCAAGCAAGAAGCAAGCAAAAGCAAATGCTGTTCCTGGGGGTTGAAGCTGCGAGGAAGAGGAGTTGGAGGACAGGGGTTGGTCTACGGTCCGTTCGTCCATATCTTGGACCAGATGACAGGTGCAGAGGCCCCTCGTTAGACAAATTAAGCTTCGTTCCTGGCCTCCCGTCTCGATGCCGGAGCGTCTCCTACTACTATTCCATGGCTTTGTCCGTCTGTCTCTGTCCCGTCCTCGTCTCTCCGCGTCTCTGTCTCCGTTGCGCGCGCGCCAGCTCGCTCGGGACTCGTTTCGAGTGGACTGCAAACACTCGTGCAGTCAGCGGCGGCGGCGGAGGAACCTCGAATCGCGCAGAAACCGGGCACAAGACCAAGAAGAATCCCGTTCGGATCTGTGATGTTCGCTACCAGCTATCCTCAACGGAAGGAGACGACACTCCTTTTCTCGTGCCTTTTCCTCGCGAATTAACCGAAGCGAATTGTAGCAGAACGGTCTGGAAGAAATAGAAACGCTTTTAGAGAGAGAGAGAGAGAGAGAGAGAAGAGAAGAGACGTAGATAGAACAGAGAACGACTGACGATCGTAGGATAGTTTTTGTAGTTTCTTAACACTTTTCCCACGTTCCTGTAAGAAATGTGTATTATTTATTATTATTAGAACTGTTGCACGTCGTTATGGAAAATTTTATTGTTTCAACTACTGCTATTGATTTCAGACCTTCGTTTTTTTTTCTTTCTTTCTTTCTTCTACAAGTGCTTGATACTTTTGTCAGAATGAACTTCTGTTTGCAAGCGCAGTTGTTACGAACGTCTATTTATTTTAATCGTTGATTATCCAACGTAGAATATTTCTGTACGGTTCTTTCACTGTTAATAGATGTTTTCATTTGTTTGTTTACATTGGTATTTCAACCAATCAAGGTCAAATACGTGTCACGCCTGCCTGTAAAAGTGTTAAAAGACAGCAGCTGTCGAGGAATATAGGCTGAAATCTTTCCTGAAGATATCAGGATAGACAAATCCACACTGTTGCTTGTGAATTGTACTGCATAGTTGATGACATTCCATCATCGGCGTCGGCAGAATATTTGTAACTTTAATACTTTAAAGGGATAATTTCTTCCATTTTACGGGAAGAAGAGACAAGCTTCAGCCAACGTGAGATGGATTGAAACCCATTGAATGTAACGATATTCTTCGTCATCGAGGGAGACGACCATCAGAGTCTTTCCTGAAAAAGAGTCCACGGCATCTTTAGTCTTGATTCGCCGGTGGAAATTACCTCTCTGAACGACGTTCCATCCATTGGCAGCGAGGTGTGCTGCCTCTATTTACCAGCGTCTCTTCCTCTCTCTCTCTCTCTCTCTCTCTCCCTGATTTTTCTCCACCGGCGGAAACTGGCTGCCGCTTTCACGAGATATTACCTGTAATGTCCGCTGCATCCATTACGCGTCATTATCCATCCATTAGTGGTTTTCCAGTCGTATCCGTTGGACTCTACGAAAAAGGATCAACTCTTCTTCTTTCACTCGCCTCTCTTCTTTATCTTCTTCCTCTCTGCGCGCTGGGAATACATCCTCCGTGAATAGTCTTTTCGCTTGTCCTTGAATTATTGTTGCACGTCCTCTCACTGGGGAAACTAAAAGTAAAGGATTGAATTAGAGCGAAGCTTCTATCAATTTTCAGTGATTTTTCCTCGGGGCAGGAGAAAACAAGAAGAAAGGAAGTTACCATTTACAGTGGTAATTAAGTTCCAGGAAATCTTCAAGAATCTTGGGTTCCGATAACCCAAGTAATCGCGAGCGTTTATTTCGAAATCCTGACAATTAGTTTCAGTGATTTAGAAAAGGAGAAACTAATTTGGAAGGAAGACGAGCGGAGGAGTACAGTGACTTGAGAGTTAATACGTCACGGTAACTCGACATCGGTAATTACGGGGTGGAAGGTAACGAGGACACGTGTTTTCCATGGAAAAACTCCGTTCTCGAAGACGAGTTGAACAAAGCGATCCAGGAGGATGAAGTAGTCAAGGGGAGCAGGGGGAGAGGGAACAGAGGCTTCTTCTCTAAATGCTCGTTCGCCCTCGCCTATTCATTCTTCACGTATGTCTACTACCTGCGATACAGCCTCTCTCTCCTCCCCCCTCCCCCCGCCATTAACTATAGGATCCATTCATCTTCGAGAGCATAGGTGAACTTGTCCTCGCGGATCTCTTCAGGCACTCGATGATCTGCCTGCCCCGCGCGCTCACTGCTGCCTCTCTGTGGCTTGAAACTTCAAAGCCTGCTCCTTTCTCTGAAACGGAGACGGGAAAGAGAGAAAGAGGAAGAGAGAAAAGAAGAAAATAAAAATATGCTCTCTTGTTAAAAGAGAAAAAGAAAGGAGGAAGAGGTGGTGAGGGACGGGGGGGGGGGAGACGGGGAGGGATAGAACAGGGCAAAGAGAAAAAAGGAAAAGAAGACGATGAAAAATATGCTCTCTCGCTAGTTTCTTCTCTACGAGAAGGAAAAGTGAAAATTGGACTTTGCGAAATTAAGTAAATAACTTTCATCTTGTTCACAACTTGTTATCGTTACACCCCGTGTCGTAGACAGTTTGAGAAATTTCCAAACTCAAGGGAGAGTGTTCCTTTGAGAGTTTCCACGAGAGTTACACGTGGCATTTGGTTGATTAAAATTTCGGAACGGACAAGAGGGACAACGATGATACGCTCGGGGACGATCTCTGTTTTCCATGGTGTGGGGTTGACGGGCGTCAGTGGCAGTGCCGTGGCTAATTTCCTCAGCATTGAGCCGCATTGTGCTCTAAATCGGCCTTCTTCCCGCCTGCAAAAAACCTGTCCCCTCTGCAACTGCATCGGCGGATCTCTACACGTCGTAGGTATCTCTCTGCGGCCAAGTCTGTCTCTGCAACGTAGATTGCACCCCCCCCCCTTTTCTCACTTCGTTTCCCTCTTCCTGGAGAATTCTTCTCGCGATTGAAGATTATCTCAAGCTCGATCGAAGATTATCGTGTCCGGTGAGATTTCTTACCACAGTGCGATTAGTCGTTTCAATCAGCTTTTAAAATCCTGGAAAACGGTAACACTCATTCTTTTTTTTCCAATAAATCTCAACTTTAAACGGGTTAGGTATTTCTGTTTCCGACTTACCCAGTATAAAGTCGCTAGTGAATTTGAATTTTCTTAAATAAAAGCTTCCGAAAAATTACACGGGAATAAAAGAGAAGAGAAGAAGAAGAGGTGGGCCAGAAGAAGAGAGAATCGAGTTCGGAAAAATTACACGGGAATAAAAGAGACGAGAAGAAGAAGAGAGAATCGAGTCCAGCTTGGGGGGTGGTAGATTTAATTTTTTTTTTTCTTTCTTTCTTTACACTCCTCCCCGCGGCAGAAGCACGGGTGAAAAGTCGTGAATATCCGCGAGGTGTCAGCGAGCCATGGCTCCTTCTTCACCGCCGGTAAGAAATCGTGAAACGGGTTGAGGATGCGTGGAGTGGCAAACTCCGGGAGGGGGAGGGAGATGAGAGAGCGACTCGACGTCGAGAGGGATCCTCTCGTGAAGGGTCCAGCCGGTAGACAGTCTCACTAATTACGCCGCGCCTCATTAGCGTGGAAGCCTGGCAGTCGCTTAAGGACACGTACGACGACTCTTCTTCGGTTTCGTCAAAGATACAAATTTCTTTTTTCCCCTTTTTTCTTTTCCCTCCTCTCTCTCTCTCTCTCTCTTTCTCTTTCTCTTTCTCTTGTCTTTTTCCTTTCCATCCAACGGGTAGGAGAGGAGAAGAGGGCACGTGAAAAGGGGTAAGTCCTTTGCTACGACTCTTCTTCGCTCGCTGACACTGAAATAGAAAGGGAAGAAGAAGAAGAAGAAGAAGAAAAAAAATATTAGCAATGAGAGAAATCCATCCTCTCTTCTTACCGCGAGGCGAGAGTTCGAGAAGAGCCACGAGCGATCCGTGGAGAAGTGCTACGTGGTTTCTTCAGGAAAATTCAGGAACCACGAGCCTTCCTTTCGCCTTGTTCGCGATTGTTGATCTTGATGTCGAGGGCAATTTCTGAGAGGCCGTTGCGCAAAATTTCAAACATGCCCGAACAAGCACGCTGTTTAAAATCACGCTCTTCGAAGAAGGGAAAAATTCAAAATTCCCAAATCTCATGCGAAAACGACAAAGTCGAAGAGAGATTTCCACAACGTCGTCCGATGCAGTCGGAGCAATCAGACTCCCGTTAAGGGAGAGAGAAAGGGCGTTTAGGATCGTTTTGATTATCAATTCTTCGCTTGACCAGCTCGCAGATCCAGCAGGATAGCCTGACTCGGGGCAATTCTCTCTCGGCGAGCGTGAAACTCTATTAGAGCCAGGAGAGCCCAGGCCAGCAGTGGTACCGTTTCGATTTGTCCTTGTGAAGGGTTCGTGCGATTTCTAGTGGCTAATAGAAAGGCTGCTTCTCAACCCCCTTCTGTGGAGAAGGGGAGGGCAAGGGTCGATTCTCGTTTTGTACTTTCAGTTGAAGCTAAATCGACCTTATATTCGTTTATAAAATGGATCATTATCGCGTCATCAGCTGCTTGTTTAATTGAAGAGACATAATATCTGATATCAGTTATTACCATTTGATGCTACTTGCCAATTCACACTAACTCAAGATATCATTGTGAACAGTATATCTTTTCTTTCTTGCCTTGGATGTAGATCGTTTCTGATCATATTATTTGTTGCAGTGTCAGAATCAGGCCAAGAATGCAATTGAAAGTATTGTAAACCTTTATTTAGTCGTGCGAATACAGATGTAAGATGTCATAATAAGAATATTCTGAATAACAAGAGCTTGAATTTTTCTGCAAGTACAGGGTGGCCCGAAAGTTTCTTCCCCCCTATTTTTCTTTTGACAAAACATCAAAATATAAGAAGAACAAAAAAAAAATTTTCTTCCCAATATATAATAAGTCCCTCTGTCCTTTTTGAAGTTCACAATAAAATCCCTACGATGGAGTATTTTCCACCTTCACAATTTTCTCTTTAGATTTAGCAACATTTTTTTATTATTATTTTTCTTTTTCTTCACTCGTTATTGTATGATGTCGCCGAGCCAAATCACTAAAATAAATCCGTAATTCTCTTATTATATATTGGGAAGAAAATTTTTTTTTTGTTCTTATATTTTGATGTTTTGTCAAAAGAAAAATAGGGGGGAAGAAACTTTCGGGCCACCCTGTACTTACAGAAAAATTCAAGCTCTTGTTATTCAGAATATTCTTATTATGACATCTTACATCTGTATTCGCACGACTAAATAAAGGTTTACAATACTTTCAATTGCATTCTTGGCCTGATTCTGACACTGCAACAAATAATATGATCAGAAACGATCTACATCCAAGGCAAGAAAGAAAAGATATACTGTTCCCAAAGATTCTCTTCCTACGTTGACTTCCGGGGCTAAATGAAGAGTCGAGGATCAGTCACGTCTGTTCGCATTACGTTCCTCATGAGCTGTCTTCTCATCGGGGACGAAGGAATCTCCGAAGATCGTACATAAGAAAAGGAACGGCCGCGAGAGAATTTTCTTTTCTTTCTCAGCCAGTTTAACGGATCAGCTGAATGGAGAGGCCTCTTTCACGTAATAAAAGTAAATGGTGCGCATATCCTACGTTCCTCGGTCAGCCAAAGAAAAGGTAGTATCCCGCTTTGTCGAAGGGATCGTCGATACACCTGTGCACCAACCTCTAATTTTCTTCTCTTTAGCCAGCCTTTCTCTCTCTCTCTCAATATTTAGTTAGAACCGACCAGAAATAATGCGCGCGTATATACAGTCTGGAATCTTCAGTCTTTTCTTCCCTCTTTCCCTCAAAGTCTTCCGTTCGGAGTTTAAGGTGTTCGATTTCCCTTGGATTTGCAGAATCTAAAAGAATATCAAAAGAAAAAAATGTGAAAAATTAAAAGTTTGCTATGGAAAAGCATCGTTTAATGCTTAAAAGTTTTAAAATTTCAATATATATCTTGATAGTTTGATACATACTAGATATTTTTAAATCTTAGCATATACCTTGGATTTGGAGAATCTAAAAGAATATCAAAAGAAAAAAATGTCAAAAATTAAAAATATGCTATAGAAAAGCATCGACTAATGCATAAGAGTTTTAAAATTTTAATATATATCTTGATATTTTTAAATCTTAGTATATATCTTGGATTTGGAGAATCTAAAAGAATATCAAAAGAAAAAAATGTGAAAAATTAAAAGTTTGCTATGGAAAAGCATCGATTAATGCTTAAAAGTTTTAAAATTTCAATATATATCTTGATAGTTTGATACATACTAGATATTTTTAAATCTTAGTACATACTTTGGATTTGGAGAATCTAAAAGAATATCAAAAGAAAAAATGTGAAAAATTAAAAGTTTTGCTATAGAAAAGCATTGTCTAATGTTTAAAAGTTTAAAAATTTCAATATACATTTTGATATATACTAGATATTTTCAAATCTTAGTATATACCTTGGAGAATCTAAAGAGAAGAGATTTGAAGAATCTAAAAGAATATCAAAAGAAAAAAATGTCAAAAATTAAAAGTTTGCTATAGAAAAACATCGACTAATGCATAAGAGTTTTAAAATTTTAATATATATCTTGATATTTTTAAATCTTAGTATATATCTTGGATTTGGAGAATCTAAAAGAATATCAAAAGAAAAAAATGTGAAAAATTAAAAGTTTGCTATAGAAAAGCATCGACTAATGCATAAGAGTTTTAAAATTTTAATATATATCTTAACGATATTTTTAAATCTTAGTATATATCTTGGATTTGGAGAATCTAAAAGAATATCAAAAGAAAAAAATGTGAAAAATTAAAAGTTTGCTATAGAAAAGCATCGACTAATGCATAAGAGTTTTAAAATTTTAATATATATCTTGATAGTTTGATATATATATGATGCTAGATATTTTTAAATCTTAGTATATATCTTGAATTTGAAGAATCTGAAAGAATGTCAAAAATCAAAAAAAAAAAAAGTTTAGAATCTTGATAGTTCTAAAATCTATTATTCAAAAGTATTTGTAACATTTAGTAGTAGAATTACCTAAAAGCTTTAAAATCTTAATATATATCCTAATAAACTTTTGAAATGTAACGCTTAAAAGTTTTAAAATCACTCTAATTTAGCACTGGAATACCACTATAGTATACTACTATATGTACTTTACGCGACTATCTACTAAATATCTGCTTAATATCTACGTAAAACAGTGTCAGATAGGCACACGAGTTGCTGCGAGTTTTGGCGTTGTGCTGTGTTGTTTGACCCTTAAAGTGAAAGCGCATCGAACGGTTTCGGTAAGAAAAGTTGTGTGGTCCTTGTCGCGGGATTTCTGTACCTTTTTCCTTTTCCTTTCCTAACTCTTGTTCCAATTAACCTTGAGGCCACGAAGCGGCTACGAGTCTTTCGCCCCGCGGGATGCGAGGGAGAGCATAAAGGGGGCAGTCGAATGAAATTAATTCAGAAATGTCGACGAGTTCTTGTTGCCTCCCTACGTACGCACGATTATATATACGATGGGTGTGCGCATGAAGAGAGAGAGAGAAAGAGAAGGAGGCGGAATGGTCCTCGAATATATGTCTAAATACGTATCACGTTAATTTTCTTTCTCTTTTCACCGCGCTGCTTTTTCGCTGCAGTGTTCGCGTTTTCAAATATGCGTTTCTACATCTAAATTTTTGCGATCAACAACAATCAAGCAATAACTCGCTTCTCAATGTAACGAAGATTTTCATCCTCGTTTTATCCGAGATTTTTTAATTCTCCGTCGTTAGAAAGATTTCTCAAAAGACTTGAGGTTTCATTCTCGTTATCGCATCTTTCTCCACCCTTCCTTCCTTTCTTTCTTTCTTTTTTTTCTCTTCTCTTCTCTTCTCTTCGCTTTTTGCGCGATGTAAATTACATTTACACTTTCTGGGTCGCGCGATTAAACGCGAGAAGCGAAAAAAAGAAAAAAAAAAAAAAGGGAAAAAAGAAAGAAAAATCAACCGTGTTTGCAACGCTGAGAATTCGACCAATGGAAATGGTTCTCCATTTTTCTCGCTCGCGTCTCCCTTCATTCACCACCGCCCCCTTGGCCCGCTGATATTTCCCTCTGTCACGGAATCGGGGCTTTTCACCCGATCCCCTTTTTTCTTCTCTTCTTCTTCTTCTTCTTCTTCTTTTTTTTCTCTTTTTTCCTTTTTACCTTGGCACGATTTCTTCGCGCCCGACTGCCTCGAGAACCCGCTCGCCGCGCGTTTAGTAATATCAAGAAACGGCGGCGTCGGTGAAATCCTCGGCTAGCATCCTCGAAAAACGTAAAGAAAAGCTGGAGTGGAGGTCCCACCCGAGGGTGCGGTTTTCCACCTCATTTCCGCGGCGAGCGAAACGATTGCAAGCCCGAGGAGAGACAAGGAGGCAGAGGACGAGGCCACCGTCGCGTTTTTTTCTTCATTCTGTTCGATATATCCTCTCTGTCCCTCTCATTGGATTTCCTCTATTGTGCCTCTTGGTCCGTATAGTCATCGGCGAGGATCATCCGCGCCGAATCGGATTTTAGCAGGCGCCTCCGACCGGTTTTTTTTTTTCCTTTTTAACGTTTCCTACAGAGAATCCCCCCTCCCCCTTGGTCTCCTCTCACAATCGGTGGCCCTCGAGTCCTCGGCTCACGCCGTTGTCGCTGGAAAACTTTCAAACGTACAATTTTCAGTTAGCCGATCAATCCTCATCAAAAATCTTAATCCATACTATCAAACGGCCTGTGTTTTCCAATATTCTGGAAACTAGGCGATAGAGTTTACCTCTCTTTTTTTCCCCTTCTTCTTTTTTTTTTTTTTTTTTTTTTAAGAAATCGGCGGATCGCGATCCAAACAGACAGGCACTTTTTCAAGTGGGTCCTTTTCTTCCTTTTCATTCCCGATCGGAAGTGTGAAAGGTTCTCCAACGGTTAAGTGGCCGGATCCATGACACGTTTTGATTCCTGCGGGACGTATCAGGTTTCGGTACCGGCGGCCGTGTTCTTCACGGGGGCTAGGAAACGATCTCGTTTCCGAACGCGTCGACTTGTTGACCCATCTACCAGCCACTCTCCCGCCAAAGATCCGATTTCACCGACGTTTCGAGGACTCGCGACCATGCTGACCGTCCACGGTTCTCGGCCGTCGGTGGAATCCTCTCCAAATGGCTCCTCCGGAATTTCACCGCGATCGAATTTCGCGGTCCTGCCGGAAATTTGGATATTCCTCGCTGTGTGTTTGCTCAATCAAACATCGACTCCTTCTTTTTCCTCCCCTCGAGAGTTCTCCCCTCTCTTCCTCCCGTGCGTATGCGTGCGACTCGCACCGCAAGTCCGTGCGAGGTTAGTCGCCTCGGTTGAGATTTCGAAACAGCGACGCCAGAACAATTCAGTTTTCCTCGAATTTCTTACAGGTTGCGAAGATACAGCAAATTCTGCGAAATTGAAAACGCTATTTTTAAAAATAGTATTTTTCACTCTCGACACCTCTGGTTAATATTGCCCTTCTGGTTAATATTATAAAGTTGTTAGGTTAGGAGACCTTAACGCTGGAACAACCAAGGCGGTTATAGGCAAAATATCGAAATACTATGTAAAAATAGTTAATTTAAAATTAGTTTGCTTCCATTCTCGACATACGTGTCTTTTAGTTAATATTCTAAACTTGGAGTTTAGGTTAGGAAACTTTAACACCATCGAAGTAGTCGAAATACCAAAATATTATATAAAAATAATTAATTTAAGTATAGTTTGCTTCCATTGTCGACACACGTACCCTTTTAGTTAATTTTATTCTAAAGTTGGAGTTTAGGTTAGACTTTGACACTATAACTACCAAAGTCAAAACACTGTTTTTAAAAATAATTTATTCGCACTCTTGACACACGTACTCTTCTAATTAATATTCTAAAGTTGGAGTTTAGGTTAAGAGACTTTAACACCATAACTACCAAAGTCAAAATACCAAAATACTGTTTTTAAAAATAGTTTGGTTCCGCTCTCGACACCTCGTACCCTTCTGGTTAATATTATAAAATTGTTAGGTTAGGAGACCTTAACGCTGGAACAACCAAGGCGGTTATAGGCAAAATATCAAAATACTATGTAAAAATAGTTAATTTAAAATTAGTTTGCTTCCATTCTCGACATACGTGTCTTTTAGTTAATATTCTAAACTTGGAGTTTAGAAAACTTTAGGTTAGGAAACTTTAACACTATCAAAGTGGTCAAAATACCAAAATATTATATAAAAATAATTAATTTAAGAATAGTTTGCTTCCATTGTCGACACACATACCCTTTTAGTTAATTTTATTCTAAAGTTGGAGTTTAGGTTAGACTTTGACGCTATAACTACCACAAAGTCAAAACACTGTTTTTAAAAATAATTTATTCGCACTCTTGACACACGTACTCTTCTAATTAATATTCTAAAGTTGGAGTTTAGGTTAAGAGACTTTAACACCATAACTACCAAAGTCAAAATACCAAAATACTGTTTTTAAAAATAGTTTGGTTCCGCTCTCGACACATGTAGGAGAATTTATCACCATAGTCAAAAAACCAAAATACTGTTTCTAAAAATAATTTGCTTGCACTTTTGACATACATATCTAGTTAATATACTAGATTTATATACTATTTGGAGTTTAGATTAAGAGACTTTGACACTGAAACTACCAGTGGTCGAAATATTAAAATACATTTTTAAAAATAGTTTGATCGCACTATCGACATACGTACCCAATTAATATTCTAAACTTGGAATTTAGATTCTCAGATTGTTTAGCACTAGTCAAAATAACCAGATTATAATCTTTTGTTGGATGATCGGCCAGACTTAAAACCTAACCTAAAAGTGACCTGAACACTTATTCATAGGGCAAATTGTTGGAATTTCTTCTTCGCTTCTTTTCCCCTTCTCTTCGATTTGCCATGAATAAAATCATAAAAAGACATGCTGAGAAGAGCAGTGACACTCTTTTCCATCAAGCAGCACCTTGCAACATCATCTTTGACCACGGTATATAGAATAAAACCCTTTTAAAATTATAAGCGTTATCCCTTTACGCGGAAGCCAACAATTTTTTACAGTAATTTCGCGCGACTTACAATGTTACGTTTTTTAGAGATTCGAATGACTTTTGTAAAGTATACGAATAAAAGTTCGTCATCGTGGTATAAACCGTTTCCTGTTCCTCTTTCACTTAACTTTTATGCTTTAAATCTAGCGTTAACAAGGTATTTCTAGTGTTAACAAGACGCGATGCGAGTCTCGACGTCCTCCGAACACAAAGACACAAGCCTGTGTATAAATTCCAAGACGAGGTCCAGAATCTGTTAGACTGCGTTTCGATATGAACTAGTCGTTTCGTACGACACCTTCGCCGAAAAACTCGATGCGTCCACGCTCTCCATCCACTCCAGTGGCCCTCGAGGGAAGCCCCTTGATTTCGCAATCCGTACGAAAGTCTCGCGGTGCGCAACGTGGTTCTCTCGAGATCGGGGAGGACGGATGGTTCGCGCGTTGCTTTCTGCGATAGGAGAGAAGAAAAGAAGGGAACTCGAAGTACCGAGAAGGAGACGCGACGTGAAAAAAAAAAAAAGAAAAAGAAAATGTGGAGAAAAGATCGAGACGGAAAGAAGAAAGAAAGTAGAGAGAGAGAGAGAGAGAGAGAAGAGGGGGATGATATCCCTCTCGGTGTAGCATTTGAAGGAACGATGGTTCTCTGTGTAAGAGTAGAGATCCTGATGGGACTCGGGAGGGGCGTATTTACAAGGAGAAAAGAGAGAAGCGTGGAAGGAAGATAGGCAGAGGAAAAGAAGAGAGAGACAGCGACGTAGAGGGGGCCACGAGGAAGAGGACGATGGGAGTGAAGCATCCTCGACAGTTCTAGGATACTCCTTGCCGGTATCCTGGGGTCCTCGTTGCACAAGGACCATCCTCTTCCTCTTCTTCGCGACGCACACTCTTTTCCTCTCTTTTCTTCTACAGGGGGTTTTCAGATCTCTTCTCTTCTCTTCTCCTCTCCCCCCCCCCCGCCATCAACTTCCTCTCGCGACGTTTCTGCGCCTGCGACGTTTATACTTGTTTTCCCTCCTCTTTCTCTCTCCCTGTGTTCGTCTTCCTTCTCATCTTCTTAACTCTGTTACAAAGCCGAGTAGCCACCTTTTCAACGCTCTTCTCGCTTTTCAGGATCCACCGGCGTCGTTCTACCGCGACTCTTCAACCTCGCGACCTGTGCACTCGTGTGCTCCCTCATGCTCTCTCTCTCTCTCTCTCTCTCTCTTTTTCTTTCTCTCTGTTTTTTTTTCTTTTTTTCCTTGTCTCCTTGTCCTTTTGAAACCTCCTCCTCGTCGGTCCACTCGCGCGTGTAAGAGCGAGTGTGTAAGATTCGATATCACCTAATCACGATCCTCGAGCAAAAGAACAGGCTCTCTTCGCTCGACGACTTTTCGACGGCACGAGAGGCGTGATTGTTTTTTCTTCTGCTACCTCTGTTCACGAGCGTTACCTTAATGGTCTTCCGATCCACGTCTTGTGGGAGATTCGAGGACCTTTAAACGACTTGGTGGTTAGCTGACTAACGGTATTTGACTTCCTCGGATTGAGCTTGATCTCGCGTTGCGTGCCAGCTGAAACGAAGATCACCGAATGTAAATCATTTTCCTCGTTCCACGTGAAAATATCAATTTTTAATTTTTTTTGTTTCTCTCTCTCTCTCTCTCTCTAGTTCTTCAAAAGTGAAATTCCTGTACCTCTCAGCCTCCAATAAGATCTAACTAGAGATCTAAATAGATCCAATTAAAGAAAAAGAAACAAAACCATATAGTTTGAAACTGTAAAACGGTTCAAAAAATGGTCCAAAAAATTGAGACACCACTCGACTCCCGTCCTCCCTAATCGTCGAGCCGATGCTCTCTCTTGCGATAGTAAATACGGCGGCTGCGGTGGTTGCCGGAGGAAAAGGTAGCGTGGATGTAAACGCGGCCATAGAGGACGCGAGAGCGGCGGAGGTAATGCGCCAGCTGAGGCAAGGGTCCTTGCTTTGACTCCAAACTCACCAGTATAACTGAATGCCTCTCTATAGGCCGAGTACGTGCTTCTAAGTGCATCCTGATTTTTCGAAGCTCTTTGATTATGCTCTCCTCCTCTTCCTCCTCTCTCTTTCTCTTTTTCTCTCTCTCCTGTTACCTTACCCCCTTGTACTCGCCATTCTTCCTCCGTCTTTCCGGCTTTTTCTCCGGTCGATCTGCAAACGGTCTCATTCACTCCGATCTCACCGCTAAGTTAATTCCTACGTCTCTCGTTTTTTCGTACTTGTTTTCTTTTTCACTGCCGGAGAAGTTGAATTTTGCAATTTGTTAAATACCTTTCGTTGGGAATAATAATTTTCTTCGGTAGGCGTCGGCGAATCTCGACGACATTTCAAAGTTCCAAGAATATAAATTTCTTCGTGCGAGCTTCCTTCGTTAGATATTTCCTTTGCTTCTTCTGTCAGTTTTTTATTTGCTCGCAGCTTGCACACGGCGAAGAAATCGATTTTACGGGATTTCAGGACGGTTTGGATCGCGAACTGGTTCTCTTCACAGGTGCGCAAGTAGCTCTGTTGATTTATTTGATAAATGAGTAGTGGATAGGGCTTTAAGCGGACGAGAGAGAGAGAGAGAGAGAGGGAGGGCTCTCCAGCGGAGAGTCCTACAACGCCGAGCGCACTACTCTTTTGCTCTTCTGCTTTCGTTCCCTTTCTCTCTCTCTCTCTCTCTCTCTCTCTCGTTTTTTTCTCCTTTTACCTCAACCTTGCCTCTTGCCTCCCTGAAATCAAACGTAGAACCATTTGGACCGACGAGTGCGATTCAAACACTTTCACCGTCGACCTCTGCGATCTCTGTCCTTTCCTCGAGTTGTCCCCGGTAGAGCAACACACTCCTGGAGGGAGAACGATTAGTCGAGAGTTAATTGTTTGGCGTTGACTTGCAAGTGTTACAACAAATATGAATTACCTGACTCAACCAATGACACTGTGCGCGAATTCTCAGGATAAGGCAACATCGCGAGAAAGCGAGGGAGAGAGAATGTTGAAGAGAAGGGGGAAATTGGACGTGCCACGCGACTTGATGCAAAATTGCTGAGCAAGCAGCAGCCAGCTATGCAGAAATCCCGCGTTTTTCTTCTCTTCGTCGCGGTCCGCTCAGCTGATATCACATCCCGTCGTCTCCTTCGTGGGGAGGGAGGGCTAGAGAGCGAAAATATTGACTCTGTCAGCTGGTCGGCTCGACGTTACAACGCCGAGGAGAAGCGGCTGCTGGAAGGCGGTTCACACAAATTAGGGACGGATGTTGCATTGTTTCAGAACAATGTCAGAGGGATTAGCCTCTGGTCCGTACACACGTGAAAAAAACGCACCCCCTTTCCGTTATCGTTACAATTGCACCGACACGGTTATACCACGATTTATCCGGGAAAATAACAAAGGCCTCCACCTTTCGAGACCTTTGGAGCTTTCTCGCAGACGTGGCACACGACGACGACGACGACAACGACGACGAGGAGGAGGAGATCCGCTCCGATTGTAGTCGAGAAGCTTGACGACGATGATCAGCGATTCAGTCGTCGTTATCGGCGATGAATAATTAATGTTGTTAATGAATTAAAGATCACCGTGAGAGTGAAAGAAGGACAGCGACTGGCTGACTCTGGGGCTCGTTGAATATTGGCTGCAGCTTGCAGCTTCGCTAGCTGTTCCCGTATTGATTCCGTCGCGTCTCTCTGACTAGGTATTTTTAATTTGAACAACGAGTGCATGCACGTCCCCTGAAACATGACATTTTTTTTTGTAACAGTTGTCTGTTAAATTGATAAGACAAAAATACTCGAACCGCGTATGTATCATCATTAGTGACAGATCATTAGTATTTAATTATTAATGGATAAGTAAAACTATTGGTCGAGACCGTTGTTCCTTATCAGCGATACCAATGTGTTAAAGCGGGTGGCAAAGGCGTCAGATAAGGCACCATCGTTGATTGGATCACCGCGAGAAATCGATACCTCAGCCCCCTCTCTCTTCGGTTCGAGGCTTCTCCTTCTTCGTTTCAACCTCTGTCTCCGTCCTTCCTCGGAAAGTGCGCGTCTCCTCCTCCTTCTCCTCTTTCTCCTTCTCTTCCTCTCTCTATCTCTTTCTCTTTTCCGTGTTCCTCCTCCTGGCTGCTGCCGCCGTGGCCGTGGCTGCCTCCAATTTCCCCGTGACGGGCTCCTGGAGGATTCTCGAGTGCCCTCTCATCGCCCTCTGGGCCATCCAACCGAGCTCTGTCCGGCAGTCTCCATGCCAACACCCGCTCGATAAATTTATTGGTCGCCTCTGACACGAGTGCTTCTGCATATTTCTTTCTTCTTCTTTCCACACCGCCTTGTCTCGTAACTCTTCTCTCTCTCTCTTCTCTCTCTCTCTCTCTCGGTTGCGCTCGGAACTTCCTGCAACTAGGGATATTTTTTTCTTGGCCGATGCTCAGCCACGGGACCTCGCGAAATGTCACGCGATTTTTGCATTTCTGTAGCTATTAGTGCTGAGCTTGCCTCCTCCATTGTGTTGAGAACACTTTCCTTCGGATGAAAGAGCGAGAGACCTGTTATAGTTGCCAATCGCGGCGGTGTTCGATTACTGTTTTTCTTTTTCCCCCCCAAGTGTCGGTGAAATTTTCGTTAATTAAATGCTAGATTTTTTAGTCCTGTCGAGCTCTCCAGGACTCTCTCTTTGTCATCAGATCCCTGCCAAAATATATATGAAACAGTATTGGATGTAATGCCCAGCACGTTCTTTGGACTTTATTCTTCGGTAGATGTTTAAATCTTGCAAGATTTAATTTCCCTTTAATGTATACCCAGTTAGATATAATGTCGGTTGACACTAGTTTGGGAATTTAAAAGTACCTACACATTTAGAATTGCTCCGTGGTTGCACGAATCTTGTAAAAGCAGGGTTTTCTGAATCAGATTACAAAAGGCATTGAGATGCGTGAAACTTTCGATGTGTCAAACTTTCGGTCTCGTAGATACGACGCAATCCTTGTCGCGTCTCAGGTTACATTCTCCGCCTAACCTAACCTAAAAAAACGCTAGATGAAAAATATCTGAATTCTACAGACGAAGTATAGACGAAGCGCATAGAGTAAATCGCAAAATATATATAGTCGTGTCCTTCGACTTTCGACAAGATTCCAGTGAAAAATCGCTTGGAATACACGTACGATGAAAGAAACAGCTAGCCTTGGCACGGGCGTGCGAAACGCTCGCTCGGTAATTACCATCGAACGATGCAATCGTCGTCGTAGGTTGGCGCGCAATTAAACGGCCGGCAAATTACGAGCGAGGCTCGCATTGGCGGCTACTCCGCGCGGCGCCCTCCCCCTCCCGGTATTGGATCTCGCTGGTGGATGGGCTTCAAATCAATCCGGCTCCCCCTTCGCGAAATTGTAAATAAATTAGGAGCTACGCGATCGCGAGAGTCAACACGTTACTTGCGCGCGACCGATCTCTCTTCCCTCTCCCCTTTCCCCCCCGCCCCCCAGTGCGTGTGTGCGTCGCACACGCGTGCCTGCCTCTCTGTGCACACCACGGTCGCCCGTCAACGCGCATGCACGAAACCGAGCGAGATCGCGGTGGGCGTGCGTTGCACGAGACGGACAAAGACGGACAAAGGCCGCGGGGGTGAGGTTTGCGGAGGGCTTGGAAAGAGAAGGGTCGGGAGGAGCGCACAGACGCGGTACCAACACACTCTCGTTGCGTTTATTAACGCACGTTGCACGGTGGGGTTTGCTGGTACAGCATCGGCTGTGCGGCAACCAGCCAGGCAGGGTCAAGTGTCTTTCTCTCTCTCTCTCTCTCTCTCTCTCTCCCCGTTCTTCTTCGATCTTCGCCCTTTCTCGTCCGCGTTCCCCCTCCACCTTCCCGCGCGCAGCTTCTCCCACTACTCGCGGCTTCTGCACTCCTACCCTTCGCTCCGTGACCCCCCGCGGGGCTCCAGCGGGCCGTGCCTCGAACCGAAGAGAGCTGAAACACCGGGAGAATGAAACGCCACCGCCGCCGTCACTGCGCTCGCAGCCCCGAATTTTCTCTCTTTCTCTCTTGGCCGCGTTACGTCCCCTTCTCTTCTCTTCTCTTTTTCTTCTTTTCTTCCTTTCTTCCTTCTGGCTAACGATTGTCGCTGCAATCCGCGACGAGGTGATCTTTGGAGAAACTTCGGGAATTATCGATCGATGGTAAAGACACACCATTGATGGTAAAAGTTTGGTTAGAATTGCCTGTGAAACGAATGACACGTGAAAATCTCACGTCTGTCTCGATGATGAAGTTGAAAGTTGAAGAATCGGGGAAACCGCAATCTCGGTTAAGTAATTGCGGATCAGACGACCGCGGGAACGAATCGGTGGAAATCTCGACGGTGGATTTTCGATAACAATCGACCCCCGGGCGGGCCGTGAACGCGTTGGCAAACGTCCAACGCGGTTTCCGATAATCGTCGATAGACGTCCCACAAAACGTTCCGATATACGCGCGGCGCACAGATTTCTTCGACGCGGATTTCCATAATTGCGAAATACCCGGCGAGATACGACTTTCACATTTCACTTTCGACAGTCGAAAGTTCGATAACGGGAAATAACATGGCGGATCAATGAATCAAGTGCATAAGTCACTGGGGGGAGCCACATTGATCGATCAATTTGTAAACTGAAGGTTAACAAAGAGCGATGATTTTTAACATTATTTTACACAATATTGCTTTAAATAATCATTATTTTAGAGATTACATTTTTGAACATTATTTCAATGTTGTGATAATTACCGAGCAGAATAACCAAGTGCAGCTTCTAACAGAGATACTTCTAGCGAATAATTCTGAAATTTGAAAGTTCTCTCGCGTAACACGAAAAATAATCTTCGTAAAAAAAAAAAGAAAGAGAGAAAGAGAACGAACGTTAATAAACAAATTAACCCTCGGAAAAGCAATAGATCGATAGATGAACCAGTGAACGACGAGGTAGTGAAAGAGAGAGAGAGAGAGAGAGAGAGAAGGTTGTATTTTCCTCTCGAGCGAATCACCGTGGTCGACGGTGGAAAACAGGGAAACGGAGCGGAGGGAGGAAGAAAGTAAAAGTCATTCGTTGAGGTGGGAGGGAGTAAACGTGTCTCGTCTCTCGTTTCGTTTCGTTTCGTTTCGTTTCGTTTCGTTTCGTTTCGTTTCGTTTCGCCGAGGCAGGCAGGCTCGTCGAGGCGCTAGAAGGGCCGGCGTTCGAGGGCCTCCATTACCGGCGACTAAAGAAGAGGAAGAGAGAAAGAGGAAGCGGATGGAAGGCTGGCTGGCTGGCTGGCGAACGTTGGGGGTAGGGGAGAGATCTTGAGTTGCACCCGGCTCGTTTCTTCTTTTCCACGGCTCTGCCAAAGGCGAGAATGAATGCGCGCAAAGGGCAGAAGAAGGAGAAAGGGAAGAGCTCTCCCCCCCCACGAAAGAATGAAAAAAAGAGAAAGTAGGAGGACGGAGAAGGAAAAAAAAAAAAAAGAAGAAGAAGAAGAAGAAGAAGAAGAAGAAGAGGAGAAGGAGGAGGGAGAAGAAGTTGGAGTCGCGAGTAAGGTACCGGCGAGAGAAAAGAGGAAACCTCTGAGAGAGAGAAGAAGAAGGTAGTCGGAGGAATTACCGGTTCGTTGGCTAACTGGCTTCATAGAAGAAAAACCTCTTTATATCTCGCGCGTACGTACGTAAGCTGGTAGCGTGACTGAAAAACGCGCCTTTAAACCTCGAGTTTCATCGAATACACCCCGTGTACGAGTGGTGCGCGGAACAAAGCCACCGGAAATCGCCCGAGTGGTACTCCGGCTTGCCTGGCGCCATCTTGTACACGGCTACCAGCTACGATGGGGAACGCACGCTCCCCTTGCTCCCTTATTGTTCTTGTCGTCAGGTAGTTGCGCCATATTCGAACATCTCCCGCCTTTCTTCTTTTCCTTTTTCCTTTTTCCTTTTTTCCTTTCTCTCTATCTCTCTATCTCTCTCTCTCTCTCTCTCCGTCTCTTTGTTTTCTACTTCGTTCTCTTCTTTTTCGCAAGACATTGTCTCGAAACAAATGACGGAGTGCCGAAATTATGGCCACTTTGACATCGAGGCGCTGTCGTTTGGAAATTGAAGATACTGTTGATAAAGTGAGTTAAGAGAGAGAGAGAGAGAATTCTATGATGAAATTGATTATTTATAGTTATATTGATTAAGAAACAGAAACAAGATAACTTGCTACCATCCTGGTTCATCCTGTCGATCTTCTTCTTTTTTTTCTTTTTGATATTGAAATAATCTAAAAAATATTCTTATAATATTTTATACTTGGTTTGATATATATCATGTATTAGGTTCCATTTGCTTACTCACGATCAGTATCAAACTCCCTTTCATTTTCTGGTATTTTCTGAAAGTCGCCAATAAGCCAAACGTCCCCAGTTTTTTCCCTTTCTTTCTTTTTTTTTTCTTCTTTTCTTTTTAAATATCGAAATCGCTATTCGTTCCTCTTGCGCAAACATTATTCCTCTCGAGCAGTCCCTCTAGTCTTATATGCTTAGGTGGGTGTAGGTAAACATTGTATAGCACGTGTAAGTAAAAGGTAAGCTAAATAAACGTCTTCTCCTTCCTCCCTTCGCTCTCTCTCTCTCTTTCTCTTTCTCTCTTCTTTTTTCTTTTTCGTGCTCGGATACATGCCAGCAGGAGCGTGTACGAAGTGTCTCTTACTAGCACTGGTGCCTTTTCATTCGAGTTAGTCGGTTGGTCTCGCCTCTCGAGGAAAGCGGAGGCTAAAGGGTTTCGATTTCCGTGCGAGTCTTTTTCACTCTCAGCCGCGGGAGAGGAAATTCACATATACACGCGCCACGCGAATTCACGCGAGTTTCCTTTTAATTTCTAATCCTTTGGATGGGAAACCGCGCTATTGCCTCCGCCACCCCGTGAAATTTGTCTCGCCAACCTGCAATCCAGATATCATCCTCGTCTGAATCTCTCACGGCTGCGCGAACTCGCAACTCGCTCTAAAACTGGTCCAGCGGAGGACGATCTAAACCTAAATCTAATATAAACCTAAACTTAAACCTAATCTAAATCAGAGGGCGAAACTTTACCATTTTCGTTACCTTCAAACCTTCCTCCACGTTGTAGAGCGTCATCAGTTCTAAACCTAAACCTAACCTATTCTTTTTTTTTTACGTGGAGGAAATCTTCAAAAGACACCTAAACCTAAACCTAAACCTAAACCTAAACCAGAGGGCGGAACTTTACCATTTTCGTTGCCCTTGGTTACCTCCAAACCTTCCTCCCCGTTGTAGAGCGTCATCAGTTCTAAACCTAAACCTAAACCTAACCTATTCTTTTTTTTTTACGTGGAGGAAATCTTCAAAAGACACCTAAACCTAACCTAACCTAAACCTAAACCTAAACCTAAACCTAAACCTAAACCAGAAGGCGGAACTTTACCATTTTCATTACCTCCAAACCTTCCTCCCCGTTGTAGAGCATCATCAGTTCTAAACCTAAACCTAAACCTAACCTATTCTTTTCTTTTTACGTGGAGGAAACCTTCAAAAGACACCTAAACCTAAACCTAAACCAGAGGGCGGAACTTTACCATTTTCGTTACCTCCAAACCTTCCTCCCCGTTGTAGAGCATCATCAGTTCTAAACCTAAACCTAACCTATTCTTTTTTTTTTACGTGGAGGAAATCTTCAAAAGACACCTAAACCTAACCTAAACCTAAACCTAAACCAGAGGGCGGAACTTTACCATTTTCGTTACCTCCAAACCTTCCTCCCCGTTGTAGAGCATCATCAGTTCTAAACCTAAACCTAACCTATTCTTTTTTTTTTACGTGGAGGAAATCTTCAAAAGACACCTAAACCTAACCTAAACCTAAACCTAAACCAGAGGGCGGAACTTTACCATTTTCGTTGCCCTTGGTTACCTCCAAACCTTCCTGCCCGTTCTAGAGCGTCATCAGTTTTGAAATTCATTTTGAAGGAAGGAAGGAAGGAAGGACTTCTGTACTAACCGTGACAGATTGGACAACTTTGGCGAAATGTTCCTCCGACGCCGAGAGAAACGACAACGCGCGAAGGGGGAAAAAATGGGGCTAGATAGCGGAGGGAGGTTAGACGAGGAGAGACGGGGTCGGCCGGGAAAGTGTAATTTCAGTTTGAAACAGGAACGGGAGAGGCCGACCCACATCGAGGCTTCGAGTGTTTGTATTGCTGACGCGGCGATCCAATCCAATCCAATACCCATGGCGGATACACAGGCAACACACAGCGCATATACTACCTACGTATGAATGTATCTCCCTCCCCCGCTCTTTCCTCCACCCCTCTTCGCTTTCCCAGATAGAATTTCGCGGGGGGGAGGCAGCGGGCGGAGCTTTCATTTTGTAATTAATTGTCCGCCATTTTCCAACCGTCGGAAAATCATTTTTTCCACCACCGCGACTTTCCAATTAAACCGCCGTGGCCATGCATGGATCCACCTTTTGTCCCTGGCACGGGACAAACAACACCATAGATTTCGATCATTCTCAAGTTGGTGGAACGCCTTGAAATATTTATATCCGAACGTAAAGCTTCAGTGTCGAGAGAAAGCGAACTTTTGCCCACGAAGCAGAGCTGCAAGCAGAGAAATTAATATCCGTAACGAATAATTCGAAGCGTAGATCCGTCTAATTAAATACCTGAGCGTGGCGAACGATCGCCGCGACCCTCGGCAGAGATGGGGTTGAAGCGGTCAGCCGTGGGGGCCGCGTGCGTGCGTGCGAGTCGGCTGCTATTATCATAAACGCAACAATAACGAGGGATGATCCGACGTGTAAACTGTTAAACCCTCCTCCCCCTTTTTTTTGGCGAGGGTGAGGATTACCGTGGGGGCCCATCGAACCACCACCGGGTTCCCGGGGCTGGAATCCACGGGGGATGTTATTGTTGCCACAGAAAGAGAGAGAGAGAGAGAGAGAGCGGTTGTCGAGCTGCTGGAAATAGAGACAGTGTGTAACTGTTAGGCTAGAAATCTACCGGACCACCCCTTCTCTCCTACCTCATTCAACCCTCGATAATATTGGCGGTGTTTGCCGCCTCCTATTACGAGCTCGATTGAACCGAACTATACGATTATCATGCGTCACTGATAGTCTCTCTAGATTCGATAAGGTCCTGGATATCTACGAGCAGAAGGAAAATCTTTGTTGACTTAACATTTGAAAATGATAATTTCTTAAACGGTAAAAATATTATCCAGATAAGATGTAAGAATAATTTATGAACTTACTGCCCTTTTTCTTACAAATTCGAGAGATAAATTCTAGGGATAAATGTTGTTTTTAGAATCAAGTATTTTTAGATACAAGTTCCTAAGTACCTACACCTTAACGGATGTCTTGCATCTTTTTCCAATTACATTAATTATCAAGTATAATGATGCTGTAAGTCTCTCGCGACAGCGAGGTGTCGAGATGAAGTAAGACAAACATTTGATCAGAGAGAATAGTTTACTCGGTTGTACAAAAAGAAATTAGTGAAACAGCCGGAGGTGATGAACGAGTGGAATCATTATAAAGAAAACTCTCTGTGTCTGTTCTAGTTTCTTTCTTCCGTCACATTTCAATTAACACGCGCTTTGCATCCAAATAGATTTAATACGAGTTAAACAACACAATTGGACGAAGATTGTCGGAGAAACGGTTGAACAACGTCTCGGTTCCATCACTGACGTTCGTTTCGAATATAGCCTTTAAACCAGAACAAGTGGTTCGATGGTCCCTCGGTTAAATGCATTCATAGCCAGACAACGAATGACGCTCGCACGTGGAATACATGAATACGAAATTCTTGAACTTCATTACCGGAACGTTCGCCAAGTCGTGAACCACGGCTCGGATAGTACTTGCATCGACCATCGGTCTGTACACAGTGAACAACCGAGTTTTATCGGCGGCGCGCAGCTCCTCCTGCGGGGAGGGGGGAGTAGCTTATAATCAATTCAATTAAAATTGATTTCCACTCGTCACGATACATCAAACAAAACGTTGGTTCAATCCCTCCCCCCCTCCTCTCTCTCTCTCTCTCTCTCTCTTTCAATGCTCTCTTATTTCGTACTTCCCCCTTGACTACCGTAAAAGGCATGATCTCGTGATTCGAAACCGAGTTATAAATATTCAACGGCGAGAGTCAAAGACGGGGGGAGGGGGATGCTGGGCAAATAGTTAGAAAAGGGGAGGAGGGGGGGGACACTGGTAACCGTTTTGTTCTTTTGTCAGCGTCGTCATTATATCGTGCCTTCAATTTTTCTTTTCTTCCCCGTCTCTCCGTGTTTACGTGGGTGTGCAACAGCGCACGAGGATTCGACTGCTTCCTGCCGCCAACATCGGGGGTTGAAACGACACGATTCGTGTATATAACCAGGGCCTGTCCTTCGTACTCTCTCTCTCTCTCTTCTGTATATAATATGCGTGCGCGTGTGTGTGTGTGTGTGTCTCTTGATATATATCTATGGTGCGTGTCTGATTTTCTCGCACACTGATGCAGTCACGCGGGGTGAGACACGCGCCTGCACCGGGCGCATTGCCCTTTCGAAAATCCGTTATTAGCATCGAGTCTCCATTATGACGAGTTTCGCGATGCTGACGAATACTTCGGCCCTCGCCGTTCCGTTTTCGTCTTCGGCGGCTGTACACGCGCGTTTACATATTATTCGAGGGAGCACAGGACACGCGCCGCCACGCTCCAAACTCTCTTTCACCTAACGTCTACGTTAACGTGAACTCTGTTGTGCCTCTGTTCGAATCCTCTGCACGTATCCTCCTTTGTCTTTTGCGTGTCGATGATACAGACGGTGATATATACTGGACGTGAGTTTTATTCGCACGGTTGTTCATTCAAGCAATTAAGAGTTCATTCAATGGACAACTCCACGTGTTGGAGACTGTATGGAGTTTGTGGCATTTGATTCGCGTTGCAACGTTGCTCGTTGCATTCTAAAACCTAAAGCATATAGTCAGGTGTGTCGTTCGGTTGATTGTTCCCAGGTTACCAGAGTACAGACTACCAGGGAAGAAGATACGAGAGTGCAGGATCTAGCCAGCCTCCGATAACGCCTGGCCCATGGGCGAGAGGATACGGTGTGCCTCACAATTATCAATCTTATCCGGAGTACCAGCAAACGAATAATTACAGCGGCCAACAGTATGGGCGAAACAATTACCAGAATCCGCAGTACAACAGCTACGGGTCGCAGTATAATCAGCATCGGGTAAGATTCCACTATTTTAACTTCAATGATAATCCCTGAAAACGAGTGGAGCGATTAATTAACGGACCGAAGGAATGCTTCTTTGTTCGAAAATAAACTTCTTTATTTGAATAATAACTTCTTTATTACGATAACACTTGCAAGAAGTATTCTTACTATAAGATTATTCTCACTGTAATATTACTTATAAGAAGTTCTTACTTCTTATAATATTTCTTATGAATAGTATAATACAGCACAATATAGAAGAGGTATTCTTACTTCTTATACTATTTCTTATAAATAGTATAATACAGCACAATATAGAAGAGGTATTCTTACTTCTTATACTATTGCTTATAAATAGTATAATATAGTACAATAGTGTAATAGTATAAACTATATTATAGTATAATTTAGTATATTAATTAATTATTAGTATGTAGTATATTAATTCTATACTAGTATAAAATACAATACTATATTATAATATAATGCTATACGTGATATTAATTACTATATAGTAATACTACTAAATACTATGTATAATATTACTATTATTAATACTACAGTATAGTATATTAATTCTATACTATAGTAATAATAATAATATAGCATAGAAAATAGTACAATAGAATAATATTACTTATAAGAAGTATTTCAAGAGTCAAAAGATTCATATAAAAGGATCAATTAAAGAATTTCGTGTACCTGTACTTAACATGCATTCGCCACAATGTTTGATGATCTTGATAATTTCTCATGGTGTTGCAGAATTATTCTTCCAACTATCAAGGGAATAGCGGTGGAAGCAGTGGGACAAGCAGAGGAGGGAGCTGGAGACGATCGACGTAGATTTCTGCCCGACTAACGCCATCGTAGATCTGCAATTTAATTTCATAAGGAATTCCACATTCGAGTGAATTTCTGAATCATTCAGAATCGTGGAACTATGCTTAGGGGCAAGGATTTATCTCACCGCGAGTGTTATGGCGTACGTTGTTGATCTTCATTCCAGCATTCGTTTCCATGAAGAGAGGCTTGCTGCGTTTGACTTCAACGGAACTATTATTCGCCTAACGTATAACGAATAATTGCAATTTCTTTTTCTCTTCTCTTTTTTGTTTTTTTAATGGCAAGATGTAGGTTTAGACGCATAATCTGATCTGCGATGGCGGCATTATTATTCACAATTTAGCAACGTAAGAGTCTGTCAAGTGTAATTTTATATGAATTAACTCCTGTGCAAATACACAAAGAGTAGAGAGGGAAAAAAAGGAAAAGAAAAAATGTAATGTATGATATCACATGTGCGAGTACAGTAAACCAAAATTTCATTGTACAATCAAAATTCAAGTAATCACAGCGCTGTGTGTATAATTGACCTGCGCGTTTATTGTCGATCAGCGCAGTTTAGTATTTTTCTTTTTTTTTTTGCCTTCTTTCATTTTGCGACAGATATCGACGAATGAATTATAAGCAAGAAGTCTCTTAACTCTTAACAAGAGTTTTCTCAAATTCCAACGGAGATTGTTTATCACTGCAAGAAACTGTGAATTATTCTGAATTACAATGACATGATCGCAATACAGAATATTTGACGAAACGAGCATTGCCTGCTTATTTATCTTTAGATCTCGTCCTGTAATCGCCAAAATATCGGAAACAACCTAAACGAACCTTGACGAACGAAGAAAGACAAGATCGCATTGATCGAGAAATATTTTTTCACTGGACACAGGATCTTGATACGAGCGACTTCGTTTTTGAAAAATTTTCATTTTCCATTTGACAAATGATTCTCTTCTGTTCTGAAGCTTCGATCGCGTTACGTGTCCATCGTTCGTACATATCGTTGGTGTATAACCTAACCCTAACCAAGTGAGATGATATATCTAAAGCTTTTTCATTACAATAACTTGCACACAAGGAGACTTTTATATTGTATTCACTTGAAGAAAAAAAAAAAAAAAATATATATATACATATGTATATGATTTGATTGGTTATGTATTCATAAATCCTCTCGATCCAATCCTTTCTGAAACAGAAAAGAATTCTTGTCACCGTGAATTTCCAAGGTGTCTGTGTCTCTCGGTACGAGAAATAAAGGAAATTTTAGGATACTGGAAGCCATAATGGTGATGAATAGCGTAGTGTGGTATCACGGCTGAAACCAGGCGGTTCGGGTACATCTGGTACCGGTCTACCAGAGCGGGCGAGCATTGAACCAGCGAGTGCCACTCGAGAAAACAATAGCGAGCAACGCTCTTGTTCTCTCTCCCTTTCTCTCTCAGTCTCTTTGGCCCTCTATCGTCACCCTGAAATCTGGAACCCATGTTGTAGAACCGTTTCATCGAAACCAGAGACGCTCGATCTCTTTAGCCGGGCGAACCTCGTAAAATCGGTACAGAGTTTTCGTTTGCGATTTCAAAGTGTAATCTATCGCGTACGTTTATCTATCGTTTCTACGACGTTGAAAAGTTAGAATTTTTTCGCTTCGATTCTCTCCTCTTTTTTGAATACTCTTTCCGAGACAAGGAGAACAGTTCTAAGAAGATATTCGCCCGACACGCGTATGTCGAAGGATTTGCGATAAACATCTCGCAATGGACAGAGTATTGTGTTCTGCACGGCCCGTTTAATTTGCATTGCCCGCATGAAGTTGCATCGAAGCATCGATACTTCCGATAGCCCGCATGAGCACCTAACAATAAGTGTAAACAACTCCTTCGGCCCGAGCTTCTCACACTGTTCCGCTAGCTCTCCTAATTCCTCCGTTCGCTTCTCTGCCCGAAATATTTATCTAATAGTTTCTAAGCAGATCTTGCTAGTAACGATTATTCCCAACGTGATCTTCTTCAAACCTTAACCAAATCTCTAGCAATCTAGCAGTCGTTTTTAAAAACAAATTTAAATTTATCAGTTGTTTCCAATAAGAATTCTACCCTTGAAATTTGCAAAAGTTACTTATTTTATTATCCTCAACGTTATCTTCTTCAAAACTTAATTAAAACTCTAGTGGTCATTTTCAAAAACAAATTTAAATTTATCAGTTGTTTCCAATAAGAATTCTACCCTTGAAATTTGCAAAAGTTACTTATTTTATTATCCTCAACGTGATCTTCAAAACTTAACTAAAACTCTAGCGGCCATTTTTAAAAACAAATTTAAATTTATCCGTCGTTTCCAATAAGAATTCTACCCTTGAAACCTAGAAAAGTTACTTATTTTTATTATTCCCAACGTGATCTTCAAAACTTGACTAAAACTCTAGCGGTCATTTTCAAAAACAAATTTAAATTTATCAGTTGTTTCCAATAAGAATTCTACCCTTGAAACCTAGAAAAGTTACTTATTTTATTATCCTCAACGTGATCTTCAAAACTTAACTAAAACTCTAGCGGCCATTTTTAAAAACAAATTTAAATTTATCCGTCGTTTCCAATAAGAATTCTACCCTTGAAACCTAGAAAAGTTACTTATTTTTATTATTCCCAACGTGATCTTCAAAACTTGACTAAAACTCTAGCGGTCATTTTCAAAAACAAATTTAAATTTATCAGTTGTTTCCAATAAGAATTCTACCCTTGAAATTTGCAAAAGTTACTTATTTTATTATCCTCAACGTGATCTTCAAAACTTAACTAAAACTCTAGCGGTCATTTTCAAAAACAAATTTAAATTTATCAGTTGTTTCCAATAAGAATTCTACCCTTGAAACCTAGAAAAGTTACTTATTTTATTATCCTCAACGTGATCTTCAAAACTTAACTAAAACTCTAGCGGCCATTTTTAAAAACAAATTTAAATTTATCCGTCGTTTCCAATAAGAATTCTACCCTTGAAACCTAGAAAAGTTACTTATTTTTATTATTCCCAACGTGATCTTCAAAACTTGACTAAAACTCTAGCGGTCATTTTCAAAAACAAATTTAAATTTATCAGTTGTTTCCAATAAGAATTCTACCCTTGAAATTTGCAAAAGTTACTTATTTTATTATCCTCAACGTGATCTTCAAAACTTAACTAAAACTCTAGCGGTCATTTTCAAAAACAAATTTAAATTTATCCGTCGTTTCCAATAAGAATTCTACCCTTGAAACCTACAAAAGTTACTTATTTTTATCATTCCCAACGTGATCTTCAAAACTTAACTAAAACTCTAGCGGTCATTTTCAAAAACAAATTTAAATTTATCAGTTGTTTCCAATAAGAATTCTACCCTTGAAACCTAGAAAAGTTACTTATTTTATTATCCTCAACGTTATCTTCTTCAAAACTTAATTAAGACCCTAGTGGTCATTTCTAAAAACAAATTTAAATTTATCCGTCGTTTCCAATAAGAATTCTACCCTTGAAACCTACAAAAGTTACTTATTTTTATCATTCCCAACGTGATCTTCAAAACTTGACTAAAACTCTAGCGGTCATTTTCAAAAACAAATTTAAATTTATCAGTTGTTTCCAATAAGAATTCTACCCTTGAAACCTAGAAAAGTTACTTATTTTATTATCCTCAACGTTATCTTCTTCAAAACTTAATTAAGACCCTAGTGGTCATTTCTAAAAACAAATTTAAATTTATCCGTCGTTTCCAATAAGAATTCTACCCTTGAAACCTACAAAAGTTACTCATTTTTATCATTCCCAACGTGATCTTCAAAACTTAACTAAAACTCTAGCGGTCATTTGCAAAAACAAATTTAAATTTATCCGTCGTTTCCAATAAGAATTCTAGTCCCCTTGAAACCCGCGAAAGTTACTTCTACCGATGTTGCTCGATGAAACATTGCGTTGCTCTTTGAGGAATTTCGCGGAGGATACATCTCGAGCTCGGTTATTGCGTCTGCACGCGATTATGGATGATCGAGCCACGTCGTGCGTGCCGCGCATACTCCTCCACTCCGAAGTGCTCCTTTCTGTGAAGCATGCGGCGTTATCTCGGCTTCCTTGTTGTCCCTTTGATGAAATAAAGCACTATCCGCGGCGAGATCTACCCCACGTTAGTAGTTGCGGTTCCTGGTCTTCCCCTCTCTTTGTCTCTCTCTCTCTCTCTCTCTCTCTCTTCTCGCCGCCATATGTAAGTACACATACACCGCATACTTTCTCCTTCTCTCTTCTTTTATCCTCGAGTTCTCTCGACAGTGCAGGACACAATGCGGCCCTTACATCTTCATCGAGTACGAGTCGTCGCTTGCGTGTAATGCGTTCGCTCTACTACACGCTTTCCATACCCGGTGTACGCGAGTCTCCGAGTATTTCCTACTCGACTCGAATTCGCTCGGACAACACTCGTGTCTCCTTTCCCCCCCCTCTCTCTCTCTCTCTCTCTCTCTCTCGGTGCCTTGCATCTCAAAGACGAGCGTCAAATTAATTTAACCGTGGCCTTGTTATTTCGTCTTGGAGTACTTGCTCAGTTTTTTCCTTTTCTTTTTCTTTTAACGAAGGTGAAAACGTGAGATTACCGATTCGAACGTTGCTGGCGTTACCTCTGTAAGTAAAGTAAACAGAAAGAAATCAGCGAAAAAAAAAAAGCAAATTCGAATATTTGCAGAGATTGTTCAAAATTCAATATTCCCTCTCTCTCTGCGATCCTCGAATTCGGTTCAACGATTCTTCAAAATGTATCGCTTCCTCCAAACCATTTTCCATTCTCTTTCTCTCTCGCCCATTTTTTTTCCCCTTTTTTCCCTTTTTTTTTCTTTTTTTATGTAACACCGGAGAAGCACGATTTTTTTCACAAAATACCAAGCGTCGCTCTCGCCAGCAAAGCCGATGTAAAACGCGTTTACGCCGACGGACGCAGATTCCAATGCACTCTGCGCGATCTGTGTGTGGCTGAGGAAAAGAGAAAAAACATAAAAACAACGACGGAAAAACAGAAGCGGGAAAAGAGACAGAGGGGAGAAAGGGAGAGAGAGAGAAAGAGAGGGGCGAAAACAGAGAAGGAAGAAACTTTGGTACACGTAACTGGAGGCAGTCCGTTGGGTGGTTGAATCGTGGAGTGGAAGGCAGTGAGAGCCCTTGTACGCCCATGGAGAAGAAGGTCCAGGTGCGCCCTCACCTCACACGACTCTGCTCCACGGCACATCCGAGTTCTCTTCTCTCCCTTCGTATATATTCTCCTCCCTTCTTCTTCGGCCTTTTTCTTCTTCTTCTCTCTCTTTTCTCCTCTCTGCTCTGCCTTCTTCTTCTTCTTCTTCTTCTTCTTCTTCTTCTTCTTCTTCTTCTCCTCCCCGTTCTTTCCCGATAGCCGGCGTGCTCTCTCACGCGTTCTCCCTTGCGCCATGGTGGTGTACACGCATCGCTCTTGGGCAACGTAAAAACGCAGCAACCCGTGTTAATGTACGGGACATACGTTGGAACGCGCACGCGCATTTGTGTGCATTCGTACACGGGTGCAGGCACCTAAAGGTAAAGAATAGAAAGTGAAGTACCGGCGTGCAAAATGGATGGCGGATGTAAATGCCAAGTAGCCAAGTGTACGCCACTCTCTTTCCTTCTCTCTCTCTCTCTCTCTCGTCTCCGCGTGATTTGCCTCACTCTGTCCTTTTCCTCGTTCGTGCGTATCGCCCTCTTCGTTTCGCGCCAACTGTGCCGCCTGTGTTTGATAAGCACGCATTGGCCGAGTCCTATGGTCGCCGGTTCAGTACGAAGCCACGCGGAAAGATCAAGCAGCTGCTGGATAAATTTCTGTACCCGCTCTGAAACTGACGTTCTTCCATGGAAGAACGGAAGTCCGAGACCGAGTTCGAAGATTAAAGATCGTACACTTACGGACCAAATTCTCCTCCTACGACGTATGCACGTGAAGAAGAGCCATCTCTGATTTGACGCAGGAAATTAGTAATCTGCTTTCGGCAATCGCGTAGAAACGAAACGTGCATCTACGATGACGTCAGTAATAATACAACGTCGATAAGCCAGAGATGGCGTTCGATCGACAGTGTGACGTTCATCGTTGATCAACGCCCGCTGATCGTGGAATGAAAATTATCTCGAGGCGGTTCGGTGACGAGACGAAGAAACGCGATCGTAGTTGAAAGAGACAGTGGGTGGTCGGTTTTCGTGACGAGTCGCGGGAAGGTGAGCCCTCTGCTTGATGTGCACCTCGTTACCACGTCGACGGAGACCGGCTCGGATACCGGGATGACGCAGCACCGGCTCCTGGTTACCTCTAGCCTATTGTTCTCCCCGCATTTCTTCTTCGGCTCGTGCTCAAGTGCTCGATCGCTACCCTCCCTCGAAGCCCGGATCCCCCGGCGTACTTTCAGCTCGTTGTGTCGTCCGCGTACGTCCTTCGTGTCTAAGCGAGATAGTAATTTTACTTTTGCTACACGTCAATAAAAACACGGAGGTTGCTTCGACAGAGTTCTGGTACTTTTGGAACAAGTCGATCGAAAAGAAAAGAAAAAATCGCTACGCTAATCGTGTCGATCAAGAAGCAATCTGATGTATATGTGCAAGACGTATATTTTGACGACTTGAAGAAAAATGATAATAAACGAGCATGGAAAGAGTTAGTCAGCGATTATATTGACTTCAAGTCGGACAATGAGTCGTGATTCAATGTCATAAAGTGTAATTTAATTAATATAAATACGTAGATGTAGCAGTACGCCATCTTGATCTAGGGACAATTCGATCGATAAAATACAAATCTAATTTAATTAACATTACAAATACGTGGCAATACGGCGTATTGTTCTAGGGATAATTAGAACAGGATAATAGAATATAAATCAATCGATATCATAGATATAGCAATCCGCCATCTTGATCTAGGAACAATTTGACCAATAAGATGCAACAAATCTAGTGACTCGAAGAAGAAATTAGTTATCTTACGTTGCAAAAGATGACATGGTTACATATTCTTCGGTGATTAATATTGGACATTTTTTGTACGAATTTTGAAGAAAACGCACGTTAGAGCGTAGAGAATAGAGGGTTTCGGTAGTGGTGGAGTGAGCAATCGGATAGGAAAACGAGAGGAAGGTGACGAGATGCGGCCCCCCGCGAGGTTTCCCGCGCGGGGCACCCGCCTGTCGATAATGTCCCGTACCAGTTACCGACAAGGGCTTCACCTGCATAGCGCTAGCGATTCCGTGGTTGACCCCCCGTGCGAAACGGGCCCCCTAAGGTGTCGTGCTCGCGTCACGTCGATTCCTCGACTTCGGTTGTCCAGTCTCGCGGAAATAACGACACGTTCGTATGGAAAAAAAGAGCGGCAAATGCCACCGGTATATCGTCACCCTGTCGTGGGGTGCAGAAGCTGGCGTAGCTCGCCCCTGGTGGCCTCGCCGTGTGTGGGAACCTTCCGATCTCGCGATTTTCCTTCGCCGTTCGAACATAACCTCTTGAGAGTTCACCGAATAGCCGATAGGCATATGCCGTTCCTGTCACGGCCACCGAAAGGTTGGCGCGGTCTTAATTTTTACAAAAGCGTTGCCCGTGCACCCCGTGTGCTACCTTCTGCTCGATAAACAATATACCATCGTGTACGCGCCAATGGGCCGACGAGTGGCCTCTCTCGGTACAATGCCATCTTATGACATTTTCGAGTCCGACCGTTGTTGTCGAGTGCTTAAGTGCTCGTTATACACGCCGCGTCAAGCTTTTGTACCGTCGTAGCAACTGTTTTCTCGGGCGTCGGCCGAGCCTGTCCGGGGATCCAAGTCCTGCCAGTGAGAATTGACAATTAATAACGGACCGAATACGTTAAATCCCGCGAAAGCTGTTCAGCGGGCTGCGCCTTCTATCGAAGAAGTCCGCACACGCGGAGGCTAATGTTTGCACGATCAATAGTACAAACGGGCAAATGACGAGGCGCTTCTCCAATCAACGACGGTGAAAAAGAAAGAAAGAAGGAAAAAGATCGACGAAATTTGTACAGGTCTCCACGCATTAATTAATTACTGACTTTTTGATAATCTTTTAACAGGTTCGCGCTTCTCCAATCACAAAAAAAAAAAAAAAATGACAAAATTTGTAAGTATCAACGATTTTTAACAATCTTTACTCAATACTTCGTTCACGTCGTTGAATAATCTGATTGGCGTAGACAACGAATGATCCAGAATGGCTGTAACGCGGATCGATCAGCGGTGGTCACCCGTGTAGGTGGTAAATTTAAAGGACCGGAGAGAGAGAAGAGCGCGAGAAAGAAAGAAAGTCTCGGTCAGTAGGTAGAAAGGCCGGCTGTCACAAGGAAACATTTTCCCATCGTCTTCGCGAGCGATTTACTTCTGGAGGTCAAACTCGCCCACGCGACTGACTTCGCTTCAGGGGCGTGTCTGTGGGGCGTGTTCACGGAGAGGTTGCTCCAACCAGAGGCGGAGCCCTGTCTCCCCACCACGTTTCCACTGTGCGATTTTTGCTACCGGCCGGGTACGCACACGCGTACTCCGGCCTGTGTATACACGCAGGTAAGTCGCTGATCTCTGGGCCCGTGTGGGTGACACCATGACGTCGCACGCTCGGACACGGGTCACAGACAGTAGGCTCCGTGCCGAGTTTTCTTCGGCCGATCGTCGGCCAAACCAATTTCTTATATGCCGTGACATTGAACGCCAACGCGTGGCGTTGAGTCGAGAGCCACGGACAAAATCGCGCTTCGACTTTCTCTCCATTTATCTTCCGTCTTCGTCTTTGACAGAGTGCGCTTCGTTATTTGAACTGACGTTATTCCATGTACGAAGAACGAAATCTCGCGAGTGCATCGAGCATCGACACTTTTCATTCCACTCTGTTGTCCGGTGTTTTTTTTTCTTTTTTTTTTTTTTAAATCCCCTTTGTCTCACGATTCCTTTTTACCTGCAATATATCCCAAGTGAGTCTTACTTGCGTGAAGATCGCGTCCTTTTTCCCCTCTCTCTCTCTCTCTCTCTGTGCACATTGATATCTTTGCAATTGGTAGTAGGTTAGTTTCCTGATGTTCACGATAACGAGATAGCAAACAGATGTACAACCAACGCCTTTGAAACGTGTCGTGTTTCTTTTGGTCAAGTTTTCGCACAAGTACGAGCAAACGACGTGATCTGACTCTGTTCTTGGAGAAGCATTTGACAAATGACAGATAAATCTCTCCTAAACGAAGCACGAAAGAAACTACGGAAACTTTTGATCACGTTTAACACGACGCCTCTGTTCATAATAGCTTCCATGGTTGTACCCTATAGGAAAGTTTGCTCTACACGATGTGGGATAATTTTTTTTGATCGAAATTGAGATTTAATAACGCATCGAGAGAAAATATCTGTTTCAGGTGGCGATATATATATATATATATATATATATATATATATATATATATATATATATATCTTACATACAGTGAACGAGGAAATATCGCAAATTCCCTGACGGCACACGGATGGCAAAGGCATTCTGGCATAGCAATTACCTGCAGGGCGAGGGAGTCAAGTAGCAATATCTGGACCCGTTATCCAGTTCGGTTATCCCGACTGGAATGCTTTGTGTCGCCGGCAATCTGCATTTCTACCTGTTTGAATGGAAGTCTATGAGATCCGCGGCATGATTTCAAATGAAATCGACTCTTTGTCCCCCCTCCGCCCCTCCCGCCCTCTGGCTGGAAATTTCCAATTCAATAACGCGCCCAGGGAAAACGCCGCGGCAAACGACTGATTGACTGATACCCGGAAACTTGGATGGGAAACGCGAAAACGTGGAAACAAGTTTCTGCTACCGTCATTCGAGAAATGTTTTTACGTCTCTTCCGTGTAAGATTTCAACGTCAAAAATGAGCACGTTAACGAGGATCAGACACGTGGTGTATTTTTGTGCATTAACGTGTGCAAGTTATTAATAGTCGGGGCAACGCTGTGTTCCAACGCCATTGATTTCGAATAATGATTATTCCATGTAATTACGAAACAGTTTTCACCGTGTTTCAATCAGTTGCGAAATAATTTTGTTTGCAGCCAAGCCACGGGCAACCGTGAAGATAATTTTGATAGGTGCAGCGACAGCGACAGCGATGAATAGACTTTGTTTTCAAAGACAGAGAAAAGAAATTCTGATAACGAGGATACAACGAAAACAAATGAATGACTCGACGAGTAGAAAATAACGCTAATTGATTGGAATTCGGTTCCCCCCAAAGATAATAAAATTAATATAAAGATAATAATCGAGAAAAGGTTTTGTCTTCGCGGAAACGCCCCGGTTTGATAAAGGTATAAATCCTTCGTTTTTGGACAAATTAGGAGATAAACCCACTTTAACAGATTTATTCAATCTAACATCGAACGGACGCGATAGCTGTTGAGATATCTAACAAATAGATATGCAGCACAGGTGCTGAGATAGTGAGAATTACAAATTACAAAAAGAAAAAGTACAAAAAGAGGAGTGAAGCCTACTTGGGAATGTGAACTTTGTTCGGTAGCTTTGCACATCCCAGAATGTTTCAAAAGGTATTATACTGAAATAAACTATTAATACATACATGTGTATATATACACAATTTTTCGTTTATCGAAGAATTTTTTTTTTTTTTGAAAAATTTATCATTAACAAATAGTAACGCGTTATATTTTTCATTTTTCTCTTCGCTACCATACCAATCCAACACCATGCCAATTTTATTACAGGCGCACATTGTACGCGAAGCCTTTTGAATTTACGATTATTATCGGCAATTCTGGTTGGACCTGACGAACCTTACGAAGGAACGAACGAATCGTTCGAATGTGTGGCAAATGTTTCAGCGAAACCAGCGTATTGGCGACACTCGACCTGGTGGTTGAAATTTTGTTTCATTGGAATCTACGAGTGTGACACGAGCGTGAAGAATCTGCTTGGCAACCCTTTGCAATGCATTAGAATCTCGCAGCTATCAAGGGAGGAGGAGGAGGACGACGACATTAGCATCGAGGCTAAGGACCACCCTTGCTTCGCGTTCGCGTCTTAGATCGAAACAGCCCCATGTTTTCGCCGGCTTGGTATTCATGAACGGGGTTCCAACGTGGGACATTCGAGTTCCTCTCTTCTTCCTTCATGAATTTACAATCGGCCGAAGAAGTCGCGTAGACCGAAGCTCGCGCGTGCCACTCCCCGAGAAACTGTGTGCGGAAATTTAAATTCCACGATTTCTTTTGTTTGTTTGTAAAGTATTCATAGAAAATATACATTCCACGTTCGAAGTATCTTCTAGACTATCCTCTGCTATTCTCCTCAGAAAACGATCGTCCTGAACCAACGGTGTGAGTGAATACTCCTGACGATAGTCGTCAGAAGCGAGCAGATACTGCCGACGTGCTCGGTAATCGTATCGAATCCAACGTGATCCAGCTAATAAGAACGGTAGCGTCGACGGAAGGGGCGAAAGAGAGAAATAATAACAAGGAGGATAGAGGCTGGAGGTTTAGCGGACGAGGCTGAATGGGGTGAGGGAAAGCGGATGGAGCCACGTGCTGCTGTCACTGGCACAGATTATATTATATAGGAATGGCAGCGAATAGGTGTAGATATAAGCGTCGAGCGGCAGTTAATAAATATGATAATGGCGGGCAAAGTGAGAGAAAGAGAGGGGTGTGTGGGGTGCGATATGGGATACCAGTGTATAAGAGTGACCACCAGAAGCAGAGGCCTGTCATCGTCAGGACCTCTCGTATGTCATGACGCGGTGTACGCACGCACTCGCACACACACACACACACACACACACACATCTCACCTAAAGCGGCGACACGCGCGCCCGATGACAGCATCGAGCGCGGAACGTGTACGACTCACTTTTTCTTTCATTTTTCCGTGCTTCGTTGTACGAATGTAATTGTTAACGCGACGTGAGTGCGAATTTGGAACTGGCGTACGATCCTGAACAGGTATGCAGCAGTTGATACCGATGACAATTATAACATAAATAAAAAAGAACAGCTCTCTTCTTTAAAGTGCTAACTTTAAGTCTCTCTGCTTTTCTTTCTCTTTTAGTAATTACATTTCCGTGCACACACTTGCGAAGCGATATAATAATACCCACCACATTTGCAGAGCAAGTACAAAGTTATAGTAGTAAGTGTTAGAAACATTCTAAACAATCCAATAAAAACGTTCGATGCTATTATTATGCAATTAACATGATATATATATGTACTCTCCTTCGCTTTAGATGTTGCAGGAAAGTAACACCACACAGATGCAGGAAAAACGTTGAAACGTGCAAGAGTTTCGTTGAAGGGTAATCGTCGCCAGTTGGCGATTTAATAATTTCATAATATCGCGACGTACCTTTGGAGAGCAGCAGGGAAGAAAAAGAGAGAAGGAAGAATACGGCCGGCTTCCCCCTCGGCCTTTCATTAATCTCACTTCCGCCACGGAAGTCGAAAACAGTTTTCTGCCGGGCAACCTTTCCCTTTTGACCCGGTAAATTGCGCGCGTGCTACTTGCGCCCGTCGTCTACCTGTATCCCGCTCCTCCAGGAGCAATTAGTCACGGTGCTCTTGATAAATCGCCGGAATCCTACCCTACCCGTGGGGTTAAGTCCCGGCTGGCAGACCCCCTCCCCTCCCGTCGGCAAATATCCAATAACAGGCCGGCCGACTCCTGCCGGTGGCTTCTCTTCTCCACCTGTATCCCGGGCATTAACCTTCACCTATCGAGAAGATCGGCTTACCTTAATAATCGTACAGCTACACCGTCGCATTTCTAAGGGGGTTACGACGTTACGGGGCCAGGAACACGCGACGCTGGAGAGCCGCGGGAGGGTGTTTCCATGGCACTAGTCGCAAGGCTAGTTCGTTCCGCACCATGAGAAACCGGGCACGATCAAAAATTACGTCGGAGATGTAATGAAACATTCTTAACCTCTTCTCTTCGTTGGGTAGGAGGCGTGCAGAATCGTTTGTTGGATCTGATGTTGGGACGTTGAGTTCTTTACCCATAGCGGAGGGTAATTAATTGACCTTCTTGAGAAACAAATTCCACGATTCCTGATGAATGTTACAATGCAGCATGACGTGCAGCTGTCTTAGAAACGAGTTGAAATGGGTTGTGGAGTATCTTTTAGAAATTCTGGAATTTTATTTGCACACGTCTTGCAGACATCTGACAAAAGTTTGTGCCTTCTTACTTGACCAGAGAGTGTGTATTTAAAAACGGAGATCCATGGTACAAGAGAAACATTCTGATGACAGGTGTATTCGAACCTCGCAAGAATTATTATTAGAAAGAAAGAGGAGAGATGAAATACGATGGGATAAGATTGAGGATTCCATGATTCCTGATGAATGTTACAATGCGTATGATGTGATATGTTGTCTTAGAAATGTGTAAATGGATTATAAAGTATATGGACACTTTTTCCTTTTTTTACGAAGTATCTTTGGAAATTCTGGAATTTTATTTGTACTTGTCTTGTAGATATCCTGATGAATGTTGCAGTGCGTATAATGTGCAGTTGTCTTAGAAATGAGTAAGTGGATTATAAAGTACATGGATACTTCTTTCTTTTTTTTCTTTTTTATGAAGTATCTTTAGAAATTCTGGAATTTTATTTGTACTTGTCTTGAAGATATCCCGATGAATGTTACACTTAGAAATGAGTAAATGGATTCTAAAGTACATAGATACTTTTTCCCTTTTTTTCTTTTTTGTGAAGTATCTTTTAGAAATTCTGGAATTTTATTTGCACACGTCTTGCAGACATCTGACAAAAGTTTGTGCCTTCTTACTTGACCAGAGAGTGTGTATTTAAAAACGGAGATCCATGGTACAAGAGAAACATTCTGATGACAGGTGTATTCGAACCTCGCAAGAATTATTATTAGAAAGAAAGAGGAGAGATGAAATAGGATAGGATAAGATTGAGGATTCCATGATTCCTGATGAATGTTACAATGCGTATGATGTGATATGTTGTCTTAGAAATGTGTAAATGGATTATAAAGTATATGGACACTTTTTCCTTTTTTTACGAAGTATCTTTGGAAATTCTGGAATTTTATTTGTACTTGTCTTGTAGATATCCTGATGAATGTTGCAGTGCGTATAATGTGCAGTTGTCTTAGAAATGAGTAAGTGGATTATAAAATACATGGATACTTCTTTCTTTTTTTTCTTTTTTATGAAGTATCTTTAGAAATTCTGGAATTTTATTTGTACTTGTCTTGTAGATATCCTGATGAATGTTACACTTAGAAATGAGTAAATGGATTCTAAAGTACATAGATACTTTTTCCCTTTTTTTCTTTTTTGTGAAGTATCTTTTAGAAATTCTGGAATTTTATTTGCACACGTCTTGCAGACATCTGACAAAAGTTTGTGCCTTCTTACTTGACCAGAGAGTGTGTATTAAAAAACGAAGATCCATGGTACGAGAGAAACATTCTGATGACTCGTTGAATCTTGCCAATTGGATATTTTGGACTCGCGAAGGTTATTGTTAGGAAGAAAGAGTAGAGATGAGATAGGATTGGATTGAGACGCGTTTCGGTACTCTACGCAACAAGCTCGTCCTTTTGAATAAGTATCGTTTTATTAATATCTCTGTCATTATTTACAAAACTTTGTAATAATCTCTAAATTTTCTTCACCATCACACGCTACTCGCTATTCGTCAATCGTTATACTTTTACGCTGTTTTTTTTTCTTTTTTTTTTTCGTGTACCTGTGTGTGTGTACGTGTGTAATTATTGTGTACATGTATCATCTGTGTGTACTGGTTTCGTGTGTGTTATATTAATGTCAATAATGCTCGACTTGTTGCTAATTGTTTTACAGTAGAACACGAACGCCCGCGTTTTTAACGGGCGTCGACGGCGAAATTCACCACGTTTCAACATCGGGCTCGACTTTTTTCAATTTCTTGCTCTCTCTCACCGCTATCTTTGTCGCGTATGCGTCTAAATATCAGCATACCAGAAATTATATTTACACCATCTGTGACCCCGTTATCACAGCGCGCGTGTCACCTCTCTCTCTCTCTCACACACACACACACACACTCTCACTCTTTCGCTCTCACTTTTCTTTTCACATCCGGCAGGTTTTGTTTTCGTCTTCGTCCTCTCGTAGCCGCCGTCGTCGTCGTCGTCGTTGTTGACCGTGGAAAATCGATTCTCTCCTCCTCCTCCTCTGACGTGTCGAGCGAGCCCACGTCACAATTTCGCGACAAATGCGAGAAATATACGTCGTAATATACATCTCTAACTATGTACACGCGTGTCCGCGTGAAACACGCTTCGCGACACGATTTTTCACACCGTTTTCACGCGAAACAGGGAAGAAAGAGGGAAACTCGGTTGCATCCGAGCCGTTCAATTGAACAAACCCTCGCGATTAATCCTTTTTTCGACACTTACGACTTTCTGACTTACGCTTACGTGCACGCTTTTTCAGCTCTCCCTCCCCCCCTTTTTTTTTGCGACTCGGAACTTTTCGTGTGAAAACTGAAAGTATACGTGCTGTTTCGCTGCACGGGCGTATCCTCCGCGACTGGCAGCCGATTTGTCGAACAGTTTCTGTTCCATTGAATTGCTTGCTCGTAGAATGCCGAGAAATATGTGTGGCCTGCAGTCGCAGAGAGAGAGGATCGCGGTTAGGCTAGGCGTTTGTAAGAGAACCGAGCTCTCGTTCGGCTTGCAGTGAAATTACAAACAACGAAATGTCCTTTGCCTTTTTTTTTTTTTTCCTGGGTTTGTTTTCTCCGTTTCTCTGTTTATATCGGGGGTGCTGTCACAGAGCAACGTGTCGATAAGTTAGGCCTCTGGAAATGTTGGAAAACCTAGAAGCAAGAAATTCAGGGATTTCCTTTTCCAAGCTTCTTTCTAAGTGTTCCCTTGGCGTGGATTTTTCACGCTTCTTCGCAGAAATTTTAAAATTTACACGAATGACGACGTAATTTTTAATTTTGACGAAATATATAAATAATCGAGAGAATGAAATTTTTGCGTTTCTATTCTTGTTGTGTTGTCAAGTTTATTCGTTCGACGCGTGTTCGAAATTATTATTTCCCCTCGCCTTTTAGGTTCCGATCACAACATTCGACAGAAAACTCATCGATTCCCTCGCCAAAATTATAGTTACACATATTTGAAGCTGACAAATTCGACGACGGTGGGGAAAATTTCATTCCATTTTTCCCCGCACGCACGAGAAAAAGGATTTCATCAACTGTACAGCAGCAGTTTGACAAAGAGTGATGCATAATTAATTCGGACAGATACTTTCGCGAGGAACAAAGTTGCAAAAGTTCTTTGATCCATCGGAGCGGAGGATAACTGGAATAATTGGAAATTTCGAAGTTTTAGTTTTCGCGAACCGGTGGAGCCCTGCCTGCCCCAGCAATGGAAATTCGAGCCCCTCTCCTCGAGGATACGTGTCGCTGCAACGCAACAATGTCGCGAAAGTGCGTCTCCGATGACACACACGCGGTGGACAGAACTGGTGTACGGTTTCTCGCAATTGGAATCGACGCGTTTTCGAGAGTACGAGCCGGGCCAGGATTATCCTCCGCACGGCAATCCTGCAAATCCTTTCCGACGGGACGCGACGTGTTGCCTCTTTGATTGCTTTCCAAATTTGCTCGTCGTCGTACGTTGTTTATATTATAAAATCAATTAATATTACGCACGATCACCTGGAAGCAAGTGTGCTTTTCACTCATAATTTCTAGAACGGAATCCTGCTTTTTCGAGTTCACGTTTTTCCAGCCTTCGTGCGCAGTTTGAAATCACGATTCATACGCGTCGAAAAGTAAAGTTAAAACTCTTCGCTCTTTCGAAGAAGGAGCTTCGAGTTACGCGTTCAAAGTGTGTCTCGATTTACGATGAACGAGTTGTGATTCCGAATATCGCACTCTGACACGACGAAGCAGAGGATTTCACGATTAGAGATCGTCCTTGGAAAACCTCGTTTCTATACACAAGGGGGGGATAGGTGAAATTTTTCGAATGTTGCTTCTTTTCTTTCGTTTACAGGAAACGGAACAGGTTATTTTCCAAAATAACAAACGCGTGGAAAGAAACTGATAGGTAAGTAAGTAGCTTGCGTTTTACGTTTCGAGCTTACTCGACTATATTTACCGATTTTTCAGATCCGTCATGATCCATCGACTCGATCGATTCAAATGTTCAGATTCGAGACCTCACACACGAGAGGATTTCTATTAACACGTTCATCACTGACAACCCAAAGTCCAAAGCAACAACCGCCCTGCGGTTCGTCCAGTGTCCATCCATCTCTGTTCGTTGATTCTCATCGTTGGACGAAAATCCGATTTCGTTTCCGATGGCAACAACAACAACAACAACACACTTCCACGAGTGTCTCTGTGTTTCTCCAGCGTTTCACTTCCTGAGAGCATTCGTCACCAGGGAAAGACAGTTGCCTCTAGATCAGCCTCGTCCAAGTTCAATTGCAACGAGGAGGCGAGCTGTTGTAGAAACGGCTCGGAGGAGGACCATCTCTAGGGGCTGTCTTCCATGGGGTACCAGGCAGCTGGACCTGCGACGGAGGGGTTGGCCCCCGCCGCGGATGGCATGTACTACCAGGCCCGGCCTTGGAACGGCAGGTACGCGCCGCATTGTGGCTGCTGCTGCTGCTGCATGCTCTGCTGGGCACCGGTCCTCGAGTACGAGCAATGCTGGAGACTCTGGCTGGACGTAATCACGTGGTTCACACCGACCACCGAGTGATGAGGCACCGAGGAGGCCGCGTGATGAGAGCCGTGAGGACTCGACGCCGCGGTCATGTGAGGGGCTGGACTTGCCAAGGCCGCGCTTGGTCCGCCGCGGCTGCCCTCGTTTCCGCCTCCGCCGCCGCTTCCGCATGGCTTCCCGTCTTTCACCAGCACCGGCACTGCCACCCGTCGCGGCGAACTGGCGCTCTGCAACGCACAAAATTTCCATTATTCTTTCCCACCGGTCTTCCCACTCTGTTTTCAATAGTACAGTGATTTCAAGTATATTAAAAAACACACTAAGCCTACCAAGCGGGGTCAAATTTCGGGGCCCCCAATTTTTTTTTTTTTAATTTTACTTAGAAATTTTACTCTCCAAACCATCCACTGGTTTTCCACTCTATTTTCAATAGTATAGTGGTATCAACACGCTAAACCTAACCTATCAAGCGGGGTCAAATTTCGGGGCCCCCAATTTTTTTTAAATTTTACTTAGAAATTTTACTCTTTCCACTGGTTTTCCACTCTATTTTCAATAGTATAGTGGTATCAACACGCTAAACCTAACCTATCAAGCGGGGTCAAATTTCGGGGCCCCCAATTTTTTTTAAATTTTACTTAGAAATTTTACTCTTTCCACTGGTTTTCCACTCTATTTTCAATAGTATAGTGGTATCAACACGCTAAACCTAACCTATCAAGCGGGGTCAAATTTCGGGGCCCCCAATTTTTTTTAAATTTTACTTAGAAATTTTACTCTTTCCACTGGTTTTCCACTCTATTTTCAATAGTATAGTGGTATCAACACGCTAAACCTAACCTATCAAGCGGGGTCAAATTTCGGGGCCCCCAATTTTTTTTAAATTTTACTTAGAAATTTTACTCTTTCCACTGGTTTTCCACTCTATTTTCAATAGTATAGTGGTATCAACACGCTAAACCTAACCTATCAAGCGGGGTCAAATTTCGGGGCCCCCAATTTTTTTTAAATTTTACTTAGAAATTTTACTCTTTCCACCTGTTTTCCACTCTATTTTCAACGGTATAGTGGTATTGATACACTAAACCTACCAAGCGGGGTCAAATTTTGGGACCCCCTACCAAACGGGGTCAAATTTTTGGACCCCCAATTTTTTTTAAAATTTCGTTCAGAATATCCTTAGATGTCATTGCATCGCCATTTAACTTCACGACTCTTCTTATATACTAATGCATTTTTTAATATTCGTTTTTTTCCTTGTTGTTTATTTTTTGAAAAAAATTTGTGGCCCCAGGGGTCATTTAACAGGGGACAGATAGGATCAATTGTACTCGGACAATGTACAAAGCTAAACCTAATAAAAAGATATCGATACTTAGCTCGTCCGACGCATTCATCCATTGAAATTGAAAAAAATGATGCCCGTATATCAAAAACGACAGAATTCGGTGTAGGTGTAACCGACCAAATGGCCAGAAAATACTGCATAAAATGTAAATCACGGAGATGGTATATCTGCAGGTATTTTTTAATATCTTAGATTTGATCGAGGTAAATGTGCTTGGATTTTATACAAAGAAATGGGAGAAGGAATTTCGAGGAGAGAATCTGTTTTATTTCAACTGAGAGAAGAGCTTGCCACCGAATGTCAACAAGAGCAACAGAAGGACCAGCAAAAACAATCACAAATATAACTACAGATTCACGCGATTGGAAAAAATGCCAGATAAGATTTTGCAAAGGCAATAAGAATCTATTTAAAATGTGGTAAATGTACAATAAAGAATCCTATAATTTATAAGCAATCTGGTGAAACTGAATAAAATACGTTACTTACATTTTAAACATAAAAAAATATTTTGTTCGCTATCTAATTGTTTATTATTTTCATTCTGTGTTAAGAAATATATATTTTTTTCTTTTTTTGAAAGTGGTTCATATGATTTTTCATGGTAGGAATAAAAGTAGATTTAACGTTAACACTAACCAGTATTTCACATATACCTATTGTCTCGTACACTTAGTCAAGTGACTGAGAAATATAAGAAATGACATAACTTTTAAATACTAATACGATAACCAATCGTACATTTCCATTTTTATATTTATCATAAACAAGATATAAATACAACAGAACATAAACAGAAGATCATAGGGGCAGCGTTTGCTTCATTTAGAAATAAATGAAGGATATTTTTTCAACTGCACTTTTGCAAATGACAGGCTTCGTACATTTACTGCAGACACGATCTCTTACAAATCACGCAAGATTGAATTGTTTTATTATCTTTGCAAAATCGTGTCTAACGTGTTTTCCTTTTCTTCTTGGAGAAATTCGTGACAGTCTTCTGCAATTTTTAGTAGAAATTGTTGTCTCTGATATATTTTGTCCACTTGTTGTCCTTATAAATGATCCATGCATCGAGCCAAATCAAGGATGTCGAAGAAAAAACTGGTCATCCATAGGATTTGGATTTGACTCTGTACGTTCTCGTCATTTTTTGATCGACGCTGAATTTGGTTTTATCATAATATATAAATCAACTTGTACTCTCAGGTATATTCTATCTTCGTCACTGATTTTTGCACGATTTCATGCCTCGAACTTAGTATTACAACTTTCATGCTTGAAACTGAATTACACGACGCCATTTAACTCAAAAGAAAAATTCAAGTACTTTGGATTATCACTTTCAGAAAGAAATCTCCATAAATGGCGAACGATCGGCGAACGATTGGCTGGGAATGTCTCTCTGGGCATCCGTCACTCCGTCCAAGAAAGAAACGACAGCCTAGTCTACCCGATGTCCGCCGGTGTGCAAACTCAGTCCACATGTAGACGCACAGACTGTGTACGACGAGCGTAGCGTACAGAAGACGACGTGGGACGACGTCGTGGCTCGGCTTCTGTGTTCCAAGCAAACACGTGGGCTCGGTAGGCACAGCAGGTACTTAACCCGCGCGATACCTCGTGATCAGCATTCGAGCATACTCGTACTCTAGCAGCCGGGGATTCTCTCTCTCTCTCTCTCTCTCTCTCATTACGAATAAACAGTACCAGCTACCGTGGACCACAGGGTTCCACAGCCGAGGCACTGTCGAGCCACGTCAACATCGAGAACTGTGCTGCTGTCTCTCCTCGTCTCTCCCCGCGTTTCTGTCCAAGGGGGATTCAATACGACGAGCGAGACCCCACGGCATGCCAAACAGAAGCCGAAGCAAGCCGGCCGAGTACCTGCCGGGACGACCACTCAGCTGTATCAACATTCGGTACACGACATTCCTCTTCGATCTCCGCGCCAGCGACGCTTTAATAATATGATCGCGACCGCTCAGAAATAACGCCTATTTCGGCTGACAGAGGCTCGCACGGCGACGCCGTTCTTTCGCTCTTTTCCTTTGGAAAAAAAACTCGAACGCGCAGATTCTTACAAAGAGCTGGATTTCAGCTGTGAGGATTAAACGCATAAACGCAGCCCTGAATGTACCCAAGCTGAATGTACGAGGCTGACGGAAGCCTGTTTCAACTGTTTCAGCACTGTGTCCCTGTCCAAAGGAAAAAGAAAAAGAAAGAAAAGAAGAAACGCGCCAAGAAGAGAGAAACACGATCGGATTACGCGAAAGAAAAATGAACGCCGGAGAGAGCGCCGTTTCGATTCGAGTGGCCAACGCGAGAACTTACGTGGCACGTTGCACGCTGGCCGCGAGAGCCATAAGTGCAGGCATGCCGTGCACACTTCACGCTGACAAAGTGACGATTACGCTAAACGCATGACGGTCGGCGCGCGCGTCACGCGTCACGCCACTTTAGCCACTTCAACACGCGTTAAGCGATTTCCGGCGAAAATGGCCGTGCTTAGGAACGGAGTAGTACCGTGTTTATGAGCGGCGACCACTGCCGCCGTGCATAATCAGCCCCAATGTTGCTGGCGATCGCCTGGCCGCGATTGGATTCTCGGGAAACATATTACGCGTCGATTTTCCTCCCTCTCTCTCCCTCTCTCTCTCTCTCTCTTTCTCTCTCCTCGTGGACCACTGTCCCCTTAACGGTACGTAAGTACACATACACATGTACGCGCGTGCACATGTATTTCTTCCGCGGAAGCGATCGTTGTCACCGGTTGCTTTTTAGGTTAAGGACTCGACCGAGATTCAATTTTTTTTTTTCTTTTTCGTTCGCCAGGTACTGTCAGTGCTGCTGCAGGCTCGATTCTCTGCGGAGCGTTCGATCAGAATTTCAAGATACAAATTAACGGGGAAATGGAGAGAGCGAGAGAGAGAGAGAGAGAGGAAAGACACTGCTAGAGGCGAAAGATATCCCATTCGCGCAGAATTAATAACGAGTCAGGCTAAACGTAAACTTACGTTAGGTTCTTAGGTTAGGATAATCCCACTGTAAAGGCCCCCATCACTGATGCAAGCACCACTGAGAAGCAAGGAATCACCGATGCAGGAATAAACTTCTAGCATTAGTTGGACAAAGAAAGTCCGTGATAATAAACCTAACATCACTGATATTTATCACAATATCACTGATATTGAAGCTGAAAGACGATCCGACATTTTAAAACACTTGTTTCAACTTTGGCGTCACACGAAGAACTGAAGAATCGGTACAATGGAGGCAAGCTGATTCTGAAACATCATCTGATGTTTCATGAAACCATAGGAGTTGATGCATGTTTCAACTCCTAAACTTCATGAAACATCGCAGCACGTTTCAACGTCTATGGGGGCCTTTAGTGAGCAAGACCCCGAGTGACACTTAACCAGGGAATAAACAGACAGACGAGGATAGCGAAATCCGAAAATGTCTTTGTCAAATAAAGTCTATTCCTCCATAAAGGCCCCCATAGACGTTGAAACATGCTGCGATGCATGCATCATTGATACAAGCACTACTAAGAAGCAAGAAATCACTGATGGGGGAATAGACTTCTAGCATTAGTTGGACATAGAAAGTGATAATAAACCTAACGTTACTATCACTGATATTGGAGCTGAAAGACGATCCGACATTTTAAAACACTTGTTTCAACTTTGGCGTCACACGAAGAACTGAAGAATCGGTACAATGGAGGCAAGCTGATTCTGAAACATCATCTGATGTTTCATGAAACCATAGGAGTTGATGCATGTTTCAACTCCTAAACTTCATGAAACATCGCAGCATGTTTCAACGTCTATGGGGGCCTTTAGTGAGCAAGACCCCGAGTGACACTTAACCAGGGAATAAACAGACAGACGAGGATAGCGAAATCCGAAACGGACTTTCTTTGTCCAACTAATGCTAGAAGTCTATTCCTCCATAAAGGCCCCCATAGACGTTGAAACATGCTGCGATGCATGCATCATTGATACAAGCACTACTAAGAAGCAAGAAATCACTGATGGGGGAATAGACTTCTAGCATTAGTTGGACATAGAAAGTGATAATAAACCTAACGTTACTATCACTGATATTGGAGCTGGAAGACGATCCGACATTTTAAAACACTTGTTTCAACTTTGGCGTCACACGAAGAACTGAAGAATCGGTACAATGGAGGCAAGCTGATTCTGAAGCATCATCTGATGTTTCATGAAACCTAGGAGTTGATGCATGTTTCAACTCCTAAACTTCATGAAACATCGCAGCACGTTTCAACGTCTATGGGGGCCTTTAGTGAGCAAGACCCCGAGTGACACTTAACCAGGGAATAAACAGACAGACGAGGATAGCGAAATCCGAAACGGACTTTCTTTGTCTATTCCTCCATAAAGGCCCCCATAGACGTTGAAACATGCTGCGATGCATGCATCATTGATACAAGCACTACTAAGAAGCAAGAAATCACTGATGGGGGAATAGACTTCTAGCATTAGTTGGACATAGAAAGTGATAATAAACCTAACGTTACTATCACTGATATTGGAGCTGGAAGACGATCCGACATTTTAAAACACTTGTTTCAACTTTGGCGTCACACGAAGAACTGAAGAATCGGTACAATGGAGGCAAGCTGATTCTGAAGCATCATCTGATGTTTCATGAAACCTAGGAGTTGATGCATGTTTCAACTCCTAAACTTCATGAAACATCGCAGCATGTTTCAACGTCTATGGGGGCCTTTAGTGAGCAAGACCCCGAGTGACACTTAACCAGGGAATAAACAGACAGACGAGGATAGCGAAATCCGAAACGGACTTTCTTTGTCCAACTAATGCTAGAAGTCTATTCCTCCATAAAGGCCCCCATAGACGTTGAAACATGCTGCGATGCATGCATCATTGATACAAGCACTACTAAGAAGCAAGAAATCACTGATGGGGGAATAGACTTCTAGCATTAGTTGGACATAGAAAGTGATAATAAACCTAACGTTACTATCACTGATATTGGAGCTGGAAGACGATCCGACATTTTAAAACACTTGTTTCAACTTTGGCGTCACACGAAGAACTGAAGAATCGGTACAATGGAGGCAAGCTGATTCTGAAGCATCATCTGATGTTTCATGAAACCTAGGAGTTGATGCATGTTTCAACTCCTAAACTTCATGAAACATCGCAGCATGTTTCAACGTCTATGGGGGCCTTTAGTGAGCAAGACCCCGAGTGACACTTAACCAGGGAATAAACAGACAGACGAGGATAGCGAAATCCGAAACGGACTTTCTTTGTCCAACTAATGCTAGAAGTCTATTCCTCCATAAAGGCCCCCATAGACGTTGAAACATGCTGCGATGCATGCATCATTGATACAAGCACTACTAAGAAGCAAGAAATCACTGATGGGGGAATAGACTTCTAGCATTAGTTGGACATAGAAAGTGATAATAAACCTAACGTTACTATCACTGATATTGGAGCTGGAAGACGATCCGACATTTTAAAACACTTGTTTCAACTTTGGCGTCACACGAAGAACTGAAGAATCGGTACAATGGAGGCAAGCTGATTCTGAAGCATCATCTGATGTTTCATGAAACCTAGGAGTTGATGCATGTTTCAACTCCTAAACTTCATGAAACATCGCAGCACGTTTCAACGTCTATGGGGGCCTTTAGTGAGCAAGACCCCGAGTGACACTTAACCAGGGAATAAACAGACAGACGAGGATAGCGAAATCCGAAACGGACTTTCTTTGTCTATTCCTCCATAAAGGCCCCCATAGACGTTGAAACATGCTGCGATGCATGCATCATTGATACAAGCACTACTAAGAAGCAAGAAATCACTGATGGAAGAATAGACTTCTAGCATTAGTTGGACAAAGAAAGTCCGTGATAATAAACCTAACGTTACTATCACTGATATTGGAGCTGAAAGACGATCCGACATTTTAAAACACTTGTTTCAACTTTGGCGTCACACGAAGAACTGAAGAATCGGTACAATGGAGGCAAGCTGATTCTGAAACATCATCTGATGTTTCATGAAACCTAGGAGTTGATGCATGCATCGCAGCATGTTTCAACGTCTATGGGAGCCTTGATAGATTTATTCAATCTAATATCACGATTATTGCAAATAAATATGCAGCACAGAAATATGCTGAATAGTGAGAGTTACAAAAAGAGAAGTGAAATTATTCGAGAATGTGTACTGAGATAAACATATATGTATACGATCTTTTGTTCACTGAAGAAGTTTTTCTTGGAAAATTTATTATTAATAAATAGTAATGCAAAACACGCGAATGCTTAATGTTAATATATGCATGCGAGAAACGAAGAAGGAAACATTTGTGAGCTGCACTTGTGAAAAACATGCACCTACTCATAGTCGTATCGAATATCCAAACGCGACGCCAGCGACTTCCACGCGAATGCATCTCCCGTGGAGAAAGAAGAAAACACTCGTCATCGTTGGAACTGATATAATTAACTAAAAGCCTGGGCTCTACCTACAGTGCCACGGCTTTTCCCCTCCTTCGCTCCTCTTTCTCTCACCACCGCCACCGTTAAGCAGTCCAGGCCGACTGCTGGTCGTCTACGTTTCGTTTCTTTACAGAAGCCTCGGTGGAACAAAGAACCACGTGGAAGAGATATTAAAAGATTTCTGCCGGGACCTCTCTCGTTTCCGCAACGAATGGAATTCAATGGGTTCCGGTAAACGAGAGAGTGGTTTTTAAATCTAATAACCGATGTTTCACCGCGAGTGTAATTACATTAGGCGGTCTCTCGATATCCGGCAAACAGCTTTCGCGCTCTCTTCCTTCCAAAAAAGAAAAAAGGGAAAAAAAAAGGAAGAAGAGAAAGAGAAAAGAGGGAAAACCAGGCCACTGATTTTTCCCTCAAGATCAATGCTTCGAAGGATGAATCTTTTGTCTCGGGCATAGCATTGAGAGTGATAGTTATTCGATCAGATTTCTAGAGTTAACTTCTTAGGTAAGTAAATATGCCACGAACTCGTGCGGCATATTCACCATTTGTATTGAGAAGAAGAATAATTTCAAAGTTTATTTCTTTCTTTCCCCTGTCCCTCCATAGTTGTCTGAACAGAGTAGAATTCATCCAGAGCTTTGTATCGAGGGGAAAACCAATCGACATGAATCAATTTTAAAGTCATTTGGACACGGTAGAAGAGATCCAGTCAGAGACGCTGAATTCTCTGAAAGAAATTTCCTGCTTGGAGAATGGAGAAGTGTCGTAGGCGTTCAGTGTCATCTCGATTGCAACACGAAGTTACAAATCGGCGGCTCGTGTCTCGGAAGAAGGATTAATCGATATCAATAGCAGTAGTAGTAGTATTGGTAACCCCGATTCGCATCCAGGTGTTGTGCATGACTGTACTCACGGCAAGATGGCGACCGGTCCTCGAGAGAGCACCCGTTTCCGCGCTCCCCTGCAGGATACCTCTCTACACCCCTCTCTTGTCATTCTCTCTTTTTCTTTCTCCTTCTCGCCCGACTCTCGCCGGCCTCGTCTTTTTCTTTCTCTTTCCTTCCCTCCTGTTCGCTCGCTCGCGCTGCCACTTGAAATTTTTTTACCGCCGCGAGGGGAGGAAGTGGAATAAAACGAAAGAAAAGAGGAGGGAGGGGAGGGAGAGAGAAAAAAAATCGGAGCTCTGGCTGCCGACTCGTCGACGACGTCTGCCTACCTCCGTCGTCACGTGTTATTTCAAACTTCGTGAAAATGATCAACGACGTTTGTTAAAACGACGCTCAAGGAAATTCGCCAGTTTTAAACTTCCCTTGCAGCTTGGGGAAACTATGCAGTTTGGAAAAAGAACGAACGTAAGAAGATAAACAACACCTACTACTTATGTGACCAGTTGCTTTGTAAGAAATCCTTCGGTAAGGTTCCCCTGATTGTGAATCCAACAGTAAGCGAACCCGCGCGAAAGTTACTCAACTTAATATTTCTATGTGTTCTTACACAGGGGTAACACGAAGACTGACAACAATAAATAATTGCAACAAGAAACGAGAAGAAACACGCAGCCGCTTCATGAAGTGCGAGTGGGTTTGTTGAGTGTTTCTAGAAACTAGAAACTAGAAACTAGGTATCCTCATTGTGTAGAACCTTAACAATGCTGCAACTACCATGCTCGAGGCACAGTATAGGTGTACGTTTATTTACTATTTCGTGTCACGCAGTTACGTGGTAAACGACACTGAGGGAAATTCGCAAGCTTCAAACTTCCCTTGCATCTCACGTTTGAGAAACACCTAAGAAGATACAGCATCTACTTATGTGACCAGTTACTTGTAAGAAATCCTTTGTAAGTACCTCTGGTTCCCCATTGAATCCAACAGTAAGCGAATAGTGCGAAAGTTACCGAATATTTATCTGTTCTTACACAGGGGTAACACGAAGACTGACAACAATAAATAATTGCAACAAGAAACGAGAAGAAACACACAGTGGCTTTATGAAGTGCGTGGCTTTATGGAGGGCAGTGTTGGAAGAAAGTGGAAAATCCTCAGTTTCCCTGCTACGAGATCTATCTAGAAACTAGAAACTAAATATCCTCATTGTGTAGAACCTTAACAATGCTGCAACTACCATGCTCGACGCATAGTATAGGTGTACGTTTGTTTACCTTGCTATTTCGTCACCGAGCTGATCGAGATGATAGAATGAAAGTGCCTTGCAGAGGAAGCGGTAAACAAGCCACGTTGAATTGACATTAAGATACTGTAGCGTGCTGTTATATAGCAGGGAAAGAAACAGCGAGCTGCCACGGAAGCTCTACGGAAGAAGAAAAGGAGATGCGAAAAGGAGAGACTGGAGACCGGCAGGAGAGATGAATGGAAGCGAACCTACGGGGACCACGAAAAACTAACGAGTAAATTATGGGGCGGCTGCTCGTCCTTGCGTGGACGAATCGAGGGGAAGGACGGTTTACAGATCGGACCACCGGATAACTTTCAGCACCATTAATGTTCTATGGATGTTTACAAGCCGCCGCTTGTCGACGGCTATGCCGACGACTCTTTCGACCCAATTTCAGGGACAAGATCAATCGCGATCTAAATAACTAACTACTCCTTGCATGCTCGAACGGTGTCATTGAAATTGATACACGCTCAACGCGACTGCGTGGCAAACGGAATTTTTTTCTGCCGATAATATCGCATCGTGTCGTACGTGAATAAATAACACAACGAATGGACTTCTCGCGTTGGAAGAGACTGTTAAAATTGTTATAAATGTAATATAAAAACATGGTTTGTTGAAGAAATCACTTGGAATGTAAAATTTAAGAATTATAATTATTTTGATTATTTCTGCATGCCAATGAAAGATTGCCGGATATTTATGAGATCACTGTACAGTTTTTAGAATTTGTGTATTTTTATTGCGAGATAAATTCTTTTTGTCACTTTTGCGCTTTGCATCGCACTTGCGTGCCATCTTTGCCAGTTGTTGGTAAAAGCTACTTTCACAATCAGTCCTGCCAAAATTGAACTTGCATTTTTACAATATTTTCGTTGTTTTCATAACGTGAATGTACACAGTTTGTGTTTCCCGTGAAAAAATTCATGAAAATACGGATGAAGACGTCTTGGAAGAACCAAGTGCCTTTAGCAGCGGTGACTTTAGCAAGATAACTCGGTGAATGCGTTAAAAAACGCGAGAGTGACGAGTATCTATTTGAGATATCTCACAGACGGCGAGCAATTTTCAATCGATTTCGAGTGTCCCGTTGGAAACTATAGATGGACCACGACGACAGCAGAATGATTTTGATCCGACGTCAGCCGCAAAAGTGGTTTTATACGAAAATCGGACGTCCGTAGTCTGTGTACGCCCATCGAAATTCGATGAAACCGGTGGGGAAGGTGGAAGGACGAAAAACACGCTATGAAAATCCGCTTACGAAACGTGCCATTCACGCTCAGGTAAAAACGTGTGTGCGTGTGTCTCTTGCAAAAAAAAAAAAAAAAAAAAGAAAAAATATTTCCAGGCACAGGCAGGAAAATACGTTGCAGAAATAATAGAGGGAAAAGAAAAACGATAACGAAGTACACACACACACACATACATACATACATACATACAGTTGGGATGATGGAAATGATTTGAAAACATTTCCAAGAAAACGCGTCGTTTCGTCGGCCGTGCAAGAAACTCATTTCGAGGCGCGCAGGAAACTGACGGCGAGCAAATAATCGTTGGCATGTTGACACGAAAATGATTTTCAGTGCCGGTGGGACGAACACGCAGCGCCGGATTCACCTCCCCGCTCAACTCGAATCGAACGATTTGCTGCTAATGCACACGTGATCCCGCATACTACTCTAATGTATTCACCGGGACGAGTCTCTCTCTCTCTCTGTCTGTCTGTCTGTCTGTCTGTCTGTCTTTGTGTATCGGCGCTGTCTTCTGACGTCTCTTTTGAACGTTATTCCAGAGAACGAGAGCGAGTGAGAGAGTGAGATAGAGGGAGCTGGAGTAGCGATTCGTATTCGTCAGTGCGTGGCGACGAGATCGAGACAGGGCACGTTTCTCTCGAACTTTGCAATTACTATATCTCGGGGAATCTCGGCGCGTCGTTATTAAAAAAAAGCCGATAGAAAAAGGAGGATAGAAGAAAAGGGCTTGTTCGATGGGTTCCTATTGACGCGAGATATAACGTTGCAGGATATTCTGACGCTCTTTCAAAAGCCTTGCGCCCCCCCTCCCCTCCCCTCCCCGCCCTCTTTGTGTTTATAACGGCAGTAGGTAAAATTCGAAATTACGCCTTTCTATCGTCGCGCAGTTCGTCACGTAGCCGCAACGTGAAACGTACAAATATATTTTGCGATTATTCTGCTTCATTCCAGACGAAAAAAACCGGGGATATTTCGATGCTGCATCTCGTGGTCAATGAAGAAAAACCTTTGAAATTTCTGTCGCTCGTTAGAGGATGAAAAATCCATCGGGAAAAGAAGAAAGGAAAAAAAAAAAAAGAAAAAACGCGTAACAAGATGTGTCTGTCTATCCTGTGTGGGAGGAAAGAAACAAAAAGAAAAAAAAAAAATTATACTGTAATAACCAGTGGTGGAAGCATCGTGGTAATTACGTGTTTAACACAGACGATTTTACGTTTTTTCAGCGAGGGTCGCGGTATATCCCCGGGTTGGAAAAATTTCGGCTGGAATAACGAAATGAATGCAGAATCGCTAGCGAGTCGGTCGAGTGGCCCACTCGAAACGAAATACGATGTGGATGCGAGGATTCCCGTGCCCGGAATATTTTTCATTTAAAAGCATTTCATTTCGAAATGCTCGATATTTTTGTCGTGTGTGTCTCGCCTGTTTTGAAATCCCTCGGAAAATCCGATCTATCGAGGACGCGTATTATTATCACACGACAGACGGTCGAGCGACAGAGTTTTAATTTAATCCTTCGCTCTCTATCTCTCTCTCTCTCTCTCTCTCTCTCTCTCTGTCTGTCTTTTTATTCCGTAATTTTCTCTTCGACGTATGTAACAAATTTTTCCACCAATGATTCGACAGATTAATATCGCTATTTTCTTTTCTTTTTTTTTTTTTTATAGTTACCTGATTCTGAGCGTTCTGTTCGGCCATCGCCTTCTCCTTTGCCTGTCTCTTGCACTTGTATCGGTGATTTTGAAACCATATTTTCACCTGCAACGTAGAGAAAGTAGTTTACTGTTCGTCGAATTGTGACAATTTGAAATTTGGAAAAGAGGGGGGGGAGGGGGAGGAGAGGAAAAGAAACATTTTAAAGGCAGCGAAGAGATTTAGAAGAAATTACAAAGGACAAAAAGCCTGTGCTACGATGATTGTGTTTCTCGATTTACAACGTTTCTCGACGAAAATCAGACTCGATGTTCGAAGATATTTCGAGACGTTTCCTTTCTCCTTTCTTTCTTCGAAAATCCGTGCTGGCACATTTTTTGATGCGCCACGGTCGTCGTTGGGTAGGTAAGTTAAATATTTTCACAAGGTAGGGGGCGAACGCAAGCCTTTTGTCGCGTGTGTACGTTTTAAGTAATCTGAAAACGATTCGTGGCCCCCTCTCGAAATCCGTGCATCCACCTATAGATACGTATTACACAAGTTTATTTCCTTTCAGAGAGACTTCACGTCCCGTTCAATACTCGAAAGAACGATTTCGTCGATCGCCTTGGACGCCGATTTCCTTTTATCATGATAATAATCTTATTTCACGCACTTTATGAAGGAAAAAAGAAGAGAGAAGAAAAGTGCGAAATAGGTCGTCCCTCTGGCTATTTGATGTGGAAGATAAAGGCTAAAAACTGCTCAAACGCTCCTGAACTTTAATCCATTGTTTAACCCATTCGCCAATCATTATGTATATTTTGTGGACAAAATAGTGCATTTAGGCGATGCAGTGTAGAAATGATTTGAAAAACATTGAAAAACTAACTGGATGATACGGTGGTATCAATAGTGAAGAGAAAAATGAAAAATATTCTATTTTATAGGTGAACCTAACCTAAACTTAACTTAAACCTAACCTAAACTAAACCTAACCTAATTTTAGTAGTATACAATTAATAAATAGTTACTATTTATTTATTACTATGTATTAATAAAATAATTTATTAATAAATAGTTAAAATAGTTACCATTTATTTATTACTATTTATTAATAATAAATTTTCCAAGAAAAACTTAAGTAAAGAAACAAAAGATTGTATATATATATATTTATATATAATATATATACATATATATATATATATATATATACTATGTATTAATAATTTATTAATAAATAGTTAAAATAGTTACCATTTATTTATTACTATTTATTAATAATAAATTTTCCAAAAAAAACTTAAGTAAAGAAACAAAAGATTGTATATATATATATATTTAGTTATAATATATTATAACTAAACTTAACCTAATTTTAGTAGTACAATTAATAAATAGTTACTATTTATTTATTACTATGTATTAATAAAATAATTTATTAATAAATAGTTAAAATAGTTACCATTTATTTATTACTATTTATTAATAATAAATTTTCCAAGAAAAACTTAAGTAAAGAAACAAAAGATTGATTTATATATATATATATTTAGTTATAATTTATTATAACTAAACCTAACCTAATTTTAGTAGTACAATTAATAAATAGTTACTATTTATTTATTACTATGTATTAATAAAATAATTTATTAATAAATAGTTAAAATAGTTACTATTATTTATTACTATTTATTAATAATAAATTTTCCAAGAAAAACTTAAGTAAAGAAACAAAAGATTGTATATATATATATTTAGTTATAAGAAAAACTTAAGTAAAGAAACAAAAGATTGTATATATATATACATATATATACATATATATACATATATATATATATATATATATATATGTATTAATAATTTATTTCAGTATATCCTGACTATTAACTTGCACACGTTGATGCGTATTATTGCCACAAAAATACACCACGAGCCTGACTGGTTATTCTGGGCGAATGGGGTTAAAATTTCGTCGTGTGATTTCAAAGCAACGATCAACGTCAAACTTTCCTTCGAGGTTCCACCAGTCGGATTTCTCCTGCGGCACGATATCAAAAGCAAAAAACCCCACTGCGGCGGCCAGGGTTTTATGAAGTTCCGGCCGAGGAGCAATCGTGCTCTCCCGTGTTCAAGATCGCTTTTACGGCAATTGAACGCGATTAGGGAAACCGGCCGTGCGCGGATGGGAACGAAATCGACATCTGCTTATGACAGCGGCGCGTTATAATCCGCATTGTACATTATGCCGCGTTCACAGGGGCGAGTCCCGATCATCGGTGGCATTGTCGTCGCCACGGGAAAACAATGCCCTACGTTTCGTGTCGGCCGATTTAATCCTTAACGCGAGCTTACCAGGATAACGCGGTTTCCATTAAGCTGTGCTCGCCGTGCTTAGAACGCTAAATACTGCATAAATAATACGCAGTGTCGCGTGAAATCTCGTGTGAAAATGATTACATCAACGATTCACTTTCACCTGAAAATTATCTGTTGCCTATTTTTGTAAGTTGAGCTTAGTTTTGGGAGAAGAAGAAATATACCAAATTGTTATTTCAGATTGTGGAGATAATTGTGAGATACTTTGCTACTGGAGAAAGAAATGTACCAAACTGTTATCTCAGATTATGGAGATAATTGTGAGATACTTTGCTACTGGAAAAAGAAATGTACCAAACTGTTATCTCAGATTGTGTAGATACTTTACTACTGGTACAAAGGTTCTCATCACATTTGTTGTAAACAATATAGTATACTGCTCACAAAAATTACGGGATATTTTAAAGTGTGTCGCTTTCATTATAAAGCGATAAAGAAAAAAGAAGCATTTGATTTTTTTTCTATTAAGTAAGAACGTCGGAAGAGCTTCAATTATTATGTTTCAAAATCAATATGAAGCGATAAAAAAAAGCATTTTCTGATTTCTTTTTTTTATTAAGCAAGAAGGTCAGAAAAGCTTCATATTCATTTTGAAATATCCCCTAATTTTTGTGATCAGTGTACATACAAATTCAACATTTCCATAAATCAGACGAATGTTTCAGCAAATTCTTAACTTAAACAAGAAATAATGCAATTTTCACTTGGACAAAGTTATAAGACTGGCATTAGTTTGTTGCCTGTGAATTGGCTTGCAAATTCTTTACCAGAAGCGACTTTTTTGCCAACTTTTGAAAATTAATAAAACAAAGACACGCGAAAGAGTCGCCAAGCGAAGAAGAAGATAATTGGAAACTCTGCAGTTAAAAGTCAGAAGATGCAAATACAAGGCAAATTTTGCTCAACGAGTGAAAAGAAGTGGCTGAAGTTGCTGAAGATCAACGAAGTATATCAAGTATCATTAAACAGATTTATCAGATTAATCGCAAACAAATGGCATTTTCAACTAATTTTCGCTTCCTCTTAGGAGACGCGAGTTGTACGTAACTCTCGGTCGATTCGAAAGCAGGCAAGGAAACAGCAGATTGAACAATTTGAAAGAAGAAAAGAAGAAGAAGGAAAAAAAGAAGAGGGGAGAAATTAGGGGCATGTGTGAAAGGTGTACGCCTAAGTCTGATTTTTATCGCAGGAATCAAAGGCGAGTCCGACCTATATGTTGCCCTGTCTGTAACCTCCTACTCGAGTGGCTGTAACCCCCCCGCCCCCCTTCTCCTCGTGTAACCCCCATTGTCAGAGTTATGCGCGGCGTAGAATGCAACGAAAGCACTTTGAGGGGGCCCCCGTGCAGTAAACCGTGTCTCGAGAGCCTGCCACCGTCTGTCTAATTCTTTGAATATTAGCGGGATCGGCCACCCTCGAAAATTTCTTGCTTCCCCCACACGAGACGAGTCCTCCCCTCCTCCTCCTCCAAGCTATGTGCCTATACCGATCGTTTAATACGCGAACACGATTTTCCAATTGCCCTCCTCTCAAGTGATTGTCCATTACGATATTTCCAGGAATGCTCGTCGCTTTTTTTTTTTTTTTTTTTTTTTTTAATACCATCTCTCGTGTCTCAGGCTGGCCTCTTGAATTAAACATCGCCGGAGAAGAATCAACAATTATCGTAAGCATTGAGTAACGAGCGAATAAGTATAGTTCTTATATATATATACTCGTTTCAAGTAAGTAGTCTTCGGTGTTCCCGCTGGACGATGATTTGTTTTATTTTATTTCCCCGCGTCTAATGTTTCGTCGGCTAAAATTAATCGTGTTTTTCGATCGATTCGAATAAATCTGTTATGGAAATTCCGGTCCTCGAGGACTCTTTTTTTAAAAAAAAGACGCATGTTTCTCATGCGATATCCGCGTGAACGCCGGTATGAAAATTTTCCACTCGCAAGCTATGACTAACTGAAGCTCATTTCCAGGGGGAGCAAGTATCACGTACACTCGCGTAGATACGTAGAAAATTACACGGAAGGCGAGAAGAAAGAGAAGGAGAGGAGATCGCGCGAAGAAAAAATGTGTGCTGCGATGAATCCGATGAATCTGATGAATCCGCTTCCGTACGTTTTGTGGCGCGATGCGTAGGACGTAGACCTTATCTAAAAGCCACGAAGAGGTACTAGACGAGGGAAGTACTCTCTCGCCGCTCCCGTTCGTTAATTCCTTTTCCCACCGATAATCCACTCGTCGAAGCTCGGTGGAGTTTCGGGCGTGCGGCGACTTCGAGAGGTCTACAAACAGCCTTAACTTCGCCTCAACGCGTTCTTGCATTCTCCGCTTTCGCGTGTCACCCTTTTCGGTTCCTCGTCTCCTTTTTCTCCTGCGATCTGCTTGCCCTCTCGCGAGCTGGACTGCTCGCGAGAGAGTGTCCTACACACTTCGGGAGTTTATTGAAAAAAAAATGTGAAACACTCGCAACGTGGGAGAAGAGTGGAAAATTTCACCAGAAGAAAACGAAGGATTATTCGTGCAACATCAAACGCAAAGTGTCTAATTTTGTATGAAAATTAAAAAAAATTTCAGGCATGTGTCGATGTCCTGAAATTGTATTCCAGCGAGAAGCGGAATACAGGCAAAAGATCTGACACGGGAGATGAAGACGGGACGAACTCTGCCGGGAGAGAATTGTTATTTCAAGGGAACGGCCTGTCCGTCAGTTCGTTTGTCCGTCGCTCCCGCAACGGCACGGTGTGTAAACAGAGAGAAAGTTGAACGAGATAGGGATATACATACATGCATGCATACCGACTGGCATGTACTGGTGTGTACAGACCCATGGAGGAAAGAAATTGATGGCGAACGCCGTGAAACAACGGGAGGAACAACTTGTACACTCACCTCTGTCTATGAAAGAGCTAGACTTCTTTTCTAACTAGGCGTAATCACAGACAAGGTATCTGATCTCCTCATTTTTGCTCATAGTTTTGGAGAAAAATACTGAACCCCATTTTTCTTTTTTTTTTTTTTTTTTTTTTTAGATAGCAAATAAGATGATAGAAGACAAAGATTCACGCAAAGAATATAAATAGGGTCAAATGACCCCTCAGACCACAAATTTTCTTCAAAAAATAGACAATAAGAGAAAAAGCGAATATTAATAAAAAAAATGCATTGTACGTATGATATAACATCGTTATTAACGCAGGATATTCTAAATTTTAGAAATGGCCATGTAACCCCGCTTGGTAGGTTAAGTTCGAATTTTATTTATTTATCTTCAGCCCTTTGATTAAAAAATATTCCCCCTCAGGAGAGACGATGTTCGACGAAACGAACGGCTGAAACGAATAAAAGGGAAATAACGGGGAGCAGCTTGTTTATCTTTGATTGGTACGTCGGAGCCAGTGCAAAAAGGCAGGCAGGGCCTGCAGGGGTCCGATCGAAGTTTGCTCAACAGCCGAGGAAGGGAGAGCTTAGCTTTAACTTTCGATTAACTCGTGGTTAACTGTCGCTCAGCCTCAGGTAAATGAAACGCCTCACCCATTAGCGATCGACCAGTAACTCTTTTCTTCTTCTTCTCAGGTAACAGGTGTACCTGCATCATAAAAGTCTGCCAACAAAGACAGTCTGTCGACACTTAGGCTTCCTCTAAGCTAATTGAGGGTAACAACAAGCTCCTTCGCACGCTGGCTTAACATTGACTTCAGAATCGGCATTTCTCAAAGTCGACAACCTTCCTTTCGCATCGCACAAACCAAGAAAACTACAAGCTGCTAGTTTCGCGCATCTACCTGGATAATAAATCGCCTCTGTCGCGTGGATCGTTCATCTCTCAGTTTTGACATTAATTAACGTATCGGATAGCGATAAATCTAGGAGGGAAGGGCACAGTTCATCAAAGCGCGAGGCAGAGAACACGTGACATTTGGGAGGAACATTGAAGTACCTGTTTGGCTTATGCTCGACAGAGGCCGGGGTTCGCTACATCCGTTCGAGCAGGGAGTATGCGGTTAAAGTGGACGATTGATCAAGTTAGCGTAACGTCGTTACGTCGCGTACATCGAGGGTTCACGCAAAATCACCACCACCACCACCACCACCACCGTGGTAAGCAGCCGACAGTATTGGAGCCAGTCAGCACCCTTCGACCGGTGGTGGCCTCGCCAACTGTTTCCTCGGGCAATTTCATCTGACACCAACTTTCGACGGATTATCCGGCGGAAACCGTGCGCAGCCCCGGGCTAGACGAGCTCGATGTTGCTCGAAAGAAAGACGCGTGTAATTGACGAGAATTGCCACTCGAGGTGTTCCTGAACCGTTCCTGAACGGCATCCGCCCTGCCTCGGGGCTTGCTCGGACGATTTTCTTCTGGTCTATTGTCATTAGAGGGTTGCTGTTGGTATATTCCTTTTTATTCTTTTAGTCTAATCGAGCTGGCATTCTATTTCTATTCAACAGATCAGAAAGTATTTTTTTTTTTTTTTCAAAAGCTTGACCAAAGAATCGCTTTGCAGAAATCTTCGACTAAACAGTGGAAGTACGCGACTGTTTGGAGAAGGAAATTGACACGAAGCGAAGGAAGAATCGGAGGAGGATTGCATTTGCGAGGATTAACTTTAGACGAGCCTCCGCCGCAGAGTGCAAAGAGCCGCAACGATGAGCTTGCGAATACCAGGATCAAGCAACGTCAAATTATGATTAGGGCAGTTAATTGTCTCGTGTTGACCCTCCTGAGTGGCGGGCCCGTGAGCAAACACAATTCCTGCCTCCCTTTTGTTGTTTTAACTCAATACTATCGGCTGGGGATGACTTACCGATTACTAGGCCTGAAAACCTGGCAAATACAAATGACTTTCGAGTTTCTCTTTAACGAGCGTGCAAAATAATTCGCATTCGGTGCAAACGTTTCGTCTCCCATGATGAAAGAGATACACACACACACACACACACACACACACACACACATGGGTGGATATTTGAAATTGAGAACACTTACTTACTCGCTTGCTTACTCGTCTCTTATTAGGTGTTAGATTATAAATTAGGTCATAAATTTATAAACGTAATTGAAGAGATTTCTCACATTTTCGTTACATTTCACATCTCGGCATAAATTAGTACAAGCATTGTTTGTAAATCATTTTGACCATTGTACGGAAGACTGCAAGAAGTCACGAGGACTATTTTTGACCAGCCCTTTCTCATCCTGATCGCACTTTCCCGCCCTCTAATTTCTTGGTCGTTTCACGGCCAAGGGATGATCCAATAGACGCGGGGACGCGGATGTTTGCGGTTGAAAATGTATGCACCCTCGCGCACCATCCCGAAATGCACCCGGGATTACACAAAAAGGACGGGTCCGCGCCCGCGGTTCTACAGGACGTGGCATAAAAAGAAATTGGTGGCGTATTACGCGACCAGCACGTTCGAGTGTATTTACAATACACTCGTAGAGCTGCCTCTTCGTCGCGATAATTGAGGCAAACACGGTGAAAAGAACTCATGAGACGCTGTATCGCGTAGAGATGTCTGAGAGAACAATCGTTGCCGATTATTTTCAAACAGCCAGGGACAGCTGTCTCGAGACAACAATCAGTCATCGCAATTAATGGACAATTTATGCAGAGTTTCGTTGCAAGCAGTGTGAAAGTGGAACAAGCATTGCATAGTAGTAGCAGAAGCAATGATTTCTATCGTTAATATTTGTCGTAATATTGTCTCTTTTAATTAAAGACTTTTCTAGACTAGAGAGACTTTTGCAGAATTCCGACGTTCTCTCAAATATATTGAAAGTTCACAGATGTCATTTGAAATCTATTGAATCAATGGTGAATTGATTATTGAAGGTTGGTACTTTCGTTTCGAGTAAGAACACTAGCGCCTCCTAGCGAAAATTTTCATCGCAATTTTGTTCAAGATCCTTTTCCTTTATTTAGGTTTGTTCGTTTTTCCAGATTGTGCACGGCTCAAATATTCGTAGCTGATGAACGATTTTTGCAGAATTCCGACGTTCTCTCAAATATATTGAAAGTTCACAGATGTCATTTGAAATCCATTGAATCAATGTCGGATTGATTATTTACAAGGTTGGTATTTTCATCTCGAGTGAGAATACTAGCGCCTCCTAGCGAAAATTTTCATCGCAATTTTGTTCAAGATCCTTTTCCTTTATTTAAGTTTTCTCGCTTTTCCTTTATTTAGGTTTGTTCGTTTTTCCAGATTGTGCACGGCTCAAATATTCGTAGCTGATGAACGATTTTTGCAGAATTCCGACGTTCTCTCAAATATATTGAAAGTTCACAGATGTCATTTGAAATCCATTGAATCAATGTCGGATTGATTATTTACAAGGTTGGTATTTTCATCTCGAGTGAGAATACTAGCGCCTCCTAGCGAAAATTTTCATCGCAATTTTGTTCAAGATCCTTTTCCTTTATTTAAGTTTTCTCGCTTTTCCTTTATTTAGGTTTGTTCGTTTTTCCAGATTGTGCACGGCTCAAATATTCGTAGCTGATGAACGATTTTTGCAGAATTCCGACGTTCTCTCAAATATATTGAAAGTTCACAGATGTCATTTGAAATCCATTGAATCAATGTCGGATTGATTATTTACAAGGTTGGTATTTTCATCTCGAGTGAGAATACTAGCGCCTCCTAGCGAAAATTTTCATCGCAATTTTGTTCAAGATCCTTTTCCTTTATTTAAGTTTTCTCGCTTTTCCTTTATTTAGGTTTGTTCGTTTTTCCAGATTGTGCACGGCTCAAATATTCGTAGCTGATGGACGATTTTTGCAGAATTCCGACGTTTTCTCAAATATATTGAAAGTTCACAGATGTCATTTGAAATCTATCGAATCAATGGTGAATTGATTATTGAAGGTTGGTACTTTCGTCTCGAGTAAGAACACTAGCGCCTCCAAGCGAAAATTTTCATCGCAATTTTGTTCAAGATCCTTTTCCTTTATTTAAGTTTTCTCGCTTTTCCTTTATTTAGGTTTGTTCGTTTTTCCAGATTGTGCACGGCTCAAATATTCGTAGCTGACGAACGATTTTTGCAGAATTCCGACGTTCTCTCAAATATATTGAAAGTTCACAGATGTCATTTGAAATCCATTGACTCAATGGCGGATTGATTATTTACAAGGTTGGTACTTTCGTCTCGAGTGAGAACATTAGCGCCTCCTAGCGAAAATTTTCATCGCAATTTTGTTCAAGATTCTTTTCCTTTATTTAGATTTTTTCGTTTTTCCAGATTGTGGGCGGCTAATGAACGACTTTTGCAGAATTCTAACGTACTCTCAAATATATTCCATTAAAAGTTCACAGATGTCGTTTGAATCAATGGTAGATTGATTGTTCACAAGGTTTGGTACTTGTGAGTTTTCATCGTAATTCCGTCCTTTTTCCTTTGTTCAGATCATTTTCGTGTTTCCAGATCGTACGTGGACGACCTCAAATACGTTTCGTAGCCGATGAACGACTTTTGCAGTGACCTGTAGGTTTCGCGGGAAGACGAGAGGAAAAAGAAAAGAGAGGAATGCAATTACGTCGGCCACATACTGCCGGTGTGGCTGGCGGTGGGAGCGGTATGACGCGCGGGGGCGGCCGCAAAAGCCGACGACATATTCATGCGTGCGTTATTATGCGAGGGAGCCGTGAGTGCACTCGAGAGATACGCGCACGCGTTCCACGACGTCCAATTAACCGTACGCATTTCGACACCAAAGGAATTTCACGCGCGTGGCCGCATAAATTTCCCAAGATTCACTTCCGATACGCTCAAACACGGCAATTCTGCTCGCGTTGCTAAGAAATAATAAAACAATGCGCTTTAGCAAGCATGCTTGTATCCTTGAGATTAGGCGCACCCGTTTCAGAGAGAAACTTTCAGCTATATAAGAGCGCGTTGACATTACACTAATGTAATATATAGGTAATATATAAAAAATCACTTCCTGCTAAAATAAATCCGTAACTTTTTCATTATGTACTGTTTTTTTTTTTTTTTAATCTGCGAGCGCTCTGGCGGTCAATTTTTGAAGTTTGAACTTGAATTCAATTTGAAGTTAATAAAATTAGTTTTTCTCTTGTATTCAAGGAAACGGCGAGAAGTAACTTTTGGCCCACCCTGTGTACCAAGCGTTCAACTATCTACCTGTAAAGTAAAAGTTTTTCGCGAAATAGGTACCTGCTAAAAGAACTTAATTATCTTTAACGATATTAATCCTCCGAGGGCCGAGATATTTTTCTTATAAAAAAATTAACGTAACGTAAAATCAACAAATATCAACCTATAAATACAGATTAACGATGAATTCAGCAGTTTCGACAATTTTGTTACAACGAATAATAAAACTGACATTTCAGAACAGAGGTGACAACTGTTGTCAAGAATGTTGTATTAACGGGTTAATAAGACATTGAGACATTGTCCAACAAGATGTACACGCCATCTTGTGGAAAAAAGGTTCAATTGTTTAATGAAATATTCATATATTAGTACATGACTCGTTACACGGGCCCGTAGACCCGTGGTTAAATGATATTTACTGGGAGTTACGAATGATTCTCTGTTCAACTATAACGAACGATTCCCTCTAACCCAATCTAAAAGAATGCGAACGTCGACGCGCATGTGACCTTAGTATAGTGTATGTCTAAGCACCCATAGTGAGAAAATTTCACGAGCGACACGTTCCTGCTGGTTGTCCCGTCGCGTCGACGATCCATTTCCCGTCTTTGGGACGAGGAGGCTCCCTCCCGCCCCTCTCGACGCATCATCCCCTACCCCCTGTGTCTCTTTGGCACGGGACACACAGATGCGTCCCTCCATTTTGCGCTCGCATTGTTACTCCAAGTGCAGTCTCCCCATTGTTACAATGGCTGGCCACTCCTGGCATTGTTGCCGGTATTGTTATTATTATCGCTACTGTTACCGGTTGCGGTCCGACCGGCGAATGGAGAAGAGGAGAGCCCAGCTGCTTCGTCGAGTGCCGCATTAGAGGCAAATTACACTCCCTCCGGCCCGCCTCCTGTCTTATTCCCTCTTTTTTTTTTCTTCTTTTTTCCACCATGTCGCGCTAGGTCGGCTGTTTCACTTCTTTCTTCCCTCTCGCTCGGTTACACTACGTTCCGCGTTCCACCCCCCTTCTTTTTTCCTCCGTGCGTGAAATTTCGAACCGGTCGATCGGACACATTTTTTTTTTTTTTTTTTACCTTCTCTGACACTGTCATTGTCCTTTATCAATTCTTTCAGATCCCTTCGATCTCGACTCTCGACGCGGTGAAATTTCCAGCCTGCGAAATAATCTGCGAATCGAGTCGAACAGGGCGCAGAGGGGAAACGGCGATCAACGAAAGCGCCGTCAACGAGAAATCGACCGTCAACCCGAGAGGTGTGTAATTAAACAGCAGGCCGCTGTGCACGAAAATTTAAACGGGCAATTCGGTGCACGAAATTGATCGCAACAATTTAATCGCGAGAAGCCGGCTCTGCGACGGGTCTCCCGTGCAAATTATACCCCGGCTAGCAGTTACAACAAGTTTAAAGCTCGTTAAAACGCGAAAGACCGACCCGCGGTGCAAGAGAGAGAAGTTAATTAGAAGTAAAAAAAAAAAAAAAAAAAAAGAGAAAGAGAGAGGAGAGGAAAAAGGAAAGAGCAAAAATGAAACGTGAGACGAATGGAGAAAGCAAGGAAAAAGAGAGAGAGAGAGAGACAGAGAAAGGAAAATATATCAAGGGGGACTTAGACGGCCAACCCACGCGGCTGTCGGCTGGCGAGCATGGCGGAAAAGGGAGACATTAATTAAAGTGCAGAAACGCGAGAGGCGGCGATCAAAAGTTAAATAATTAATAGAAACGGTTCAGGCGAGATCGCGGATTAACGAAAAAGAAGAAAAAAAAAAAAAACATCGCCACCGAAGTGCGGGGAATTCGCAAGTCTCGAGACCCGCGGGCGAAACAACTACCGGCTCGCCTTCCATTGTTCCCTGTCAAACAATGACAGGATTGCGGGTTATTGTTAGCGCCAGCCAAATCGTTCACTCGGCTCTCTTTCTGTTTCGGTCACGAAGTGAGTGAAAACGTCCCGAAGATCATCAAATTACGTAAATATACCATGCAACTGAGTTTATTTTCACTGGTCGAGCACTGGTAAACCACAACAGAAAGTTGTGACCACGTTGTTTTCAGAAGTTGAGTGCACTAATTTGACAGATGGTCCAATACTATTGAAAATAAAGTAAAGTTTGGAAGAGGTCACAAAACCATCACGTTCAGCATTTTTAAAGAATAAATATGAAACAGTTTGAAGATAAGTACTGCAAATTCTTCTTCCACTTTAGAATTAAAAGACGACAAGTATGTCTCTGTTACTTGAGATTTTGAACCCCCTCTTTCGCAAAAACTCTATTTATATTTTAGCGATAAAAGATTATTGTTTTCAGAAGATGCGTTGACGAAGAATTGCACTGCATTTGTCAAACGAATCAATACCTTGAAAATAAAGTAAAGTTTGAAGGAGATCGCAAGATCATTCAGGTTCAAGAAGTATGCAGCGTTTTTAAAAATAAACATGAAACAGTTTGAAGGTAGGAACGTAATTACTTTCACTGTATGAATTAAGAGAAGTATGTCTCCATTGCTTGAGATTTTGGACGCCCTCTTTTTGCAAAAACTCTATTTATATTTTAGCGATAAAAAGATTATTGTTTTCAGAAGATGCGTTGACGAAGAATTGCACTTGTCAAACGAATCAATACCTTGAAAATAAAGTAAAGTTTGAAGGAGATCGCAAGATCATTCAGGTTCAAGAAGTATGCAGCGTTTTTAAAAATAAACATGAAACAGTTTGAAGGTAGGAACCTAATTCCTTTCACTGTATGAATTAAGAGAAGTATGTCTCCATTACTTGAGATTTTGGACGCCCTCTTTCGCAAAAACTCTATTTATATTTTAGTGATAAAAAGATTATTGTTTTCAGAAGATGCGTTGACGAAGAATTGCACTGCATTTGTCAAACGAATCAATACCTTGAAAATAAAGTAAAGTTTGAAGGAGATCGCAAGATCATTCAGGTTCAAGAAGTATGCAGCGTTTTTAAAAATAAACATGAAACAGTTTGAAGGTAGGAACCTAATTCCTTTCACTGTATGAATTAAGAGAAGTATGTCTCCATTACTTGAGATTTTGGACACCCTCTTTCGCAAAAACTCTATTTATATTTTAGTGATAAAAGGGAGGAGGAGATTGAAAGAGAAGGGGCTGCTTTGCAAATATTGTTCCACCTCCGAGCAAAACCTGTATAAACGTTCTACACTGGCTGTGTACGGGCCAGAAAGGAATATTAGATAGTTCTATATGCACATTCATAGGATATGGATTCGGGCATCCAGAGTAAAGCTCGCTATAAATTTGCTCGTCCATCGTGGAAGCCTTTAATACTGTTTACGGATGGCTCGCGCCCGTTTAAGGTATTTTATCCTTATATGCAGATTCTGTTCTTTATCGTTCGACGTGAAAGTCGACTTTGGGCCGCAGTAAATGTAACGTCCGAATTTTAGGATCGATCGGGCCGAATGTTTTCTGACTAAACATTATGCAGCTGCACAATGTGGAGTGACTATCAAATAACCAAAGTAGTATCAATGTCCAAGGGAAATATTGTTTGATGTTTTATTGCCAGAAAGAACGACGTGGGTGGGTGTAGTTGAAACAAAGGAATATTATTCTACAGCCAGAGAGGTCGTGAACGATTATTAGTAATTTGCCTGAATGTTGGGAAATCTAAAATCCAAGTTATTCGAGGAGAAAAATAGAAAATCTGTTTCTCCTACGTAAACAAGCATGGAGATTATTTAAACAAAGAAGACTCCTCGTCCTCCCCCAAAGAAGATACGTGAAAAGAAGACGAGCAAGTTCGAACGAACAACGATGATTTAGAGTGCGAGCTTTGCGATTCAGCCAAACGGAGATAATCGTAATAATGGGTTTGCCTACCACCGAATCTACCCTCTTCGACTTTACGCGAAAACCTCGAGAGCGGGAGCACCGAGGAGGACTTTGTGCTCTGTGAGTTCTATATCGTGCAAACACGCGAGACGATTCAAAAACGGCACCTTGCCCAAATGATCGACAGGATTGTAAATCTCCTCCCGTCTCTCTCTTTTGACACGTCACGCGATCTCTTTCCTTCCTTCCTTCGAACGACATTTATTCGATTTTCCGAACAAAAAACACTCCGAAATGTAGGCACAAGGAAGTTAAATTGTCTAATAGCTAATATCTAATTAATTACAAAAACTTGTATAACAGATATGATATTTGTAGGTGAAAGCTAATTTGTCATATGTATGAAAAAAAGAAGGGAGATCGTCTTTGCTGGAAAAATCAGAGGACACCAGAGACTATTCTTGCGTTTAAGATTCATCAGATAATCGTAGGACTAAAATGGCACCGAAAATTCGACAGAATCGCAAGTACAAAGAAATTAAATTGTCTAATAGCTAATATCTAATTAATTACAAAAACTTGTATAACAGATATGATATTTGTAGGTGAAAGCTAATTTGTCATATGTATGAAAAAAAGAAGGGAGATCGTCTTTGCTGGAAAAATCAGAGGACACCAGAGACTATTCTTGCGTTTAAGATTCATCAGATAATCATAGGACTAAAATGGCACCGAAAATTCGACAGAATCGCAAGTACAAAGAAATTAAATTGTCTAATATCTAATATCTAATTAATTACTTGTGTAACAGATATGATATTTGTAGGTGAAAGCTAATTTGTCATATGTATGAAAAAAAGAAGGGAGATCGTCTTTGCTGGAAAAATCAGAGGACACCAGAGACTATTCTTGCGTTTAAGATTCATCAGATAATCATAGGACTAAAATGGCACCGAAAATTCGACAGAATCGCAAGTACAAGGAAATTAAATTGTCTAATATCTAATTAATTACTTGTGTAACAGATATGATATTTGTAGGTGAAAGCTACTTGTCATATTTATGAAAAAAGGAAGGGAGATCGTCTTTGCTGGAAAAATCAGAGGACACCAGAGACTATTCTTGCGTTTAAGATTCATCAGATAATCGCGGGACTAAAATGGCACCGAAAACTCGACAGAATCGAAATTTCCTGTCGCCGTTCCCATCGAAAGGAATCGGTGCTTCTCGTCGTTGGTCGAGTGTTCGCTTCGTTACACGAAACGGGGTCGATTTTGCGTGACGTTTTCCCCCGGAAACGGCCGATGCGGCACTTTTGGCTCGTCGATCGGGCAAACGACAGGCCGGAAAATTCCTTTTTTTTCCCCTGCCCCTCCCCCTTCTGTTTCTTCTTTCGTCTTGCTTCTTCCACCTCCTCTCTTTTTTCGGCATCTCTCGATCCTTCGCAGGCCCTCGAAAGTGCGCTCGCGTCGAACTCGAGGGCTCGAGTATCTTGAAGAGCAGAGAATCGGTATATCTTCTTTCCGTTCGTTACGTCGCGCCGCTCGACTCGTTAATTCAGTATCGATTCTCGATCGTGCCCCAAAGAATCTCCCTCGAGGACCGTCGAATCCGCAATAGCCTTTTCTCGCGACGAGAAATATCCACCGTCTGTTTTTCTCATTTAGCGCGACTTTATCTCGACGAATTCCGAGAATTTGCCTCTGCTCGATCGAACGAAATTCACGTGAAATCCATACCGTTTTTGGTAATCATACTTAACGATAAAAACTGTCGCTAAATTAAAAAAGTGCAGCAGGTAGCCTGAAAGTTGTTAATTTTGTTTCAGGATAGAGTGAAATCCAACTTTTTCCCGTGGTGGTCATATTTGATAATAAGTACTGTCAACGGGTATCAAAAAATGAGCGAGCAACCTGAATGTTAATTTTGCTTCGGAAGAGGGTAGAGTGCAATCTGTGAATAAAACACCATGAGATGGTATGAAATCTTCTTTTAACGCTAATATCAATAAGTTAAACGAGATAGTTTTAAGACTGGCGACGAGTTTAAAAAAAAACAAACGAGCGTGTAACCTGGAAGTTGTTGAGCTTGTTTTAAAGTGCAATCTTTACCTCAAAGAAGTGGATGGTATCTGAAGAAAAGAAGCCCATCGAATCTTCCGAAGCGAAAGAAGAGGAGGAGGAAGAGAAGGAGGACTCGAACAATAAATCGGAGCAATAATTAATTGCCAATAATATTCGCGGGACCACGAATGCTGAGTCCTCCTTGCTGAAATGAAAAGCGGTTCGAACACTGGCGCAACGCGGCCATGCTCCACTTCCTCCGACCTTTCCTCGCTTTGTGATATCGCTTTCGAGGCGGCGCGAGGGCACGTAAGATTCACAGAGCTCTCGCATAATGATTCGTTAGTTTCCCCGTGCAGCCATCGTGGACTACCTACAGAGCACGACGTTCGTATGTAGACTTCGAGTGGCCGTAAGTGGATGGTACCGCAGGGTGGCGGTGTATACACACACACACACACACACGACAAACCAGGAGCTCGTTTGGTCTCTATTTGTCCCCAGAAGTTCAAGAGTCCGCTGTATACATACGCGTCTATACACACCTAAACGTATGTACGCGTATGTATGCATGTACATACGTATATAAAACGATCGACTCTCACAATCAGTCGCGTTTCGTCTCTCTTTATCTTTATCTCTCTCTCTCTCTCTCTCTCTCTGGCTCTCCCTCTTTTGCTGTCTCTCCTTCGAGCTACTCTTTCCGCGTCCCGTTTCCAAGGCTGGCCTTCGTGGCCAGTATTCACAGCTCGGGCGAGATCCGAGTACCATCGACTGTGAAACTCGTTATCGAAACTTATGCGCGGCCGTACAACCAGCGATACCTCGCCCCTGGCGAGACCACGCGAAAATCCGCGGCTGATTGCAATCAGCCCTCTTTGCGAACTTCCGCGCTCAATTCCGCATAGACTTCGCCGAGTCATCGACTCGGGGGAGTCCCTGACGACTTCCGGTTTAGGGAGCGGACGCACGCACGCCTTCCGCCTGGTACAGCATTTAGCGTCTTGTCTCGGTTCTCCCCATGCTCGATTCCTCCGGACGAATCTCTCGCGAGGATCTGTTTGCAATCCATTGCATCCCGTCGAATATCGTCGAAGATGTATGGCGATCGGGGACTACTCGTGCGATGCGAAGAAGAAATCGTCAAAAATGAAAAGTGACAGAGAATTGAAATTAATGATGATGATGATGATGATGATGACGAGTTCTCAAAGAAGAAAGGAGGAAGAAACGAAGCAGTTTTTTCTAGTTTTTGTAGAAATTTATAATAATTCATAATAGCGAAATAGTTATGTAGAATAATGCATAGTATGATATTTGACAACGTGGTGTTTATTGCGTTGCAGGTAATTCATTGCGAAAATGGTCATTTTTACCAGAGTTTAAAATTGGTAATGATTATGAGTTCTTAAAGAAAAAAGAAGAAAGAAGACTGGAGGGACAAAATAGTTTTTGTAGAATGAAATGTGTTTAGAGAATTTTATAAAAGAATTGAGGTAATATCTGTGATAGTAAAAGATGTATACATGTGCAAACATGGTTTTATTGCTTGCAGGTAATTCATTGCGAAAATGGTCATTTTACAAATTTAAAATTGGTAATGATTATGAGTTAAAAAAAAAGAAGAAAAAAGGTTTCAGAGACAAAATAGTTTTTGTAGAATGAAATGTATTTAGAGAATTTTATAAAAGAATTGAGATGATATCTATGATAGTAAAAGATGTATACATGTGCAAACATGGTGTTTGTTGCGTTGCAGGTAATTCATTGCGAAAATGGTCATTTTTACCAGAGTTTAAAATTGGTAATGATTATGAGTTTTTAAAGAAAAAAGAAGAAAGAAGACTGGAGGGACAAAATAGTTTTTGTAGAATGAAATGTGTTTAGAGAATTTTATAAAAGAATTGAGGTAATATCTGTGATAGAAGATATTTAAGATAGTAGAAGATATAGAAGATAATAGAAGATATAGCTATGCATAATATGATACTTGACATGATATTTATTGTGTTACAGGTAATTCATTGCGAAAATGGTCATTTTTACTATACTTTTTTAGAATTTGATGACGATTATGAGCTGTCAATGAAAGAAGAAGAAAAAAGGTTTCAGAGACAAAATAGTTTTTGTAGAATGAAATGTATTTAGAGAATTTTATAAAAGAATTGAGATGATATCTATGATAGTAAAAGATGTATACATGTGCAAACATGGTGTTTGTTGCGTTGCAGGTAATTCATTGCGAAAATGGTCATTTTTACCAGAGTTTAAAATTGGTAATGATTATGAGTTTTTAAAGAAAAAAGAAGAAAGAAGACTGGAGGGACAAAATAGTTTTTGTAGAATGAAATGTGTTTAGAGAATTTTATAAAAGAATTGAGGTAATATCTGTGATAGAAGATATTTAAGATAGTAGAAGATATAGAAGATAATAGAAGATATAGCTATGCATAATATGATACTTGACATGGTATTTATTGTGTTACAGGTAATTCATTGCGAAAATGATCATTTTTACTACATTTTTTTAGAATTTGATGACGATTATGAGCTGTCAATGAAAGAAGAAGAAAAAAGGTTTCAGAGACAAAGTAGTTTTTGTAGAATGAAATGTATTTAGGGAATTTTATAAAAGAGTTGAGATATCTATGATGGTAAAAGATGTACACATGTACCTGCGCATAATATTTGACAACATGGTATTTATTGTGTTACAAATAATTGCGAAAATGGTCATTTTTGCCAGAGTTTGACATCGACGATGATTATGAATTCTTAAAGAAAAAAGGAGAAAGAAGATTAGAGAGACAAAATAGTTTTTGTAAAATGAAATGTGTTTCGTGAAAAAATTGAGTTAATACCCATCATAGTAAAAGACGTCATGCATCTATATACACAATATGATATCATAATATATCATAGATAATTCATTGCGAGAATGGTCAGTTGGTGGTTTTTGTTATTTTTTGCTACAATTTGAAGTAATATAACGATGGTAATATTATCAGCTCTTAAAGTGAAAAAAAAAAGAAGAGAGAAGAACGGTTTTTGTCAAATGAAATGTGTTCAAAGAATTTCATAAAAGACCTTGTGCAGAATATAATATTCGAAAGCGTGGCATTTACCGCGTCACAGATAATTCATTGTAAAATTGGTAAATTGGTCATTTTTGCTACTTTCTCGTCATTGATGACCACCGAACGGAGAAGTTCGCTCGTGGCATATACGTTGTTCGTGAATGATCGTATGTCGATTGTGCATGTTTCAGACAAACGACAAGCGGATTAAACGGAGAGACGCGCGGTAGACAAAACGGTAGACTGAACGAGGGGACGCGAGCGACCAGGATGCAACCAATGAGCTGCGCAACAATTATTTATTGTTACCAGACTGGCGTATCGTGCCGGGCAGACCTGTCTGCCCAATGAAGATTGCTCGTTAAAATCTGATTCTGGCTTTACCGCTTTAAATGGTCACCGCCGAAACCGTTTGCTTGCAACCTCCGCCAAATCAGCCCGTGTTGTTGCATGGAACGAGACCAAAGGAATATTGGCCTGATTGAATATACAACACAAAACATATTTTACTTACGTGGAGAAGATGTAGAAGAATATTCTATGTTTTGTCAATGAGGAGCAAGAGATGAAAAGGTGACGGAACGAGATAGAATGACAACGACGTTTTCCAATGAATAATTAATTTATGTTTAAACAGAGATTGAGAATCTGTTGACATTCGGTTAGGGGGATTTATTTTTCTGCTCTTTCCTAGGCTTCGTGGAACGTTAATTCGATAATTGGCGATTCGGAGGCCGGCCGCTAGAAGAAAAATTTCGGGCACCTAAGACAATATTTACATGTTCAGCCGGGGAGTGACTCTCCCGGTTGACGATTCTACCTGCTTGAATTCCATTTCTCGTGCTTCGAACAAACACACTTCTCCAAGAAAGCGTTTCCAACGCATTGGCAGCATCATCCTGCACGATTTGCTTAACACTTTCACCAGCGGAGTTAGTGAACGCGTGCAAATAATATCTACCTATCACTTCAACGCGCTGAACATCACTCAAAAATAGCCGACACCTAGGTGTGCTCTCTCTCTCTCTCTCTCTCTCTCCTGGAAAAATTTCTACCCATTTCTGGGCACCAGTTCCTTTCTATCCGAGCATCTCCGAGTTTGGAATATTCATTCATCCATCACGAATATGGGATTGGTATGCCAACAATCTGTCTTAGAACACGTGGCGAAAATAAGCAACGACAAGATCCCCTAAACAGGCATTTATCCTAAATTCTATCAATTAACACTTTACCGACCGGTAGCCTATTAATCGGCTACTATTCACCGCTATCGGTCGGTAAAGTGTTGATATCGTATAGTAATATATTTATATATTTTAACACTTTACCGGCCGGTAATATCGTATATTAATGTATACAAATATATTATTGTACGATATTAACAGTTTACCGACCGGTAGCCTATTAATCGTCTATTATTTACCGCTATCGGTCGGTAAAGTGTCGATATCGTATAGTAATATATTTATATATTTTAACACTTTACCGGCCGGTAATATCGTATATTAATGTATACAAATATATTAGTGTACGATATTAACAGTTTACCGACCGGTAGCCTATTAATCGTATATTACTTACCGCTATCGGTCGGTAAAGTGTTAAGTATACTCGTAGGTTTAATAGTAGTCTAAACAGTTCAACGATCGACTGAAAAAACGTCCATTAATTTCAGGGATTTCCCGAGTGTTGGAAAGTCTATCCTCAGCGGCAATCGAACGTCTATTCGTCGCAGCAGTTTGCCTCGACATTTCCGGCTAACAACTCCGACGCAACCAACGCCCCTGAGGTCGATCGATCCGATTGGCCGAGAGACGTAGATACACCCACGCGTACACCCACCACCTGGCTCCCTGCAATTAATCTCCTCTCAGCAATTAATCCTCATCGCGTGCGTGCGTGTGTAAGCCTGTGTGCACAATTTCAAGCACCGTGTTCTGGTAACAGAAGTAGCTGGACCCCGATCCGGCTGATCGGAATCCAGATGGATCACCGTTGTTGCTACGTTGTACAATTGGCTGCGCGAAAGTTACAGGAAACACACCGGAGTAAAGTGATTCACGGTGTTGGGAAAACATCTGACCAATGAGAGGCATTTATTCGAATTTCTTAAAAATTATCTGAAATTGATATTTCACATTTTAAACAAGAAATATATATATATATATATATACAGAGAGAGAGAGAGGGGGGGGTTGCAACGTTGTTGAAGTGGTCAGTTTGTTCAAAAGTAAAAATAGTTTTGTCATCAAAGGAATGATACTTGCGCAATGATAGAGTTTCTGTGACTAACGATCAGGTCAAATGTCTGCTGAACAACTGATGCTGTCTCATTGTCTCATCCTGACAAACTTTTCAAATGAGTACACACAGTACCGGTGTACCAGATATACCTGCCTAATTGAGATTCAATTCTCGTTGCACGGTTAAACCGTTGGATTGCAAGTGGATCGGTGGATCGATAAATGCGTGATCGACACCGACGAAGGGGGCGACCAACCAAGACAAAACGGCAGGCAGATAAACATTCGACACGTACCTGAGTGGGCGTTAGGTGAATTAGGGCGGCTAGGTGTTCCCGTTCAGGCGCGCTCAGGTATTTCTGCTGCTTGAACCGCCTCTCGAGCTCGTGAACCTGCTGCTGAGTGAACAGAACGCGACGCTTTCGTCTCTGGGGAAGGTGGGGGAATTGCATCGCGCCGACGCCCATGCCGACACCGACGCCGACGCCGACGCCCACTCCCATGCCCGACGACTTGGTCACGTCGCCCATTGACTGGCCCACCGAACAGCCGGCCATGTTGGTCCCGGCGCCCGCTGCTGCGGCGCCCATTAGTCGCGAGACTGTAACAAAACATTGAAGATATCGATAATGACACTTTGTTTCTTTCTTTCTTTTTCTTTCTTTTTTTTCATTTCAAATGTACATCGTGAAATGAGGGAAAATAATCATTTTTAATTGAACTGCAGTTATTTATCCGATCGTGTGTAGGTAATTGTTCAGTATTTGCTTCTTTCTTTTATTGGAAGGTTATCAAACTGATCATCGAGTCAAAGAGTATACAATAGATATTCCTGTTATTTAGGTAGTCAGTTTGTTTCTATCAATGAAATGACAGAAACTCTCTTTTGAGATTACTGTAACACGTAAATTTATATCTATTAAATTTTTGTATTTGCTTCCTTCTTTTACTGAAAGTTTATCAAACTGATCATGAATCCAAAGAAAAATACAATGGATGTATTTCTGTTATTTAGGTAGGTAAGTTTGTCAACAAAGGTAGAAACTTCCTTTTGAAATTACTGTAACATACAAATTTATATCTATTAAATTTTTGTATATGCTTCTTTCTTTTACTGAAAGTTTATGAAACCAAAGAAAGATTATAAAGCCAAAAAAATATGTTTCTACCAATGAGATGGTAGAAACTTCCTTTTGAAATTACTGTAACATACAAATTTATATCCATTGCATTTTTATATATGCTTCCTCCTTTTATTGAAAGAAAGAAGTTTAGAAAATTAGGAGGAATAATTGTATTATTTATATCAATTTTTATTACCTTTATTTAATAATAATGATATAAAAAGATTAAAGTTTTACCCAACAAATCAATTTTTATACTGAATATTAATATTTCAATTACATTAACATGATTAGGAGGACACGTTATCAGGACGAATATCTTTATGCAAACTTTTGATTGAAAGTTTATCAGTTATCAAACTGATTATCAAGCCAAAGTGCGATACAATAGATATTTCTGTTATTTAAGATGTAGTTTTGTTAAATGTTTCTATCAGTGAGATGATGGAAACTTTTCAGATTACAATAATACGTGAATCAGTTTACTGAAATGTGAAATACAATTTATTTAATTGAAAAAAAAATAGGTACCATGTAACGTCGTTGTTTCTAGAAAAAGCAACTATCCATTACAGAAATTTTTGCCTTTCCTCTCAAGACGACACCGAAATATCTTTCTGCTGAACCTACGCTACAGGTAATCAATCTATCTACTTTTCTGTAACGAGAAATGCTTGCAATGCAAGAAACGCAACTGCAGCTATCTTCTTCGTAGCTCATCTGCATTACTTTCATCATATTTATTTTTCGCTCAGCCTCTGTGCGTGTCCCATTACGAAAGAATCATCATCGGTACGCGTTCCTACATCCTTGGCTGCCAAAGAACATTCAACTTCACGCCGTCACGTCGATGTAGATGTTGCGAAGAATGGTTGCGAGATAATTTATCCCGGTTGGAATCCCGCTGGAGGATCGCGAGGGTGAGGAGGCGGGGGAGAGAGAGAGAGAGACACACACACGCGCGCGCGCGCGCGCGCGAGAAGAAGAAGAAGAAGCAACAGCTCTCCCCGACAAGGAGAGAAAGAGAGAGAGCCTCTGAATTCGAGCTACTGAAACCCAACGAGCAGTCCATCCCTTGTCAGTTGGCGAAGGGCTGTCAAGAACGGACACGTCCCGGCCAGGACAAAAGGAACGATTTAGCCGCGCAAAGTGCTACGTCATCGAGCACGGGAGGTCTCCACGAATGAAGCGTCCCGAATTATTATGTATTATGCCTGTGAGAACGTATTCTCCGCCTGTCAGTCCGTGCCCGCCTCACGGAAAGAAATACCACTCGAGACACCAAACACCGACCGAAATTTGTTTTACGGCGAGGCCATGCGTTTATCAAGGAGTTACGCAGTTGGAAAACTGAATGGGAAATCTCTCTCCTCCGCAGTCGTCTTCCTCCCTCTCTGAACTCTAGACACTTTTCAGTAACAAAACAGGTTATGAGCAAAGCTCGGTTTAGGTTAGGTTTGACAGTTAGGTTAGGTAGGCGTCTAGGTAAGTTTTAACTAGATAGACTACCAAGATGGTGGAAACCATAACCATGATTTGTTACGGTTTGAAAATGTTTATAAATGTAAAACAGCGTGTTACATCTAGCGATTTGAATAATTTCTCAGTACTGGAAGTTAGTCCAGTTTCTTTCACTTTGACTTTACGTTTAATCTTAATTGTTCATCTGTCGAGGTGTGCAAGTTTCACAAAATTTTGTGGAATCTGTACTCTAAGAGAGAGAGAGAGAGAGACAATGACAAACGATTGTATTGACGTTTATAGGTGCCAGATCTTTCAACACGAAAGGAGTTACGCAGTTGGAAAACTGAATGGGAAATCTCTCTCCTCCGCAGTCGTCTTCCTCCCTTTCTGAACTCTAGACACTTTTCAGTAACAGAACAGGTTATGAGCAAAGCTCGGTTTAGGTTAGGTTTGACAGTTAGGTTAGGTAGGCGTCTAGGTAAGTTTTAACACTAGATAGACTACCAAGATGGTGGAAACCATAACCATGATTTGTTACGGTTTGAAAATGTTTATAAATGTAAAACAGCGTGTTACATCTAGCGATTTGAATAATTTCTCACTGGAAGTTAGTCCAGTTTCTTTCACTTTGACTTTACGTTTAATCTTAATTGTTCATCTGTCGAGGTGTGCAAGTTTCACAAAATTTTGTGGAATCTGTATTCTAAGAGAGAGAGAGAGAGAGACAATGACAAACGATTGTATTGACATTTATAGGTGCCAGATCTTTCAACACGAAAGGAGTTACGCAGTTGGAAAACTGAATGGGAAATCTCTCTCCTCCGCAGTCGTCTTCCTCCCTCTCTGAACTCTAGACATTTTTCAGTAACAGAACAGGTTATGAGCAAAGCTCGGTTTAGGTTAGGTAGGCGTCTAGGTAAGTTTTAACACTAGATAGAGTACCAAGATGGTGGAAACCATAACCATGATTTGTTACGGTTTGAAAATGTTTATAAATGTAAAACAGCGTGTTACATCTAGCGATTTGAATAATTTCTCAGTGCTTGTGCACTGCATGAAGTTAGTCCAGTTTCTTTCACTTTGACTTTACGTTTAATCTTAATTGTTCATCTGTCGAGGTGTGCAAGTTTCACAAAATTTTGTGGAATCTGTATTCTAAGATAGAGAGAGAGAGAGAGAGACAATGACAAACGATTGTATTGACGTTTATAGGTGCCAGATCTTTCAACACGGAAAGGATATTAAATTACTAGCGTCGGTAATGATATTCCAAGGGTCGTAAGTTCCAAGACGATCATCGGCGAAACGCTGACGATGCTGGCCGGGACAATAGACGACCAGGCGAGGAATGACGAGTTCAAAGTATCGAGGTGAACGCAAGATTGGATCACATTCGGCCGAGCGTGCAAGATCGTCATTAAGCAAATTGACGTCTTCTACCTGGCCACCGAAGTCGAATCCCCTCCCCTCCCCTCCACCAAGTTAGGGAAAGAATGCAGAACAACCGGATAATTACGTGGCACCACGACGGACAAACACAAAAATATCGCTGCTCGTCGTTGAGGAGTTGAAGTGTGATGACTTTGTAACAAGGAAGATTGCAGATTGCACCTGTCGGTAAAATTTTTAACTTTTCTGTTTCAAGAGTGTGTCGAGCAAGATTGATGCCAGATGCTGAAACAAGCAACATTGAAGACACGTTTCGTATCGTAGATCATCACTGAAGGATAAGCAAATCCTTGGGCAAATCTCTTCCCCCCGTCCATCTTAGTTTTTAATCAGTTAATTATCAGAGAGTAAGACGATCACGTTTCATAGATCGTAGATCACCACTTTATGAAGAGGAAGATGCAGGCACTTGTTTCGAGGACGACACGCTATCTTGTTGTTCTTGGTAACAATTCTTCAGGTAATTTCGACGTTGAAACATCTCGTGACGCGTGTATTGAAAAATTCCAAAAAACAAATTATCACATCGTGCGTTATTGCCTGTTTCGAATTCGTCTGTATTTTTTCGCAGACCCGGCGGCGGCAGATGAAAACTGAAAAGAAATCGGAGGGACAGAGAGAGGGAGAGAGGGAGAGAGCTGTGTACGCAGAATTGAAGGTAGCCTCGTTGAGGGTCGTTCAGGCTTATTTGTTTAACTAAAATCTCCGGTAGTGTCCGGTAGCCACGCATTTCGGCGGGGGCCCACGAGGGATCGATATACGTTCTCTAGCGGAGAGTGGCGCGTGCGGCCGACAGAAAATCCAAGGAGACGAGGCATCTGTTGACACAACGTCCGAAGGACGCGAGCCTTGTTGGCCGACAATCTTCTTCAACGGCCTGCTGAAACGCGAGAAGCCTCGAGAATTCTACGTGTACCTTCGTATCTATGCAGATTCGATTATGCGATACCTACGTGAACACCGCACGTTTAAAGCGACAGTTGTTTGACTGAAGAAACTACTCTAACTGAAATATACTTGTCCTCGAAGAGTCAGCAGAGAGGAGCAGTTGAATTTTTCAAGATTGAAAGATCCTCGACTGGAAAGTGAATTTGGAATGTTTCGAAAGGCAATGTTAGGCTGTCCGATCCATCGTTAATCTATTCAATCGGAACATCTACGTGGAGAAGAAAGTTTAGAGCGACGGAGGAATCGACGAGACAGCGTGACGGAATCAGGCTGTTGTGGACACTGAAACACGACTCTGATACTTCATCGAATGGCTAAATGGACGTGAGTGCGAGCTAGTACTAACAAAAGTAGACACGAAGCTAATAAAAGCGGGGCAAACGTGCTCCGCCGATGGCGAAAGGGATGATCGCGAGCAACTTCTCGCTGTATTTGCTCTTCTCTTTCCCTCGCCGCGTCGTTTCCACGCAGAAAGTCGTGTCTTCCTTTTGATTTTTGAGCGGAAAAACTCGAACGTCTGTTTGAAAACTCAAACTCAAAATTACTCACACGTCGCAGGTTTCTATTACATAGAAACTGACCTGCGGATTCTATATCGAGCAAATTTGATGATAAAACAAGAGCATCCTAGCAGATGAATCTTGCAAGTTTCCAGTTGAACGTTGTCACAGTTTCAAGTTAAAAGTCCAGTTTGATTTATATTATACTAACGTGCAGATTCCACGTAAATTGAGTTTGATGGTAAAACAAGAGTGAACCTGGCAGAAGATTTTTCAGATGAATCTTGCAAGTTAAAAGTCGAGTTTGATTTATATTATACAGAAACTAACGTGCAGATTCCACGTAAATTGAGTTTGATGGTAAAACAAGAGTGAACCTGGCAGAAGGTTTTTCAGATGAATCTTGCAAGTCAAAAGTCGAGTTTGATTTATATTATACAGAAACTAACGTGCAGATTCCACGTAAATTGAGTTTGATGGTAAAACAAGAGTGAACCTGGCAGAAGGTTTTTCAGATGAATCTTGCAAGTTAAAAGTCAGTTTGATTTATATTATAGAACTGAATGCAGATTCATGAATGAGTTTGATGAAAACAAGAGTGAACCTGGCAGAAGTTTTTCAGATGAATCTTCAAGTTAAAAGTCCAGTTTGATTTATATTATACTAACGTGCAGATTCCACGTAAATTGAGTTTGATGGTAAAACAAGAGTGAACCTGGCAGAAGATTTTTCAGATGAATCTTGCAAGTTAAAAGTCGAGTTTGATTTATATTATACAGAAACTAACGTGCAGATTCCACGTAAATTGAGTTTGATGGTAAAACAAGAGTGAACCTGGCAGAAGGTTTTTCAGATGAATCTTGCAAGTCAAAAGTCGAGTTTGATTTATATTATACAGAAACTAACGTGCAGATTCCACGTAAATTGAGTTTGATGGTAAAACAAGAGTGAACCTGGCAGAAGGTTTTTCAGATGAATCTTGCAAGTTAAAAGTCAGTCGAGTTTGATTTATATTATACAGAGACTGACGTACAGATTTGATATAAATTTGATGATAAAACGAGAGAATCTTGGCAGAAAGTTTTTCAGATAAATCTTGCAGGTTAAAATTCAATCGAGTTTGATTTATATTACATAGAAACTAACGTTCAAATTCTACATAAATTAAGTTTGATGATAAAACGAGAGAATCTTGGCAGAAAGTTTTTCAGATGAATCTTGCAAGTTAAAAGTCAGTCGAGTTTGATTGTAAAGTTCTAAAAATTCTAAAGTTCCAATACCTACGACTGTGCTACGTCAATTTGCCAAACAGATAGACGTTCATCATCATTTACAGTCTGCAATATCTTAAATTGCAAAGGCAACGAATCATCACGAAGAGAGCAGAAACGACTGTGAATCATGGAAATTAAAGCTCGTCGGATTGTTTTCCAACTGGCTGGGAAGCTCGCTGGAACTCGACTCCCTGATGGCACACGTTTTCAGAACGAGAAGCAGAATAAAGGAGAAAGAAAAGGAAGAAAAATGAAATGAAAAAAAAACAAAGAGACAGAGAGGTGAGACAGAAGCGAAAGAAGGGAAAATTACTCACTGGCGAAACGGGGATCATTGGTGGCCGGCGGTGCGGGCGCGTACCACGGATGATGAGATCTCATGGGGTCGGTGGCGGTCGCGCCTCCAGCGACCGGTGGCCCCGCATGATGATACGACAATTCCGCGGCGCAGTACTGATACTGCGAGGTGAGTTGCATGGTCGCGTAAGGATTGCCCATGGCGGTCATGCCTGAGCCGGCACCGGCAGCGCCGCTGCCTCCTCCGGCGGCGTCGTTCGGACCGGAAACCGGTCCGGGTGTGCCGCCACCGGGCGTCGAGCCTCCGTGAAGCGGTGGACTGCCGCTGCTCGCGCTCGAGCTACCGGTATTGCCGCCGACACGGGCGCCGCACGCGTTTCCGTAAGGCGATACCACGCCGACGCCGATCACCTGCTCCAGCTTCCTGAACGACTCGTTATCGATGGGCGAGAGGATGTCATTAACGCTGAACGGAGTGGTATGAGCGCCACCAGCGGCTTGTACGTGGGATGAATGCTGTTTGGGCGACAGGCTCATCGCCAGGTCGATACCGTTTAGTTCTGTCAGCAAGCTAGCTTGCTCCAGCTGGGTTTGTTGCTGTTGCTGCTGCTGCTGCTGTTGTTGTTGCTGCTGCTGCTGCTGCTGTTGTTGCTGTTGCTGTTGCTGATGCTGGTGGTAGCTGGTGGCATTGCCGTTCCCCTGGTTGCCGGCGTTGTTACCACCGCTGCCACCGCTCATCTCGACGAGGCCCGCGCCCTCGAAGTACTTGAAGCTCGCGCTTCGCGGAATCCTGAGGCCGGCGCTAGCCGCTGGATACCGACATGACTTCAACCACCGTCTCCGACCACCCGTTCAGCCGCGACTGATTTCTAGATCGTCGATCTAGATCGATCTGTTATCACCCCGTCGCTCGCCGCGGTTCTCGAAAAAAAAAAAAAAAAAAAATAGAGAAGAGTTGCTCTGTCCTCAGTTGCTTATCGTCCGCCGCTAACGCGAATTCACCATTCCTTCGCCGAATATATCTTCTCTTGCTCTTTCTCTTCTATCACTGGAACGAACGACGACCGTTTATTTCGAGGGGTGCCAGAATTTATTTTATCGTCCGCTCGAAACGAAGGAGAAAACGACGCGCGTCACTCGACGCGATTCAGAGTACCGAACGATTCACAGTCGCTTCACTTGGTCCCATCGAATCGACTCGACTCGATCGACGACCACACTGGATGGACAGGCACACTGTCGACAACGGGTTCAATCCCACCACCCGCTCGGTCACTGCAAGATGTTCGATCGTTTCATCGTCAAGGTGCAACCGAGCAACCGGGGCATTTCACGGTGGACGATCTTCATCGACGGATCAACCGACTTGACGCGACGACGTGTTCAGACGCGGAACGCTGACTGCAGCCGGACGCGTCCAACGACGACACCGCGTTAGTCGCCGCATTCCTCTGTTCTGCATCTACGTCGGTACCCGGAAGTGGAACGAAGTCGAAGCACCGTCACGTACCATTTGCTTTTCGACGAGAAAACCGAGAACGACGAGCCAACAGGTCGTTTCGTTGAATCAATTCAGGTATCAGAAGCGAGACAGAAGCTTGCCCCTTGGGGGTTTTCGGGAACGGGTTCGTGTCGCGCGCTTCCACGCGACTGATCGGATCTCTTTTGCAGGACGAAGAAAACCACGTCCCACGGTGGCTAGAGAGGTACACACAGGCAGAGGCACAGAACGATTCGTCAAGGGACGACGACGACGACGAAAGGCACGACACGACGCGGCACGATGCGACACAGCACGGACGCGACGCGAAACGATACGAAACGAAAGGCGAGAACACAAGAATGATGACACAACACACGTGGTCGAGGAGAGGAGAGTGGCCGGCCAGAGCCGGCCGGCGGCCGACTGAAATCACCCGGGGGGTCTTCGAGTCCTTGGACTCTGCCGATAGAGAGACGATGGTAGATGTACCACTCTACGGTTCGCCTCCACCTTCGTCGAGGATACACTCTCTCTCCGTAGGAGAGGAGAGAGCGTCTATGGATGGATGGCTGGCTGGCTGGCTTGCTTGCTTGCTAGCTGGCTTGGTTGGCTTGGCTGGCTGGCTTGCTGGCTGGATAGATGGATGGATGGATGGATGGATGAATGAATGAAGAGGACTGTCGGGTACTCCTGGAGAGGTCCTCACGACCGCTTAGACCCACTCGACCAGCGGCTCGGCCGGTCGCGCTCGCTCGCTCGCTCGCTCGCTCGTTCGTTCGTTCGTTCGTTCGTTCGTTCGTTCCTTCGTTCGTTCGTTCGTTCGTTCGTTCGTTCGTATCGTTGGTTCGTTGGTTCGTTGGTTGGTTCGTTCGTTGGTTCGTTGGTTCGTTGGTTCGTTCGTCCGGGCTCGGGGCCCCACAGCCTCTCGCGGAGAACCCGTACGACGACACGATGAGTGGAGTGCCCACTACGGAGAAGTGCCTGCTACCAAGAGTCGTGATGAGATGTCCCCTTTTGCGTGTGAGAGAAGGGCTCCCACTCGCCTACCCCTAGAGGGGGTCGACGAGGAGCTATCTAACCGACCTCCGAGCCAAACCCGGCTTCCCTAACCATCCCGTCATTGGAGGAATCCCGCCAATCGGCGTGTCCCTGTGATCCCATTGGATCACCTACCGAACGATTCGTCGGTTGCTCGGGGTTGTGCCACGCTGCTTGGCGCCACGCCGTTGGTCGAACCTATACATCTTGTGTTACGTGTCTGCCTATCGCGCCGTGGATCTCCGAGATCCCTGCCAGGCACCACCTTGTCTACCTAATCTAGTAGTAACGTCTCATGGCCACCGGTACTCGGGTACAGCCCATCTTCCCTCGCGTCTCTTTCGTTTGCCTATTTATCTCTCTCTCTCTCTCTCTCTCTCTCTCTCTCTCTCTCTCTCTCTCTCTCTCTCACTCTCATTCTCTAGCCTTTTTGCTTCTTACTTTGTCCTTGGGTGGAGGGGAAATTTCACCGCGCCCTGTGCCACGTATCTCGTTCGAATTTTTCTTCTGGCTGGCTGCGACGACTTTACCGACCTTATTGGGACCCGTAACGCGGCCCTGCGACCCCCATTGATCGTTATTACCGCGTGGTTTGTCCGCTGCGATGCACGGCGTCGCTAGCGGCGCGTTCTCCCGCGTGTTTAAAATACGCGGAATTATTGAAATTACAATATTGAGATTTTCTCGTTTAACTGGGAAAGTTAAGTTCTCCGTCTTAAAAGTAACGTGAAAGTACTATGTATTTTAACATAACTTGTAAGTAACTTACAAGTTATATTTTAAGTTAGCTTGTCAAGTTAAAACACTCGAGTAATTTATATTTCGAGTTAACTCAACAGGTAAGTTGAAGTAAATTAACTTAACCTGTAAGAAACTTGTGCCTGTAATCTCGATATTTAATGGCCTTCTTTTTCATCAAAATTATCGGATGATATTGGAACCTTAAAATCCCAATAGTTTATTAATTTTGGAATTTTTCAATAGCAAAATTATATTTTCGCTACACAGGTACGTGATGTTCTCTCAACTCACACTGTCGAGGCGACATCTCTAGTCTATTTTCTGAACAATCGAGCAATATCACTCTGGTAGATTTTAAGTTAAAATGGCAAGTTGGATATTTCATTCTTCCAAATTAATTGCAAATTCTATAAAAAATACCAGCATCGTAAGCAATGGTAATTCACGTGACAAATTTCTCACACATATTTTCCTCAAAACTTTACCGTTCGTAAACTGCTTGTTTCTAGTTTTATAACCTAAAAACAAAATTTTCGCCTGCTTGATCCCATCAATCTTATTCAGTTTTGAGTTAACGATGCAATTTAACGTGTAAATTACTTTTCTTCAGCCATCACCGTTGGTTTCTTATCACCGCAAACTTTGTCATTACAAAGTACAAGGAATACCAGCTTCTATACAAAAAGTAAACGAGTACTTTGTTACAACTTATAGTTTGAAAAGGATCAGTTGGATTCTATTTGAGTATTGATATCCCTTGTATTTAGGGCCAGCTGCACAATTATGGAAATCTGTCACAAGTGTCAGCAATCCTGGTAAGAGGAGAGGAAGAGCCAAGGGTATTGTAAAGGCAAGAGATTTAAACCAAGGTCGAAAGATTGGTCATGGAAAAGTAGGAATGCTGTTTCCTGGACTGACTGTCCCAATTATACAAGGAGAGTATACGGTTCAACAAAGACGTCTTACGGAACAAGAACAACAAAGTTCTACTGACCTGCAATTACAACCTTTAACAAAACCAAAACGATTCAAAATTCATCCTCTAAAACGTGGATGGAGCGGAGGTCAGCCAGGTGGAAGGACACTTGGACCACCTGATGCCGTTGATGGCGGTTTGTGATGCAATTGTTTAATACGTTCGATATATATTTAATTAGAAATGTAAATATATTTAGTACGTTTAATGTAAAACATAAATGCATTACATATTTTATACGAGCACGTTTAATACATATATTCGTTTAATACATATATGTATTATTTGTATAAATATTAATAATGTCATCGTTTCAATATCTTCAATTTCAGATGCCTTTGATGGATTTGAAAGTTGGATACTATATGCCAAACCAATATCTGTTATGACAAGCACCATGGGCCGTGCAAAACGTGTTCGTAGTATGGTTGTGACTGGAAATAGGAAAGGTTTGGCTGGATTTGCAGTGGTAACAGGGCGTGAATTTAAACCGGCTTTAAATTTAGCCAAAAACAGGGCAGGATTGAGATTGATGTACATTGAAAGATATAACGAGCATACTGGTAGATAATCCTCTTTTTACGTTTTATGTATCATTAATTCTATAACCGGGTAAAATTATTATATTTTATTTATTTAAGTGCTTCATGACTTTTTCTCACAATTTGGGAAAACAAAAGTTTTCGTAAAACAGAAGCCAAAGGGTTATGGATTGAAGTGTCATCGTATTGTTAGAACATGCTGCGAGGCAATTGGCATCAAAGATTTGCATGCTAGAGTTGAAGGATCTGATAATATTCTTAACATCGTAAAAGCTTTCTTCGCTGGCTTATTGCGACAGGTGCGTTGATTAAAATTATAAACATAAATATAAAGAGACCATTTCTTTCTTTACATTAAATTATCATGAAACTTGACGATATATTCCCCAATAATGATGATTTATTTTCAGAAAACGTTCGAAGAAATGGCAAATGAGAAAAAATTGCATCTGGTCGAAATGAGAAAAGAAAATAATTATTTTCCCACGGTACTTGCTTCGCCACCAGTAGCTCGAACCTCCAAAGAAATTCCAAGAAACGAAATTTTAGATTTTAAACAGTACGTAATGAATGGAAAAATTATTTTGGAGAAAAAAAGACGCGATTCGCCTTTTAGCAAGTTGCCTTCGTGGCAATTTTATTTACGTAAACAAGAACGTTTGAGGAATCAAGATGATGTTGCAGTCAAGTTAAGAGCTGAATACGGCGATCTGTGCAGCTTTCACGTTGAGAAATATCCAGAGGCCAGAGCTCCTAAATGGAGCAAACATGGCAAGAAGGAGGAAGAAGAAGCAGTTGAAACATAATACTTTTATTACGGAAAGTAAATAATAAATATAATTGAATGTTAAATACGTAATTAGTACTAATCAGTAATAATAAAAAACTACTTATAATTGAGATTCTTTTTTCTTTCATATCTCGGTATATATACACACATACGCAAAAGCAATATACGTGTCATATCTCTATAGTTTGACAAATCAAGATTTTTCATAACTGTACATATTCTATCATTCTTCGAAGAAGAACCAAATGGTATAACGAAAAAAAATTGAGCTGTTTCCATTAGTTTCATCGTTTACTGCTCCAAACTTATTTAAATTGAAAATGTGACCAGGGGAACTGAAAGTATGTAAATTAGTAACAAAACATGTAAAGAACCACGAAGATGTAAGTAGATACGTTTAAAATTAAAATTTTATAAACTATACGAAAATTCGTATCGAGTCGAATCGTTGAAAATTTTTGCTGCGCGCGTTGAATGCGAATAAAGAAAATGTAAGAAGAAAAATGTAAATAAATCAACGTGTAAAGAGATTGACGAAACGACATTCAAATTTGTAATTAATCGTAAATTTTGAAAAAAGTATTGTCGAAATTCTCGCTGATCAAATTACTGATTGAAGAATTAATTAGCTTTAACTGTTTGTAATAACGTATAATTACTACATACTTTGCTATATTAGTACTATATACGTATTTGCTGTATAGTAATATATAGTGATATATATCTGCTTGTGTGAGACATCCTGTATATAGTAACTACATACATGTTACTATATTATATTACTTTATATAATTTTACTATACTTACTATATTATAATACTTTATATAACTTTACTTTACTATATTATACCTTTACTGTGAAAATATTGCTATATTTTTGAAGTTACTATATACTGCTTATTTCAAAGTTACAAGCGGGATATTACATAAATCTATTTATACTGCGTCTCGTAATTAAAAGTCACACAACTAATATCGCAAATCTTATAATTATAACAATATTCTTAGAAAGTATTCTTACAGATCATTTCTTGCAGTACGTGTTGTTCTTACACACGAATCATGCTAATTTATAAATCTACATAACTTGCAACCTGATTAATTTGCACGACGATTTTGTACATTTTGACAAAGTGCGTATCGAAGTCCAAATGGAACGAAAGAAGAAAGTCGAGAGTTTCATTAAGTTCAAAGATTGATCCTCTTAATGTTTTAACCCGAGATGACGGCCCTAAATTATGACAACTCGCCACCGAAAAATGCTTCTCTAGCGAGCAAGACTCGCCCTGAATTTCTAACAATTTTCCAGCTTCCCAATAACGAATTGACTCGTTATCCTGCCGTTCAGAGATTTGGAATTAAAAATTATAATATAATCTATTTATAGACACTGAGACATTATTGCGATCGCAATAATGGAATTAATTATTAATACTACTACTGTTACACAGTAATGCATGTCATTTCTCTGACATGTGCAGATATCTATCTCTATCGCGTGGTATTCTTTATCTACGATCGAGTGCTATCTGTTGGATCTTGGATCCAACTGGTGCAGCGACGTAAGAACGAAAAAACTGTGAAATATCAAGTCTAGCCTTTATGTTGTCCGTGTCGGAGCATAAAGTTTCAATTATGGCGTGCAGATGAATGTACCGGTGATCTCGTACGGCTTCGTTTTAAGATAAAAATGAATGGAGTCTTATTGATTCCTGGAAAAAAATTCCCTTGAATGATTGCAAATCGCTCGATCAAAATTGTACAAGTTTGGATGTACATCGGACATCTTTTATTCCTGTGCAACACACTTGTTTGCAACATTTTCCTCTTATTACACGCATTAAACTGATCTTTTGAGAGATCAACGCTGAAAGCATGGCCGATCCGACGATACAAACATTCTGTTGTCATCATTCCAACAATACGGACATGGCAATTATGATTATGCAAGAGTTCAATACAGATGCGTACAACACTGTTTGTATGCTTTCCTCTTCCATTGGTATCCTAGGTGCAGTGTACCAGGTAAGAGAAACTTTAATACACTTTTATGAAATACTCATGAAATTATTTTTTACAGATACTTCCAAGAGAGACGTCTGATCTTCCCCATAGATGGCAAAGTTTTTCCATGTCTAGAGGAAGAGAGATCATCATATGGCTTGCGATTGCAGATCTCCTGGCATCTTTAGGTAGTCATTATTTATTATTTGTCATCAGCAAAATATGAATAAATATGAATAAATGAAAAAGAACGTGATTTTTCTTCATGCTGTTTTTTTTAGGTGTATTTATCAGATCAGCGCTATGGGTGAACTTTAAATCCATAATGCCAATGGAAGATGATACTTCAAGCGTTGTTTTTTGTGCACTTTCATCGGTAAAATGATTGTATTGAAACGTTCATCGTGTTAACTACCTGCATTAATTATAATCTTTTATCGTATTAATGTGCAAAAAATCTATCAGGCTTGGACGCAGTATTTTTATATGGCAACATGGATCTGGACCCTTTGCTACGCCATAGACATGAAACTGTTACTAGGAGACAGATCCGGACATCCCACTTGTTATCATGCTTTCGCGTGGATATGTCCAGCAATTTTGACAACATTTGGTTTAACAATTTTATACGTACCAAATGCGAAGTTAGTTTCTTTCAATTCGACTATACACAACGATTTTGCTAATTGTTAGTTCTTTAAAGTATGATGAAACTTTTTCTTCTTCAGTTGCCATAATTTAACATCATTGTCCACTGCCATATTACGTATTCTGCCGAACTATTGTGCTACCTATGTGCTACTAGCAGTGGTTATGATAATCAATCCTCTGTTATACTTTGCGTCGACGCGAGATCTTCAAACTGCTATCACTTGCAGTTTGGCACAAATGACAGGGAGAGAAAGAAAATTGGTGCAAGCGATAAAGCTCAAATTTGCATTAACTAACTTTGTATATTATGTGTGCTGGTTACCGAATTTAATTAATGGAATTTTGTTATGGACTTTGTGGTTCCAATTGCCAATCAAGGCTATCATTATTCTTTGGTACATAATGGTATGTATGTCTTTTTAGAAGTAACGTGGCAAACTTGATTTATAAAAATATCTTGTCGACAGGCTGTGACGAATCCTCTTCAAGCTTTCTTCAATGCTCTTGTCTACAAAAGCTGGGGTAAGAGGGAAAAGTTTCGACTGGAATGCTGTCAGAAGTTAGGGAACTTCAATTTGAGTCAAATCACAAAAGGGGATACCAGTATGCGATTGTCGGAATCATCACCTTTATTAGATCCGAAATTCGGGTGTCCTCCACATACGAGTATTAACGGGTCCTCATCGTTTTGAGAACTGTGATACGAGAAAGTCCCTCTTTGAACCACAAAGATAAAAAAATCTACTGCCTTTTATCACTCTTTTTAGAAGAAACTATATTTTTAATATTTACAAATTTTTCCATCTTCTTTAAAGAGATAATATGCTCAATGGCTCACAGGAAAAATATGAAAGAAGGAATAACTATTTATAGGAAAATATTGTAAATATGACAGGTTTCTTTTTTTTACATACACATTGCAGAGTAAGATTTTCTAGAGATTATACGATATAATGGTAAAGAGCTTTATAAAAAATTAATTCTTTGTACTAATTTGATAAACACATTTGTTAATTGTTGTAAATGTTAAGAGATTTTATTTTTTGCGTTAGTTATCAGTATAACTTTTTCATGCATTTAATGTAGGATTCAGTATAAGTAAATTGCAAATTGTTAAACATAACTGAACTTTTTACGAATTCATCACATAGAAATTATCTTTTAATATAAATATATTAAAAAATAATAATATATTTAAAAACATGATGATTCATTGATTTTGTTGTTTTTATTAATAAAGATGTTATGATTATTGATAAAGAGCATCTTTAAAGAATATAATATACACATCTCAAAGAATATAATATATGTAGATTTTTCAAAGGAGATACGTCTATTTCTTTGTTTAATCGATTTTATTTATACAACAACCCTTTTCCTTTTAATAAAAAAAATTTTTATGTACATCACTATTAACAAATGATCGAACGTTCATTCTTTTAGAGATTTATCTTACATATCTCTTACAAAGAGTATTACCAAGGCTATGTTTTTCAGCAACAAGTTATATTTACGTATAGCACCAAAGTAATTACACAAATGTGAGGAAGATAACAACTAACGTAAAATTTGTTTATTCATACTAAATACACTAAACTTGAGTGTTTGTTACATGTAAGAACGTAATGTTTTTTACCTTTAAAACTGTAAATCATCGTACGAGTAGAAATTGCCAAAATACTGTAACAATTTATTATGCAGAATTGATTAATTTATTTCTAAAATAATCATTCTTTTACCTTTAAACGGAAAGGAACTATCGTGCGTCATTAAACTCGGTTGACTAATATTTTAGAAACATTAGTCTTAGACTTGCGTATATTCGTCACATTATCTAAATCATTTTCTTAGTACGTTACATATAGCAGTTGCTCGTTTTTTAAATACTTTCTTTTAAAAATAGACTCGATTTTAATAAAATAATTTTTGTATAATGTTATGTGTGTGTGTGTGTATATATGTGTATATATATATATACACATATATACACATACTATCAACTAATCCTAGCTATATAAGACTAACGTATAGAAGTTCTCCCGATTCAACAGTAACGAATTGAACGTTCTGTGTACGTCACATTAAAATTACGTCTAATAAATACTGCCAAGTATAAACATGTAAAACGCATAAGAATACGTAAGAATTATTACTACAGAAGATTCATGCGAAATGAATGAAATTACCATTCGAAAACTCCACTGCTAAAAATCTACATCTTCGACAAATGATCACTCACTTTCTAATATCTAAACTGCGTATTATGTTACATGTGCCGTATTTTATTCACGCTCTTTTACGATATGTCGTAAAAATCATGTAAAATACTCTTCATCTCTTGCACTTCTCAATAAGAAACGCGCTCATAAAATATAAGAACTTAGTAAAATGAAAAGACCTTGGCAGTCGAACAATTGAAAAGGTAGTATGCTATTTCGAACGCAAAATCATATGCTTCGCACGTCTTAATATAGTCGTCTTAAAAATATTATAATTACATCTTATAATAGAAACGAATACTTTTATAATCTCATAGACGTTAGAAAGGGTATGAAGTTAAAGCACTTGAAAATTATTGTTTTCGTTTTGCACGGTTCGCTATTGTGCCTTAATTAAGCCTTAAATAAACGGGAAAGCTTCGTATTTACAGTGACATCATCATTATCCGTTTTTTTTTTTTTAATAATTTTTACGAAACTCGAAGTTATTAAACTCGTTACAAATGTACGAACAAAAGTGGCATAATATCACAATTAAACGATCACTTTTTAAACGAAGCACTCTTATTATGCAATGAATTTAATACTAAACGCGTGTATTTTAAATGTAGTACAGAAAGCAAATAAATATGTAAAAACTTATAAATACAAACTTAAACTCCTTTCCCGGTTAAATTCGACGGTTAAACAATTAAGTTTGTCAATATTCAATTTGGCACTTTAGTGGAATACTCTATGTCGTTCCATAAAAAATTAAAAAAAGAAAACATTAAGTAACGTTAAACAGAATATTTACCTTGAGATACTAAAACTGCAAAGTATATTACACAAAAAAGTAAATAAACTGATGTCGAACGTAGTGACTGTCATCAAGATGGAAAATTCGAGGTTCCTAAAGTCAAAGAGGTGATCTCACGAATGATCATCTCGGCAATCTTCCATGCTAACTCCTCTTTAGCCTAATTATTTTGATTATAATTGAAATTTATACATCACATAATTACTTTATATAATAATATTACTGATAAACGTGAAATTTACCTTATCCTGCTCCATATTTACAAGTCTTTTTACAGCACGTGTTAATCGAGATTCTAAAATTATAGATTATTAACGATTTTATATATATGATATACTGATTCAATTGAAACAATTACGTAAACAACTCACCATATTTCCTTTGAGGATCAGGCTCTATTTCAGTAATGAATCTGCCTAGATTATCAATATAACCGACGCTCAAACTATAAAATAAATCAGACGTTCTTGAAATGTTCATTGGACAATAGTTTTACTTCATCAATTACCTATATTTGTTACGTTTCCACAAAGAATCTGGATCATACAGTTGTCTGGTATCAATGTTCATACCACTGGTAATATTTTTATTATTGTTCAATCTGTTCCCTTCATTCCCTGCCTGCAGGGTATTCTGCATATTAATACTAACAGAACTGACCTCGCTACTACAATCAGAACCTGCAGATATTTTTCTTTGTTTTTACAAATTATTTTATTTTTACACTGCAACGTGATAAACGTAAATCAACACAAACCTGCTCTTTTTAGCCTGAGATGTAAATTCGAACATGGACTGCTTTGTATAGTACTGATTAATTCTGATAAATATTTGTAATATAACTGAGATGATAAGAAAGTAGGTAGATAATACTGGAAAAAAGTTTGCCGTTATCTGAAGTTAAATTCATTGAATCTTATCAGTATCTTATTGATTTTTAACAACCATTCCGTAGGAGCACTAGCATTTTTTGTTATGTCAACATGTTATTTTTACCTTACTCAAGAAATTATATACAATTCTACATGGTTTATCGAAGCAATCAGGTTGCGGTCCCTCTCCGTTCTCGCGACAAATGTTTTGCTCGACTTGGAAACGAATTTTGTCGCTAAAACCAAGGGGCATCGTTGCTTGTAAGCTAAAATATCTGTAATGACGTACATGATGATAATATTAATGGCTTGGTTACTAATCTACTTGAAGAATTACAAAAAAAAGAGAATTTATTAAAAAAGAGGATTTATTGAAAAAGAGTACTTGTCATAAATAATTAGAGCATCGGCTTGTGCTTCTTCAGGATTTGCAGCATCTTTCTTCTCTAGTAAATTTTGTTTATAACTCATGGCTGACATCCAAAAGTCTAACAGTTCACGTTTATTTTCAAGCTCCATGAACTCCATAAAGTAAAAGAAAGCAGTTTCGTTGTACAATATATCCGCCAACTGTACGTTGCCACTTGTAAGAACATCAATCTGATGTTTGCAGTGAAATTCACTTCGTAAAAAGTCGTTAATGTGTCTAGAAAGAATTGCATTTATATAGTTCAATAGGCACTTATTAAAAGCCCTTATACTCACTCATTTTCCAATGTCTGATATACAATCTTTTGTACGGCTGACAGGCACTGCAACATAGGCTCAATGTTTTCACAGTTGAGAACTTTCTCCATTTTCACCTGCAGATCTTCAGGGATCTGATTTGCACCGAGAATATCCTTAGTAATATACTTCTTGTGAATTCTTAATGCATCCTGCCTAATGGTGGTCATATCTTTTCTCTTGCAGTCGTGATTTGATTGTCGCGTTTTGCTTATGGTTTGACTAGTCTTTGGCATGTCGTTGCAATTTGATTTCACATCATTGCTATTTACATATTCGTCAAGCAGCAGTTTCTTGCCCTCGTGACTGTTGACGTTGTTCTGCGCCGCGTCGCATTGGAAATTTTCATTGTTGTTCATCGAATTGGTAATGCCGTTCGTACTCCTCGCGCAATTCAAACATTCGACATTCTCCACCTTGTTTCCCAACACGTTGAACGAACTGCACAAGCATTCCACCTCCAGCCAGAACTTGATGAGCGCTATGCAGTTCTGCGTCTCCATAAACTGAATGAAATAACCTAGAGCACCTTTGTCCGCAAGTATCTGCGGAAGCGTCTTGGACAGTTGAGAGTTGAAGGAACACGTTTCTCTCGCTTCACCGTTCAGAATTTCATTTTCCTCCTCCTCCTCAAGGCTGCACAATGCACCTGCTGGTACCTGAGCCGGATCATTGCCGAATACATCTCCAAGTGATCTCCCAGAGCTTGTTGATTTCGCGGGAGAGGTTTGCACAGATCTGGGCCTGTCTTTCTGTCCTGCAATTTGTTGACAAATCTCGTTAACAAGATTAATCGTGCTTGAACGTGCACGCGTTTGAAAGCTTTGCTTTTCGACTTTCAGTGATCGTGCAACGCAAACAACACTGCAAACCTATGCAGAGAGACGGAAATATTCTACGATGGTTTAGGTTAACTACGATGCAACTGCGAGGGCAACCCTTTCGTCAGCGAAAACATCAACAAAGTATGCGAGCAATCGTGAACACGAGAACGAATGTGTATATACATATATATATGTGTGTATGTGTGTGTGTGTGTGTGTGTGTGTATGTATATATTTACCAGGCTTTCTAAAAAATTGGAACATTGTTCAGATCACAAGGAAACATGATAAACGACGCGATGCAGCGTTCGGAGAAGCGGAAAAAAAGAAGCGTTTCAATGCCTGACGCGTGCAAGCCTTCTCCTGCAGCAGGCGAGAATCACGCGATCGTCCTTTTCGAGCACTGAATTCGGCGAACTTCCTCGATCGCGCGTGTAAGGCAGCACGTGAGACTTCAACGAGTTCTTGTCAATGTCATCGCGGTTCCATTCAGGATCTGCGTATCGATGCCAGCCGGAGCACGTTCGCGGCATTTGCTCGACTCGACGTCGTTTGTTGAAAAGTCTGAACGTGATGAATCAAAACGTCGCGTCGGACGGCGCCGAGCTTGCGTAATCGGCCGTTTTTATTTCTGGTGTCATCCTAACGCCGCTCGGCTGCCATGTTTGCCCGTTCGTAGAAAGTTTATATTCGACGTCGGGTCATGATAAATCCGCTTGCGATTTCATAACAAGGAACGACGAGCCACTCGGCGGCATCTGCGCAACGCGTCCCGCGACATCGCTACGTCTGTATATACAGGGTGTCCCTACTTTCTCTGGTGCAACTTTGCCCCCCGAATGAAATAAGAAAAAATATTAACAGATTCGTGCCGTCAAACATTCGTCGTTGACCCTTTGAATCGCAACATGCCGCGAGTTACACTCGTGCTAGGCACTTGAAGGGAATGGTTTCCATTCGAAAGAAAATTCCAGTCCTGTGCAATGTTCGCAATTCTTCAAACTGAAGATTGGTAAATACAAATTGTGTGTGTGTGTGTGTGTGTGTGTGTGTGAGAATGGTTTCGATTCGAAAGAAAATTCCAGTCCTGTGCAATGTTCGCAATTCTTCAAACTGAAGATTAGTAAATACAAATTGTGTGTGTGTGTGTGTGTGTGTGTGTGGGAATGGTTTCGATTCGAAAGAAAATTCCAGTCCTGTGCAATGTTCGCAATTCTTCAAACTGAAGATTAGTAAATACAAATTGTGTGTGTGTGTGTGTGTGTGTGTGGGAATGGTTTCGATTCGAAAGAAAATTCCAGTCCTGTGCAATGTTCGCAATTCTTCAAACTGAAGATTAGTAAATACAAATTTTGTGTGTGTGTGTGTGTGTGTGTGTGTGTGTGTGTGTGTGTGTATGGGAATGGTTTCGATTCGAAAGAAAATTCCAGTCCTGTGCAATGTTCGCAATTCTTCAAACTGAAGATTAGTAAATACAAATTTTGTGTGTGTGTGTGTGTGTGTGTGTGTGTGTATGGGAATGGTTTCCATTCGAAAGAAAATTCCAGTCCTGTGCAATGTTCGCAATTCTTCAAATTGAAGATTAGTAAATACAAATTGTGTGTGTGTGTGTGTGTGTGTGTGTATGGGAATGGTTTCGATTCGAAAGAAAATTCCAGTCCTGTGCAATGTTCGCAATTCTTCAAACTGAAGATTAGTAAATACAAATTATATGTGTGTGTGTGTGTGTGTGTGTGTGTGTGTGTGTGTGTAATGTTGATGCGATGCTTGCTGAAAACTGAGAAGAAAATCATCAAGCAAAGAGGCCGCGAAACGAAAATTCCAAGTAAGAGTTGACGATATTTATCTTAAGTTAGTTTTCACAGAATTTTCTTGCAAATACAAGTTTGCTATCCGTCAAAAGTGGAATTCATCGTATTTCGAGTTTCGATCCGCTTTCATTTCATTGAAGCGAGCGAACGAGAGCATCGTAGATTCTTTCCAAAGCATCGCGAATTCGTACGAACTTCCGCGTGGCGAATTTGTTTGTTTCAATGCCGTTCGCAAGTAAAAATCCAATGGCGCGAGGTCTGGCGACATACCAGTCTAATAATCAAAATAATTTCTCTAGTCAAATTTAGTAGAAATGGAGAACCTACATTACAAAAACATATTAATGATCAAAATATTATAATACTGATGGAATAAGATTAATTATTCCTTTATTAATATAAATCAATCGACTATTAGTCTGTCTATGTATTAAGTTTACTGAATAAAATAATCCTGAAGAAACTAAACCATGGCTAATCATTATATAAAAACTTCCATGTAGTCTTATTTTATTTATTAACATTCCTGTAAGCATAATTCCTATATGAATAACTGATGACTTGCAGGTCAAGGAATCGGTCCTCCTCGACCTATCTATCTTTGTGAATAGCGCTGATTTCGTACTTTCGCTGCATACAATTAGTACGAAGGCTAAATATCCCCAGATTTCGTCGAACGAACAATGGCGTGTCCTCTAAAATCTCTGGCTACAGTTCATTTCGTCGAAAATGGTGGTTCTAGGTATTTCTATTTAAATAGGGAAAAATCGTCCAATATTTTTTCTGGGATTGTTATCGAAAGCTCTAAAAATTCTTTTTCCTTTGATCGTTCACGAGTTCTGACATTTTGAATTTTCGTCACAAGTATGTTTTAGACGAGCATGCGTTTAGATGACATTTTTTTCTTATTTTCACCCGCAGAATCAGACTGAGTTTGATCAGATTTACGTTTGAAAATGTAGGAAAAGAGAGGGAAAAAATTGTTTCATCAGAGGCATAATCGACGCCGAGTATAGGATATGCCACGTGCAATAGTAAGCGTCAAGAATCAAATTTTTTCCGTTTAAGGCGTCATTTTCAAGAGAATTAACTGAATGTCCCTGATGGATATTTTATGCTCTGGTCGTCGGTGGATCTAGTGTTAAATAGATCTCGGTGTTTTATTATTATAACATGCCACGGTAACATTATTTTTAAATTACTTTTCAAAGTCATTTCAGAGATAATCTATTTGTAAAATGGAAATTACATTATCAAGTTAAACAACGAAATTACATTATCAAGTATTTCACAGAAAAAATTAAATTATTCACCACAATTTTATCACATAAAATTAAATTAAACTTATCTCCAATTAAATGATTTATTTGTTATTTGATTTTGATAGAAATAACTGGTTTCTCATGGTATGAGAGTCCAATGTTTATATTTACCGTTTCTTATTCTGCGACTATGGTATAGTTACTACGTTTATCTGTCAGACACAAGTTGAGATAGATACCGCTTGATTTTTCGATGACGATGGAAGAAATTTAGATATGCTCCATATATTGATGAAACAAGTATTAAAATATAATATTCCTCTCGCGTCTTCATCATCAGTAGAGAGACTATTCTTATTTGCAAATATTTCTTATTTGGGTCCCCAAAATGATAACGCTAATAAAAATTATTTGGTTTCGCCTTATATACTTATCTCGTATGTTATTTCAAAGATCAAAATTTCCATTTGTCAAGAGAAATACGATTTTCTCCAATCAAAAATCAGTCCTTCAATTTGTCATTTATCCCAATTGTTTGCATAACTTCAACTACCTTTAATCGGCCAAATCAGCTACATATCATTAATCGAAATCTGTTGTTTGTCAAATACATACCAAAGGACGTTATTTCGAAAACGTTATCTACTTAAATTTCGTCTGGATCAAATAGGAATCTCACCGTTCACTGCAGAACGATGCTCGCCTAATCGTTTGCCCCGTGGGAGAGATGTTCACAGATTTACTGTAGCGTTTCGGCATTTAAATCGGTAAATCGGTAATCGCTCTGCATCCTCCGCGCGTCCCTTACACACACGCACGCATAAACGTAGACGACGAGGGCCAATGGCCGGCCACCGTGCTCCGAGGCTCTCGTGACCGTTCGACGACAAAGAATACCGGTTCCTCCGACGAGCACTATATCAAGGTGGAGCATCGGTACAACGCGACGGTCTTTCAACCGGACCCCGGTCAGTCTCGATCCCGTCGACGATCCTCGCGCATTTTTCCACCCGCCTCGCGGAGCAGCTCCTCCTCGTCATGCACGCGCGTTGCAAGCTCCTCCTCGTGTTCGCGACTTGTCATTTCGCGGCAACTGCTGGTCTGTCCTTGCCGGCCTCGACGACCTACGATCAACGACAAACTGGTGACGTGAACGTGCAGGTCCACCTGAAGGATGTGCGAGTGGTCGCGTTGTTGAACTCGGAGATACTCGACGATTACACGGTAAAACGACGACTGCCCCAGATAACGCGATAACGAGATTATATTATATCGTTATCGTTTTCTTTTTATCTTTCGTCGATAAAACGATAGATACGACGTCCTTTGTCTTCGAGAGATTCACTTCAGAGTCCGTAATCGGGATCGAGCGCGGACGCTTAAGCGGGGAGGTGTATTCTGCACCGAAATATCGGTATTAGGCATCACTTGCTTTTTACTGTGCAAGTGTCGTGTTTCCGGGCAGAGATCGTACGGTAGGATAGTGTAGAATAAGATACGTCCAATTCCAAGAATTGGTGGGGGTGGTAGCAATGGACGCTTAAACAAGGAACTGCGGATGCTTGACCCATTCGCGTTGCGGTCATTGTGTTTATTTTGTCGACAAAATTCACTTGGTCTACGCAACGCAGCGTAGAAATGATTCACTGAAAACACTGAAAAGCTGACCAGATGATATGGCAGTGAAGAGAAAAATGAAAAATATAACGCATTACTATTTATTAATAATGAATTTTCCAAAAAAAATTTCTTTACTAAAAATAAACAAAAGATTATATATATATATATATATATATATATATATATATATATAACGTATTAATAGTTTATTTCAGCATGATATTTTTTGAAACATTCTGGAATATGCGGTAACGTTGGTTTCAAATAGAAAATGAGAGTGCAAGAGATAAGAAAGTCGTGAGAAACATGTACGCAGCAAAGTACTCGAGTTTTTCAAATACGAATTTATCTTTCAAATCCGTATTTATCTTTGAAACATACTTAAACAGGGGGAGGGGGGATGGAAGTTAAGGGAATTAATCGCGCACTGATTGCAAAAATAAAACGTTATTCGACTACGTTAGTAAATAAATGAAAGACGTCCGGGGAGTTTCAGTTTTAAGTTTAAATTAACGCGAATATCCGCTGGATATATTGTAGGAGTACGATTACTTCTATGACTACGCTGACTTCACGTTGAAACCGATCCTCAAGCCCACTACCACCACCACTACCACTGAAACAGTTCCATCAGCTACAGAAGACGTTCAACAATCGAACTCTTCCTCGCAAGATTCAACTGAGTCTCACCCGACCAGTGAGTCAACTACGAACTCTACCATCGTGCAAAGCACGGCGGACATTGAGAAAACGAACGAAACCGCCTCGAACGAAAATTCCGAAAATTCGACCAGCGAGAACCGTGTGTTAGAGACGAGCGTCGAAAGTGAAACAACCAGGAGCCCGTTTGAAAACGAGCCGGAAAATCCAACGAAGCGAAGCAACGGTGAATTATCCACGGATGAGAAGGGTCGTTGTCATCGTCTGAATCAACGAAGATTATCGCTAATTCCGTGAGTACCGAGAAGAAAAAAAGAAACAGGAAACATTAAAATGCATTAGAGTAGCAAATTTAGAGTTAGCTGAACTAATGAGGATACAAACTGTGAAAACTAAAATTGTAGATAAAGTAGAGCCCGTCAGTCTGAAAAGTATAAAGAAGCAGAATCAAATCGAACGAATAGTACGTAGATCTGCATCTTTTCCGTTTCCTTCTTTTAATTCTTTTAATTCCCCTTGTGTAGGTTGATGATGAGATTGTCGTCGAAACTTTTGGACGATCTAACGCACAGTACGAAGAGCTCGGTGCAGGGAGAAGATGCCATCACGATGTCGTGAAACAGCGGAGAAACGCAAAACTTTGTTCCTCGTCGACTAACGTCAAGTCACGTATGCTTGGCATCGTCCACGTCGCTTCATCCTGCATTCCTATTCGTTCATACAGTTCACCAAGCCGCTCTGTATATAACACAAGATACAATCAAGTTGTGAAATTGTTCGAATAAATTTATATATTCTGATACTGTTAAATAAAGTAATTTCTCAGATTATATTGCTATTACTGAGAGAGAAGATCTATTACTTTCGCGATTGATTCTTTGGGAGACGAAGAAATTTCTCTGGGAGAAAAGAACGAAGATTTCACGAATCGAGAATAAGAAAAAACAAGTTTTTCTTCGTCTGCTTTCAACGACTGTACGTCGTCTAGGCTAAAAAATAAAAATATCATACAATTGCTGTTGTTATTCTCAAATATTCTATATATATGTCATTCGTTATTAAATATATATTTTATATATGTCCATCGGCATAATATTATTATTTAATTTTCTCTTCAATAGCTAAAAGTAAATAAAACTTTAAGAATTATTGTCATAAAGTTCCTCGTTTGAAATTGTAATCACGTTTTCTTCTCTCTTCATTCACTAAATTGACACTTCAAATGCAATTGCTTCTTTCATAGTTGAAAATAAACGAAAATTTAAGAATTATCGTCATAAAATTCCTCTTTTGAAATTGAGATCACGTTTTTCTCCTTTCTTCCTTCAGTAAATTAACACTTCAAATCTACATTTTTTGGTGGCTAAAAATAAATAAAAACTTTATGAATTATTGTCATAAAGGATTCCCCTTTTGAAAGTGCTGAATTGAAAATCATGTTTCCTTCTTTCCTGGTTCACTGAATCAACGTACACTTCAAACGCAATTATTTTTAATAACATTTATGGGAAAGAAGAGAATGCGCTGTGTTCAACGAATTCCAAAATGGCGTGCCTGAGAAACACGCGCGATACAATTAGCGCGCTAACCTCTCGCGAGAACCGTTCAATTTCGTTCCTCGTGCCTGTCGAAAGAAAGAAACATAGCGGCGAGAGAAGCGAGCATACAAGAAACAGCCTGCTACGAATAGCACGGATGACAGTGGCTGACTTAATTATCTAAAAAATCCACTGCCGCAGGCATACAAGGGGCGTTTCTTACCCTCTCCCGGCCAGTGATATTCCCTCGATGCACGTAGAAGCTGTCAAAGGAAGCGGACGGATCTCTCTCGCAGTCGAGAATCGGACCTCGTTCAGCTCGGCCGATTCGTGCCTTCCGTGGCTTCCGCAGAGAGCTTCATCAGCAAGATGCTGTTACATGCCGCGTGCTTCGTCCTGCTAGCAGGTTAGACTCCACCATGATTATACTATCTATCGAGTGAAGTTCTTCGCAAGATGAATCTGTCTTCTGAATCTCACATCCTCGAATTCACCGTTCTCTCGTATTCACGCGTTTTAATGTTCTGTCGTCGTCGTATATTTTCGCAGGCACTCTACCTGACGGATCGTCGATCTCGCGAGTAAACGCAGCCCCAACGACCTACGATCAGCAACAAAACGGCGACTTGAACGTGGACGCGAAGTTCGAGAACTTTTTGGTGGTGGTCGCCACTTCCGGCAGCGGTGATCTGCTCGGCAATCTGGCGTCGCAGGTGTTCCGCCTGAACAGGCTGAGCTCGCAGCAAGCTCGTGGCAAACAGCAGAGCGGAAAGAACTCGTCTGAAACGGTGGTTTATGAGACAGAGGATGCAGATGGCGGGAGGGAGCCTTACCACGTCGAGATCGTCCATATAGATAAGGAGGGAAACTTCACCGCTGCTCGAAGTAAACACTCCGACGAGTCGTCGTCCGGCGCTAAAAATAGAGAAAACACCGAGTTAAGCGCGTCGTTGAAGGATTCCAGAAGTTTGGATTCCTCGCGAAGCGTCAGCGATTCAGAGGTATCTGTCGATGATGGTAAAACGACGATAAAGAAGATTAGGAGTCTTTGGAATGCCGAGGAGCATCAATTCGTTGACAGTCCGATAAAAGGAAATAAAAAATCGGCCAACGTCAGGAATTCGCAAGTAGAAAACCTCCACCATTCGGAGGACCTGTCGGTTAAAGAGGAGGCACTGAGAGCAACGAGACCGGGCATATCGTTGAAGAAACAATTGTCGAAGAAAGAAGAGAAGGATGACGAGGAGGAAGACGTACCTTTGATTTCCGAACAGAGGAACGAATTGGGCAACAAGCTGGTGGAACAGGAGCTGGTATTGCTGGGAGGTGGTATCGAGAACTGTGGGCCTGGAAGATTTAGGGATAAATTAGGCATCTGTCAAACCGACAAGAATTTTAATTGAAACACAGCTTAGTTCAGTAAGTGCACAAGTTACCTATATACAGGTACATAGAATTTAACGCAGAAAAGTATATGTAAGAAGAAATTGTATAAAAAGTTCGAGCACAAACTTTGTTTCTCTCATAAACGTTTGTATCGTTTGCATTTTTATGTATCGTACTGTTTGCGTCACGAAGAAATAAATTACACGCATAAACGAGCAAAGGTCCAAAGAGTGTCTGCCGAATTTCTTCTCCGAAATAAAATTCTCCTTTTTGATCTTCGTCAAGTTTCAACTGCAATTTCACGAAATTGTTTCTTTAGAATATTCTAAAAAGACTTGAGAGTTTGTTTCCCAGTTTGTCCCAAAGTAGACGGAAGTAAATCTCAGACGATTCGATTCTCTCGTGTTCCATCGAATTATCTCGAATTCGGGTCAAGCTTGGTCGTCTTCGATTCCGATTTTCCGTAAACTTTCGCCGGGAAAAGGCGACGTTCAAGGCGAACCAGGAAGTCCGAGCGCGGCGGAAATGTAAGAGCAAGGGCAAGGTTACGGTAATAAGCGGCGGTTGAGACAGAGGAACGGGGAAATGAACTCGCTGGGGCCATACGAGGCCGTTGCTCTTTTCAAATCGGTCCCACGTGTGTGCGTCTCTGTACGTGTGCACGTATGCATGTAGATAGATGCTCGCGTATACGAAACACGCACGGTGTATTTCACGCAAGGAAGGAGCGTGGATGAGCTCGGGAGCAAACAAGCCACTAATGACTGTATCATCGATCGAACTTTGTCCTGAGCGAAATTACGTAGGTTAAGATCTAAAAAAAAAAAAAAAAGAAACAACAAGTGCAACGAATCTTAAAGTGGTTAAAATCTGATGTTTCGTTACAATTGTATTTTCAGTATTCGATGAAGTCTCGATAAAGTCTCGAGTATAAATGCTGACGTTCATTACCATCTCTGTCACGTTTACGACCTTTTCTTGGGGCGATGCGCCATGAAAACGTGATACGTACTAATTGGCCAATCGAAATTCAGCTCGTGCAGATCTACAGTTTGTAGTTTTTAAGATCTATCGCCACTGCTATTAATTAGAGATTCACCTACCAAAATCGTCCGAAGTTATGTAACATGTTTATCCGCAGTATGTGGACCCGCTGTTTACACTTAAGGCTGTGTGTAAATAAACCTTAAATTGAAGTGAATCGAGATATCAAAAAATACGTCGTACGACGTCAAAAAAAAGGAGAGAGAGAAGAAAAAGGAAATCAATTCTATCCGAGATTACGTTCTACCTGGGTACGCGTGCAAGAACAGAACGTGCACAGTGGCCCGCCAGGTTCTTGAACTTGCTTGACGATCTGTTTCCATGCCAGGTGGGGACCGGGGTATCCGCCGGTCGGCAGGAGACGTCGTCACACCTCGCTCATCCTCCGCGTCGTCAAGACGTTCCCATTGCTCACCGCTGTCATCACACCACCAACGCACAATTCTCTCCTCTCTCGTTCAGAAATTCACTCACGTTAGTCTTTCTCCACGCTGTCGTCCACGATCGAGGAGCCCGATCTCGAGATTCGCGCGAAAACGACTCGCTCACCTCGTTCAACAACGTCCAAGTATAATCTCGTTTCGTGGACCACCCGACAAACTCGGTTGCGAGACCGTCGTAAAAACATCTGTTTCAGGACAAACACGCACGTAATTCCGTAACGTCGTCGCGTCGATTGTTAGAAACGGACATCGATGCTATCGATCAACATGCGAATCTTCAAAACAGTGCTGCTGCTCGCCGTGTTCTGCTGCGACAGAATCAGCCAGTGTTCACCGATCGCGAACGAGACGTCGATCACGATGGTTACATCGCCTGCCCACGACGCCACGGTAGATCATTACGATCAACGACAGAATGGAAGTGAGAATTTCCGCGTCCACGTGGACGGCGTGATGCTCGTCGTCGCGCCTGTGGAGGCGTTCCTCCTGACCGGCGTCGCTAACGGTAACAAACCTAACCTACCGATAATCGACTCTTCGAAGCTACCACCCGGTAAACCGGAAGTCGACCCGAAACCGCCACTGGCGCCCAAATCAGCACACAGGTATTCTCGAGTTTTTAAATCTTGCTCGATACCACGGTACTTTGCTTCGTAAAGCTTTTTTTTTCTTTTTGTTTTTTTTTTTTTTTTTTGAGTAATTACGGTTTTTTGTAATTGTCGATTTTCCTTATGCGATCGTGTCACCGGCAGAAGCGTAAAGTTTATTGCATTAACGCGCTATTTTGTAAGGTTGTTATCGGGACTGGCAACAGCACACGTTTTCGTTTTCTTTCAGGTTTTCTGGTTCACATCTGGCGAATTTGCTGCTCTCGCTGTTGCACCATGTTCGCCAAGAATGAAGAGGTCGGAGAACCCTCACGCGACCACTTTACGTGACATGTTATCATTTCTTCTTTCTTTTTTTTTTTTCTTTTTCTTTTTGACGATCATATATATTGTCTCTTGACTTCATCCCTGTCATCAACTTCTATCTTTTGTTCATCAAGACAATCAACCGATATTAATTTTTCATTAACTTCGACGCAATATTTATTTTTAATAACTCGCTTGTAACGAATTGTGGGCAGATTTTTCTTTTTTTTTTTTTTTTTTTTTTTTTTTTAAGGAAAAAGTAGAAAGTATCGCAAGTTGAATTGACGTCGCATAAGTTAGTGAAACGGTGCAAGGGTGTTGGACGATTCTTCGATTGCTTGCTGTAACTTCCCCGAACGATTGTACGCCTAAGTAAATACACGATATACGATATTCTTATCGAAATGAAATTTATTTGATTAAAAATTAAAATACATTCTTTCACGAGTTCTTCTTTTTTTCTTTTTTTTTTTTTTTTTGGTATATCATCACAATAGTTTGTATAAAAAATGCTTAGGACTATGATTTTCAGAATATATATCATCTGGGTGGAATCGTTTATTTCGTTAAAAAAAAAAGATGGGAGATAGAGGGGAGAGAGAGAGAGAGAGAAAGAGAGAGAAAAGAAAAATGAATCGTTTTCACACGAATTTTACAATAACCGTTGAAGAAAAGAACGAAAGCTAATAATTGTAGAAAAATGGTCGGTGTCGTTTAAAACGCAATTAGAATAAAGCCATAAGTTACATATACATATACATACTTACACGACGAATAATTGTGACTTATGGAAGCGTGTACAAGAATATCTGTTTTTTTTTTTTTTTCAAATATATCTTACCATTAAAATAGAAAGCAGCTCTGTATGTAATGCGCGTGTGTGTGTGTTCTCTCTGTTTTTGTTCTTCATTTCTTCGGGAATAATTTGCAATAATTATTCATATACACACACATATATATATATATATATATATATATATATATATATTTCGTATCTCTCTTTTCTTTTCTATTTTCTCGTGAGAACGTTTCAACGAAAGATCATTCCCGGTTACGTTTTGCAATCGTGCTTGAAACAGCAACGACATCTAAACGACGAATCGAGTAATATTACGTTTTGGTTTGCCCGAAACGACTCGTACTCGACCAATATTAATTAATCACGCCAATCCTCGCTATGTAAGTAACGTATCGTAAAACTAATGTACCCTGTTGTTATTAATACACGGTTCTTTACTTTTATCATTTTTTGAGAGTAAACATGGATCGATGGACTTCTTTATTGAGGTACATTATTACAAACCTATTTCTATTCTCTCTAAGTGTACAGGAGTTAATACTCTTGAGAAAATGGCTCGTTATTTAACGTTAGTAATACGACGAAATGCAATTCGGTGGGGCACGAAAAGATGATTTGTTATTTCGTCGTCCGTAACGAATTTTGTCTATGCGCTTCTTTCTTTTTCTCTTTTTTTTTTTTTTTTTTTTTTTTTGGTTTTTTTTTCTTTTCTCTTTTGAAACGATTAGTCGCGAGCTGTCCTAACGCGAGATACAACTAACTATCGATTCAATTATTCACGACATTGTACGAAGAAAACGACGACAATTTAATTTAAAAAGATACGTTCAAAATTATTTTATAATATCTCTCTGAGACTGAAAAAGAAAGCTTCGAGTTATACCTAGATACAATTACGATACCGGATCGGGTATCATTGACTATATATAATTCAATTTTGTAGTAACGAGGACACTGTTTTACTGTTATTATGTACACGAATCACGCGCATCCTCTGGACGATAAAATGTACTAAAGCAATACGCACTGATGTGACAGTACAGAGAAAGCTGTAGATGACCTCGACACAGGCAAAACAGTTTGTAAACTATCGTACTATCTAGTTCGACCTTGAGACGAGTCATCGAAGGAACAGTTCGCATGTTTGTACACTGTCGAGCGTCTCAGTTCAGCTAAACTCTCTCGAAAACGATACGCAGAGATGACTTTTAACGCAGCTCTTGTCTTTCCGTATCAAACGACAGATGGTTGTGCAAACAGTCGTCAGGTTTGAGAATAAAAGAAAAAAAAGAAGAAGAAGAAGAAGAAGAAGAAAAAGAAGAAGAAGAAGAAGAAGAAGAAAGAAAGAAAGAAGACAGAGTTTCGTGTTTGGGAAACTCTGTTCCCTAATAAACGTGTTTTAGGAAGAAGATTGAGCCGCCGCCGCTGCGTTCGCGTTGAGATCTTCGCAGTTCGTAGCTGCTCCGGGGCCGCTATTATTAGCCACTGCGGGCTCGTCAAATTTTAATTCCTCCTACAGAGGAATCATTCCATTTGACATCTTTTTCAAAAAGTCAATCGCTGGTTAAGAAATCTCTTAGAACGGCGGCGGTAAAACAGATATTTTTACAGATATGCGTCGGTAACGTCACCGGCTATTACCTCTTTGATCAGCAGCCGGCAATTCTCCATCACGCTGCGCCTCCTGTCCGAGCTGTTGTTGCTCAGAATTTCGTCCGACTGGTGCAGGCTGTCCGCGATTTTGCGCAATTCCTCCAACTCTGTTACGGTCACCTCCAATTTCGTTTCCAACTCGGACCTGCAAATCGGACCATGCTTACACAGTGTTCTCTCTCTCTCTCTCTCTCTATTACGCGTGTATCCAACAACGAAATACGAAATTACTTCTCCTCTTTCAGCTCCTGTATACACGTGTCGTTGTCGAGTTGTATTATCCGCAGTACTTTCAGCAGTTTCGTGACGAGATTATCAACGTCGATCACTTGGTCGACAAGGCCGACAGCGGGGCAATAATCGGAGGCCAGTGGTCCGTCATTGGTACCGGTGTCGGACTCGCTAATCGAGTCACAGTCGTCGTCCTCTTCGTTTTCAACCTTGCGTGTAAAAATTACAACGATCACTACGCCACGCTCTTTTCAACAGTTTTCGCCGATACTTTTTTTTTTTTTTTTTTTTTTTTCTTTTTCTACTTATACCTTACGGCGGTGTAAAATCGCTTGCGTGAGATTCGTGAGGCTCGAACACTCCTCGTTGGTCCGCGTTTTCTTCAGGTTGCCCTCGTCCACCGTCTCCGGGAAGCTCAAGGCTCTGCGAAGCGAGTCGCTGCTCGACACCATGTTGTGCGAGTACGTGTCAGGCAGGGGGACGTCCTCCAGCACGCTCTCCATCATCAGGCACGGCTCGGTTTCAAAGTCCAGCAGGTCGGACGACGATTCCATGCTCAATTCTACACATGCAATTGCGTTTGAGGATTAATCGACAACATTGACGAAAGTTAATTTGTATTTTGCGTATTGAATTTTTTGACTTTTAAATGAATCATTGATATTAATGATATAAATTTAATTTAATTACAAATTAAATTAAATTAAGTTGAATTGAATTATTCATTACATTAATAATTTATTGTTTATGTTTAAATAATAAATATTTATGGTTGAATTATTCATTTATGTGTTTATATTAATAATAATATTCATTATTATTAATAATTCATTGAATTATTCATTACGTTAATAATTTATACATAATCTATTTCTGTCAAATATAAAATTTCAAGATATATTTAATAAGAAAAGTCGAAATTAGTTAATGAAAAATTAAAATTAATAATGCCAGCAACAGCGGTTACACTCTAAATTATAAGTTAATGATTAAGAAAATTTTATTGAAATAAATCTTTAAATTATCAATTTCAGGTGAAATTTAAATTAATAAATATAATGTAATTTTAAATATAATTTTAAATATATTAAAATTGAATTATAGACTAGGCTTAGACACCCTGTTATTTTTAGATAAGGAATAATAAATTGTTATTATCAAACGTGAAATCATTAAAACAAAATAATTGTTTAATTTGATAATCCACGATAAGATATAATTTGAATTTTATTTATGCATTGTTATTTATGAAAAAAAGTTATATATATATATATATAAATTTTTAATAAAATAATATTTTATCAAATCAAAATGCAGTATACTTATGAATGAATGAACGAATCATAAGAAATTACATTCTTGGACAATTAATTTCAATGTTGATTTAAAAAGTGGATTCAATAGTAAATTATACACACCTTTGTACATCTGTTTGGCCGATTCTAAGGTAGATTTCTTATCTGCAGTGTTCTTCGTTGCGAAAGGGTGGGTCGCCGCGTTCCGGATTGCACCGATCACCGCGGAAACGAAGGAACCGCTCTTTGGACTAGGTGTGCACTCTTTCAGGCTGTGCTTCGAACTGACCGGACTCGATTCGATGCTGCTGTTGCTTCGGCTGTACGCTTCGTTGTGATATATCACTTCCTACGAGTAAAACGACCGAGTATCATTAGATGGTAAACGTAGGGGAAAAACGAGAGAAAAAAAAAAATAATGAGAGAAAGAAAGATCATGGGATGTTACTTCGAGGTCTTTCACTGAGATACTATAAGACGTTATCAGCTGATCTACCAATCCCTCTAGCCTCGTGCCAAGACCGGAAAGCGCAACCGCAGCTCCGGAAACGGCGGCTCCCTGTGTAAGCAACAGCTCCCTGCTTCGTCGTTCGACCGCGTTTAATTTCATGCTCATGGATAAATTTTCTTGCCTGGGGGCAAAGAAATGTGCGTCGGTAACGAGATTCGCGTTTAACACTAGAACTACCACACCAGTCGAAACGACTGGTTTTACAATTTTATTTTAAAATTTCTATTCTTCTTTCATCTCTTCTTTTACATCAAAATAATTTTCTATCGTGGCTACTTGTACCAATTCCAGTCAAAATGACTGGTTTTGCAATTTTATTTTAAAATTTCTATTCTTCTTTTATATCTTCTTTTATATCAAAATAATTTTGTATCGTGGCTACTTGTACCAATTCCAGTCAAAATGACTATTTTTACAATTTTATTTTAAAATTTCTATTCTTCTTTTATATCTTTATATCTTCTTTTATATCAAAATAATTTTGTATCGTGGCTACTTGTACCAATTCCAGTCAAAATGACTATTTTTACAATTTTATTTTAAAATTTCTATTCTTCTTTTATATCTTTATATCTTCTTTTATATCAAAATAATTTTGTATCGTGGCTACTTGTACCAATTCCAGTCAAAATGACTATTTTTACAATTTTATTTTAAAATTTCTATTCTTCTTTTATATCTTTATATCTTCTTTTATATCAAAATAATTTTGTATCGTGGACACTTGTACCAATTCCAGTCAAAATGACTATTTTTACAATTTTATTTTAAAATTTCTATTCTTCTTTTATATCTTCTTTTATATCAAAATAATTTTGTATCGTGGCTACTTGTACCAATTCCAGTCAGAATGACTGTTTTTGCAATTTTATTTTAAAATTTCTATTCTTCTTTTATCTCTTCTTTTATATCAAAATAATTTTGTATCATGGCTACTTGTACCAATTCCAGTCAAAATGACTATTTTTACAATTTTATTTTAAAATTTCTATTCTTCTTTTCTTCTTTTATATCTTCTTTTATATCAAAATAATTTTGTATCATACTGGCTACTTGTACCAATTCCAGTCAGAATGACTTGGTACTTGTCAAAGTGTAAAGGGGTTCTACAATCTGTTTGTCGAATTAATCAGTTTCGTACAACTTGTTACACGTTTTTAGAATTCACAGCTTATTACTATATACTTCTTTGGTAGAGATAGCTTCCTCTTAACTGTCGGTAGTTCTAGTGTCAACGAAACTTTTCACAACAAGACACAACGTTTACCTTCGTTGCTCACTGATGCGCACCAAATGTTTGCACTCCTCGGTCTGCCTCTCCAATTCCAGCTCGCGTTTCGTTAATAATTCCTCCTTCTTCGCTAGCTAGAAGCGGGGTTAGAACGAAGAATTTTAGCAACATTCGTCGATCACATCTTATCGTTAGCCATTTCTGTATTTGTTTCTGTGAGAAATATATATATACCTCTGTTTCGGCCTCTTTCAAAGCGTCCGCCAATGTAGCTTTCTCTTCTTGAAGGAAGTCTTGCATCTCCGCCGACTCGGCCTCCAGCTCCTGTTGCTGTTGCAACAACGCCTTCTGGGCAGCCAAGCTTTTCTCCAAATCCTTGAATGAAAGGCAAATATTACAGATACAAATGCACGAATCCGCGCAATGGCTACAAAGGGAATAACGTAGCTTACCCTGCTGAGCATGCGGCACAGGGACTGCAAGTCTGCTATCTCCAACTGTTGGTTGGCGACCACCTGTCCAGAAGATTGCAAATGGCACTCCAGCTCTAGGAAGCTGTCGCTGCCTTCTGAAACGAAAAATCCACCATTGCTCAAGAAGGGAGTGCTTGCGAATAATAACAGGCGAAAGGAAGATAAAGACAAGATTCAAGAGGTATTCAACAAGCTCACCAGCGTGCTCCGACTGTGGCGTGCCGAGCATAGCCAGTACTCGTTGTGCGTTTCTGTCCAGTTCTTGCCGCGCGAACGCGTGGTCCGCCTTCTCCTCCTCGAGGAGACGCTTCACCTCGACGATCTCAGTCTTCAGTTTCTCGTTCTCCTCTCTCTGCTGCGACGTCTCCTCGTTCAACCTCTTCAAGTCCGTGTGCATCGCGTGCATGTCGTGCCACGTGCCCTCCGTTTGACAGCCGTCGTGCAGTCTCTCGACCACGTCCGGCCCAGCGACCGCGCTTGGCACTCCGGACAAAGCGTTCTCGATGTCGCGACCGGTCAGACCAGTTTGCACGCTGGTCTCGTGATAAATCCTGGTCCTCTCCACGGTCTTGTGCCTAGGATACGGCGGCAGACTCTTGTGCACCGTGTGATCCCTTGCGATGGTCTTCTTCTCCAACTGTTGCCTGCTCAGGCTCGCGTCCCTGCTACCGGACCTGCTCCTCGTCGTCTTGTCCATTTTCTCGCCGGCGACGCTCGTCTTGGCGATGCTCATCTTCGCCCTGTTCCTGCGAGGCAGCGTCGCGTACGCGTCCACAGCCTTGTTGTCCGCGCTCGCGGCCATCTTGTCCGGCCTGGTGGATCTCGCAGCCTCGGCGCGACCGGTGTAAGGCACCCTAGGTGTGCACAGAGGCTTCCGGACTTCCTCGGACGGCGTTGAACTAGGCGTGCGGGCGCCACGCGTGCTCGACCCGCCTCTGGACCTGCAACTGCTGCCACCGCTCTGGCCTCGGCCACGCTGCGCCAGGTCCTTGTTGATCTCTGTGGTGAGCACGGACGGCAGTGAGTCAGGGATCGGTCTCGTTCTCGTTCGCGGCGGCATCGGATTCGTTCCCGAGCGAAGCGTCGTCGTCGTCGTCGTCGTCGTCGTCGTCGTCGTTGGCAGTCGGCCACCGACGACGACACCGCTCGCTCCGTTGTTGTTGTTGTTGTTGTTGTCGTTGTTGTTGCTACTGCTGCTGCTCTCCCTGACCGCGGATTTCTCCCTGCATCGGACTCGGTCCCTCGTCGCTGGCTGAGCCTTGTTCAGGATGCTCCTCGGGGTGGCGGTGCGCGGCTTGGAACGCGCCGGAGTAGCCGAGTAAGTGACGTTCAACGGCGTCGTCGGCTTCGCCCTGCCGCTCTTCTGCGTCTCCGTCGCCGCTGCTTTTTGCTTCTTGCCGGCGTTCGAGGCAGCCAGATTCGTCCTCTTCACGTTCGTTCGGTTCGCCCGGGCGGAAACGCTGCCCGCTATGGAGGAACTCTCGCTGCCACCCTCGCTGGTGCCCTCCCCGCCGGTCGTCAGCCTCACGTCGTCCGGCAAGGTCGCGCACGGGTCCTCGTAGACGGAGCAACAACTGACGAGACTGGAATCGCACGACGCCTCGTCAAGGCCACCGCAGCTACTCGCGTAGTCGATGCTGTTTCGACTCCGTGCCTGAAATCGTCATTGCTGCCATGTAATCGTAGATTCTTTTTTCTTTTTCTTTTTTTTTTTTTTTTTTAATCGTGTAACAAGCATAATTTTCCTTCTGAGAATTGTAACATTCCCTCTGCACTCGTATTCGCGTCGCCGTATATAGTCGCCATCCTACATTTTATTGTTATACTTTTTTCTCCCCCATTTTTTCTACGAGAACGGCAAGTTAACTTGTAATATTCATCCCCGGAAAAGTATTTCCATTTCCGATCGGATATGATAAATAATTTTCGAGTTGATTGGTAACCTTTTCGAATATAAATACGAGTGCAAATGGTTGATATACCATTAAATGATCACCATTAAATATCGATAAGACTTTGATTAATTTGATTGAGTTTTGTTTAACAGGAATAGTTTGACAAAAATTGTTGGAAGCAGTTGGCGGTAATTTAATAATAATAATAATAATTTTCTAATATAATAAGTTAATCATTTTCTCGTTTGCCGAATTTCGGAGATTTCAAAGTCAGTCTCGTTGAACAGAACCAGCGCAGGACGTGTTCTACACCTTCGATTTGAATATTGGAAATACATGTGAAGAACCGGAAATGGAATTTCAAGGTCGAAAAAAATTTTTTCTTTCTTTTTCGCATTGTATTCTACCTAACACGAAGGTAAAACTTCTCCGAGAAAGCGTAGGTCGCAACCTGACAATTCTCTTGAAAAATGGCAAAAAAGTTTCTTAATCATTCAACGCGAGTTCTAACAGCGACTTTATGGTTCTGGATTAGGTTCGGCACTAACGTTTCATTTATCACAGTTGTGAGTTGAAATGAACTGTTAACTATTGTTCGAAATATAAACGTTACATCTACATGTATCCAGAATCATAAAGTCGCTGTTAGAACTCACACGTCCACGTTTCTTGATTGAAAAACTTTTTTCGCCATTTTTCAAGAAGCCTTCTTTTGCCATTTTTCTATTCATCACGAAGGTAGAAGTTTCTCTAGATCTCAATTTCATAGTTCTCTTGAAAAATGGCAAAATAGTTTCTTAATCGCTGTCAACGCATGCTAACAGCGACTTTATGGTTCTGGATTAGGTTTCACTAACGTTTCATTTATCACAGTTGTGAGTCTAAATGATCAAATGATAAAACTGTTAACTATTGTTCGAAATATAAATACGAGTGCAAATGGTTGATATACGTTACATTTGTATGTTCGGAATCATAAAGTCGCTGTTAGAACGCACGTGTCAATTTTTTTATCCTTTCTAAATATTCGATTTATTTACGTCGAAAAAATTCACAGTTCGATAGAGATATTTTAACTTTAATTTTTTTATCAGGACCTACACAGTATGAAGCCTGTCCTCGTCATAATCATAAAGTCGCTGTTAAGACGCACGTGTCAATTTTTTTATCCTTTCTAAATATTCGATTTATTTACGTCGAAAAAATTCACAGTTCGATAGAGATGTTTTAACTTTAATTTTTTTATCAGAACCTACACAGTATGAAGCCTGTCCTCGTCATAATCATAAAGTCGCTGTTAAGACGCACGTGTCAATTTTTTTATCCTTTCTAAATATTCGATTTATTTACGTCGAAAAAATTCACAGTTCGATAGAGATGTTTTAACTTTAATTTTTTTATCAGGACCTACACAGTATGAAGCCTGTCCTCGTCATAATCATAAAGTCGCTGTTAAGACGCACGTGTCAATTTTTTTATCCTTTCTAAATATTCGATTTATTTACGTCGAAAAAATTCACAGTTCGATAGAAATGTTTTAACTTTAATTTTTTTATCAGGACCTACACAGTATGAAGCCTGTCCTCGTCATAATCATAAAGTCGCTGTTAGAATGCACGTGTCAATTTTTTTATCCTTTCTAAATATTCGATTTATTTACGTCGAAAAAATTCACAGTTCGATAGAGATGTTTTAACTTTAATTTTTTTATCAGAACCTACACAGTATGAAGTCTGTCCTCGTCTTTCATACATCGATAGATTATACAAAGAATTAAAGTTAAAATGCTTCCTAAATTAGTAATTTTTCGACATAAGTAAGCTTGTTAATATTTTTTAACAGAAAATCTCGAAGATCGATTGAAGAAGCAAAATATATTGAAAAAGATGAAGATGACCTCCAGATGACCTTCGAACCCTTTCACCCACAAAGAAAACTTATGTCTGTAACTGAACAACTTTTGTTAACAAAGTTTCTTCTCGCATCTTGAAAGAAAACATTCAAAATCGATCAAGTTACGTTCAAGTTGGTTCAGTCGCGTGACATTTAAGAAGGTTAAAAAGAAATTTTCTGAAGGAAGGAATTTGTAAAATATTTGCCAAATAATAACCAAAAGATCGAGACTTCGTTTAAAGAAGAATTTGCGCGTGTTTCAAGTGTTCGGAGCGAGCGTTTTTCTTCTGTGAAATACTAATGACCTACGCGAACGGACTGCTTCGAGCTATTCGCGCTATTTTCCGAGGCAAATCTATTTACAGACCCGAAATGGGTCAACCTGTATAATCCCGAAAGCTCTCTTATACCAACACCGTCGATGAGTTAGCAGCACGCGAAATTTCTCGGTCTTGCAACGTTTTCCGCCGAGGATTTTCCACGGCCTTGCTTTCATAAGTCTGTGGAATAATTCAAAATGACCTCCAAGCATCCTTCGTGTTGTTCCAGCACGTTATTATTAACTCGTCGCTCGTGCCACCTTCTTAGAAAGATGATGTCGAAAACGCTGATTTCAAATCGTTAAATCCTTTCCTAAGAGTTTCGTTCCTTTGTAACAGTTTCAATCTTCTCGGTCGAACTCAAAGAATTCCAGAAGGATTAGGTTAGGTTTAGGTTTTCCAGAAAGATTTTTCCTTAGGAAATTCCAACGACAAGATCATCAAAAAAAAAATAAAGAAGATGATAAAAATTTGTCAGTCAGACCGTCCAACCTCGAAAAAATTCATATTACGTGTTTTCTACCTTGAAAAGTGTTTCTCTAATTGTGGAACGATAATGAACACTCTTCTTTCGATAATCTGCGAATGTTCTCGCACAATCTGTTCGTTGCAAGCGTTCTCGCAGCATCAAATTTCCCACAAACGTGCAGATATCCGCCGTCCAGATATAACTTTGTAAAACAAAGTAACACGATTCCATTCGTTTTCTCACTTCAAAGCGTGAAATTTCTACTTTAAACAGTCGAGAGTCCATTTTTCTTTTTTCTCGAAGATGGTTTAAGCTCGAAAATTACAAATGTAAATTACAAATATGTTATACAGAAAAATGTAAAAATTTACACCAGATGCAAGAGCATTGAAAAACGATTTCTTTCGCAATTAGATCCACAATTATTTTGAAGATTGAAGTCTCCCCTTTACAAAAATCCTTTACTCATCTTTTTTTCTGCATTTTATCGAACGTTGACTATTGAATGAAGATTAAACGACAAAAAATTCAAGAAATCTGCCTAACCTAAATGCGACCTAACCTAAATCCTAACCTAAAACTAGACCATCATGGTGAATTTAATCACTGAAAAAAATTCTTTGATGTTTCTACAGATGCTTGAGTTTTCACAATTTTACTACTTGTTACAAAAAGAAAAAAATAACTTAAATGGGACCTAACCTAAATCTAGACCATCAAGATCATGGTGGATTTAATTACCGAAAAAAATTCTTTGATGTTTCTACAGATATTTCACAATTTTACTACTTGTTACAAAAAGAAAAAAATAACCTAAATGGGACCTAACCTAAATCTAGACCATCAAGATCATGGTGGATTTAATTACCGAAAAAAATTCTTTGATGTTTCTACAGATGCTTGAATTTTCACAATTTTACTACTTGTTACAAAAAAAGAAAAAAGAATAACCTAAATGGGACCTAACCTAAATCCTAACCTAAATCTAGACCACCATCATGGTGGATTTAATCACCGAAAAAAATTCTTTGATACAGATTCTTTTCTACAGATGTTTGAATTTCCACAATTTTCCTACTTGTTACAAAAAAAAAATTCACGATTGTCAAACTAGAGGCTTCGAGCTTTAAAACAAGACTCTTTCACAACGTCGACATCAGTATAGATAATTCGTAATTTTTGATCGTGATCTTCGCCAATCGAACGTGCAATCGAACGTGCAATGTCGGGATCCAAATTTTCCCGGAAACTTCGATCCTCACCCTTGGGACCTCAGCGGCGCAGCCCTCCACTCCGCTGTCGCTTCCGTCCTTGCTGTCCTTCCCCTCGCCGCCGTAATCCTTCCTGTCGTTGTTCAGAGTCGTATCTGCCTTCGCTGTATCGGAAGATCCGGTCACGTGGATCACGGTGATGTTGCAGTCGCTGTTCATCGTCGCGTCCGGGTCCATCTCGTTGTCCAGGGACTTGTCGACGTCGACCATCGGCGAGGCGAGATCCTCCGGGACTCCTGAATCCTGTCTCGCCACGTTCAGCACTGGCGAGACTTTCAGGCTGTTGTCCTCGAGAGGGGCCCTGCTGTCCATCTCGTGGCTCGGCTCTACGCTGCTCATTTTGCCGTTGCCATTCTGCAATTCAAGACAGTTAAATGACACACACAGGCACACACACCGTTTTGTATACGAGTGCACGCCGATTACTGTACGTAAACATAATGGATACCTTTCGTCAACGTAACGGGGATTAAAAGAAAATAGAAACCCTAAACAGAGGTTTTTGCCCGAGGCTGACTTCCGAATACCGTAATTCGTTCGGATCTTTCGCATCATACGAGAAACGTTATACTTGACAATAATGACTGCTACCAATGTAGTCCGAAATGACCGATTTGCAATTTCTCAGAGTAATTTCACACGGCAGACCTACAACGTTCCGTCTTTCAGAGGCTCGAATGATTTTCGTAAAATATACGAGTAGAACGTGTTTCTTTTCCTATTTTTTTTGCGTTCTGATTTCTTTGTGACTCGATTTTTATACTATAGTCCTCGGTAGTTCTAGCGTCGAACTCTATTTTTTTTTTCTTTCTTTCAGAAATAACAATCTATTTTACCAACAGAGTTTGTTAATGTGATCAATGGTTGACAATTACGATTGACGTGAAATTAGGATATTAATCGTGATTACTGATTATTTGATAATCAATAAATAAAAGCTCGTGTTTCTTTTCCTATTTCTTGCATCCTGATTTCTTTGCGACTCAATTTTTATACTTTAGTCCTCGGTAGTTCTAGCGTCGAACTCTATTTTTTTTTTTCTTTCTTTCAGAAATAACAATCTACTTTACCAACAGAGTTTGTTAATGTGATTAATGGTTGATAATTACGATTGACGTGGAATTAGGATATTAATCGTGATTACTGATTATTTGACAATCAATGATCAATTATTTGATAATCAAGAAAAGTAATGAAAATCATTGTAGTTGTAGGTTATGGTTTTAAATAATTTATTAATAAGGAAAGTAAAAACATTGTAGTTATAGGTTATGAGTTTCAATAATTATGATTATTAATTTCATAATCATAAGATGATTACATTTTTAATCATGATTGTGTCAGTGGTTCATTACTCTTAACAACACTGTGTATACTTTACAGAAACTATATATTTATTACTCTATAATTTTATCAGGATTTGTCTCGTTACACGCTCATTCTTATATCGAAAATATCAGTCACGAAAAAAAAATTGTCCAAGAGAAACGTTAGAGTTTACAGAATTTTCGAAGAAAAAACTCGGTATCTTTACTTTTCCACTTAAATGACATAACATCATCCTTTGTAAAAATGAATTCGACACGGTGAAAGTAAACGCTTGACGCTTAAAACCGAGCTTTATTTTAAACAGACTTTATTGTTGCATGATTTCTCATTGCGAGCATTACGACGAAATTTAAATGTCGCCAATTTTCCGAAATATAATAAGTTTTTAATACACTAATAATTTAACCTCTCGCGCTGGCAACTGATTCGCGGACCATAACGAGTGACCGAACCGTATATACAATAATTCGTCGCTTTCTTTTTGAATTCGTCGGTATGATATCACTGGATAGAAATTATTATTAAGGAAAAGTAATAAAATTATTATTTGTTTTGCCTGGGTTATATTTAAGTATATTTGAAACTCAGGAAATATTGCAATTTTGGGACAAAAAATTCTCGACGAGGTTAACCTCTCGCGCTGGCAATTGATTCGCGGACCATAACGAGTGACCGAACCGTATATACAATAATTCGTCGCTTTCTTTTTGAATTCGTCGGTGTGATATGATCACTGGATAGAAATTACTACTAAGAATTAATAAATTTTTTATTTATTTTGTCTGGGTTATATTCAAATATACTTGAAATTGAGAAAATATTGCAATTTTGGGACAAAAATTCTCGACGAGGTTAACCTCCTGCGCTGGGAACTGATTCCGCGGACCATAACGAGTGACCCAACAAACCGTATACAATAATACTAAGTATTAATACTTCTTACTGTTATTAATACTAAGAAATTACCAAGAAGCAATGAATTTATTATTTGTCTTGCCTGGGTTATATTTATATGTGCTTAAAACTGAGGGAATATTGCAATTTTGGGACAAAAAATTCTCGACGAGGTTAACCCGCGCTGGCAACTGGTTCCGCGGACCATAACGAGTGACCAAACCAAGTGTATATACAATTCATCGCTTACTTTTTAAATTCGTCGGTATGATATCACTGGATAGAAATTATTACTAAGAAGTAATAAATTTATTATTTGTTTTGCCTGGGATATATTCAAATATATTTGAAACTCAGAAAATATTGCAATTTTTGGACAAAAATTCTCGACGAGGTTAACCTCTCGCGCTGGCAATTGATTCGCGGACCATAACGAGTGACCAAACCGTATATACAATAATTCGTCGCTTTCTTTTTGAATTCGTCGGTGTAATATGATCACTGGATGGAAATTATTACTAAGGAAATAAAATTATTATTTAAGTAATAAAATTATTATTTTTGCCTGGGTTACATTTAAATATACTTAAAACTGAGAAAATATAGCAATTTTGGGACATAAAACTCTCGACGTGCGTCACGTTAATATGTACGCAAGTTTTATCGTACGTATTTTCATAGCTGTGAGTATTCCCGAACTCCGGGAAAATGGCCAAAAGGGACCGTTTCCGCTCGAACAAAGCAACGTTCAGCAGAGATTGGACAGACGTTCCCTCCCACTGATCGATAAAGCAATTAAAATCCGGATCTTGACCGTGTACAGGCAATCGGCGTGATATTCGATTATCTGGAATCATATCCGGAGATCCTTCCAGAATTCGCGAAAATGAAACACACGTGGGAGACGGAGAAGCCGCCAACAAATGAAAATTTAATCTGGCGTCCAATCGTCTGGAGGAAATTCGTTGCGATCGCGATCCGATTATACGAGAGGGGGCTAAGCGAAACTTAAACGTGAAATCAACAGGATGGTTCTGCTCTGCAAAATTTTCTTTGAAACTCTTCTTAACTCCTTAACATATAATGACGTATGGTCTGGGAGACGTCATACGTTTCCTAAGGACTATGAATCATCAATTTGTTCCTTCAACATTTTTTTATTAATTTTCCTTTACAAGTATTGCGTTCATGGCATTTCTCAGTCCAAGTGTAAGAGCATAAAAGTTATCTTTGTCTTAAGTTTTACAACGAATGTCAAAAAATTAAAAATACATATCATTTTTTGGTTATGTCGAATTGTATTCAATTCGTATGTTAAGGGGTTAACGATATTTCATTTATCTCACTTGTTTACTTTATTTCCTTTTTTCTCTTTTTCTTGTTCAATTTCCTGAAAATTGCCGATTTCACTGATTGGCGAAAATTTGAATTGCAAAATCGGAATTGATTCTGCTCGTTTTCTGGATAAACTCTTCTGTTTTATTTGTTTTTCAATTTCGTCTCACCTGTTTCGAAGATTCGTCGTCCTTGTACTGGAAACGACAGAATTTCACTCACTGACAGAAATGAAAAAAAAAAAGAAGAAAATGTCTGAAGTTGTAAAATGAAATCCCCCCACCCCCTCCCCCCACTCTATAATTCACCGATAATTACCGATCCACGTGGGCAAACATACGAGCGAGAAATCTCGCGGATTACTGGCGAAAAAACAGCGAATAAGATTGCGCAATAATCGTGCCGACAATTTGTCATTAATGTTGCTAATCGCGGACAGGGGGGAGGGGGGATTTACGAGACGGAGAAAACTACAAATTACGCTCACGTGCTAAATTACGGTTTCCTCAGAAAAAAAAAAAATAAATAAATGGATAATTTAAGAAGCAAGTTTTCGTACCGGATCTTGGGGGGTCTCGCTTTTCTTTCGCAACCTCTGAAAGTAACGCATAGTTTCAAAAGGAAATGGATCCTTCGCGAGTGAAAAACAAAATCGACGAAGAAAAAGAAAAAGGGAAATGGAAAAAAAAAGGAAGAAGAAGAAATAACGATTCAACGTAAAAATAATAATCATAATTGCAAAAAATATCACTGAATTAAACAATTCTTTTCACAGTTTCTTATTTCTCTTGTTATATTTTTTCATTTTTTCTAAATAATTTTTCTGATCAACTAAAAAATAAGATTTTTATAGAATTAATGAGCTTGAATAAGTATATGCTTTGAACACATATTATAGAAATAAAACTTTCTATTAATTTATACAATTAACATTCTAATAATCTCCTCAATTTTATATATATATATATATATATATATTATATAGTAAGTTATCAACACTATCAGCATGTATATATCAAGTAATCATATCGAATACGTGGTAATACTCCTCGAATTATTACTAGCAGAATTAAATTTGTAAGGTAAAATAAAATAAACAGTAGTTTTCAATACCTTACTCCATAGAATAAAATCGCTAGAACTGATCTTATAAACAGCAAATTTATGTATTCTGACAAAAAAAGAGTTATAGTAAACAAGCTATCAGCACAATTCCGTCACTAATCTCTTGCTGTATGTTTTCCTCTCTCTCTCTCTCTCTCTCTCTCTACGTATTATTCCCGTCCTTGTTGCTCGACCGCGCGATTACGTACTTATTGTCGCGTTACATTCATCGTAATCAACGAAGAAGATCGCGTCACCACGCGGTGTTCCCCCTTTCAAGCAAGCCTTGATTCGCGTAAAAGGTATGTATTAAATCCACTGCTCCACTCACGTTGTCACTGAATGACTCTCTCCCTCCCCCCCCCCACCTCCGCCGTCTTTCACGCTTTGCGATTACACGATTCGTGCGTTCGACGAAAAATCATACTGGCAAGAAAGAGCTTTCGTCACATCACACACACACACACTTTCCACTGGTTTCGCGAAACTGGCAACAAATTCTCGACATTACGAAAACCATAATCGCTATTTCGTTAAATAAAATTTTAAATAGATCTTCGTTTTCTTTAAATAATCCATTGGCAATCTATTATCCCGAGTGTACGTTGAACATTATGAAAAACGAAGCTTCGACGCTAATCGAATTCGAAGGGGTATTCGTGAAAAAATTGGGGAGGATTCCTTTGAGTCAGTGGTTGTCAACCAACATGGATTTTCCAAGGGGAAATCGATTTACGAGAATACGGAGTCGTTTGTTCATTCATTCGGTGAATTTTTCTGCATTTCTTCTAAATGCGAAATGTGAACTCTTTCTAATTTTTTTTTTTTTTTTTGGATGTCACGTTCTCGCTTAGACCTTGAAGTTAATGGCCTTTTAGGCTCCCGCCGCGTCGAAGTATTCACTTTCTGAATAATAAGAATTATCTGTTCACGCATTGGGTGATATGGTCATCGAGACTCTGGAGATGCTTAGGTTAGGGAAGAATTATGGTGAAAAACAAAGGTTGGGAACCACTGATTTAAATGGAAAGTGAAAGCAATTGATTGGAACAATTAAATCCGAATAACTTGTTTGTAAATTTATACATTTCAATAATTCACGCGTTCACAGCTGAACAACACACACACACACACACACACACACACACACACACACACTAATCGAACAGAAATGTATGAGTAATTTACGTAATGTCGAACCAATTGAAAGATATAGAAAGATTCATACACTGTCGTGGAACGTTGAAACTCCGACAATTAATCATGCCAGTTCAAATCACAATGGATATTTATATTTATATTTATATATTGCAATAATCAGTGTAATCTGAATAATTATTATGCAGAGAAAATACATCAGCAACGGAGAATATCAATTGAAAAATATTTGTATAAAAATGTTTGTACATTATTATTATATTTCAAATCTAAACCTAACCTAACCTAAACCTAAGTTTAGGTTAGGTTTAGGTTAGGATAATCCCACTGTAATAGATTTCATAGAATTCAATCTAATATTACGACGGATGATTATTGAAACGCGATAATTGTTGAAACAAATAAATATGCAGCACAGATGCTAAATAGTGAGAATTACAAAAAGGAGAAGTGAAATTATTTGGGAATGTTTCAAAAAGAATCGTACTGAAATAAATTATTGATACATACATACATACATACATACCTACATACATACATACATACATACATACATACAATATATATATATATATATATATATATACACAATCTTTCTAAATATACTTCCCAGAAAAATGATAAAAATTTTAAAATATTACATTGTAAAAATAATAGTAATAAAAATTTTAAAATATTACAAATATATTTTAAAATTTAAATATTAAAATATAAAATTATATATATATATATATATTTTAAATATTACAAAATTTAAAGTGTAAAATTATTTTTATTTGATTCAAAAGACAAAATGATAAAAATTTTAAAATATTACATTGTAAAAATAATAGATAATTTTAAATATTACAAATATATTTTAAAATTTAAATATTAAAATATAAAATTATATATATATATATATTTTAAATATTACAAAATTTTAAAAATGTGTAAAAGTTATTTTTGTTTGATATCAAAAGACAAAATGATAAAAATTTTAAAATATTACATTGTAAAAATAATAGTAATAAAAATTTTAAAATATTACAAATATATTTAAAATTTAAATATTAAAATATAAAATTATATATATATATATATATTTTAAATATTACAAAATTTTAAAAATGTGTAAAAGTTATTTTGTTTGATATCAAAAGACAAAATGATAAAAATTTTAAAATATTACATTGTAAAAATAATAGTAATAAAAATTTTAAAATATTACAAATATATTTTAAAATTTAAATATTAAAATATAAAATTATATATATATATATATTTTAAATATTACAAAATTTTAAAATGTGTAAAAGTTATTTTGTTTGATATCAAAAGACAAAATGATAAAAATTTTAAAATATTACATTGTAAAAATAATAGTAATAAAAATTTTAAAATATTACAAATATATTTTAAAATTTAAATATTAAAATATTATAAAATTATATATATATATATATATATATATATATTTTAAATATTATAAAATTTTAAAAATGTGTAAAAGTTATTTTTGTTTGATATCAAAAGACAAAATGATAAAAATTTTAAAATATTACATTGTAAAAATAATAGTAATAACAATTTTAAAACATTACAAATATATTTTAAATATTAAAATATTATAAAATTATATATATATATATATATATTTTAAATATTATAAAATTTTAAAAATGTGTAAAAGTTATTTTTATCTGATATCGTTCGGTCTTTCAGTGGCCACCTTGTACATAATCATATTTCAAACGAAACGACGGCCTTCGATCGAATTTTCGGAAACGTCGATAGGTGATAAAGAGCCCACGCACACTTGACACGTGTCATGATAACCGAGAGTATCGTGTGGTGGTTTCAGAAGGCCTCGGTGAAGTCCCGAAAGCGAACGAGGCCGATTGGTCGGCGAGGAACCCTGGACTCGTGGCCGCGGCAACCATAATTACCAGCGCGGCCACTGGCTGTGTTACTATTGCTGTGGCTCTCTCACTCGGCTCACCACTCACCACGCTAACTCTCTACCATATTATCGATCAACTTTACTCGTCATCAGTCCTCTCGATCAATCCTTACTAAATTCTCTGTAATCGATCTCTCGTTGGTTCGAGCGAATTTTCCTACATTGATAAACGTAGAGTGACGTGTATGTTTGTATAATTGGCATCTCTTCGAGTCGGACAGTTGACTGGTTAATTACAATAACAAATTTTGCGTGAGTAGAGCAACGTGTTAACGAAAGAAGAAGGAGAAGAAAAAGAAGAAGAACTGGTAACTTAATTAACAAATTTACGTGAGCAAAGTAACGTGTTAGAGAAGAAGGTTAACGAAAAAAGAAGAAGAAGAAGAAGAAGAACTGATAATTTAATTAACAAATTTACGTGAGCAGAGTAACGTGTTAACAGAGAAGAAGGTTAACAAAAGAAGAAGAAAAAGAGGAAGAAGAATTGATAACTGGTTAATTAACAAATTTACGTGAGCAAAGTAACGTGTTAGAGAAGAAGGTTAACGAAAAAAGAAGAAGAAGAACTGATAATTTAATTAACAAATTTACGTGAGCAAAGTAACGTGTTAACAGAAAAGAAGGTTAACAAAAGAAGAAGAAGAAGAAGTGATCTTCATTCTCGAGTGAAGAAGAGATGTTCATGTTGATTTCTCAAAGTAATATTTGTAACAGTGAAAATATCAGTGGCGACAATTAAGCGCTGTACGAAAATGTATGAATAACAAATAACATTGAAGAGAAGTGATTTCTACAAGGAAACAGTGACACGGTCTATCGTTGAACGCGCAACGATAAGAAGGTGAAGAAGAATCGATGAGAAGAAGAGAAGCTGAGGTGACTATCGATTTAACAAGCCTCGGTTACCGATGCTCGAGAGACCGACTGCGATTATTTCGCCTGGATTAATCGCAGAAGAGAAACTCTAGCTATCTGAGTACCGATCTAATCTCGAAATTATCACTTGCTACGACAGATTCTATTGTAATCTTCTATTGTAATCTTCCATTTGGTTTTTCTTCTTCTTCTTTCTTTCTTATTGTCGCGTACTTTCGCATACTTGAAATATTTGTCAAATATTCTAACATCTTATATTTTCTAATTTGGATATTTTCCAGTATCGATAAGGAAGAAAATCATTCGACGATAGTGAAAGGTCGCCTTTTTACATGGGACGAGGAATCAGCATTGAGATCGAAAATAACACCTCTGGAGAAATTCTGCAATTAAACATCACATTCGATATCACGAAGGGACGAAGAATTGCGCGAAGAAACGCGTGGAATAAAAAAAAAAAGAACAAAATACCTAGAAAAAATATCGCGAAGTCTGTAGGTAGTATCGTCGTCGAAAATTCGAAGAGAAAAACAGAAAAAAAAGCAGAAGGAAGAAAATCATTCGACGATAGCGAGAGGTCGAATTTGGGACGAGGAATCGGCATTGGGATCGATATTTCGAAAATAATACCTCTGGAGAAATTCTGCAATTAAATATCACGTTCTATATCACGAAGGGACGAAGAATTGCACGAAGAAACGCGTGGAATAAAAAAAAAAAGAACAAAATACCTAGAAAAAATATCGCGAAGTCTCTAGGTGCATCGTCGTCGAAAATTCGAAGAGAAAAACAGAAAAAAAAGCAGAAGGAAGAAAATCATTCGACGAAGGGACGAAGAATTGCACGAAGAAACGCGTGGAATAAAAAAAAAAAGAACAAAATACCTAGAAAAAATATCGCGAAGTCCCTAGGTGCATCGTCGTCGAAAATTCGAAGAGAAAAACAGAAAAAAAAAACAGAAGGAAGAAAATCATTCGACGATAGTGAAAGGTCGAATTTGGGACGAGGAATCGGCATTGGGATCGATATTTCGAAAATAATACCTCTGGAGAAATTCTGCAATTAAATATCACGAAGGGGCGAATAATTGAACGGAGAAGCGCGTGAATTTAAAAAAAAAAAAATCGCGAAGTCTGTAGGTAGTATCGTCGTCGAGAACTCGAAGAGAAAAACAGAAAAAAATCGTTTGAGGATAGTGAAAAGTCGCCTTTCTACGAGGAATCAGCATTGGGATCGATATTTCGAAAATAACACCTTTGGAGAAATTCTGCAATTAAATATCACATTCGATATCACGAAGGGACGAAGAAACGTGGAATAAAAAAAAAAAAACAAAATACCTAGAAAAAATATCGCGAAGTCCCTAGGTGCATCGTCGTCGAGAACTCGAAGAGAAAAACAGAAAAAAAAACAGAAGGAAGAAAATCATTCGACGATAGTGAAAGGTCGAATTTGGGACGAGGAATCGGCATTGGGATCGATATTTCGAAAATAACACCTCTGGAGAAATTCTGCAATTAAATATCACATTCGAAAAAATATCACGAAGGGGCGAAGAATTGCACGAAGAAGCGCGTGAATTTTTTCAAAAAAAATATCGCGAAGTGTCTAGGTGTATCGTCGTCGAGAATTCGAGGAATAAAAGATGGGAGTGAAGGAGGGGACAGTGCGGAAAATGATCGGCGACGGACTTTCGGTGAATCTTCGCTCGAACGAGCAGATCCTCGAGATCACCGGCGACGGATGCGACATCTCCGTGTCGAGGAACCGCGGCAGCGTGAAGGTGGTGGGCGACGGGTGTCGTTTGAGGATCGATCAGAACATGGGCGACGTGGAGTACACGGGCGACGGTGGCCAGGTGTTGCTGGGCCCGAAATCGGTCAAGGACAAGGTGAAGTACCACGGCGACGGCGGTAGAATCAGGTTCGACGTGCAACTGAAGATGAGCAACCGGAAGTCGAAGCTAGACGAGGAAGAGAGGAGGAAGGATGCTTCAGTGAAGGAGAGGAGCGAGGAGGAGAGAAAGCAGAGGAGAAAGGAGAGACGAAACGACGCGGAGGTGAAAGGGGAGAGACTCGCGAGGACAAAGATCGTCACGACTCTCACGTACGACGAGAAAATCGTTAAGAAGTGGTTCACCAGTCATGATTCACCCGCCAAAAACATCGGCGCCGCATCCTTCGTGAAGATCGTGCCCAAGCAGACGAGAAGCAAAGTCGAGGAGAAAAACGAACTCGCGAAATAATTGTTCGAAGTGAAACGGAAAATGTGGTAGAAGTTCCTACGTAGTTTTTCGAGAAATTTCCAAACAGGATGTCAGTGAAGAACACGCCGATGATTTCTCGCGGGGGAGCTTCGTCGAAGAAATCGGGGGCACGATTTTCGCGCGTTCGATCGAATCGGAACGAAGATCTTTTCGCGACTGATGTGAACAAAGGGAAATTGGTTCTTTGACAAATTGTTTTCACGTTTTAACGTTTCTCAGTTCCTAATTTTATATATCGTACAAACATCGTTTGAAATCATCGTTTCAACGCCATTGGAAAGAGCATTTCAAAACTATCCTGTCGTCTTTCTTCAACGTGTAACGATGATTTCGAAACTTATACAGGGTGTCTTGCACGCCTGAAATACTTAATATTTTCTTGTGCGTTCGATGGAAAATTCTTCGATACGAAAGTTGTTGGTTTTATATAGGACGGGCCAAAAATCACTTCGTACTTGCGAAATAAATCCGCAAATTTCCGCGAACGATTCTGGTCAACATTCAAAGGAAATAATTAAAAAAAAAAAAAAAAAATGAGAAAATCATCGTTGAGCTCGAACTTAATTTAAAATTAATGAAATTAGCTATACTTTGACGTTTTATTAAAAAAAAGAAAGAAAAAAAAAATAAGTGGGAAGAAACTTTTGGCTCACCCTGTATGTGAAATTCAAAAACCACGCGAATATTTTTGTTCACTTATTCATGTATATATCGAATTAATTAAAAAACTTATTGTTATCGTTGTCGTGTGTGTGTGTGTGTGTGTGTGTGTGTGTGTGTGTGATAAAGAATAACGAGCGTTACAAAATTATGGAAAATTATTCGATGGTTGAGAAAGTTTGTATATCTACCGATATTTTTATGTTTTTTTTCGCATGTGTGTGATACTGCCACGAGTATTTTTATTCAAATTGCAAACCTTCAACAAGCTTACTGAAGTATTTATTTTGTATATACATATATATGTATACATGTGTGCAACTAATATTCTTCTCTCGTAAACCGTGCAACGATTTAATATATATATATATAAAACATTAATTTTAATATTAATAATTATATATATAATACTATATATATATATAAAATTAAATATAATAATATTATATTTAATAAATATTTATAAATATAATAAATAATAATAAATAATAAATAATATTTATAAATTAATAAATAATACTATATATATATAAAATTAAATATTATTTTTAATGTATATACATATATATATATATATATATATATATATATATAATACTTTATAATATTATATATAATACTTTCGTAAACCGTGCAACGATTTTATATATATATATATATATATATATATATATAACATTAATTTTAATATTAATAATTATATATATAATACGATATGTATATAATTAAATAACATATATAATATATTTAATACATGTATAATATAATTTTTGTATATAAACTGACGAAAGCATGTAACGACGTGCCGCATGAAAATGAAAATTTTACAATCTTTTTGAAAACCCTGTTCAGAGTTTGAAAGAGTTGTCTATGAAAATTTCGATGAAAATCATGGCTATGTACGTATCGGCGCGCGTGTAACTAATGAAATAAAAGAAACAAAAAGTAACTAGAAAAACTACGCGTGTCTTTGTCTAATAAATGAAAACATCTGATCTCTCTACTAATTAACAACGATAATCTTGAACACAATGATTCTACAGATTTTGAAGAATTTCTCTCTAACGCGAAAAAATAAGTTAATTTATTTCATGATTGATATTAGTTAGTACGTGTAATTGAATGATATTATGATTAGAAAAATTCATTTCATATTATTTTATCGAATAAATTAAATTAAACACTGCCGATTATCAAAGAAATAATGAGAAAAAACACCTTTCGAAATATCTTGGATCATAATTGACGATCCATTGACAATTCATTTTGTGCCGATATTTCATGAAAAATATTTCATAAAAATACAGGGCAATGATGCGCGAGTTGTACCGCGCGAGAAAAAAATATGAGAATTTCGTGACTTTTCGACCAGCCGCGCGCGAAAATAAAATCGATGGCACCATGGGAACACGGTATGCACAGTGTATGATCGATAGAAGGTTCGCGTGCCTGCGGCATAAAAATCATCGCCAAACATTCGATATCCGCGAGTTGGTTTAGGTTAGGTTTAGGTTAGGTTTCGAGCAGAGCGCGTGCAATATCTGCCGGGAGATTCTCTGCTTGAAATGGGTCGCAATCGCGACACGCTGGCGAAAAATTGCCAATCACACGCGAGTAGGTATCCCTCTTATCGATCGATACTTGCGTGAATTTTTAACCACCACCGTTATACAGTTTGAAAAGTTTGGTTGACATTTAATATATTTAATTGGACGATCAGATTATTCGAAGGAAAGTTTTAGTTAGCATGTATATCAGTTTCAGAAAGGCAACTATTTCTCCGTGCTGATTAAATGTGTTAAATTAAAATTTTTTGGGGGATTTCAGTCAGTATACATTAGTTTCAAATAGTATATATGATAGTATAGTTAGTATATATAGTATATATTATAGTATAGATAGTATATATTATTATGTATAGTACAGATAGTACATATTAGTATCTATACATATAGTATAAATAGTATATATTATAGTATATATAATTATAGTATAAATAGTATATATTAGTATCTATAGTATAGATAGTATATATTATAGTATAATTAGTATAGTATAATTAGTATATAGTATATATTATAGTATAATTAGTATATAGTATAATTAGTTTCAGAAAGATAATTATTTCTTAGTACTGATTAAATGTAATAAATTGAAATTTTCCGCAAATCTTCGATAATTAGAAATAATTGGAAATTTAATAATTTCACGACAAGATCATTCGATAGAAATTTTAGTTAGTATACATTAGTTTCAGAAAGATAATTATTTCTTAGTACTGATTAAATATAAATAAATTAAAATCTTTCGGAGATTTCAATAATTAGAGATAATTGGAAATTCAATAATTTTACGATACGATCATTCGATGGAAATTTTAGTATATATTAGTTTCAGAAAGCTAATTATTTCTTGGTGTTAATTGGACGTATTGGAAACTTAACGAAGATTAGACGATTGTTCGAAACAATTTCGAATGTTTAGTATTACGAGTCTCGGAAAGCTAATTATTTATTGACACTGATTAGATGCGAGCCAATGAAATTATTCAGAGAAAATTCCAATTAATATTAGTTTTCAGAAAGTTAATTCAAATGTATTGATTGCTAGACGAATGAAATTATCCGAATGAAATTTCAGCCAATTATTTTTTGCTGCTGATCAGATTTATTGGCGATTTAATACAATTCAAAGGATGTTGATTGTCCGAAGGAAATTTCAGCTTCAGAAAGCTAATTATTCATTGATACTGATTGATAGAGATTACCCAACGAAATTATTCGAAAGGAATTCTGGAAATTCTTCGCTGAATAAATTCGAACCTACACGAAACATGAATTATCATGTCTATTACATAAACTGCAATTATATGAATTGCTTGGTCTCTCGGCTAGATTCATGTAACTGTGCTTTTGATCGTATCTTTGGTTACATAATTTACGATAACAAGCAAAATATAAAAAAATTGCCCTCGTGCAATTGGAACGCAGAGATCTATCGCTTATATACAATGAATCGATAGAAAACGACTGTTGTGAATGTTATCGTTCATCAGATATCGGTCGCGTGATAGTTATAAAATGAGAACTATTCACTCTATTTCTCTCAATCGTAGAATATCTATACACTTCAATTTACGAGAACAACAAGTGTAGAATCCTGCGATAGAGTGTTTTCTGCCAGGCTCTTTGTTTACAACGAATCCTAAAATTCACTTTTTGAATAATAAGAATTATACGTTACAGGAGTGGTTCATTAGGCTTCTAGAGATGCTTAGGTGGAGAGTGGCCAAAAAATGATTGAGAACCACTGACCTAAGGTGGCATTTTTCACAAGGAGAATTTCATCTAGCAATATAAATTGATAAACTGATAAACTCTTTTATCGTAATAAAATATTAGATTGGATAGTAGATCTGTTTGATGTCACATTTTTCAGAAAATTAAAAATATATATTATAAAAACTGTTTTAGTTCACATCGTCTGCAATAGATAAAATATGCACGTGTAATATGTAAATACGTGAGTTATATTAGTTATAATTGCGCGTTACGTGGTGATAAGAATAGAAAGAAAGCGAAAACTATGAACATTTGAAGCACAGTATAAAATTGAAAATACAATTGATAATATAATATACAATTTTGAAATATTGAAAGGATTATTTGTTACACCGCAGAAAATATTGGACTTACAAGTTTACTGCTAACAATTGAATATTCGCAACCTAACCTGACCTAAACCTTAAGATTGTATTTCAAAGAATACAACTTTTTGATAAAAGGACGAATCAAAGTTGCTTAATTCATTTATAAAGAATAATCAAACACCTCCATTAATATGTCACTGTTGAGAACGAATTTATTATACAGTCTAATACATACAAACTTTCGTTTCTAAAAAACAGTGGAAACTGAGCATAAAAGTCACAAAAATTCAAAAGTCAATACACTGTATAGATTCAACAGAACTAGAGGAGGAAACAAAGTATGCAAATGTGAATATCAAAGAAACCGCAACTTAACCTAAATCTATTTTAAAGAGTTATTTTAATTTTTTGATAAAAGGATGGATCAAAGTTGTTTAATTCATTTATAAAGAATAATTGAACAAACATTATATCACTCCATTAATATCACTGTTAAGGACAAATTTATTCCACATATTTTAATACGTTCATTATTAATGCATATATTATTCTAATACATATTTTAAAAACTTTTGTTTGCAGATAATATACATGAAACAGTGGAAACCGAGGATAAAAATCACAAAAATTCAAGGATCAATACACTGTATAGATTCAACAGAACTAGAGGAGGAAACAAAGTATGAAAGTGTGAATATCAAAGAAACCGCAACTTAACCTAAATCTATTTTAAAGAGTATAATTTTTTGATAAAAGGATGGATCAAAGTTGTTTAATTCATTTATAAAGAATGATCTAACAAACACCTCCATTAATATATCACTGTTGAGAACGAATTTATTCCACAATCTAATACATATTTTAGAAACTTTCGTTTGCAGATAATATATATAAAACAGTGGAAACTGAGCATAAAAGTCACAAAAGAGTCAATACACTGTGTAGATTCAACAGAACTAGAGGAGGAAACAAAGTATGAAAAAGTGAATATCGAAGAAGCCCCAACCTACCTAAATCGAACCTATTTTAAAGAATTTTTACAATAAAACAGATCAAAATTGCTTCATTCATTTATAAAGAATAATCAAACAGTTCCATTAACATATCATTGTTGAGGACGAATTTATTACACAGTCCGATACTTTTGTTTGCAGATAATATATGTAAACAGAGTATAAAAATCACAAAAATCACAAGAGTCAATATGCCGCGTATAGACACAACTACTAGAACTAGAGGAGGAAACAAAGTATGAAAAAGTGAATATCAAAGAAGCCCCAACCTACCTAAATCGAACCTATTTTAAAGAATTTTTACAATAAAACAGATCAAAATTGCTTAATTCATTTATAAAGAATAATCAAACGGTTCCATTAACATATCATTGTTGAGGACGAATTTATTACACAGTCTGATACTTTTGTTTGCAGATAATATATGTAAACAGAGTATAAAAATCACAAAAATTCAAGAGTCAATATGCCGCGTATAGACACAACTACTAGAACTAGAGGAGGAAACAAAGTATGAAAAAATGAATATAGAAAGCCCCAACCTACCCTAATCAACCTATTTTAAAGAATTTTTACAATAAAACAGATCAAAATTGCTTCATTCATTTATAAAGAATAATAAACAGTCCATTAACATATCATTGTTGAGGACGAATTTATTACACAGTCTGATATTTTGTTTGCAGATAATATATGAAACAGATAAAAATCACAATCACAAGAGTCAATATGCACATATGACACAACTACTAGAACTAGAGGAGGAAACAAAGTATGAAAAAGTGAATATCGAAGAAGCCCCAACCTACCTAAATCGAACCTATTTTAAAGAATTTTTACAATAAAACAGATCAAAATTGCTTCATTCATTTATAAAGAATAATCAAACAGTTCCATTAACATATCATTGTTGAGGACGAATTTATTACACAGTCCGATACTTTTGTTTGCAGATAATATATGTAAACAAAGTATAAAAATCACAAAAATTCAAGAGTCAATATGCCGCGTATAGACACAACTACTAGAACTAGAGGAGGAAACAAAGTATGAAAAAGTGAATATCAAAGAAGCCCCAACCTACCTAAATCGAACCTATTTTAAAGAATTTTTACAATAAAACAGATCAAAATTGCTTCATTCATTTATAAAGAATAATCAAACGATTCCATTAACATATCATTGTTGAGGACGAATTTATTACACAGTCTGATACTTTTGTTTGCAGATAATATATGTAAACAGAGTATAAAAATCACAAAAATTCAAGAGTCAATATGCCGCGTATAGACACAACTACTAGAACTAGAGGAGGAAACAAAGTATGAAAAAATGAATATCAAAGAAGTCCTAACGACGGATATGCGATTCCGTGCACAGACAGCGAGAATTCTTTCTCTATATGGTGATGGTATCACGCACGAGGAGCGGATACGTTCGTTCCTTCATTAATTCGAGGAGGAGCACCAAAAGAGGTCGAGAATCAAAGGTCATGTCGCTTCATTCAACGCTTTCATCCTCGCCAACCTCTAACCTAACTTTCCGCCGTTGTGGCGCAAAGGTCGTCAGTTGTAACGGGGATCGTTAGCCACGGCTCTCACTCTTGAGGAAACTCGGTTCACTTTACTTTATTAGGATCGTCGGGGCAACGAAGAAGAAAAACATGCTCTCCTCGTTCATCACCGCTGTATTCCACTAGGTTGCTCTCAAGATATTGCGATGTTCAACCCACTCGGGAAACATTCTCCTCAACACTTTTCTCAATTTCATTAGGCCTTCTGGCCGAAGCTTTCTCCAAACGTTAGAAAGAGAGAAATTTCTCAACTACGATCTGACAGGAATTTGAAATTCCCGCTAAAAGCTTCAACGGTTCGGGGGAAACGTTGTTTCTTTTTATCTGCAGTATAATGAAAACTCGCGCGAGAGAAAATAGAGAGGGAAAAGAGAGAAGGGAAACTTTTGAGAGGAAGAAAGTCGATCGGCGCAGAGATGCAATTAACAATATACGGCAGAACGGATAGAGAACGCTGAACGTTTGTTAAAGTTCCACCCTAACTCTGTGAAAAACGTGGGCCCCCGTTAATGAGGGCACGTGCACCTCTTCGGGCGAACAATGCTAACGCCATATACCGGGTGATTTGTTTCGTCACGCTGTCATATCGGAGATATGATTAAATATTTTATTTAATTAATTGACGGCAATTAAATAAAATTACGTTTAATAGGTTAATAAGGCTATTTAACATGCAATTCGAAGGACGCAAGCTACTAACGGAAATCAAAAAGATTTAACCCCTGCTCCCCCTCTTTTGCTATTATTTTCGTTCAACGAATTTGCTTTACTGCAGTTTTTTATTATTTCCCGAAAACTCTGTCATTATTTTAAATTATACGTGTTAATCAATGTGCGGTGATTCGAGTAACAAGTTGAAACATTTGAAAATATAAATCTATTTATAATATGTGTGAATTATACTCTCTCCGTAGCAAATTAGTTATCGCATTTATATATTCTTGGTTATTGATATAGTTTGTTTCATTTGATGTCTAAATATTTGATAAAGATAGTAGGTTACTATTTACTAATCTGAATGATATTTTTTGATTGGTTGATATCTTTACCAAATATTAATAAATCTACTAAGATAGTAGGTTGATAGACCTACTATCTCTATCAAATATTTAGACACCAAGTGAAACAAACCATGTCAGTAATCAGGCGAAAAATATACAAATATGACAACTATGTAATATATACGTATAAATCTACTTGTAATATACAAACGTTGATTTCCAATGAAATAAGAACTGTAAATTACGAACGTGTGTCCATTGATGATACTAAATACTTTGTCCAAATTGTTTGACGCGCAAACGAGTGAAAAATGTGAGGATTCAAAGAGTATTGTACGTATATATTCGTTGATATATTACGTGATGTATAATAATTCCAGCACATGACGACTGGTTACGTTAGAGTCAATATAGACGTCAGAAGCGTTTTATCAGTAGCCAAGTTAACCGCAATGCAGATGAAACGTTCCTGTTCTGACAACATTGAACTGGATCACTCGCGAGTTAAAAAACTTTCATCGAAGAATCGTCGAGGGCACGTCTCGATCCTTTTCACTCGACTTCTTTTTTTCCGATCGAAAAGATTTTATTTTCACTTGACAGAGGAATTCCAATTATAACGTGTCACCCTATATGTGAGCTATTCACCACTACCAATTACACCTTGCGTTTCAACAAGCTCAGCGTGTTCTAATTACTTTATACCCAGTTGCAGCTTTTAAAATTCTAAGAATTTTTCTTCCTTCTTTTTTTTTTTCATTCCGTTGAAAGATTAATCGATGTGTTTCGTATCATTCGATACTGCTCGGAGGCGAGGATATCGCGTTTAAATTCGGATGCGAACCGCTTGCACACTGAACAAGGAGAGAAAAGAAAGAGGGTTGTGCAAACTGTTTGGATCAACCAGCTGGAAGCGCGCGTTTTCTGTCGAATTTTTGCGCCACCTAGACGACAGCTCTCGCTTCAGTTTCCATTCGTTTACGTTGCTCGCGTGAATTCCCACAGGAACCTCTCACCGGCCGCGGAGGTGCCCTGTTTTCCGTCGAGAGTTCAAAAACGAAATAACAACAATCTCGTAAATCCAACGTTGCCGGTGAAATTTTCTTAGTTTTTTTTATTCTTCTTATTATTTGAACAGCTGACAAATTGTTACACAAAGCTTAAAACGTCGAGATTCTTGAATCGCGGTAATGCTAACCTCTGTATTTTCGGACTACGATCCGATCCTCTATCCGATCCGCGGTTCCCAACTTGCGGTACCCTTGGCTGTACGCGAAAATAATATGGCGGAAAACAGCAAAAAAAAAAAAAAAAAAAAAATCAAAACAGAAGCACGAAAACAAAATTATAGACTTTTGATCTACAAAGAGAGACTTACGCTGTTTTTATTTATTTTGTTAGGCTGCTATTATAGAAGATTGAGATAAAAATCAAAAGTCAAAGCCTACAAATGTCACTAGGTTAATTTGAGTTGTTGGATTATTATTTAGTTAACCTGAGGAAAAAAAATTAAAAAACAAAAATTTTCTTGAGGGTTCGCGAGAGTAGGATACTCGTAAGTGAAAACCCCTAATCAAGGGGTACGGGAGAGAGAAAAGGATGGGAACCGTTGCTCTAACCTAACCTAGGTTTTCGTCTCGAGAGTGAAAAGACGCGATAATAAAGGGATTCATTAACGTTGAGAGGAGTTAAACGTTGGATTATCTGGACGACACGTGAGAACAACGACAGGGAAGATCGTGTAGGATGGCTTTTATGCAATTTCGTGCCGCAATTTGCACGAAGACGAAACCAAATAAGGTAGCGTAAACGCGAAAACGCTGACGACTAAACTTTCAATCAGAAAACAGTGATTCCCATTAATATACATATTTAAATTGTTGCGATTTTGTAAAAGAAATAATAATTGTAAAAACGACAGAAACTAGCTCATTTTAAAACTCGAAAGCTCTGCTTTCAAAATGCATCGTTCGTTTTGCTATAAAAGTGTTTCTGCATCACCTAGCGCAGCGGTTCTCAATTTTTCTTACTTCCCTCCTCTTGCAATCTTTCACCCATCCTTTAAAATGTTCCTCTTTTTTTTTTTTTTTTTAATTTTCTTAGGTTAACTAAACAACGAAGCCTTTTATTTCTGATTTTACATTTTACAATTTATTTCAATTTGTTTATAATAACAGCCTAACATAAGTCTCTCACTTTGTAAATCACAATTCTATAACTTTGTTTTCGTGTTTTTATTTCTTTAACTCCTTCTTCTGGTGTTTCCCGCCATTACCAATATTATTTACCCCCATAATACATATTATTATTATCCTCAGGTGCCATAGGTTGAGAATCGCTGATCTAACGGACGAGTAAGCGAAGGATACTTTTTACTTTCGAAAATTGTCACTGTGTCTAAAAATGTTGAACAATTTTTTGTTTGTTTTCACGCGAGTGAGTCTACAATTAGGTTTGAGGATTAAAACTCTCTGTTCGTGACGATACCTCTTTTTTCCTCTAATTTATTAAAATTCAAATATCAAACGAAAATTGAATTTTCGTCATCAGTGTCAAAACCATTTTAGAATAAAACGAATTGGAATGGATTTTGAACATGGAGGCTTCAAAATGAACCCAGATTTTTTTTTTTTCTCTTTTTTTACAAAATTTTAACAGTTTCAATATTTCAGTGTCTGAAATGTTCACAGATGTCACTATGCTACACAAGCATGTCGTCCAATATTCCGTTTCAACGCAAAAAAGACGAGATTTTTATCGTGACTCGACTTTTTATCGTGAATTTCCTCGTTCCTATCGCGGAACAATGGAAAGAACTACGACGTTCTTCGTCGAAATTGAAAATACACTCGATAATTGTCGTTGGATAATAACATCGCGTTACGCGACGCAAAAATTCACGCCACGTGCAACGCAATGTCAAGTCCCATCATTTCGACGTGCAAGATGAGTCGATTGTTTGACTTTTGAATATTATACAGGGTGTCCTATGAATTTGTGGTCAAACAAATTACTATCTGAAGTATTTAAATTTACGTCGCGATAACATTTAACAAAATTAACGTCAATTGCCGGGAATTACCTTGAAGAGGGAGAAAATCCGGCGAGCAAGCGGATTCGAGGCGATTCGTTCGATGGCCGTCATAGTGACTCGCGTTCTCAGTCTTCGACGAGATCGTGTTGCGTCAGGATCGTATTTAGGGTAACATTTGCCAGAGTTGAATCACCAGGAGACGTTTCGTTATATCGTCCGTGTTCACAAATACCAAAGACATTTCGCCTAACAATAAGTCTTTTCCCAAGCGAATTAATTCAGATTCTACTTGTTGCTTGGAACGAATCCAACTTTCCGGCGCGTCGAATTCTACTCTAGGCAGTGTTGTTCCTCGTTGAGTTACACCGAGGCAGAAAGTTCTGAAAGTTGCGAAGTCGATGCTCGAGGAATTTCTTCAATTAAAGACAAGTCGAGTGACCTAGGGGGAATGATTTATGAATTTCAGTTAGCATTGCAAGGTGTTTCTTTCATTGCTGGAAAATACACGAGTTGAACGCTTGATTGACGTTCTAATGGATGAACGCAGGTTACATTTACGGAATACGAAACTTCAGTATGGAAAAAAAGGCTGAAAATGGTAAAACCTTGTAACAAACATTGTAGGTCCAAAGACTTTCCCAATATTAACATTTTTCATTGTTAAATATTAAATCCTTATTAAATGTTAAGTATTAAATTCTTAATATTAAATGTCAAATTCTTAAATATCATTAAAAAATAAAATATCATATGAAATGTGTGTTAAAAATATTATATAAGTTAATAATATTATATAAAGTAACATATAGTACAAAATAGTGAAATAAAATTGTTAAAATGAAATGAAAATTAAAATAAAATGAAATCAAATAATATTAAAATGGAATAATGGTGTATTATATAAAATACTTTAAATATCATATAGAACATATTATATAAAATAAAGTTTAAATAAAACAATAAAATAAAATAGTATATTACATAAAATATTACGTAAAATAGTAAAATTTGATGTAACATTAAATATTATAATTTATTAATATCAATATCATATTAAATTAATAACATTAAATATATATTAAATTAATGAATAATATTAAATATATATATTAAATTTACTATTACTATATCTATATATATATATATATATATATATATATATATATATATATATATATATATATAATATATACTAAATAGTATTTGTATATATACTACTAGTATTATAATATATATTAAATAGTATTAGTATTATATATACGACTAGTATTATAACATATACTAAATAATATTAGTATATATATACTATATATAACGTATACTAAATAGTATTAATTATATATATACTACTTAGTATTATAATACTAAATAGTATTTACATATATAGTATATATATACTTATATATATATATATATAATAGTATTAATTTATAATTTAGTGTATATAACATATATATTAAATTTAGTATATATTATATACATATAGTAATATATATATATATATATATTATATAATAATAGTAAAATTTAATATATATATTTAATATTATTTATTAATTTAATATATATTTAATTTAGTATATATAACATATATATTAAATTTTATTATTATATAAAAAAACTATATGTATATAATATATACTAAATAGTATTATATACTATTATATTAATTATATATACTAAATAGTATTATATACTATTATATTAGTTATATATATAAATAGTATATTATATATTTTATATATATATAAATAGTATATTATATATTTTATATATATATAAATAGTATATTATATATATAAATAGTATTAGTATATATTTAGTATATATAATATAATATATATATATATATATATATATATATTAAATTTTACTGCTTTATGTATATTTTAATATAATACTAAATATTATATTAAACTTTACTATAGAATATTAAACATTGAATTCCTTTCTGGCAAATGATCTAATATTTATAAAAATAATATAAAGCATATTATAAATAATCTATTCAAGGATTTGAATACTCCAGGGGACGCAACGAAGGTACGCAGCAGCGTGTCGATCGACTTTCTCGTTCGAGAGGCGCGAAAGCGACACAGGATCCCCCGGCGAGACGAGGAAGAGCAAAACGACCGGTGAGTCAACGATCCTCGCAATGATGATGCGGACTGTTGCATCATCTACCGACGAAAGTTCGGACTACGTCCAAGACGTGACCAAAAAAGGCAACCACGCGGATCAAGCATGCAGCGCACGATCGAAATGCGGCTAACACGTCGCGACGTGCGCGACATCCCAACGAATTGTCCGACGAATTCTACGAAAAGAAACCGGGATCGAAATAGATTATTATTCAATGACCGGCGGATCGATGATCCTAGTGTAGATTGCAGAGGAAATTTTATTATCGTACGAAGGCCAGAGTGCAGCGCGATCTCGAGTCACTTTAGCTTCCGGAAGTGTTGGATCATGAGTATATAGTTAGTACATAGTTAGTTACGAACGTGTAATTAGAAACAACGATCCATGTCATTGACGAGTTGGAACGATTGCATGTGCATTTTCTGTGCTCGCTATTCAAGGTGGAATTAAAATGAAAGTGAAGTGGGATGTCTCTCTGATTATTCGAGTTGATAAATGATTCTTCGCCAAACATTTACTAGAATTAATTTGTAGTTTTCTACCAATGTTACGAGAAAAAGAAAAAAACTTGAAACTAAATTTAAAAGTAAAGTTAAAAATTGAAGTTAAAAGAAGAAAGTTTTTAGTTAAAAGATTAAAGCAATTGGGCACTGGCCAAGAAGTAATCGCGTTTTCTTTCGGTGCAAATGAAAGGCGAATTTTTCAGGAGAAGCAAAATTGATCAGTTGTTTGTTCGATCACCCTTTGCCATCTTTCTTTACAGTTATGTAGCTATAATTTTGAAAATTGTTATAGTTATAGTTATAGTTTTGAAAAGTCAATAATTTTATTTTATTGTTATTAATATTGATTAACTAACTAATATTAATTGACAACAATTAATAATAATTAATATCAATAGCAAGAAAATATTTTGAAATAATGTAAAAAGAACTAGTCAAATCTGATGCTAATCAAAGTGTCTAAGATTCGCAAATATGTTCTATTTTCCACAAAAGATTTAATCGAAGAGACAAATTGTGATTACTTTTCTCGCACGACGAGTATACTCGTCACAACATTCTAAGATGTCCAGGATTCGTAAATATGTTCTATTTTCCACAAAAGATTTAATCGAAGCGACAAATTGTAATTACTTTTCTCGCACGACGAGTATACTCGTCAGAACATTCTAAGATGTCCAGGATTCGTAAATAGGTTCTATTTTCCACAAAAGATTTAATCGAAGCGACAAATTGTAATTACTTTTCTCGCACGACGAGTATACTCGTCAGAACATTCTAAGATGTCCAGGATTCGTAAATATGTTCTATTTTCCACAAAAGATTTAATCGAAGCGACAAATTGTGATTACTTTTCTCGCACGACGAGTATACTCGTCAGAACATTCTAAGATGTCCAAGATTCGCAAATATGTTTTATTTTCTACAAAAGACTTAATCGAAGCGACAAATTGTGATTACTTTTCTCGCACGACGAGTATACTCGTCATTCACTAATAAGATGGCTAAGAGGTTAAAAGAAAGTTCGCACGATTCTCGCGTGAGAACAGATTCTAGCGAGAAATACACGCTCTCGGTTCTCGTGTCCTACGAACGATATAAACGCGACTGCGAGGCGATATGTGCACCGCAGCGAGAGCAACTCAGCGTTCTTAGCATACCGGTTGGGCCGAGCACCGCGCAAATATTATGGCGAGGTCGCTGATGGCCCGGCAGAAAACGAGCAAAATTCCAGCGGCGTTCGCGCGTCAAAGGTGAACGCTTCCACGCCAGGAATAACCATGCCCGCCTTCTTTTTACAATACTCGCGTCGTCCGTTAACCCATTGCGCGCGGCAGTCGTTATGTATATTTTGTGGACCAAATGCACTTGAGCAATGCAGTGTAGAAATAATTCGAAAAACACTGGCTTGGTATGGTAATAAGCAGAAAAATGAAAAATATAACGTATTACTATTTGTTAATAATAAATTTTCCAAGAAAAACTTCTTTAGTAAACAAACAAAAGATATATATATATATATGTATTAATAGTTTATTGTATATATATATATATATATATATATATGTATGTATGTATTAATAGTTTATTGTGTGTGTGTATTAATAGTTTATTTCAGTATGATACTTTTCGAAACATTCTGCAATACATAAAGCTACCAAACAAAGTTCACGTTCTCAAGTAATTTCACTCCTCTTTTTGTAATTCTCACTATTTAGCATCTGTGTTGCATATTTATTTGTTTCAACAGCTATCGCGTCCTAATAATCATCCGTCGTAATATTAGATTGAATAAACCTATTATAATGGGATCTTAACCTAAATCTAATCTAAACCTAACCTAACTTTTCCCCAAAATAAAGGTTTTATACCTGGTGTTTCCGCGAAGATAAAACTGTTTAGATTACATAATTATTTATAATCTAAGATATTTAGATAATTAATTAAAACTATTTCGTAATTACATCGAATAATTATTATTCGAAATCAATGGCAATACGTTGATGCATGTTATTGCCACGGTAAAACTACACCACGAGCCTGACTCGTTATTCTGCGCGAATGGATCAATGGATATTCAATTTTTCACTGGCCACCCTTTATATTCAGATTCGAAGCTACAGTGGATCACGTGTGCATTGGGACTTTTGTCATTGGAGGAGGGAGCTCGAGTCCGAGTTTCGGTCCACTTGAGAATTCTGACGTTTTCAATAATGTATTATATAACGTTTCAATAATGTATCATATATTAATAATATTTCAATAATGTATTATAATGTAATAATATTTCAATAATGTATTATATAACTGTTTCCAATAATATAATGTAACGTTATATTACGAGCGTAAGGAAGGTTTTCCAACCGACAACAGATTGTGCCTTTCCGAACGCGTCTTTCAACTCGAGTCGACTTACTTACTAGCTGCCTGACCTACGACATTGCTTCCAAACGCCTATTAATAGCAACTCGGATTTTCCCGGTTCGTTTGCACCGTTGGAATTACAGTCGGATGCGAATTTTGTCCCGTACGATCGTGGAGCGCTAATTGGATCGACGAAACAGTGATCGCCGCGTGCGATAATCGGCAAGGTCACACACGTTTCCTGTTCTTTGCACGAATCTACTTACACACGTTGCGCGTTGTTTGTCAATTTCTTACACTCGTCGTGCAGATCATCGACAAAGATTGACAATTTTATCTTTATTATTAACACTTGAATAAGAATTTGTTTCTGCAATATTCCTCGATTATCCTGCGATATTGTTTTACAGATTAATACAGTAGTACTGTCCCCACAAATGTACAGGGTGATTCACGTAACTTGCATCTTTATTTTTTTCTTTGTTTAAATTGGACTATAGATTTTTCTTTTTTCCTATGTTAAACGAAATTCCAAAATTCCATTAAATAATATTGAATTCCGAGTGAAAGAGGCATTAAGTCACATTGGTTCTAAATATTAACCTGATAGTCAACACTTGACAGACGGGTCGTGAAGTCGCTGAAAAAACTAACCTCAAAACACTGAAATTATAGTTAAGATGCAAGTTAAATGATTCAAATGTGAATAATAATGGAAAATCGCGGTAAATGTAACAGACGGATATTGCTAGAATCGATGGTAATGAGATTAAAAGAACAAGAAAATAATCGCGTCCAATTAAAATGCGAAAACGTGAATCTATGTGTCTCGGCTCGTAAATTGTTAAGGAGATGTTTGTCTCGAGGATGAAAATTGCACAGAGCGTTAGAACCATTTGCTTGTTACACATTTTAATGTCCCATTTACGAACAATTTCTCTCATCCAATGGGGATTGTTTGGTGTATAAATAATAATAAATAATAAACTTGTGTGTTAAACAATATTTCATTAGATGCACAATTTTAAGTGTACAAGTTACGTGAATCACTCTGTATATGATACTGATATTACACTCTTTCCTTCCTCGGTGCCAATTCGTAGAATATACATTATGCGCTTTCAGCCCTGACTTAATGGACGCTTAAGTGGGGACTATTATACCATACCAATATCATTCTCAAATGAGCGTGTTTTAAATCGTCTTTCACTCATTTTCCAAGCGTGTAATCTTCGCTGACATAAACTTATCTTCATTTTTAATAATCACGATCATAATAACATGCAATCTTCATATTTAGCAATTCATTCTTCGAATTAAGTGTTACGTTACCACAAAATTGTCAGTGTCTGAAAGTTTATCACCGCGAATGAATTTTACAGTACATTTGAAAAATTATATACACTCGAGAATTAGTATTGCAAATTGTTAATATTCATTTGAGGAAAACAGAGATGCTGGAAATTGTCAAAAAAAAAGTGCAGCTGCTTCCTTTAATTGTTATTTAGACATCGAGATAGTGTTGCAAGTGATTTAACGAACTATGGCGAATCGTATCACGGCTTGTTAAGTATACTGTGCACGCAATATTGTCGCACTTTATCGTTTAAATCTGTGCACGTACGCGTTATCCGTGTCTCTGTCGTGCAGTATACACGTGCAATTGCTGTCACATACCCCATGCCTCGGCAATTTTTTCCCCATCGTTGCTTCACCACCCCTACCACTGGTCCCCTCACGAGACCAGTTCGTGTGTGAGGCGTGAGTGTAAATGACTAGGGCTACATTGGGACTTAATCCATATACAGTGACGAGCAAAGCTGAACGCGCGTGTAAAATTTTAAAAAACGTAAATAACATTTTGTCAATTTTTACTTGCGTGTAGAATACAAAAAAAAAAAGCAGAATAAGGTTGTAAAATGTTTTGGCTTTTCCAAAAATATTTTATAAAGTATTTTCGTGAGGTCAATTTGCGCCTCGATTAATTTAAATGAAAAATTATCGATACTCTAGATTGTTGTAATTTCGTGAAAAAAAAAAAAAAAAATTATACAGCAATCTAACTTGCTGCGGTCTGAAACTTCTATTTCGACTATCCTGGATTCGTCTTTGTTCCAAACTTAACGTAGCAAATGGAAAAGTGTTCTTTTCTCTCTTTTCTTTTTAAATTTACAAGTATGTAAAAATACTGAATAAAAAAAATAGACTTACGACTAAATCAGCCTTTTCGCAGCGACTCTTTAAAACTTGCTGTGCAGTTTTTTCTCATCGCTTTATTGAACTTTGAAACCTAACCTAAACGTCGTTGAAAAAAATTCGTCATTTAACAATATTGCTCAAAGTTGAATAAAACAGCAAAAAAAAAAAAAAAACTGTACAACAAGGTTTAAGGGTTCGTTGTAAAGAAAAAATTCCAGTCCTTCAAGGCCATGGATGGACCGAGCTATGAGAAAAATTTTTCGAATTTTAACGAGAACAGAGCTTGAAAAAGAAACAAACTTAATCAAAGTAAAAACTTCGCGCTTCAAAATGAGATCAAGTTGATCGCTTGCTTTTACAAAAATTATGGGAATTTTTCGTCGTTACGCCTTCTCCACTGTACGTAGATCGTGGTGGGGATGACTGAAGTGATCGTGGTGGGGGTGACTGAAGTGATCGTGGTGGGGGACTCGTTAGGAGGAGGAGTAGAGACCGGGCCAATTTCCATCAACGCACCTTTTGTTTACGTGTATCGCACACGTGCACTGTGCTCGGCGTAGTTTGGCAGTTGATGCAAATCGTGCGAATAAAAAGCGGCCACAGACCCGCGTTAATACATACATACATATTTCTGTTCCATGCGTTCGATGACTCAATGACGGCCACATGGGCGATCCCCCTCGTTCGAACGATCTTTGTGGGGGTTGCAGATGGCGAGAACGTTTCGAGGGCCACGTGTGCGAACCAGATAAATCTACTCGCGTTAACCCTGCCCGTTTTCAACGTATTTACACACCGTGCACGCTATGAGTCAATATAACCTTCGCGTCTGCTACACATTTGCCACAATGTAATGCAATATTGCCAACGACGCAACGAAACAATACAAATCTTTAGCTAGCTGTTTTGGCTACACGTCGAAAGGTATTGGTACCCTTGTTTCTTCTAACTGAAATTTTTTTTTAAATTTCCAGCAGAGGAAGTAAGATAGAAAGGAGAGAAAATTGATAATATGATGAAGAGGACCATAAACTTCTATTTTTATTTAAAAAATTCTCTAAAAATACACAAGTTATATTAATCATTTTGACTACTTTGGTAGTTGTAGTAATGTTAAAAAAGACGCCTTTCCTTTATTAAATTCAACGTTTTACTTTTACATGCAGTATCGAATTTTTCTAGCATTTTCTAGCAACAAGTATGTAAATATATTTGACAATATCCGGACTTCATCGACGAGAGATTTACTTGTCAATTTTCAGGTTAGATTCGTGTATTGTTTTGATTTCTATAGGGTGGGTCATCAAAATGTAAGAAAAAAACTAATTTTACTGATTTTAAGTGATTTTTTTCATTATGTTTGGAAAATTATTTCTCCCAAATGTTGACCGCCAATTAGTAAAAAAAAAAAAAAAAAATGATAAAAAATTACGGATTTATTTTAGTGGGAAGTGATTTCTGGTCCACCCTGTATTACGTTTAAATTTGCCGAAGGAAGAATATTGGTCGACTAAACGATAAATGACGAACGGAGTTCGCGAAATCGGCGGGAAAGAAAGATCGTCTTGTTTCGACGATTCAGGGAGGAATTCGTTCCCGGTGGACGACGCGTAAATCTGGAAGCGTTAAAAGCAAAACGATCGCAGGCAGTCGGTAGATGGCGGGCGGGGATGCGCGAGCAGCCGACTCGAGCATGTTTTTACGGCCATTTTTTATTTGTTTACCTACTTAACTTGCTCTTTCGACGAAATTTGGAGTCAGATTGTACAATGTTTTTTTTTTTTAATTTTTCTTTTTCTTTCTTTTCTCATTTATCTCGCAATTCTCTAGACAACTAGAAACTCTTGTCTAATTAACCGTAGTATCGAAGACTAGAGTTACACATAAACCTGCTCCCCGGTAACTATAAAGCCGAAGTGCCCTCGTGTCTTCAAGAAAGGAGACACTCTAATTGGAGCGCGTGAGTATGCGCCTCTGCCCCCAAAGGGCCGGACAATATTAATAGCTAAACATAAATATAAAACGATAGCGTTTCCAGACGTTTCTTAAATAAAGATTCAATGTTAATAACAATTATTAATAGATCTCGCGTGTTAACGAAAGATATCGAACACGCAGTGAAGAGTGACAACATGTAATGAAAAATTGTCGATAACTTCAAGTGATACAAACTTCGTAGACAAAGATCATATATACCATATTGGTCTCATTTTCAAGCTTATTGTCTTTGAAATCTCTATTTCGACAGATTATTATTTCGATATATCTTTAAGATTCGATCGAATTCTACACGGTTGAGAAAGTGAATCATCGAGTCAGTGGTGGCGAACTGGCGGCCCGCGAGCCCCCCCCCTCCACTTTTTTTCGTCGACAGGGCGTCATCCCCTCCACTGCATCGATCTCTCACCGCTTCAGCTTCGGCTTACAACGATATGAGTTAAAGGAAGATTGAAAATGTTGCTCGTATGGAGAGAATGCACGGAGTGGAAACTAATTTCCATGGTTGGGCAACCGGCAAACTGAGTGAGCGGCTCGCATCAAATAATGGCGTATTCATCGTGTGAAGTGAAAGATCTCTTTCGAGTTGTAAATTCCCTCGCACAAACGTGGGCGTCAAGGCAATAAACACGTACAGCATTCGACTCAATGGCTGGAAAACAATTACGCGGAAAATGGAGATCATGGTATATCTACAGATTACGGATAATAATTGCGGGAAAGATAACAGCAGTCGGCTGGCGCATAATAATTTTCCGCGGAGCGAGCGTGTGTCTGCGGCCAGGCCACAGCTACTCGCGTAGAATGATTTGAACAGGATGGTAAATATATCCGCGAGCCGGACGAGCGGATGCCTAATCTAAGTCGTGCTCTCGGAAGGGAGTGCCTTCTGGCCGCCACGTCAAACGATGAAACGCGCATTCTGCAGAGGCCGTTTACCGGCAGCAGCCTTTCGGCCTCGGGCTTTAAGCACGTTAACACGTTCGAGGCCGCGTCAGTCCCCAGGGACCGACACTCGTCGAACCTTTTGCCCGATGTCGGTCCATGGGGACCGACGCGTCGCGGATCGTTCGGTCGGCGTCGGTCCCGACGGACCGACACCTTATAATATTCGTTCGACTAGTGTCAGACACTTCATCGAGTTTGCTGGACACACTTGATTTTTATTAATATAAAAAGTACGCGTAAAATAATTTGTACAACCATGAAAAATACACGTTGAACGTGTCAAGGCCCCTACATCGACTCCCAGGTTTCACGAAGCCAGCCTCATCAGAGTCAGTTTGCCTCCACGTTTTTCGTCTAGCACCGACGTGTTTTAAAATGTCAGATCGTATTGTTAGTAATAAGAGGTTCATTATTACTTACAAAAAGAATAGAAAGAAACTAAATGGTAAGAAGAAATGGTGGTTAATCGAGAGATATTTCGATTATTCGTCGCCCACACGTGGCCAATGGAAATAAACGACTCGCACCAGGAGTGAACAGCTCTTGTCTGGCTGGCACATTATACGTGCGTAGGTGCCTGAACCGGTAATTGAACGGTGTACCATCATGATAAGAGGATGCGCACCGCGAGAAATTACAGGGAACAGTGAAAATCACCAGCAGCGAGCATTGTTGGTGAAATGTGCTGAAGATCGTTTCTTCGATATACATTTATCGTATCTCAAGCATCTGAAATGCGTTGAAGGAGATTCGTAGAAATTTTAGAAAGCATTCTTCTTCGCGAAGGAGTATGCGATTCGTTTCGAGGTATCGGTATTTTTTGAAATATATATACGGTTTTAAATATATATATACTGTGTTGCGTTGCAACACACACAGGCTGTGCCAGTTTATCTGTGAGTTTATCGTCTCAACTGTCTTCGTTTGTTTTTCCATAAGGTGAAGGGATTTCGAAGATTGCAAGTTTTTAAATTTATGTATTTTTATTCAACACTCTCTATAAAAAGGTGTCGAAAAAAAAAAATATATATATATACATGTACATGTATATATGTATATATACATATATATACATATACATATATATATGTATATATACATATATATATATATTTATGTATATATACACATATATATGTGTGTATATATGTATGTATATATACACGTATATATGTATGTATATATGTATGTATATATACACGTATATATGTATGTATATATGTATATGTATACATATGTATGTATATATGTATGTATACATATATGTATATATGTATGTATATATGTATATACGTATACATATGTATGTATATATATGTATATATGTATGTGTATATATGTATACATATGTATATGTGTATATACATGTACATATATATGTATGTATATATACATGTATATATATATGTATATGTATGTATATATAAAAATTATTCATCCTCATTAAGATTAAAATATCTCCTGAAACTAATAATTTTTCGTCATAAATAACTCTCTGTATTCTTTTTACAAAAGGCAAAAAGCTGCATCGATCGATGGATGAAAAAACATATCATTCCGTTAAAAAGAAAAAAAAAAAAAAGAGTAATTTTCATAAAACTTTCTCTTCAGAAACAACCGAGGCATTTGGAATGGTAAAGTCTCCCTCCTGTATAAGTATAATCTCAAGCAGATGCAAAATTCATACGGATACGAAAATCTGAAGTTTCAAGACCGAACCGAACGTTCTCTCGCATGAAAGCCCGCGAGGGACGAGAAATCGAGGAAAGTCGCGGAAAAAGAAGCGTCTAAAAACCGCGTGAACTCGAACAATGGCGGTGAAACGCTTGCACGGTGGACAATGGGTCTCTCGCGATGGAAATAGTTATTAAACGGGAGCCAAATGATCTTGATTGTCCGATACCGAGATCCTCTATTCCCTCTTCCCTTCCACACTCTCCCCCATTCATTTCACGCGTTATGCAAAGTTATGTACATTCCGCTGGCATTATCCACGGCTTGTTCCCATCGCTGATTGGCGAAAGCGTACGAAATCGCGTTAAAGTTCGCAAAATACCGTGGAAGGGTACGTGTATTGGCCATGTATATATGGGAGGTGGGGGTAGCGGTAGCACAGTCAGTAGAGCATCAGTCTCTTAATCTGAGGGTCCAGGGTTCGAGCCAAAAAACAAAAAAAAGAAAGGCCATGTATATATAGTGGGAACGTAGAATTACACCGGGGAGAAAACAGTCAATCTGTCGTCAAACATTTATCAGATTTTGTATAATTAAGCATTATACCCTTATAGTAATTATTATAATTCTTATTATAATTATTCTACCCTTATAGTAATTATTATAATTATTATAATTCTTATTATAATTATTATAATTATTCTTATTATAATTATTATAATTAAATATGCTGTTAATTTTTCTTCTTAGATAGACTCTAGTTTTCAGAACAAACGAGTACTCGTCCCGAGTACTCGTTTTGACGGTGAAAAAAAATATATTCACTCAAATTAGGTTTATTAGCTAATTAAACACTAATAAAACCAAATATTGATGTGTAATTATATAATAAAATAATGATCTACTGATAAAACTGAATGATAATTTTATATATTAATATATAAACGATATATAATAAGAAGAAGAAATTCTTGTTATTCTTTTGAAGGAGGATGGCTGATAATTGATACGAATTGAACGTCGTTTTGTCAAGTAAAACAGGTCTGTATCATTCGGGAGGTAATTGCAATTTAAGAATAGGACATGACCGATTTGGATTATTTTACAAGTCGGACATAATTTAGCCGAAGAAATTAAGACTTTCAAATATTATGTAAATTGATGTTAAACCTTTGGCAAAACGTGAAAAAAATTTTTTCTTTTCTATTCCCCGGTGTTATATTCGAACTAATTGCCAGACAAATGCCGATATTTAAACGCGCGATTCTTGCGCAAGCGTCGTTAGCTTAGTTCTTTTTACCGCTAAACGAGATTCATTTGAATATGCCTCGTTGATTTAGAGACAGCAGATCCTACGGTTCTTTTTAAACGAAGACTATGATCGACCTTGGATCGTCAGTGGATTTACCTGGAGGATCGTTTCGTTGGTATTTTGTTGGACTTATAGATTAGGTCTTCTGTTCTTTGAATGAAGAGGGCCAAAGAACAAAGAATGACGAACGTGGTTTTATAGGTTAGGTCTTCTGTTCTTTAAATGAAGAGAGCCAAAGAACAAAGAATGACGAACGTGGTTTTATAAGTTAGGTCTTCTCTTTTTTGAATCAGAATAAACAGAGAAATTACGTGATTTTATAGGTTAGGTCTTCTGTTCTTTGAATGAAGAGGGCCAAAGAACAAAGAATGACGAACGTGGTTTTATAGGTTAGGTCTTCTCTTCTTTGAATGAGAAGGACCAAAGAACAGAGAATGACGAACGTGGATTTATAGGTTAGGTCTTCTCTTTTTTGAATCAAAAGGAACAGAGAAATTACGTGATTTTATAGGTTAGGTCTTCTCTTCTTTGAATGAGAAGGACCAAAGAACAGAGAATGACGAACGTGGATTTATAGGTTAGGTCTTCTGTTCTTTGAATGAAGAGGGCCAAAGAACAAAGAATGACGAACGTGGTTTTATAGGTTAGGTCTTCTCTTCTTTGAATGAGAAGGACCAAAGAACAGAGAATGACGAACGTGGATTTATAGGTTAGGTCTTCTCTTTTTTGAATCAGAAGGAACAGAGAAATTACGTGATTTTATAGGTTAGATCTTCTCTTCTTTGAATGAGAAGGACCAAAGAACAGAGAATGACGAACGTGGATTTATAGGTTAGGTCTTCTCTTTTTTGAATCAGAAGGAACAGAGAAATTACGTGATTTTATAGGTTAGGTCTTCTCTTCTTTGAATGAAGAGGGCCAAAGAACAAAGAATGACGAACGTGGTTTTATAGGTTAGGTCTTCTCTTCTTTGAATGAGAAGGACCAAAGAACAGAGAATGACGAACGTGGATTTATAGGTTAGGTCTTCTGTTCTTTGAATGAAGAGGGCCAAAGAACAAAGAATGACGAACGTGGTTTTATAGGTTAGGTCTTCTCTTCTTTGAATGAGAAGGACCAAAGAACAGAGAATGACGAACGTGGATTTATAGGTTAGGTCTTCTCTTTTTTGAATCAGAAGGAACAGAGAAATTACGTGATTTTATAGGTTAGGTCTTCTCTTCTTTCTCTTCTCTTTTCACTTTGGTTTCACTTGGAGCAGGCCCTCTAATAAACGATAAAACGCGATAAAAATGAAACTCGCAACGAATCTAAACATCTACATAAAATGTAGAAACTTCGCTTACACTTGTTACATTCAATGAATGTAAACGGGTGCTCTCTTTCTTTTTTTTTTTTTTTTTTTTTGGTATCCAAATAAATGCAACTTAATAACACAGAGTTTTTTTTTTCTTCTCTCCATCGCCATTTGTTCCTTTTAAATTTATTATTCTTCTGCAAGGCAGAACGGTGTTCGAGACAATGATTTACAATGGCTAGGCACCGTTAAATCTGGCAAGAAGAGTTTCACCGTGTATCGCGATTCTTCATGCTGCACCGTTGTTTGCCAAACTCGCTGATCGTAATTCATTCTGGACGAATTGAAATTTTATCGTCCCTTACTCTTACAGAATGGAAAGTCGAGCACACAGAAATGTTGGAAATTATTTAAATTAAAAATTTCTTTTCACGCAAAAATTTGGTAAATATTTTTCTCTCTCTCTCTCTCTCGCTAGATCAGTGGTTCTCAACCTGTGGTACACAAATATTGACAATGGCGGGAAATACCAAAAAGAAAAAAGTAAAAAAAAAAAAACACAAAAACAAAGTTATATAGTTAATGATTTACAAAGAGAGACTTATTTGACCATTTTTGAGAGTGGAGGTTTACGTAAAGGCCTGACCAAAGGAGAGAAAAAAAAAAGATTGAGAACCACTGATCTAGATGATAATCAACTGAAAATATCTGAAATGCTACTAAATAAATACTAAATAAAATACTTTGATCTTTAATAAAAAGAAAGCTTGTCGAGTCCCTGTTCAAAAATTTGAACTAACCTAAAAGTAAAGCTGAGCGAAAGCAAGTTAACACCTAAAAGTCAAAGTAACCTGAAAGTAAATTTCGCACGACGAGGGGAACAAATCACGACAGTGATGAAAATTATAAAATTGAAATGAATCCTCGCGAAAGAAAAAAGTGAAATTCATCATTTAGCACGTGTGATTAGGTTAAGGTTGAATCATGCATGAGAAATCAGCGATTAACGTTTCGTGGAGAAAAGATTCATTGTGCGTAGAAGAGGTTATGTCTGTTCATTGAAGAAATGCTCCCACAGTGACACAGGGGCCGTTTTTCTTAGCATACCGTTCTCCGTGAATTATTCCCGTCTAGGGTAAACGTTGAACAAGTATCGTTTATAGTCAGCGTGGGCCAGAAATCGGGGGGAAAGAAAAGAACAAAGGAAAGAAAGAAACAAAGAAAGTTCCACTTTTACCGCGAGTTTCTTTTCTTACTCGCGAATTCTCTCGAACTTGTTCTCCACGTTTGAGACATAAATCGCGATTCTCTCGCTATTTTGCTGATCACGAGACGTCTGAGAAAGATCGTTTTAAATAGTAACCGATGCTTTTCAACCCTTTGAGCTCGATTTGCTTTCATATTGTTGCCCAATACTGTTTCTGTTTACTTCGAGGTAAATTAACGTTACCATTTTCTTTTTAAATATCTTTATTATCTTTTAATTATCTTTGGTAATTGCAAATACCGTTCAATTTATTATTTACTACAATTATAATACAATTTATTTTTTTGCAATTGATGCGACCAGTTTTTTTTATTTCTTTGTTAATATCGCAGCACAATTTTATTATTTTGTAATTATTTGTCATTGTAATGATATTGTTCATTTTTTACAATTAATGCTGAAACCGGCTTTTCATTTAATGAAATTGCAGTCCAAGTTATTATTATTTACTACAATTATAATACAATTTATTTTTTTGCAATTAATGCGACCAGTTTTTTTTATTTCTTTATTAATATCGCAGCACAATTTTATTATTTTGTAATTATTTGTCATTGTAATGATATTGTTCATTTTTTACAATTAATGCTGAAACCGGCTTTTCATTTAATGAAATTGCAGTCCAAGTTATTATTATTTACTACAATTATAATACAATTTATTTTTTTGCAATTAATGCGACCAGTTTTTTTTATTTCTTTGTTAATATCGCAGCACAATTTTATTATTTTGTAATTATTTGTCATTGTAATGATATTGTTCATTTTTTACAATTAATGCTGAAACCGGCTTTTCATTTAATGAAATTGCAGTGCAAGTTATTATTATTTACTACAATTATAATACAATTTATTTTTTTGCAATTAATGCGACCAGTTTTTTTTATTTCTTTGTTAATATCGCAGCACAATTTTATTATTTTGTAATTATTTGTCATTGTAATAATATTGTTCATTTTCTGTAATGTTCCTCGATGAAAATTGCAAAACTTGAGCAAGACTTCGACGGTTCGCGCAGGGTGTTGCAATTTGCAAATTTGTAAATTGACAGAATCGAATTTCTAGCGTCACGTGCGTAATACGAGTTCAAAGGGTTCAACACGTGGAAAGAAGAATTATTTTTACAGCACGTTAATGCTGTCATGATAGAAAGCGTGTCGTGTTTTCCTTATAAAAAAAACAATGCGAAGCATGTAACAACAGCATTAATCCGCCATCGAAAGCAATGGAGCCTCGCATCGTTAAAAGTGGAAAGTAATTTCGACCCATCCGACTTACGTACTTTTTGCCATTTCGTTTTATTTTTCGTTCCACTTGCTCGCCACTGTGAACGCCGTGGTCTATGCGCTCCTCGAATTGGAATTAATCGTGAGAATCGCTATCGATTTCGCGGCGCGAAACGCGATCGAATTTACGAAAAACGATTGTGAAAATGATTATTGACAAAATAATCGAGACACCCTGTATACATGGAAAAATAAGAAAAGCCTTTCGCGAAGGAAGAAAATAGAACGTAGACTTTCGTCAAGTTCCGAATATTTCCGGTACTTGTTGTCTTCTGTACGTTTTGTTTTTCGTCGCCAACCTAAACCTAACCTAAACAACTACTTTCAAAACGAACTAATTAAAGGTGAAAAAAAAAAAAAAAACACGCGACGGTTGCCACGGTATTCGGCGTTTCGTTGCATTTTAACGACGGCCTCAAATCACCTCAAGTCGAAATAAACGATACAATCTGCAAATAACATCGCTTTCATGAGAATTACGTAATGGTCATCCTTATGCCCTACTTACAATACAGTTGCGACAGGCAACCCTGGGGTTTATATAATGAGCGTTGAACGCCGAAATACTAAAAAAAAAAAAAAAAACGAGCAACTTATAATTTTTGTTTCCGATTAAAATTCCCATTCGGAGAATGAACTTTTGCGAAAGAAAGATCATTCGTCAATTCTTGAAAACAGTGTATTTCAATAAAAATGAATAATTAACGATTCAATAGAAAACAAATGATAAGTGATTTTCCATGAAATGAAAGTTCGCGTGCTTCATTGTATTGTAAAGGTTTTCATTTATCTCCGAGAGAAATTTATAACCTTTAATTTAAAAGAATTTAATTTAATGTATCGCTTTCCTCTCTATATATATTATTAGTATACTCTATATATATATTAGTAGTATTTTATATATTTTATATACGCTCTTCTCTATATCCTGTATCATATATATATATATATATATATATTTTTTTTTAATTACGGCAAGTGTGGAAAGACACGAACAAATATTCCACACTCATCATATTATAGTCTCTTTTAACGTTTCGTTCTCGTGTTCGTCTGCGCCAGTTATATTGAGCCGTTCCAGATGATACTATCGTCGACGATTACACGAGCTTATCTACCCTTTCCGCAGAGCGACGCGTCCCACTGTGTAAACTTGGCTTAATGAATAACCTCCACGCGAAGATCACCGAATTATTTGTGTTACTACTTCGCGCCAGTGACTAGTTTGTTCGGTAACGGTTATATCCCTTAAAAATATTTATAGATCGTTCCACATTTACAAAAATACCATACATGCAACGAAGCAACGCGAGCTTTTAAAGGAGAACAACAAAATTATTGGCCCCTGTGTTTGAAACGAATTGACAACTCGTAAACCTAACCTAGAAAAAAAAAAAAGAAGACGAGGAAATTGCGCTGAAGATTTTTCGTCAAAGATTGTAGCCAATCGAGCTGTCGATATCGACCTAGATGAGCATGTCTGTCTCTCGTTCGTTGCTGAATAAGTGCAAGCGGTTTTAAAAGCAAATAAATTCGAGAAGACGGGAAACGTTCACTGTAGCTAGTGAAACGGCGCGGGTTAATTGACGACGAATCATCGATCCGAATTCGCTTCTTCGAATATCAGAATTGGGTAACCGGGTGGCGGACATTCAACGTATTTTTAATCATAATTATCATCAGAATGCAATCGTCAATTGTCACGTTTCTGATATCGTCATTCAAAAATAAAAAAGAGAAGGACATTTATATTTTTAATTATCGATATAATTAAAATAATATATAAATTAAATAAAACATATTGATAATTAATATATATTAATTATCAATATATTTTTTAATTATAATTATTGTCGGAGCACAATCGTCGATTGTTATGTTTCTGATATGTCATTCAAAAATAAAAAAGAGAAGGACATTTATATTTTTAATCATCGATATAATTAAAATAATATATAAATTAAATAAAACATATTGATAATTAATATGTTATATATTAATTATCAATATATTTTTAATTATAATTATTGTCGGAGCACAATCGTCAATTGTTACGTTTCTGACGTGTCATTCAAAAATAAAAAAGAGAAGGACATTTATATTTTTAATCATCGATATAATTAAAGTAATATATAAATTAAATAAAACATATTGATAATTAATATGTTATATATTAATTATCAATATATTTTTAATTATAATTACTGTCGGAGCACAATCGTCAATTGTTATGTTTCTGATATGTCATTCAAAAATAAAAAAGAGAAGGACATTTATATTTTTAATCATCGATATAATTAAAATAGTATATAAATTAAATAAAACATATTGATAATTAATATGTTATATATTAATTATCAATATATTTTTAATTATAATTATTGTCGGAGCACAATCGTCGATTGTTATGTTTCTGATATGTCATTCAAAAATAAAAAAGAGAAGGACATTTATATTTTTAATCATCGATATAATTAAAATAATATATAAATTAAATAAAACATATTGATAATTAATATGTTATTAATATTAATTATCAATATATTTTTAATTATAATTATTGTCGGAGCACAATCGTCAATTGTTATGTTTCTGACGTGTCATTCAAAAATAAAAAAGAGAAGGACATTTATATTTTTAATCATCGATATAATTAAAGTAATATATAAATTAAATAAAACATATTGATAATTAATATGTTATATATTAATTATCAATATATTTTTAATTATAATTATTGTCGGAGCACAATCGTCAATTGTTACGTTTCTGATGTGTCATTCAAAAATAAAAAAGAGAAGGACATTTATATTTTTAATCATCGATATAATTAAAGTAATATATAAATTAAATAAAACATATTGATAATTAATATGTTATATATTAATTATCAATATATTTTTAATTATAATTACTGTCGGAGCACAATCGTCAATTGTTATGTTTCTGATATGTCATTCAAAAATAAAAAAGAGAAGGACATTTATATTTTTAATCATCGATATAATTAAAATAGTATATAAATTAAATAAAACATATTGATAATTAATATGTTATATATTAATTATCAATATATTTTTAATTATAATTATTGTCGGAGCACAATCGTCGATTGTTACGTTTCTGATATGTCATTCAAAAATAAAAAAGAGAAGGACATTTATATTTTTAATCATCGATATAATTAAAATAGTATATAAATTAAATAAAACATATTGATAATTAATATGTTATATATTAATTATCAATATATTTTTAATTATAATTATTGTCGGAGCACAATCGTCAATCGTTATGTTACATTTCCGGTGTGTTATTTGAAAATAAGAGGGAGAAGGGCGTTCGATATATTTTTCTACCGAGTGAGCGAAAATTCACGATTTTCGACGAAGGGTAGATTTCTACTGTTACCACATTGATGATTCCCGGCGGACAGCGTGACCGCGATATTATTTTTGACGGAGCACAGTATTGTAATCCGGGAGCACACGCGGAACGGGGAAAGAAAAAAAGGTCTCGATCTCGGGGCGACGATACTTAAGAGCGGGAATGACATCTGCCTGGAATGACAGCTTCCGGAGAGGTCTGCGCGACTACACTCGTAAACGATTTCCAAATAAAATACTCGGCGGCGAATCAAGCAGTCAGAGCCCGCTATTTGCGCTCAATCGCCGCCACTACGGTTCGTTTCGGATCTCTACCTCGCTAATATGTATTTTTCTATCCTTTATAATTTTTTCAGAAACGAACTTGCGTACAATAATTTTTCAAGAATTTTTTCCTCTAAAAAAAACCTCGTTTCGAGATGTCTCCCTTTGGTACAAGCACTCGCGAAAAACTTGTCGCGTTAAGATCGAAGGCAATTAGTTTTCTAAAAGTTCTAAAGATCGATTATTTGCGAGATCTCTTACGTCCAGGCATATTTATTCGTTCGTTTTAAGAAGCAGGCTCGTACGTCTTTAGTTCGCTGCCAATGAATGTCGTTTAATCCTGTTTACAATAACACGCGACACGTCCGGCTCTGTTATTTAAATAACTGCCGATATTCCGATACGCGATGCCTTATCGTTCGACTCTCGCAGAGGATAACATCTGTTCGGCCGAAGGGTGCGACGCCGCTAACTTCGCGAATCGATCGTTCCATTCAACGAAACGGAGAAATATATACTCTCTTGCGAGAAGATCCGATAGCCAGTTAAAACGCAAACAAAAGGAAGGAGAACGAGAACCGGATGGATTTGTGTCGTATGATTTGAACGTAATTCCGAACGTGCATCCCCTTGAACGACACGGAAACGAAACGAAATCGATAACCTATAACGAGAAGGGCCACTGCCTCTTTCCTTACCTCGAACACGCAAGCACTTGATCCTCGTTCAGAGACGCCAGAAGACGCTGCCGTCCTTGTTGATGCTTGCTCGTTGATTTCGATACGTGGCACATTTATTTATGAGTTACGATTTATTTACAAGGTGACGAGGCACCGGTTAGTGCCGAGGCGTGCCGGTTTTGATCTCTCTCTCGTCGTTACGCCAAAAACGTTCAACTCCCTGAACAAACCGAGTTCGATAGAATCGTAACGAGACAGCGTGCGGCGTACGTACGTATCTTTCGTTTTCCTCGTTCGTGGGAGATTATTATCGCGCGATTCCGCGAGCTAACTAGATGAAGCGATTTACAGTTTCGGCTGGTTCGTAACTGGCTTGCAACACAATCATCACACCACTTTGAGAGATCACCTTCGCCGATCGACTGCCAGCTATGCTCGTTCGAGCCACCGTCACTTTGCGCCGTGAAATAGGAGAGCGACCGACACTCCAGCAACAGCCAGCGACAACTGGCGACGGCCAGCAACGACCCCTGCGCGCACCCTTCATCGACTGGTAACCTTGCAGTGAAAACACGTTGGAATGGTGGAACGCACGACAAATTGGTGGTTGAAAGTTTGAAATGTTCGCGCGCTTTTTCGCGCGAATGGCGGAACGCCGGAACAGATGGAAATGCAATCCGCTGCAAACGGATCGTATGAAATTATACTATTTGATCTAATACTATTATTATATTTATCATGATATCATGTACATGGTATATGTACATGTTCGAGAAATTCATTTGTAAAATTTATATAATTTAAGAACAGATGAAAATACAATCTGCTATAAACAATTGAAATTATATTATTACGTGCATGGTATTTAGAATAAAATGTATTCAAGAAATTCATTTGTTAAATTCATGTAATTTATGTAATTCATATAATTTAGGAACAGGTGAAAGTACAATCTGCTATAAACAATTGAAATTATATTATTACGTGCATGGTATTTAGAATAAAATGAATTCAAGAAATTCATTTATCAAATTTATGTAATTTATATTTACATTGGATTAAAATATACTTTGTAAAAGTACATACTTTATATATAGTCTTTCATGGCCGGTGTTAGAGTCATTAAAGCATCCTTCATATTTTTTCGTTCAGTCTCAGTCTTAAGAGTGTTCCATGCTTGTTCAAGCTTTTGTTGTTGGAATTTCTGAAAAATATATACATTTAGTTTTACAGCAGACACCTTGCGATGCGGATTCTCGTATAATTTGGCGGTTTTACTTACTTTAATAAAAAGAAAACAATGTTTTATCGTCGCACCCACATAAAGTATTTTTACAGATACCAAACGCCCTGCAATATCGTTAATAGTTGGGATGGCATTTAACAAAAACTTGTGGGGGCCGTGTCTACTTTTTACTATTGCAATTTTTGTGTGCGCATTGCAATATTTTGCTGAAAAAAAGAATCGCATATATACACGTTTACTTCAGGTTTAATTTTTTTTACTACATAGTGAAATTTCATATTACCACTAAATCCAGCTTTTATCGCTGCAACTCCAAAATCGCCGTACAATTGTTGCACTTTCTGCTGAACAGCATTGTGCAAAGCTGTAACTTTTAACTGCATAGGTTTCTTGGATTTGTCACCAACGGTTATTTCGAACACTATATATCTACGAATATACGTAAAATTAATAACAAAAATATATAATAAAAGTAAATGGATAGATGATATCACGGTGATGATTTATAGTAAAAAATTAAAATTCTATTACTGAATCTACCTGTTTTTAAATCGAACCATATTTTAGGTTATACGTATCGAAATATGACCGATAAAAACCGGCAAGAAAATATTAATCATACGCAACACGTGCATTAATCACACGCACGTCATTAGTAAATTTAACGTTAATTTAACAATTGATAAACTGTATTAACAAACTGTTTTAACAAATTTGTAACATTCCAAATATTAGCACGTGCGTTACTCTTGATTGTTCAATAGGCAAGGTAACGCTAGGTCGCTGCGCTGTCAAACGCAATTATACACGTGCGTGCGTGCAATGTATATCATATTTTCAATGCTATTTTCCAGCAGTATACTCTTTTATTTCTCATTTCGAATTCTTCCTAGCGATTAGCATCTTTTTTTTTTAATTATCGAAAAATCGAATGGAACCTTATGCGGAACTATTCGAAGAAATCAAAGCCCACATTGCGAGGTAGAACATATAATGATTAAGCGAAATAATGCACCTAGAATTTTTTATGTACACGTGTTTACGTATGCAAGTTTACGTATGCATCATGCATACTTACGTAATTAAACATTTCGTTTGTAACGTTACTTTTTCGTTCGTACGTTTTGATGCAGCATACCTTCTATTTTATTGTTAGATTCTTCAAATCTAATCTCAAGCAATTTATTTCATGAAAAATAATTTTTTTGAATTGATTAATCATTCTTTCGTCTTATGCGTGAAATAGAGTTAAACAAGTGAAAGAAACATACAGCAATAAGTTATTGTATTACTTCACTGTTTCTTATTGCCACAGAAGTTATCTCAGGGTCATGTGAGATTAAAAAATAAGCCTATGATTACAGTTAAGCTTTAGAGATAATGCCCACATACTCTTATTTGCAGCTTACAATGATTTTAGTTGACGCGAAACATTCAGTTGAATTCTCTTAGCGAAAACTTAAGGAATACGTCCAAGGAATATAAACATGGATTACTTTGTGGGTGTTGATGTAGGAACAGGAAGTGTCCGAGCTGCTCTAGTATCTTCCAAGGGAAAGATAGTGAAAATGACAACGTGTCCACTTGAAATTTTTCATCCTGCCCCTAATTTTTATGAACAGTCATCTGATAACATTTGGAGTGCGGTCTGCCATGTAGTAAAGGTAGAAACTTCAATAAAATCAATCAATCTGTATTCTTTATTTGATAAACTCAAAGTATTTGCACACGCATAATTTATTTATTCTTATCCGTAGACTGTTGTGGCTGATATCTCTGCAGATAATGTAAAGGGCATTGGTTTTGATGCTACTTGTTCATTAGTAGCAATTGATAAAACAGGATCACCAGTCACAGTTAGCCCAACAGGTATATTTACAAGTTGCAGTTGGAATTGCAAGTTTTAATCAAGTGAAAACGTTGTTTATCAAATGAATTTTCATTAAAGGTGAAGATAAACAGAATGTTATATTATGGATGGATCACAGAGCACAGGAAGAAGCAGATTTCATAAATGCACAAGGTCATGAGATGCTTCAATATGTAGGTGGAAAAGTGTCATTAGAAATGCAAACACCTAAAATGTTGTGGCTAAAAAAGAATCTACCTTCATCTTGGAATCGTGCAGCACTGCTATTTGATCTACCTGATTTTTTGACATGGAAGGCTACAGATTCTGAATCAAGGTAACATCGTAACATTATTTTATGCTAATCGCTACATGAATATTCTGCTACAATTTTCCAATCTAATTTCAGATCTCTATGCTCTTTAGTGTGTAAGTGGAATTACAGCGCTGACCCCGATGGTAACAATAAATGGAACGAGGAATTCTTTGATCAAATTCAGTTGAGAGATCTTAAGAAGGATAACTGGAGGAAAATAGGTATTATTCATAATTTTATATAATATTCAGTTAATTAGCGAAACATAAATCGATTATATCAAATGAAAGTTATTTTATTATCGTTCGAATCGTGTAGTTTTTGAGTAAACACGTTAACAAATCTCTTTTGTGTTTAGACAGATAATATGAAACTATTACTTTATTTTAACAAAGAGAAATATTAATACGAAGGTAATGATGTGAGGACTCCGGGCGACCCTGTCGACCAAGGATTGTCGGCAAAAGCTGCATCTGAGTTAGGACTCCAAAAAGGAACAGCTGTTGGAACATCCCTCATTGATGCGCATGCTGGAGGACTTGGTATGATAGGTTGTTCTATACCTGGGCTGTTTCCTAATTTACAAAGCAGATTAGGTACACGTAAATTTTCCTATCACATGTTACATTTCTTCCGCTGCTTATACATTCCAATCTTTTTAATTGATTAATTTAATTTACAGCATTAATTTGTGGCACTTCGACTTGCCATATGATAGTTAATGAGAAGAAACTTTTCGTCAGCGGCGTCTGGGGACCATATTTCAGTGCCATGGTTCCGGGATTGTGGTTGAGCGAAGGAGGACAAAGTGCAACTGGAAAGTTGCTCGATCACATAATCGATACCCATCCCGCAACACCAGGGATTTTGAAAAGCTTAAGCGGCAATAAGTAGGTTAAAATGACTTGAATACATTTGTTGAAACTTTGTTTTTATTTGTTATGTAATCTTTTAGACACATACAGCAATATTTGTCTGAATTGCTGCAAACGATGACTGACCAGAAGGCTTTGAAAGACGTCTCGCATTTAACGAAAGATATTCATGTATGGCCTGATTTTCACGGAAATCGATCCCCTTTAGCTGATCCAACCCTCAAAGGCATGGTAATAGCACGACACGTTTCACTACCAATGTAAAACTATAGTTTTTGTAATGGGTATATTTCAATTAGAGATCATTACATAGATTTCAGGACTCTCTCTGTCCGTCGATCAAGAAAACTTGGCATTATTATACTTGGCAACGGTACAAGCCTTAACGGTACGAGTATATTATGTTAATCAGTATCAGTAATCCTATACTATTCTTTTTCTATACAAAACATTAAAGTCAATGTTTCTTTAACAGTATGGTACAAGGTATATTTTGGAAACGTTGGAAGCTGCCGGTCATAGAATAGACACTTTGTTAATTTGCGGCGGTTTGAGTCAGAATCCGTTATTTATTCAAATACAAGCGGATGTGTTAGGTTTACCCGTGTTATGCCCCGTTGAAAAGGAATCAGTGCTAATAGGCGCTGCGATTCTAGGGTCTTACGCAGCTGGGAAATTTAATACAATATACGACGCCATACAAACAATGGGAGGATCTGCAAATGTTATCAAACCTAAAAACGAATGCTACAAGTAAGCAACTCAGATTAAAAAATTATTGAAATTTTTGAAAGTTACGATACACATCGTTTTTTCTTTTTTTTTTTTTTCTTTTTCTTCAAGATATCATCTTCAGAAATATCGAGTATTTCGAAGAATGGTACAAGATCAGAAAGATTACAAAGAAATTATGAGCGAAGAATTTTTATAACTGCCATTACAAGCGTTACGTACGTCTGTGACTATTAACGCTATATTAATGGACGTGAATAAATAAAAAAAAATAATATTAGATAATTATACAGAATCTCGCAAATGAATAAAGAAAAGCAACGTGCTACTTCTTACATAATTTTTTCACTAATTAAATATATTTTATGTACAAGATTAATGAAACATATTTTTGTTATCTATTTTACTTTTTATCTTTATTTGTTGTAAATAAAAATATACATGAAAACATTTATGGAACTTTCTTATCCCAAAGAGAATAAACGTGATGTATGAAATATTGTTTTATTTGGTATTTAAATGTGGCTTAGAATGTGTTATAATTTCGTACAAAATACCTTCTTACAATTATAACAATATTGCTAGATGATGAATCATTATAAAAATATTGAATATTTTTTCAGCTTTTCAATGAAGAAGTTTTATTTTCTAATATCGACAAGTTAGATTATTAAACGATACACTATAAATTATATAGGAATAAAAATCTTAACCACAGTATATAGGTGCATTAAATTCTATGTCAACTTATAAAATAATTTTCTCATCTTCTCAACTTGCAATATATTATCTCCCACACGAAGTAACGTCGTTATCACATTATTCGCGAAAAACTTCTCAAAAATTTGACAACCTTGGTACTTTATTCTTTTTTTGGTGATATAATTTGTGAATCGAATATAACTAACAATTCCATATCACAAAGCCGGTTTTATCACAAACTGACATATAATTGCTAGAGTATACCACTGAGTCTGTGATATCAATTAAAGTTAGGAAAACCGACTATAATTAGAACAAAATATCAATGTGCTCTTAACTTATATTAAAGATGATTATTCAGAATAATACTGGTGTAAAACTTTGGATAAAATTCTACTTTTTCAATAAGTATCTCAATAAGTGTTGTTAATAGCAGAATACAAATTGATTCGTTGTTCGCGGACCTGTATATTTATTTCTAATTTAAATATGGTATTGAATATCTTAATTTTCCAGAAGGCAGTTCAGTGAATAACATTCTCAATGTTTCAATCATAAATTGATGTTTTAGCGATACATCGATAATCAAACAAACGAAAGGTTTATTTCATGTATTTCAATAAATTTTATCAAACCTTTTTGAGTATTTGAAATCATTTCGTAATTTAGTTTATTATGATTTATTAATAGTTTGATATCATATCAATATCACCATCAGTCTTTCAACAACTAGTCCGTTGATTTAAATTTATTAAAAAATTGATGATATAAAGTGAAAAATATATTTCGAGTGTGCATTAACAAATTATCTCTCACAACGTCCTAACTCTAACTTATCAACAATTATCATATACATTCGTGTTAAAGAATTATGAATATTTTTGATATTTGGAAGACACAAAGTGCGTGTTTCGATGAAACATTAATTCGTGATATCCTTATTTATATGAAAATATTCTTTACAATATATATATATATATATACACATCGCTTTTTAAATCTAACAAGGCCATTTGTGCAACTTGCGCGTTTCAGAGAATATGCAAGGAGTCAATTGAAATAGTAATTAATATTCCACGTTACGATTCAGAGCGTTACTTTACGAAATCATACCGTTTAAAAGGAAATTACTCACTAGCATTTGATATTGCTTTTCATGGTATTTAGCAAAAATATGCTAAAATTGGCGAGAATACCGTAACGAGTCAGTTCAAATAAAACGATAATATTCTGCGATATGATTAAGCATGTACTGAAATGCGGTAGAAGGAGACGTACCGAATCTTTGTCTCCACAAATGTTTCGATATTATACGCTGTCCTAGAGTGTGCGTAGTTTCTTGAATTTCTTCACAAATCTCGACGCCAGTTTGCCAAATCGTTTCTTAATATTCAATTCAATATAAATAAATAATAGAACACGCAATAACACAAACAAGCAACAAGCAACAAGCAGCAAGCGACATACATACCTAAATTATTAAGAAGTTTGTTTTTTCCCGGTGGGTCAAACTTCTGGAGTTGCTCCACGCTAATTACCTTATACTGTTTCAATTCCTGCAATGATTCAAAACTACAACAACGAGCTCGACTGTTTGCCACGATGTAACTACCAGGAGCGCTGTGCTTTGCAATCTCTTTTAGAGCCTCTTTCACCATTTTGCACTTATCAGCGTCACCTTGTGATTTATCTATCTTCACTGGCTACAACAAATCATGACACGAAAGAGAGAAGGGAGAACTTGATATAAAATTCAAATAAAAAGTTGTACCTCTGGGAATGCTTCGATCATGTGAAGCCACATTCTAGTTGGTATAGTATTTGCCTCCGCTATGCAAACTATCGTGTGAGAATTGTTGTTGCGTTTCTTAGCGCTAGTTATATCGGATGGATTCTCAGTCATATAGCCATTAGGAAATTCGTCCACAATTAATATTGCACTTTGACCACCTAGAACCCAATCCTCTGGATGACTGGTCACATAATTTTCAGAAACTTCGTCGCATCTCTCGTATACTTTCTTAACTACGTGTTTCTTTATTTCTGCAAAATACAAATCGCACGTATAAAATTTCTTACTCTGCACAGTGTTTCAAAGTTGCAATGCAAGCTTTTCAAGTGTATATTCAAAGTTACAATGCTCAACTTTCAACAGTAAGGACATGCCTAGATAATTGGCAGTAAGCTCGCTGGGTATCATTTGACACCATCCTAATATCAATTGAAGGCACATTTTCAGGTCACATTTGACTCCAACGAAAAACGAGTTCTCTCTGATTGACTGTTTTCTCGTACAATTGGGACACGACCAACTGTATTTGTCTACGATTCTCGCCTGATTCCAAGCCAGGCTCCTGCCTTTGCAGTCAGGATGCGGACAAGTAGAAACAGTCCTTATTAAGCTCATTTCTTTCAACCATCCGCATAATTCGCCTTCGTGTCCTTGTTGCAGCATTGGCCTCACAACAACATCGAAATAGCCCCCTTGATCGTTAAACTGTTCCAAACATTGTCTGAAAGTAAATATAAATATTCCAATAACGACGACGACGACGACGACGACGATGATAAAGGAATTAAATTTCTCAATGATCATTAAATGTTTAGTATGTTCAACAGTGTTAAAGAATTAGAGCTGTGACTCCACGTGAATGGAACATATTCACGGCATCTACAAAGCTAGAGGAGAAGGGAAATCAATAGCCTTCTAGGTTAAATATAAGCGTGTCACTCTCGCGATTATGTAAAATGTAACATCGATATGAATATTCCGATCTCCCGATCGATGGAAGAATCTCTCCTTCGTTGCAACGATGATAATGCAACGAAGGAGAGATCAAGAGGGAAACAAGCTTCGAGCAAGCAGAAGCAACAAGTATTGTAATTAGCCGATCGAGACCATCGAGCACGGAGTATCAATTACCTCCCTTTGACTTTCGCGTTCTTCATTTTCAGTGCAAAAGCCACCGCTGTGCCGATCCTCCGCCAGTTCGAACGAACGGACAGAAACTTACAACATCTTGAAATCAACTAAGGAGGAAAAAAAAAAAAAAGGAAAACAAACGAAAAAATAAAGGAATTAACGGAGGAGAGGGGGGGAAACCAGAAGCAACCGCGGGAGCAACCTCAGCGCTCTACATCCATCGCGAAGGAGCGATGCGTCTGATTTCAGGCGTGCACCACGGACGAGGTGTGAAACAGACCTACCACCTAATGCGTTTTTCCGTGTCCTGTTGCTTCAACGTGCTCTAGAGGATATATTCTTGCCGCGTTCGCGTCATTCCGGGCCTTGTTGGTTCAACTTGTTGATGTGAAAAATCACGGTTTATTTTCGGAATTAGAAGCAGGTTAGGGTCGAGATAAAATTAAGGAAGTAAACTTTTAGTAAAAAAAGAAATATGCGAAATCATTGATCGAGGACAGGAGATCGTCTGAAGAGAGATCAGGGTGATTGTTAAAATTTGTAATTTGCTCTTTTGCAATGTAAACGTCAGCGATTGAACTCTGAAAAGAGAAAAGAGAAAGAAAGCGAGAATCCAACTGTGAGAGATACTAGCAACGACAGATCCATGGCTTATCTCTGTTCAGCATATAGATTTTTTATAGATTTTTTAGTACGTTAGCGATGGTGTTATTATTTGTTATATAATAGTATTGGATATTTGTAGCCTCTCATAATTGCAATTGTTCGGATCACTCGCATAGTTGTGGATCACTCGGGGTCCAAAGAACTCGAATAATTGAATTGTAAATATGTTTGTAATAAATTTACCTTTCTTTAATATTCAACAAAAGTTATAAATTAATTCGCCGTAATATAAATTATACGTAAGTGCGTTACGCCAGTTCTGTGTATAATGAAACGTGCAATAATAATTAATAAAAATTAAATAAAAAATCCATATCCGAATCTACGTGCAACTTTTACGTACACCTCTAATTATTTAATAATAATTTTTAGCCAAGTTTTGAATATTGTCAAATTATACGTAAGTGCATTACGCCAGTTCTGTGTATGTATAATGAAACGTGCAATAATAATTAATAAAAATTAAATAAAAAATCCATATCCGAATCTACGTGCAACATTTACGTACACCTCTAATTATTTAATAATAATTTTTAGCCAAGTTTTGAATATTGTCAAATTATACGTAAGTGCATTACGCCAGTTCTGTGTATGTATAATGAAACGTGCAATAATAATTAATCGATTAAATAAAAAATCGATATCCGAATCTACGTGCAACATTTACGTACACCTCTAATTATTTAATAATAATTTTTAGCCAAGTTTTGAATATTGTCAAATTATACGTAAGTGCATTACGCCAGTTCTGTGTATGTATAATGAAACGTGCAATAATAATTAATCGATTAAATAAAAAATCCATATCCGAATCTACGTGCAACATTTACGTACACCTCTAATTATTTAATAATAATTTTTAGCCAAGTTTTGAATATTGTCAAGTTAAGCGGCGAATGTTTCGATTCACGAACGATGGATCGTATATCTCGTCCGTGTTTGGATCTATTTAACGGAATTTGTAAATAATTATGCACGAGCATAGATCAAATAATGTGAAAGAGAAAAATCCGGGGTCTAATTTGGAGGCTCGTAAATTAATCTACTTGTTAGTTTTTCTTTTGCAAATGAAAATTGCCCATTTAAGGGCACTGAGATATTAACGCCACGTCGCGGCGAATCTGTGGAACTAGTCGTTATCCTTATCGCAAACTATAGCTCTCCTTCTCTACGAAGATGATGGCCGTCTATGCTCGCGTTAGTCAGTGTGGTTAAAAATAGGTCAAGTGCTGCCATCTATCGGGCTCGTCAACATTTTCTGTTCAAGTCACCTCCGACAGATGACAGGATATGGCATATTCTTGTACGATGATCGGTGAATGATAAAATCAATCAATCGTACTACAAAGGAAAATTTTATCCTTTATTTTAACGTTTACATGATACAGAATTTAATGAACGAATTACGATTGACGACTGTTTATTAATTTCTTATTTATTATTATATATATTCTTGGTAATTTGTTTGTCACTTGGTAACCAATAATTTATTGTATCTCCGTGGTAACTTTTTACAAGATTGAACTTCTTGTAAGATTAAATAGATGTCGCTACTTTCTGGTTACGTGTAGATACGATGATCGATAAATGATAAAGTCACCGTACTACAAAATGAAATTTTTATAATTTAATTTAACGTTTACGTGACACAGAATTTAATAGATTAATTATTACTGACGACAGATGACTAATGACTATTAATTTCTTATTTACTGTTATATATATTATCGGCAATTTGATTGTAACTTAGTAACTAATAATTTGTTGGTATCTCCATGGTAACTTTTTAATTTAATTTTTACTGAATAGATGACGCTACACACGTTTTCGAGAACTACCTGATTAAAACGCATATAGATGGCAGCATCTTCGTAGAAAAGAACGATAACGTTCGACAAGGATAGCAATAATTAAGGTTAGTTCCAACGTTTTGTCGCTACGCGGCATTAGTATTTCGGTACAAATTTAAACGAACAAATTTTCATTTGCGAAAAAAATTAATTAAAAGGGTTGATTTTTGAACTTTTGTAATTTGATGTTCCACGTTAGACCCTAAGTCCTTTCTTTTATGTTTCAGTCAATCCGTGAAACGCACGTACAAATAATTGCAAATTCTGTTCAATATTTACATTTATTTTAAAAATCTTAAAAGTTATTACATTTCTGTAAATTATATCCAATTTATGAAACATTAACTTTTTCGATAGGATTCATTTTAGAACACTTACACTGTTCTAATGTAATAATATAATTCGTAATGAAAACCAAAATAATCATAAGAGTGTTTGAATCAAAACGTATTGTTTATGAGTTTTATTACAAAATGAATAAACACGTAGTACAAGATTTAGTAAAATTTGTATTTGCATTGTGTCCTCGTGTAAATTAAATTATGCATGAAGATTAATAAAATAATATATATTTTTTTAATCCTTAGAAAGTTGGAAAATCTTTTTTTGAAAATAAAAGTAACACACATTTTGCGTTTAAGAAATTGTGATTTCACTTACAAAGAACGTTAATAAATAACGTTCGACTCACAAACAAATGGTATAAAATAGTTGAAATATTTTAAAGATGAATAACTTGAAGTCTTTTACGCTTTAAAGTCAGACTCTACTGTATTAAATATATATATATATATATATATATATATATATATAGTATCTTGTATATATATATATAGTATCTTGTGTATATATATAAATGATCTATATATATATAATCTTGTATATATATATATATATATATATATATATATATATATATAAATCTATATTGTGTATATATATATAAATCTATATATATATATATATAATCTTGTATATATATATATATATATATATATATATATATATATAGTATCTTATGTATATATATAGTATCTATACATATCTATATATATCTATATATATATATATATACATCTTATCATATATACTATATATATATAGTATCTGTATATATATATACTTGTGTATATATATATATGTATATATAGTATCTTGTGTATATATATATCTATATATATATAGTATCTTGTATATATATCTATATATATATATATATCTTGTATATATATCTATATATAATATATATATATATATATCTATATATATATACATATAGTATCTTGTATATATATATATATATATATAGAGTATCTTGTGTGTATATATATATATATATATATATACAAGAGAATTAATACAAAAACATGTTCCATCGAAGTTTCGTTTATTAACACAATTAAAAATATCACATATGAAATAAATTAAGTCGATTTCGATTAAATACCTTGTATTTCTTTTTTATTATGAACATGTTTTACAAAGCAAAATTGTGTAATGGTGGATGGTGGTGGTGGAGGCTTGGAAACTACGGAATCGGTGTCTGGTGGGGACAATTTGACAAGACCATTGGAAAAGTGAGTGCGGGTAAAAGGGACATCGGCACAGTAATATAAAAAGTACTCTTCAAGAGACAGCATGAGGAATTAGGCCGGCACATTCATCCATCATGTTTCTAAATACACACGCACAAGTACACTGCACTTTCATATGCATTTAAAACAACGAACGCATATGATTCGTATGTATTCTCCTTAAATATTCTAGTAATTACTCCACCAAGTTTCTTTTTTTTTTCTTTTTCTTTTTTTTATATCCATCACTCAATTTGCACTCTTTCTTCCCTCGAAAAGTCTAGCGCAACGAGAACCGACCGATCTGTTTATTTGTACACTTAGGTCACAATTATACTTTTGCTCGATATATGCATCTCGTTATAATAAAATAGGAATTAAACATTTCTCACGCCTGCTCACGTCTCTGCTATCCTCGTTTCAATGTAGAAGGAAAAAAAGAGAAAAGAAAAAAAAAGTGGCGGATACTTCCACCTTTCAGTTTGAAATCTGAATATCGATGTTTCAGAAATGTTAGAAAATTAACATCTATTGCTCGAAACGAATTTCATCGACTTCACTCGTTATACAGGAGTAAACGAAGGTAACATCAAAAGCCGCCTAAAAATTAATTTATATCGTTTCATTTACACAAGCAGTCTCAAAGATACGATACCCTACTCAAAAAAAAAAAAAAAAAAAAAAAAAAAAGAAAAAAAAGAAAAAAGCCTAAAAAACAAATTATATTAAAATACCGTTATCGGCTTAGCGTGAAAATGATAAATCAGTATATATATCACATGGTAAAATTTTTTTTTTTTTTTCATTTGATGACCGATGGAAATCAATCGCACATTTAGATTCCGAGAGAGATAGAGAGAGAAAGAGAGATTCCGATGTAGAACAATAATGATCCGCGAACGTTATCGAGAATTCTATTTAATATTTACAAATGAGATCGATATTAAAAGTAATGAGCAATTAATTTGTTCCGGTTTTTCAGATTCTTTTTTTTCCCGTTTTTCTATCTTCAATATTATACACATCTCGCATGTAGTAGTAGCGCGTGCGTAAGAAGGCGCAGTCTGATGTTTTTTTTTTCTCTTTTTATTCACAACAAAAAAAAGGACTCAGTCATACCACACCTTACAGAGCCGAAGAAAATGTGTACGATGATATTTGTTTCTTCCCCCCCCCCCTAACTAACTAACTAACTAACTAACAGTAACGACGACTGGCAGATAAACAGACAGTTTGGCAGGCATGGTGAACATAAAAATCAAACATGTACACACGCGACGACACGATTAATGAAAACCTTTTTTCTTATCTTTTTCTCTCTCTCATTATCTTCTTCCTCCCTTTTCCTCTCTCGCACATTCACGCACGTAAACCATTCGCTCGGTGTTTCTCTCAATTTTCACGTGACGCACACCCGTCTTTACTCCTCTTACACGATATCCTTATATCCTATATCCATGAGGTCCTATAATATTGTAACATAGGCTTTAGTATGCTATACTTGTAAGCTACTCTAAAAACTACGGAGCTGCGTCGTCCTACGATGCGGCGCAGCCATCTTATTAATTAATATTAGGAATATCGGCAGTGAAATTCCAATGATAGACGCGGCGGGGCAGGCAGTCAGTCCAGCAAAGTCTGTGGCACTTGCGCTGCTCCGGTGCAGTAACAGATTAAAAAAGAACTCTTGATCTCATTGATCGGGGTGCCCCGCGCGTTAATTTCCGACATTTACATCATCGCGACATTCACGGCAAAATGTCTAGAAAGATATACAATGAATTAAAATTAGGAGGGCACCCCATTGTTCGAGCAGAGCGATTTTCCATCTTTATTTCCACCATGGCACCGTATCGTCATCATATTCACCGTAGCTTACCATCATGATTACATCATCATCATCATCATCATCATCATCATCATATTTTTTCTCTTATCTCTTACTACGTTCTATTATTCCTCTCTCTCTCTCTCCCTTTCCCCATCCCTCCTTCCTTTCTTTCTTTCTTTCCTTCTTTCTTTCTTTCTTGTTTCCCATCGTTCTTTTTGCTTCTCCTTCTACCTGCGTTCGTTGAAAAATAATTTCCTTTCCTTTCTCTCCTTGCAATACTTGCACGTGTGTGATCGATCCGCGACGCCGCGGATCGCCGGTGTCATCGCTTGTATGACGAGTCGTTCGGGAAAAATGAAAAACAGCGTCGAATTGTCCGAAACATAAAAAGTTACTAAGATTACAAATCACAAATGAAATCACAGACTTTCGTTGGTGGTTTGACAGAGGGGAGGGGGCCGCACATTGCAATTAGAACAACATTATAGGCGTTTATACTCTTATATATCAGGAAAAGATATTTCTTTCTCGACGGGCCTTGTTTTGCCGGTTGTTGTTGTTGGTTGTTGTTTCTCTCTCGTCAGGAGTACTCTCTCTCTTTCTCTTTTTCTTTCTACTTTTCTTTTGCAGCGGGTTACCCTCTTCTCTCGGCTTGATCTATTCCCATCCATTCTCCTTGATCATGTGAGCAAGCTCGATGATAAACTTGCCCTCCTTATACTTTTGACTCGACTCGAACGCATGCTCCTGCAAAATTTCACCCCGTTAACATATGGAACACACACATCATATTTCACAAGCCGAGCGGAAACAGAGCTGATCGATTTCTACACGTACGCAACTACTGGTGTGGCTCTGTGTCTTCGTTCAGAGAGATATACATCCCAAGGCGAATACTTACGTATTTCCACCCAAGGGTGGTCTTGCAGCATTCACAGTAAATATCAGCGACAGCATGAAGGCCAGTTAGCAAGACTCGCTCTTCCGCAGGACCACAGCCCACGTTCACCCTAAAACCGGCAAACGGAACACAAACGTTCTTATTATTTGTCATTTGTGCACAGGTACGGGGTGTCGTTGTCGTTGTCGTTGTATCGACGGGACAGAGAGGATGGGAAAACGGAAGAAGAGAGACAGACAAAGCGCATACGCAGAAAACACACTAAGAACCAAGTTTTGTGTTACACCGGGTAAAATAATAATTCACGCGTCCTACTTTTTTCCACGACGACCGCCGATTCGATCTCGCTTCTTCTCCCAAACGCAATTAGCATACTTACACGGAATTGAAGAGATAGGCACGACCTTGACTGCCCTGGAAGGACTGCAATCAAGAGGAAAAAGTCTATGTAAGTGGATATATATATAGGGTATATACAGGATACATTATTATTATTATATATTATACATACATATATATATATATATATATACATATATTATATATAGATATACATATATATACGTAATAGAGACACGTGAAACACGCACAGTGCACAAGTGTGCGCAGAGAGTCTCGGAAGTGAATGCGAGAAGTCTGTCCGTTACCTGATCTAGCACGGCTCACCTTAGAGATGAGTTCGTCGTGATTGGCGAGGTGAGCACGGCAGTGAATGCACGAGTAAGTGCGGTGACACGAGGGCAGGTACGCTTGAAAAGTTTTGACCATGATTGCGTGTCCAAGCAAGTGAGGAGATCTTCGCCCTTGTCTTCTTCTTCTTCGTCCTTGTCTTCTTCGTCGTCGTCGTCGTCGTCTTTGTCTTCGTCTTCGTCTTCGTCTTCGTCGTGATCGTCGTCGTGATCGTCGTCGTGGTCGTCGTCGTCGCGGTTGTCTTCGTCGTCGTCGTCGTCGCGGTTGTCTTCGTCGTCGTCGTCGTCGTTAATTTCTCTTCCTCCCTTTCTTCTTCTTCTTCTTATCAGGTGTCGAGAAGACGACGCCGCCACTCGTTCCTCGCCCACTTCTTCCCCCTCCTCGTCGTCCTCCTCTCTCCTCCTTCCTCGTGGGAACGTTCCTCTGGCCGTTAACCAACAACTGATTAGTATATCGAATTTTTTCCAATCGCGGGGTGGTGGTGCAATAGTGGCCCCGTTCACCGCCGCTTCGTACTCCGATCAGCTGTTGAGCTGGTTCAGACAGCGCCGGTTCGGGGACACCTGTCGACAAACACCATTATTATTATTATTATCATTATCATTATTATTATTATTATTATTATTATTATTATTAATCGTCGGTTATTGCCGTTATACATTCTTCGTCGTTCTTTTTATTCGATTTCTCTGATTATAACGACCGATCTCTTACGAATCTTGTTGCGCATCTGGCCAAATTGTGCGCGTTGTGCAACTTCGAATTACGTGTGTACAACGCCTACAATGACGACACACTGCAACGCCGTCGTACGCCACCGCATGATCCAACGCAACGCGATATCACCGATCATCTCTGCGCCACGAGCGAACCGCGATATCTGTTTAAAGATCGTTCGAAAATCATTGGGAGGGAAAAAAAAAAAATAGAGACGTTCGAGACGGCGTCGGTCCCTGCGGACCGACGCCCCGATTTTCGTTCGAGACGGCGTCGGTCCCTCGGGACCGACGCCCCGCAATATTCGTTTAACCGGTGTCGGACTCTTTATCGAGTGTGAAAAGCACGCTTGAGTTTCATTAACATGAGAAATACACGTTCGGCTCCGTCTCGCGTTAAAATAAGTTTTTGTCTCTTTGATTAACTAACCTTCCTTGGATAAGAATTCGAAGTTTCGAAACCCCGTTCTCAAATTAAAACGTAATCATCGACATAGCGGGGTAAATAAAATACTAGTCACGTGCGAGAGAGAGAAAGAGAGAGAGAGAGAGAGAGAGAGAGCTAAAATTACGTTCGGTTGGGGATTAAAAATAAAGCAAACAAATTGGCTCCTGCGCATCCTCTCCTCGGAATCCGTTCCGTTTCTCTCGTTCGCGCGCCGCGTGTGCTCTACACAACACACATCTATTTACTCGCTATCCGTGTATATTTATTCCGCCAACTATCAGTTCCGAGTTATTTATAACGACCGGTTAAATAACGTGCGTGCTCTGACTCTCCGGGCGCGTTAACTGCGCGTTATGGCTCGCCATTAACTATACAGAGGAATCAACAGTTGAGAGAGAGAGAGAGAGAGAGAGAAGAAAAAAAGAAAAAAAAAAGGCGGAGAAGAAAAAGGAAGAAAAATCTCGGTACAAATGCCGCGTATAAATATAAAGGATAAAGAGAAAAGCGGCAGGGGGGGAGGGGGGAGATGCAAGCGCGCGAGTAACTCGCTTCAACGCACATTTCGAAGCGCAATAGCATTGACGACGTTACACATCTCCATATTCGAGCTACGCCACGTGCTGGCGTACGTTCAAAACAAAGAAAAGAGACAAGATCTTTATTATGATGTACCTAAAGAAAGAAACTCTTCTTTATAAGGATCGAGGAAGCACGGGCCAGTCTTCCCTGTCTCTCTCTCTCTCTCTCTCTCTCTCTTCTCTTCTCCTCTTATACCGTTCGCCACATTCCCAACCTGTTTCTAATGGGCGATTTTTTCCTTTCCTTTCCTTTCGAGGCTGTCGCGCGATCTAAATTTCAGGAGAAAACTTAAAAAACGTTGGGAGAGGGGAGATGGAAAAGAAGGGAAGATATTACAGACCTTTGAGTCTAAAGATCGTTTCAAGAATTAGCACACTTTAGAAGATAATAAAAAATAAATTTAATATTATCAATTATATAATGATTATTTTATTGTATAATTGATAATATTATGTATAATTATTAATTATATAATAATATTATTATCGTAGTAACAATATTATAACATAACAATAATAATGACAAATAAAAAAAAAACAGCGAGTTTTATCGTTGTTTATTAATTTATTTAATTCACTTTGAAATAATTACGAGCGCGGACGCGCAACAACGTTGAAAATAAATCGAGTTCGAGTAGGGTTAGAAATGGTATTTGGACGAGTTTTAATCAGCAAATTTGGCATAGAAATTAAAAAAAAAAAAAAAAAGAAAGAAAGAAAGAAAGAAAAGTTCTAGACGATTGAATAAAATAAAAAGAATCTCGTTAATTTCGTGTGCACGTATATATCGATAGAGAAACAATCGGAAGATCGTTTCAAAGTCGAAGACACTCGACGCGGTCGAGGATTGTTTGTCATGCTCTTAAATATGTAATTGCATTCTGTTCATTATATTCTTCTGTCTACGCGCTAAGGGTACTGAAACAAAAGCGTAACATTTCGTTTGACGTGAACTGTCCTTGAAGCAATCTTCGAAAGAGAAAAAAATTTCGATCAATATAGATCGAGCATAGACAAAGTTATTCTCGTTGTCTTCTCGAATGAGAAAAATCTCGAACCGAGGCGAGTATTCGTTCCTTGCAGCGTCAAAAGTGATGATAATAATAACAACAACAACAACAACAGCAACATAAAGAGAGAGAAAAAAAAAAAGAAATAAGAAACATCAACAACATTGCGATTCAGTTCAAGGCCTTGGAAAAAAAGTATCATCGTTCATTAATATGAATGAAGAGTGTGCATGGCGTGATATAATGTTAATCATCTCGTTTCCATTATGCATTTAAAAAAACTCGACTGAAAAAGGAAATCGTTTTCACACGCGGAATCGTCTCTCAGTCGGTACAAACGAGAAAATACACCGAGAGCCTTTGTTTTTAATACACTTAGCACGAAGGTGTCCTTCTCTGCATTATGAGAATGAAAGAACGGTAACCTCTTATATGGATTTAGAGGAGAGACTCTTTTGCGCGGCTCTTTAACCTGTACGTTCTTCCCTCTCTTCTTCAATCTCTTTCTTCGTCGCGCCTTCGTCTTCTCCCCCCTCTCTCTGTCTCACTTTTCTTTTACCCCGTCCTCCTCGTTCACGCTCTTTGTCAGCTTGAATCAATCGAAACAACGATCCCGCCGCCGCCGTGGCCTTGCGATAACGGTACTGCTGCTTCGCTTTTCAGGCTTGCGGCAACGCGCCGGGGAATTAACAGATTGTGCGACAAAGAAGTGCCGGACACACTTCCTGATTATTATTATTTCTGAGTCGCGTACGAGTCGCTCTAAAGGCCAGAAAAGGGAGAAGAACGCGGCCGCGATTAAAACGAATTTATACCTGAGCCCGATGCTACTTTTTCGTATATTTGTCTACTTGGTTTAGGTTAGGTTTGTCTAATATTGAATCAATGTCCTGCTTTGGTACTGTGATTTAATGTATTTTAAATTAATAATTAATTGATGTATTTCGCGCAATTTGAATTAATTAATTATAATTTGCAATAAGATGACTACTAGAATATTCAAAGTCGAAAGTAACTTGACGTGTGCATTGTAATCTTTGAACTGGCCCGGTAGATTAAATGCAGACGTTTATATTCATTCGCAGATGCGTGAAATCTGTTATCAATTCGTTGGTGAATTGCCGCCACTTGAAAACGCGGATTTACGTTTGTTAACTAAATACAATTTGAAACGTAATTCCATGCTTAGATGCGTAAAATGATATTGATACATAAACGCGACACGGTACACGATTGAGCAAAAATACAAAAAATGCTAGATACAAAAACTTATACGTAGGAACATATATATATATATATGATCTTTTCATTACATTTCAATATATATACCAGAATTCTTTTGCACAATAATTTACCAAATAATAATACTGCCTAAACTAATATAGGTTACTTAATAAAGTTATTTTTCTAAATTTCATCTTTAAAATTCGTTTCACAGGTTTGTCAACGTTATGCAATGAAAATGCTGACAATTGATCATTTCACACGCAGTAATACCAATTGAATCGCGCAAAGAGGAAGATCTTTAAATAAATAAATAAATAAAAAAAAAGAGAGTAAGTCGTCGAAAATGCAAGACAGAATTATGTATGCATTATGGTTGGTTTCTCAGATTAGATTTCAGAAATTTGTCTATAGGCTTCCCCGAGTGCAGTATATATCCTTGAATGTAGCGGCCGTACAGAGCACAAACTGTGCAGAATGGTGGCGCGCGCGGTTCGATGGCCGCGGACTATGAATCCACAGAGAGGCCGGGGCAAGAGAAAGAAGTTTCCCGACGAATTGTTGGGAACAAAGAGCTGGAACATTCGAGTCAATACACGGCCCAAGGTCATTGCTACCCGTCGCCGACGCATCCTCGGAATTTCCGATTTTCTTGTCATCCTTTTTCTCCGTGTGCCGCGCGAGCGAGCGAGCGGACCACCTCGCCAATGAACAAGACACGAAGAATCCGAGTGAAAGCCCAACACCCGCGCGACACACGCTTCGTTTCCCTTCTTTTCTTTTTTTCTTTTTTCTTCACCTGGCGTTTGTATCTATATATATATATATATATATATATATACATACACACATACATATGACGCGCGTTATGTACTTACTTGCTCTAGACGGAGCGTGCAATGGAAACACGTGGAGCAGATAGATGTCGCGCATGGTGCAAAGTAACCCTAAGGAAAAACACGACTTTCTAACCTTTTACATCTCCCTTCACGTCTCATTGGCCACAAAAGAATTTGTCGAGTACCGCGCATGGTTTACATATTTTTTATCAGTTAAATGTAATAATCTTTACGAGGATGTTGAAACAATTATTACAGTGAAACGATATATTGATAAAAAAAAAAATATCAAAAATTTTTAACCTCTTGCGCTGGCAACTGATTCCACGGACCATAACGAGTGACCAAACCGTATACAAATAATTCGTCGATACATCACTAGATAGAAATCATTAAGAGGTAATAATTTTATCAATAATAAATTTAAATATACTTAGAACCGAGAAAATATAACAATTTTGGGGCAAAAATTCTCGACGTGCGGTAACACGTCGTTCCAGCGCAAAAGGTTAATAAAAACACTGAGTTTGCTTCTTTTTTAGGTACCATTTCCATCAATATCTGGTTTGATACAGATAGTGGCAATACAAGGAGTATTTTCAAGATGCAAATTTTTGTTTTCACTTTATTTTTTGTATACTACACTGTCCAGGGACACTATGAGGGACATTACGAACATTCAGAATTATTCAAGTAATAAAAATTCTTATCCCAATTTTAATTATAGAGTGCTGCAGAAATAGGGTCCGCGGGTTGGACACGCCTGGACCCCCAAAGCGTTTACGGTTCACTCTTAAAAATTAAATCGCGTGGCGAGCAAGTTCTACGAAGTTGCGATGCCGCACACGCGTTTCTAAGTCGCGTGAGTGAATCACAAGTAGCGACTCACGACGCTTGTTGGCAATGAGATTTATTTTCAAAAGCAGTCGTGCTTCTACGCATCGCCTTATTTCGATACTGAAAACAAAAAGGGCAGAGTTTTGTAGAACACAGGCTTGGAAAAACCATTTGAACTTTTAGATTTTCGATACACGTTTCGCGGTGTGACGTATACGAGAAAGATAAACGATTGGATTCTTTCGATACCGAAACGATGAAGAAGAAAGAAAAATATCGATACTGGAGTTTTAGAACATCCGTAGACGTTAGATAAAACGAAATAATCATTTACGTAATATATCGTCGTTACGTTTATTGGAAATCGAGAACGATACACATCCTCGATGTATAGGGTGGGCCAAAAGATCGAATACAAGAAAAAAACTAATTTTGTCGATTTTAAATTAAATTTAAGCTCGTAATTTTTTTTCATCGTGTACTTTAATCTGTAAAAAAAAAAAAAAGATTTAACAAAAAATAATAAAAAAACTACGGATTTATTTTCGATAGGAATTTTCGGATTTTTGGCACACCCTATATGTAGGAAACCGAATCGACAAAATACAAATTTCACGTTCCATTTCGCGTATCGTTCGCATTTCTAGTTTGATGGTTCCTCAAGCGCGATCATCAATACGTTTTAACAGTCAATTCGAAAATCTAGATCGCGAGAGGCAGAAAAGGAACTATATATTGCAACTTCACTTTACAGGTAAATTAATGTCATCGAAATTATCCACATGTGCTAATTCTTTTTTTCTTCAGGGTCAATAAAAAAGCAATTTACAAAATGGCAAACAACATTGTGTAGCCAAGCAAACGCAATAAAGATCTGAATGGGCGATTAGATTAAATACCGATTAAAATTACGCTTCCGCAAAAGGTTACACCAGTTAGCAACCGGTAGACACAATCGATATTGTGTAGGTATCTCATCGATTTCTCTCAGTCATGCGAGAAAATACTTTCTTTCACTAGACATGATCCCCCGTGATAATGTCACGTAAGAGGCGTCCTCGTAACATCAAACAATAGCGACGAGAGCCAACGAGCCAGGATTATTATTAATTGCTCGATCGAGTTCGCCAGAACGCAGACTTCCGCAGACTCGATATATAAATAACGTAGGGGCAAGTAGGAATCAATGTAACCGACATTCAATGAAAACCAGAGAATCAAACGACGTTATCCGACGAGTCTTAACGCGGGAAATTTAATCGGTGCCGGCGGGTATAACGAGGTTATGCACGACGAGGAGAATTTCGTTAAGGTCCGCGTTCTTCCCATCGATAATTTCACGTTTGCGCGGGCAACACAACTCTGTCCATTTTTAACCTAATCGGCGACGTTAAAACGTCGCCCTAGCTGACGACGAGGCGGAACGTGTACCCAAAATAAATAAAAAGGCGAAAACCTAAAAAGGACGTAACCTAAACCTAAACCTAGCCTAAACGTAGAAGATCAATTAGACTGCAGTTTTCTTTGGAACAGTCCGAATCGATCGTTCATTAACGAATAATACAATCTCTCTCTCGATAACAACACACTCGTGAAAAAAGTAAACTCGATGAAAAGAAATCACACGTGCTCGTAAACAAGCCGCTCTGCCTTTCAATTCCAATTCCTTACGATTGAACACAAATTACGCGTAATATTCGAAGTCGGGCCTAACCTAAACCTAACCTAAATCAGAAGGCTAATCAGACTAGAGTTTTTTCTTCGCAACAGTCCGAATCGATCGTTCATTAACGAATAACACAATCTCTCTCTCGATAACAACACACTCGTGAAAAAAGTAAACTCGATAAGGAGAAATCACATGTGCTCGTAAACAAGCCACTCTGCCTTTCAATTCTAATTCCTTACGATTGGACACAAATTACGCGTAATATTTGAATATTATCTTATCTGACACGACGGCGTCTCGCGGCAGTAAATACGCTCGCCTAAATAGCTATATATATTTGTGTGTGTGTGTGTGTAGATACGCGGCGCGAGGGAATCAAGAAATTAACATCGATTACGAGGAGAACGTTACGGAAACGACGCAACGTCTGTTTGTTCTTGCCAATCGGAATCGGCCACACCGTTTTCGCACTGTGTTTCGAGATTCATATACGTATTGACCGGCATTTCAAGTGGCACCGAACGAGCTGCACTGTCAGAATTGTAAATTGAGACGATCGTAAAGATTCATGAAGCGTCGTTAAATAACACTTATGTTAATGATCGCACGTGCACGTACGCGCATACGTACTACGACGCGGCGCAGAAAACGGTTTCAATCTGGTTTAGGTTAGGTTTGAAATGCAACGATTGTCGCGCAGCCGAAAGCACGTGGCCTACGTGGCTAACAGCCAACGGTGTAAAAATCCTTTCCAAGTGTAAAATTTCGACTATATTGAAACTCTTGGCCTAACGCTCGACGCGTATTGTCGTTATCACCAGAAAAAAAACGGTGAAATTATTTTCAAAGTTATTTCAAATTATTGCGGCCGGTGTCTTCGACTTCGAGAGCTTTCTACGACGCAACTTTTATTAACCGATGCTAAAACGTTTTAAACGCGTGCCGCGTTTTGAAAAATTTTCGAATAACATTCACTTTTCAATTACTTTCTAAAAGTTATTTATATAAACAATCTATCTGTAAAACAATGAAATCATATCGTCGAATACTTCTTGTGAAAATTGAATTTATTCACGATCAAGTGATTTATTTGTGTTGGTTCGTGAAATAAATTGTTTTTACCATTTGCCTGGGATCTTTTATTTGATTTCGATAAAAATAACTGGTCCCTTCGAAGTTTGTATTTACTATATTTCTTATTCCCCGACTACGGCATAGTTGCTACGCTTATCTGCAGACACAAGTTGAAATGGCTATCGCTCGATCTTTTTTTCTTTTTTTTTTTCTTTTTACGACGATAGAAGAAGAGATTTAGATACGCTCCATGACCATATATTAATAAAACAAGTCTTTGTAGAATATGATACTCTTCGTCGTCAGTAGACAGACTATTCTCATTTGCAACTTTAATGTCAAATTTTGTTCATTAACGAAATGTTAAGACAAATTTCTACCATTCTTACACACGCTAATAAATTATTTTCATTATTTTTTTTCATTCTTTTCGTACTTTTTGCTTCATCGACGTTTATTCTAAAGAGAAACTCCCGATTAATCAAATGAATATTATTTTCTCAAACAATAGCTTCAAATCGGCCAAACAAGTTACACGCCATTGCTTGAAATCCATTGTTTGCCAAATATTAAAGAACGGTATTTAAAAAAAAAAAAAAACTTATTTACAAATTATTATTCGAAATCGGTTTCGCTCAGGTCTCTCTCACGTAAAACAAACACGAGCTCGCGCGATTATTCGAGACGGTGTTACGTAGTGAAATCACTATCGAGCAGAGATTAAGCTATGCAAGTCCGCAAGGATTCGCATAACACCTGTTTCAATAGATATGCAGCACAGATGCTAAATAGTAAGAATTACAAAACGAGAAGTGAAACTATTTGGGAATGTCCACTTTGTTTGGTAGCTTTATATATTGCAGAATGTTTCAAAAAGTATCATACTGAAATGAACTATTAATATATATATATACACACACACACATAAATTCATATATATGAATATATATATAAACATATATATATGTATATATATATATATATATACAAATCATACTGAAATGAACTATTAATACATATATATATATATATTATACATATTCATATATATATATAATGATATATATATATATATATATATTATATATATATATTGATCATACTGAAATATATATATGAATATATATATATTAATTCATATATATAAAACATACATACATACATACATACATACATACATACATACATACATATATATATATATAATCATACTGAAATGAACTAGTAATACATATATATATATATATATATATGTATATATACAATGTTTCGTTTGTTTACTAAAGAAGTTTTTCTTGGAAAATTTATTATTGATAAATAGTAATACGTCATATTTTTCATTTTTCTCTTTACTACCATACCACCGTTTTTTTACACTGCATTGTCTAAGTGCATTTTGTCCACAAAATATACACAATGACTTCCGCGCAAATTAATCCACTTCGTGCTAGCCATTCACCGAATTCTTCAGCTCGGTCGAATATCTGTTTTATTTATTTGGAAATTTTGATACCTGTTTTTTTTTTTTTGGAGTAGCCTCTGTACATGGCTACACCATAGAATAAGAGGTTAACATAATAGGCTTCCCCTTAACCTTTCGCTAACTCGATATAACCAGGTAAGGTTAGTATATAATAAAGTTGATATAAGCAGCTTAAAAAGTGCTACTAAATACGCTCTAATTTCCGCTAGAGGTCGAACGTACGTAGTTCTCGTGCCAATTGAATGCAATTTCTTATTTTGTTATTGCTGTCCAAGCCTCGTATGTAACTTGATACCGCACAGTGTAAAGCGCTTTCCTATCGATTCCTCGAACTATGTAAGTAAAACACACGTGTACGTATACATACGTGTCACGACGCCATTCAAGTAAACTTTTAATTGCACAGATCTTACGTTAGATTTCATGTGAGCAACCGCATGAAACCAACGAAAAAACACGAACAACGTTTGGCCGACAAAGGCCACCCCGTGCCGCGCTGCATTGACGAAGCATTTCCATGACACGATCGAAGATCTACACACGCGACCGATAATTCACGTGCGGAAGAAAGCTCTGTTCTATGAACGAGCAACATAATATATATATATATATATATATATATATATATAAAATTGTAAAACCAGTTATTTATCACCAGTTTTATATATATATATATATATATATATATATATGTAGTATCGAAATCATTGTGTATAGTTATATATTTAGTTATTCTTACTTTTAATAGATGGCCTGTTTGCTGGGGATGCGTAGGTGGGGGGCACGGCGTTGGGACTGGGCGCTTTTTGTTTTGAAAGGGAAGAAGGTCGTTCGTGTCGAAAGAGAGTCGAAGAAGTGTGTTGAATAAGTGTGGTCAAAAGAGTAGTTTGTGTTGTATATTAATTGCGTCGTTTAAGTTTATTCGAATTATTGTTTGGGTCGTCTGTCTTGTATTTGTCATTTGTTGCTTTATTTCCGTTTTCTTTATTATTTAATATAATAAATCACCTAAATTATATCCCTACATATATATATCACTAGACTACCACACCAGTCAAAATGACTGGTTTTACAATTTTATTTTAGAACTTCTATTTCATATTACACTTTTTTCTCAACGATGTAATGACTTTTGCAGTGATAACTAAAGAAATGATATAATGAATTTTATTTTATTTTTATTTATTAGAAATCAAAATAATTTTGCATCGTGGCCACTTATACCAAAGCCAGTCAAAATGGCTGGTGGTACTTGTATAAAAAGGGTACTACTATCTGTTTACGAACTCGAATTAAACAGTTTCGTACAACTTCTCACACGTTTTTAGAATTTATACTGTTATCGTTCGATACGACAGTGATAATTATGAGAAAAATTGCGCAGTTTCTTTACTAATTGACGACCATGTGCTTGAATGTACAATACCTTGTGCACGGAATTAGAAACTTCTCGAGTTTTGGGAAAAAAATTTGGAATTTTGTATGCGTGGGGAGCAACGAAACAAAAAATTTGGAACTTTCGTATTTATGGAACAGAAAATGGGGGGCCAAACTTCTTCAACACCATGAAATGATTTTACCGAAATATTGAGATTTATTTGCTTTGATGAAAAAAAGTGACGAAGTCAACGTTTACAAAGTGATCAATTTGCTTCGATATCAGCTGTGTGGGATAAGTTTATTCAAAATAGTGAGAGTTGCTACAAACTGGGTGCAAATATTACAATTGATAAACAACTCTTTTCATCTAAAGCCAGATGCAGATTTATTCAATATTTGCCGAATAAACTTGGTCTTAACTATACTATGTAACATGGGATTTCTATTGTAATAAATCGATAAATATAAAAATATTCTATTATTACGTTACCATTTTTCAAAGACCAGTCATTTTGATTGGTTTTGGTAGAAATAGCTTCGTCTTAACCTCTTGCGCTGGCAACTGATTCGCGGACCATAACGAGTGACCAAACCGTATATACAATAATTCGTCGCGTTCTTTTTGAACTCATCGGTATAATATCACTGGATAAAAATTATTACTAAAAAGTAATAAATTTATTATTTGTTCTGCCTTGTGTTATATTTAAATGTACTTGAAACTGAGACAATATTACAATTTTGAGACAAAAACTCGAAAAACCCTCCGCACTGGCAACTGATTCGCGCGGACCATAACGAGTGACCAAACCGTATATACAATAATTCGTCGCTTTCTTTTTGAAGTGATCGATATAATATCACTGGATAGAAATTATTACTAAAAAGTGATAAATTTATTATTTTTGCCTGGGTTATATTGAAATATATTTGAAACTGAGACAATATTACAATTTTGAGACAAAAACTTCGAAATTACCCTCCGCACTGGCAACTGATTCGCGGACCATAACGAGTGACCAAGCCGTATATACAATAATTCGTCGCTTTCTTTTTGAAGTGATCGATATAATATCACTGGATAGAAATTATTACTAAAAAGTGATAAATTTATTATTTTTGCCTGGGTTATATTGAAATATATTTGAAACTGAGACAATATTACAATTTTGAGACAAAAATTCTCGAAAGGTTAACCCTCCGCACTGGCAACTGATTCGCGCGGACCATAACGAGTGACCAAACCGTATATACAATAATTCGTCGCTTTCTTTTTGAAGTGATCGATATAATATCACTGGAGATAGAAATTATTACTAAAAAGTGATAAATTTATTATTTGTTTTGCCTTGGGTTATATTTAAATGTACTTAAAACTGAGAAAATTGTAATTTTAGGACAAAAGATTCTCGACGTGCGTGGCTCGTCATTTCAGCGCAAGAGGTTAATTGTCGGTAGTCGAGCGATATATATATATATATATATATATATATATATATATAATATGCATGTATATATATACGTACGTATATATTATTTTTATACTTTCCACATTCGGAATAACTACCCGCCGCTCAAGTTCTCAAGTTCAATCGTAATGACCATTGGTGTTATAGCAGTCAATTACGTACCGAGCAGTCGTGTGTTGTACGTACCGATTTAATAACTTCATGCCGTCTCTTCATTGGCAATAACGATCCGATTCCGCGTGTACAGCTTTATTGACGTGTACACGTGGATACAGACGAAACTGGGAATAGGATGGCCGATCGTCTGGCGCGATCATTAGCGATCACTAGCATCGACGACACTCTGATGATCCCTCGATGATGCGAAAAAAAAAAGGAGTTCGCGGCAATCGATGATGAAATAATTTTCGACAAGTCACAGCCTTCCCAGGAATGGGGATAAAGGGTTAAACACACGTGATGGTTAAGAGCAGCGTTCGCTCGAGGAAGAGGCAATCACGTGTTTGACCCACGATCGACAGAACTCGGGAACACGCATCAGGCAGGTCATGCAATACAGTCACGGACTCCTCTGCCGCGCGCGTCATCGCGTGTATTGACGAAATGTTTTCTATTGTATATCCACATGCAAGGCGGTACACGGTGATACGGCCTTAACTTGCGTTGCATATTACACACAGGGGCGTAGACCGACGTCTTCTCCGCTACGATGGACAACAGATCCGCCGCAGGGGGAGAAGAAAGAAATGCATGCGTAAAAGGCTGAACAAACATGGCGCAGTTTGCCAAGCAGCATTGCACACGTACAATGGTGTTCACGTTTTGCACATTAACCCTTTGCCCGGTCCGAATTAATTTTTCCTATTCCCAGTAGTCCGGTCTGGACTTAGGTTGTACACCTAAGAACTTTGCCTCAGTTTTTTTAATAAAGTTGCAAGCAGGATGAAGTATAAAATAAGCTGAAGAAACAATTGAAAGAACTTTATTGATTGCTTTTAATACAAATTAATGGAGCTTAACATTTCCCTTAGTACGATATCTTTCGAAGCGAGGTTATCATCAGGTTGTCGCGTTACATGTTTTACAAATGTAAGTAGTTTCTTCTCTTCTTCCTCCAAGGATTTCCCTTTCTCAGCAGACTGATTCTCGCTTTTGAATATTCATCTTCACTCGACGAAATTTTCGAAAATCTTCGTCGAAATTGTACTTGTACTTGAAAGGCGCTTGGTTCTTCCAACACGTCCTCATCCATATTTTTGTGAATTTTTCACAGAAAACACAAACTATATATACATTTGTGTTATGAAAACAACAAAAATACTATGAAAATGCAAGTTCACTAGGACAAAAGCTAAAAATCGGCAAGAATGAGATGCTAACACGACCGATTGTAGAAGTAGCGTTTATCAACAACCGGTAAAGACGACACGCAGTGCAATGCCGCGCAAAAGTGAAAAGAAAAAAAAAAAAAAAAAAAAAGAATTTACTTCGAGATAAAAACACGCAAATTCTAAAAAACTGTAAAACGATCTGTACAGCGAATCTCGTAAATCCGACGATCGCTCAATGACGTGCAGAAATAATGTAAAACAATTCTAATTCTTAAATTTGAAAACTATGTCGAGCGACGCTCGACGTTGGACCTGAACCTAACCTAAACTTAACCTGCCGCAAGGGAAATGTTACGTCGAGTCAGACTCGGCGCTGGACCGCAAAGAATTAAAACATAAAGCGTGGTGATATCTCGCGACCTCTGTAAACCAATCTCTCCCCCGATGAGAGTAAAAGATAAAGATAAGATGTGCCACAGATAACCGTAAACGTGTGTGCGTTGAAGAAAAATCACTCGATATCGACGAATTTATTTATATGTCGTGTAAGGTGAAAAGAAAAAAAAAAAAAAAAAAATTAAACGAACGTTCCTGGAAAAATCGTGTGCAAACATTTGTATCGTATTTGTTGGTAAAGTGTCGAAAGATTTGTCAACGAATGAGCATCGAGCAATTCAGACTTGAAAAAAAAAAAAAAGAAAAATTAGCATAAAAGAAATACCGAATATTTACGTCTCAAGACGATTTATTATGTATGCACATACGCAAGTAAATCCTCTCTGCATTTGTATTTCACAGTTTGTGCTTCTCTCTATAAAAATTGAGGATGAACGTCACGTTCTGTGAATATGGAAAGAAAGATCAACGTTCGTATAACAAACGAATAAACAGAATAGCTCCAATAACACGTACATCGTACAGCAATGGATATATGAAAAAAATATAAAGATCGAGATAAAACAAAGTGAACAAAGGGGGGGGGGAAACCAACCACATTCGTCAGACACAAAAAAAAAAAAAAAAAAAAATAAAATACATCATGTTTGCGGAGGGAAGGTGTAGATCTCCCGCCAAGCGTAAATAACAAATATACACATTTGGAATATCAAATACCGATAAACACAAACATTAGCGATAAAGAAAACGAACGGCGTTGCGTCGTTTCTTCTTTTATCTCGTAAACACGTTTTACGCGACAATCGGAACCCGTACGTGTATCTTCTGGTGATAATGCAACGTGAACAATGAGCCCTGAGAGAATTTCTGACACAAATTACCAAGAAATTACTACGAACGTACGTAAATATAATATAAAGTAGGAAGAACAGAATTTTATTAATACTTTTCAATTTTATTCGGACGCGATATATATATATATATATATATATATATATATATATGTGTGTGTGGTTCGTAAAAAAAAAAAAAATAATATCGTCGACTTACGTTCCCCCTTTAGTCGGGTAACAACGATATTTTTTTCTGCCTGGTCTTCCATTGAATGCACGAAGAGATATGGCTTCAATAAGTCACGCAGACTGCTCGACGGATAAGGATCCGACACAGTGCATCGCGAATCGCGAGCAACAAACATTTCCATAAGAAAATTTTTCTATGGACTTCTTAATAAATCTCTTCCTAAACGACCTTTGTTGTATTCGCTGGCTCGACTTAACAAGTCTTAGTGCCGTTTTAGATTATAGTCTATTTTATAATCTATTTAAAAAACGGCGGAAAATGTCGAGCAAAGCGACAAAAGTAAAGTAAAAACTATTATGCCTGTTTATGCACGCGGTTTAGGTTTAATTGGGAAAAAAAAAGTAATTAACTAAAACGGTTAAACTACTATTCTGACAATGAAAGGTCCCTGTGAAAAACAAATTTTGTTACGTTACATTTCGATGAAAATAATCAACACGGCAGAAAAAACTGCCCGACATAAGGTAAAAAAGGTTACGCGAACGAAGTATCATTCAGGCAGTTACTTCTGCGAAAAGTGATTTTTCGTCCGAGAAAACACTAGCGGGCACGCAGATTCGGAACTAACAACCAAAATATATATTTGAAGATAATCCCCCCCCCCTCCCTGCCAGTGCTCGCAACACCAAGAACTTTCAAGCGCAGACCCGCAGTGGGAGAAGCGAAGAAGCGGGCACATACGCGTAGCGACTGGCATACGTATGTGTAGTATATTCCTCTCGTGAGTGAGAAAGAGAAAGAGAACAATGACTTCAAAGACATCGCGCGCGTTTTCTTCGCAACAAGTTTTACATTACACGACGCAGCAGCGGGAACGACGAGCAACGGCGCATTTTCGCTTAGCACGCAGATAAGAAGACTTTCATAGAGCAAGGTGCACAGTTATTTCGTAAATAATTATTCGCACGGACATGCGCGAAAAGCGCCGAACAGTGTCGAATCACGAGTGAGATTTTCACGAACTACTAGTAATTACGTGTAATATACGAGTACTCTTCGTTTAAGCGTCCGTCGATACAGTAACCCCCACCCATTTCTTGAAATTGGGACTAATTGCACGCTACCTTACCGACCTGTCGAAGGTCGGCGTGAAACATGACGCTTGAACAATACAAAGCAAGCGACACCTGATACCGATATTTTGTTGCTAATTCTTTGGAAACATATCTCCAGATTAAAGCGTTTAGATCGTGGATGCTTAGGTAGGGCTATAACAATCCTGTTGCACAACCACGCGAAGAAAGAAACGTGCCGCGTTGCTAGGAACCTTTCTTTCTTCTCTTTCAATTACGTTCAGGACACTAGTTTTTTTTTTTTTTCAAATTGGCGAAACCAAAGAACCTGCCAAAGAGAACTTTCCTCGTTTGATATTGCTACGTTTTGAAAGTTCACAATCGATTATCGAACGAACGTGCGAGACAACAAATGGCAGGTCAGTTAACACAAGCTATTTATCCAAACCTAACCTAACCTAACCTAAACGCGAATATTTGAAACTAAGTTCAGCCACTGATTCACGGTAAACAATACAAAAGGAAAACGCACGGAATTGCGTAGCGTACAGGCGGCGTTGCACGAGAACGAATGATTCACACTTCCGAGCAAATTGCTGAACGACGATACAATAACCCAGCTGGCGCGTTTTCGCCGTAGAGATTTATATTTCACCGCGTAGTTAGCGACCTGCTCGCAGCGACGACATCCGGCGAACTGAGATAACCTGAAATAACAGGAAATCTCAGTCTCAAGTTTCAGCACTCGCAATTAGACTACGAAAGAAAAGGTACGTATCGTTCGAATCGATGAGCTTTTCTTTTCCATTTCATCTTTGTTTCGTCTACGGTTTTTTTCTTTTTACGCGTATATTATACACACGTGCGAGTATATTCCAGATTCGAGTGTGTAGATATATATTTACACATGGTACGTACGGCTTCGACTATTGGTTCGTCAACTGCGAGTGAAATCAAACAAAAACACTCGCACGATGGCGACGCACAGACCGAAAACATACCGCTGTATGCATCTTCCTTAGCTTTGTTCTTATTTTGAAACACATCAGACGCATCTCGTCGGGGAAAATATGGGAAAATAAGCAGAGAGGAACGCGTATCTTCTTTATCGAAATTCCAAATTATGCAATTAGCGCGCAGAGATAGGTAGCCTGCCAGACTTCCAGGTACGTACCCATAATCAAGCGTAACCCATTGTTTTTAGTATTGGAAACCGTAGTAAGCGGAACTCATAACGGATGCTCGACACGAAATGTTTCAATTAACGCTCGGAACAACAACGGATGGATTTCATATTTATTCGTGTCGCTGTTATTCTAAACACGGTGAACATCGGGCAAACAAATCAATGGCGCATGCCGAAGACTTCGAATATAGTCCGACGAGATATACGTACACATGTTCCAGATAAAGAATATAATCCAATCTATAGCGAAGCATCGCATAGGATGGTTGTTGTTGCGTGGAATCAGCAGAAAAGGAAAAACGTCAGTGATGTTTGACCTAATCCGTTTGTCTGACCGGTTTGACAAGAGGGAAAAAATGGTTTTTCTTTTTTCAAACGGTACAGGTTACAATCGTTAATAATCGTAAAATTACTTTGAACCTTCTTCCCGACTGCGTATAATCTCGCAATCTCGTTTGTTACGGAGAGAGAGAGAGAAAATATGAAAAAAAAAGAAGAAAAAATGAAAGAAAATGAGACAGAACAGAGTCGCGTTGCGTAGGTCACGCACGTACGACGAACAAGCGGCAGAGAGTGATAAACGATAGCGAGAGGTTTTTGATCGCGAACCCCACACCATCGTAAAAGCCGAGTTTAATCAAGTGTGCGCGAAGAAAATAACGCATTAGCTTTATGGCCCGGTAATAAAACACATTTCTAACGGAAGTTTACTTACGTCGCGCAACTGTATACGTATACGAATCATGAATGGAAATCTTCGTAGTTTTGTCACCAGCTATCGTGACTAACTAGAAATACAGTTTGCAGAATTGAAAGGTCGTACGTAACGTTTCCCGATATTGCAACACATCCGGGAACCATTACAATTATCTGTGATTATTGTGCCAAGCACTTTTTATAGAAATATAAAAATTTTGACATACTTATCAAAAAAAAAAAAAAAAAAAAAAAAAAAATCATCACGCACGAATACGTCCGGTATGTTGTACAAAAGGAAAAGAGTTGATTTATTTATAAATCTCTATCAAGATTATTTATAAATCTCTGTACGCCACAATTATTTTTAGTTAAACTTTTATTCGATGGATATAAATAAGAAAAAGGTGTTATACATAGGGTGGGCCAAAAGTTTCTTCCCTCACACATTTTCTTTTTCTTTTTTGGTAAAACGTCAAAATATAAGAAAAAACTAATTTTATTAATTTTCAGTTAAATCTAAGTTCGAACATAACTTTTCCGCTACGTTTTTAAAAATTATTTATTTTCCAATAAAATTATTCAGTATGGATTTATCTTAGTAGGGAGTAATTTTTGGCCCACCCTATAGGGATTTATTTCAGCAGGAAGTGATCTTTCGCCCACAAGTACGAATAAGTTGCTATCGAAAATGTCTGCAATTCACTGTACTGTACCGAAAGTTTTTATTAATTTATTTCGGGATCGAAATTTTGCATTTGAGATCCTCCGTCCCTCGTCCCCATCCCCTCGAAATTTCACATTGACCCGCCACCAAGACCTCTCGGAACTACAACCATATATCATTTTATTAAATAATTAATCATCAATCGTACGTATAAACTTTTATTTAACGTACTTTTCTAACTCTGTGCTTTATACGTTCAATACAGCTGCAAACTATGTTTGCACAACATTTTACTTCTCTTTCTTTGTGTTCTTAAAGATTGATGAAAAAGGAAAGGGAGAAAAGATGGGGAACACCCAGCATGCGCAAGAGCTTACACTTGCGTGCACGTATAACGCAAACGCGTGGAATATAACCTTTTCCCTCATTCGTGACCGTAGGCAACTCTATAGGAATATGTTTCAAGATCGTACACGAGGCATTGCCCTGTCTGGCATGGTCACCAACGAGCAAAGCCTCTACTGGCAAGTGACAGGGGAAAGAAGAAGAAGAGAAAAAAAAAAACCAACAGAAAAACACGACCCCCTCGGAGCGTTCTGGAACATGCGTTGGCCAGCCTGCTAGATGGTTCTATCGCGCGCAGCTCAGCTGACAACCCAATCAGCTGTAAACGTACACAAAAGCGTCGTCCAACAGGTCCACACGGCGGATGCGTTCATAAAAATAGAAAATCCTATGCACCTTTTTTCGCAAAATATCCGACTACAACGCGACAGGGTTTAAAAAAAAAAAAGGAAATTTTATTCATTCTATAAATTGACCATAGTCATAATTACTGTACGCTGGAGTTTCTCTTTTGAGAAAATTTCAGGCAATAGGTAGGCATTTTTATTCGAGAGTTTATATTTATATATATATATTCTAGTTTATAAATCTACGAACTTCGAACATCGCAATGAAGGGTCGAAGGGCCCCGCTACACGGGGACATATACTATAAGAACTGTAATTGTTAAATTAATTAATATGAAAATTGTTATTTATTATACTTAGTATAATCTAATTTAAATTCTAAATTTATTGCACTGATCTGCCAAAATAACTTTAATTCTATATTGATTAAGTTATTGAGCAAATAATTCGTAAATTATAGTCCTTTCGTACAAACAATTTAGAACTTTTTATAGATAGAAACCAATCTGACTTGCGTCGATTTGAACTCAAATCATGTAAGATTTTAAAAGTCGAACAGACTTCATTATTAAACTCCTGCGTTCAAAATTAATTTCATTTATAAAATTATAAATCATAAAACGTTTTATAAAAACTTTAGCTTTCACCTAATTTTCTATCGTCTTATGGGCGAGTATTACACACACACACACAGAAAAGAAAAACTTAATATCACAAGAAAGAATTTCCTCGTAGAAAAAAGTAAAATTCGATTGCAATTGACTACTGAAATTGATGTACGTGCTCCGAGAAATCACTTCTAGAAAAATCCTTCAATAAATAAGCGACAAGGAAATTAAAGCGCGAGCTTTATTATTTCGAAAGAAACGAAAAGTCTGCATTGCCCGAGTGATCGAAGGGTTTTGTAGAGCACTACTATATCCGAGACAGGTAAACATACGTAACACGTGTAGTGGTATGAGTAGTAGCACGGACGTGAACGAAGGACAAGAGAAGAACTTTCGTTGCACGAACCAAAGCGACTGTACGTGCATACAGGCAGAGACTCGGTTCGGTTGCTGTTGCCTGGCTAGATAGGAATCAGAATAGAGGCTACACCACTGCAACTTAAATAAACACTGGGAGAGGAACAAGCGCGGCACACAGCACAGGCAGCAGCCAGCAGCAGCTTCGAGTTTAGTTAATTCGGGTCATCGTCCTTCGTAACTCGTCGCGCATATTTAATTTTCCACGTAAAGCGAACGCGTTTCCACTGTGGACGAGGCGCATCACGCGGATGTCGCTTTCAAAGCGAATTGTGCACCTTAATATGCACTTTGTGTGCAGACGTCGTGCACACACCAAATGGTTCTCGGTCTGTTAAATTCGAAAGGCGCTCGATCGACTCGAAGAACATGTAGTCAAATCACGGTCGATATAAGTACGAGAAAAACGGTGGTATTTACGCCGCTGGTATTATCCTTTTGCAGATACATATTTTGTTCGACGGCAAGAGTCAACTTTCTTCGTGTCGTTCGATTTCAGAAAGTGCCCACGCGGCTAGGAAATTCCGACTTTCCGAGATAAACGTTCGTGCAGTAGAAAAAAATGTTGAATGTCATTGAAAAATAAAATAACGTCATTCCGATCGTACGAAATAGCACAGCTTTAGGGGGTTAATTTTTGCAAATGTCTCAAACAATGTTTTTTTCTTTTTAATTTCCTCGCGCGGGTTGATGTGACGAATTGGTTGAACATTTGCGGTAAAAAAAAAAGAAAAAAAAAAAAAAGAAAAAAGAAAGAAAATCGATAAAAGTTTGGTGGTCTCTTGGGTGTGGAAAAGAAGTAAAGCGTTACGTCAATTCCCTCTACATCAACTTAGCCTTTACCACCGGTTCTATGCTGGACATTATGCAGGCTTTTTTCAGAGCGATCGAAGCCATTCTGTATACACGTACACCGGCAGCGAGAAGGCAAGAAACGTCATAAGAAGGTACGCCCGCCGTCAGATGTATCGAAAGATAGTAACTCGAACGTTTTATTAACGACGCGGCGCGGGTGAATCAGCTGTGAATGTGTACAAAACAAGAGAGACAGCGCGTATTATCTTGGTGACATTGCCGGGTGTGTGTAGGTATCGGCAAAATTATCACGGCAGACGCGCGCTGTTGCGATATGCCGTTGACATTTTCAGTAAGTTGACAAACAAAAAATTCGAAAAAATTATAATTGTAAAATATAGTCGTGAAAGGGGCCACACGCGCACGAAAATATACTGGCGGAAGTGGCAACGGTACGTTCGAGAAGGTTAGAAGAATCGGTGCAGGTAAGACGATCAATCAAACAATGGAACAGCAGATTTCTTACTCTGTGCGTGCACGTGCGGACGTGACGACAGAGCTACTCGATATGGCAGATCCTACGCACGCTGTTACCAAGCGAGGAAAAATCCTAACCGGATCGTGCTGTTTTTGCCCCTGAGCAAGGGCAAGAAAACAGGAGAAACGAGCGAGAACGGCGAAATTTCACGGAAACGAACTAACGGGAAAGATCGGCGCAGAACACGCCACCACGCAAAGCGACGGCCCTGATCTTCTCGTGGAAGGCAGCTGACAGGCCCCCGTCAGCTGAGAGCGTACACAAAGTCCAATGCCGTATGCGCACGTACTTTTCAACGTCGGCCTGTTTCCAAGGGAGAGTTCATTGTCGTGTAAAATTCGTGAACGTCGCCTGCACGATTCGAGGCGACGCTCTTCCAATCACACGGGACGATCGTACGCCAAACAAACACGTTCGAGGAAGAGAGGATAATATACTGCGTCGTTTCAGATGCAGACCGAATGAACGAATGAAAACAGCATGGACGTTCCCTCGATTCGTGAAACAAAACGTACGAGATTAATCGCGGAAATTCGGGGGAGACGAGAGAGAGAGAGAGAGAGAGAGAGACGGCAAATGTTTCCCGCGAACAACGATCCTCCGACTTCACGCCGAAATATCGTCGAATGACAATTTCAGCGATACGATAAATACGACTATTGCTGCACTTTCCATTGTGTCCGCGTTTAATACGTTTCGTCCGCGTATTAAACGAGAAATCGTGCGTTTTGCGAGACACAACGAGCCGCAGCGAAATGGCAGTGACTCTAAGGGGCACATGGGGCCCAATGTTGTCGAAGCGAAGGAAAAACGCGTGCAAAGAGGGTGCATCGAAACAAGGGTTTACGCACCTCCATATGCATCCGTGGCCGCGGCAACGAGCGACGATGCGTGTCCTCGGTCTCTTCTCCGTCTCGAACTTTTGATCACCGATCACGGCTTCTTCGTCTTCGCGAAATGCCACAAATAACGACGACGACAACTCGTTTTGATCATCACTAACGCGAAACAGTCGCATCCAGCGAGCACCGTACTGCTGATCGGCTCAGCGTCGTTCGATTTATTTCGGTTCGTCCGCAGGCGGGACGATATACGATGACCTGTGCGCATGCGCCATTTGCATCTACCTGTTTCCGGACATCACCGTCAGAGGCCACCTACGAACAAGCGCGCGTTACCCATTCCCCCCACCCCTCCTTTCTTTTCCCCTGATTATGTTATTAAACGAAAAAGCGGGAAACTTTTGCGACGTTTAAACGTACGAAAAAAAATGAAACTTTGTCATGGCTTGACAATTGGAATCAATTCGTTGCACTGCACGAATGAAAATTTTAATCGTACACACGCGCACACATGTGTACCACATGCTCGAGAAAATACGAATACCGATTGTTTCCAGTACATTCGTATTTCAATGCGTGCGTGGGCGAGATGTTCACTTCAAAAACAGATAAATCGTCGCGTTGCGCGCGAATAGAAACAGCGATGCAGAAGAAGAAAAGGTATCTCACTCGCGATTACGACAAAAAAAAGGCACGTTGAAGGCTCGTTTTTACAATATTTCGTCGTTTAACAATCGTTCCTCCCATCTAAATTAGACTTTCATTTAGATTGTATCCCAGTTTCGTGAAAGATCACGAAGAAATGCATTGCATTCGTTCTATTGTCTGGAAAAAATATATATGTATGTTAAAACTATGTAGGAAAGCTACCTTTATTACTTCTTTCATTTCTTTGCGCAATTCTATTAGCTATTACATATCTCTGACAAAACTATTACAAAAGTTTACTATGTTGGATGATTTTTGTAAGAACATGCGAATGGCTTTTACACACATTTTGGTATTATAAAATAAAAAAAAAAAGTCGAAGTCGAGAACATAAGAAAGTACGGATGTTTAAGAAATCAAAACGTATATTAATCGTATAAAAGAAAAAAAAAAAAAAAAAGACAACAATTTTAACGACTCGAACTTCGTTCGAATCCCTCGAATCGATGAAGTTAATAACTATCCATTTAATGGAATATAAATTTTCATCATCTTACGCTCTTAATTTCCTAGAATTCGTTAAACAAATTTCGCGAAATTGCTATAACATAAAAAATACATTTAAAGACACCATTCATCTTTCTTTCTTTTTTTTTTTTTCTCTCCTGGGCAGACCTACAGTTTTAAATGCTCCGTAAATGCGCTGTCTGCCACCCTCTTCCTCTTTCTTGATACATTCTACATATTTATTTTTTTTTTTTTTTAAATCGATCATTCACACCACCAACATTTCTCTCAACTTCCACCATATAAGCGCAGCATGAAGGATAACAACAAAGCAGTAGTACATAAAAAACTTATTTTTTTACGTTTGTTTATTCAATATGTATTTTCTTATAAAGTGATGTCCTACTAATTAAAAGTAAATGAAAAAAGATCACCAAACAATAGTTAATATATTCATTAAAATTCTTCACTTCATTAAGGCAACTAATTTGTTTAGTTTCATTTTACATATCTAGAGTAAATTATATATAAAGTATATGTAAAACACTAATATATGGTTACTTTTATTTTCTTGTTACAAGCCTTACATATTTAGAATATAATATGTATACTTTGTATATATACTCTTGTAATAAAATTGATTATTTCGTATTCGATTCTAGAGATAATAAATATATCTAACGTGTAATGTTAGTACAAGAGAAGTGCGTGCAGAGGGTGGCAGCAGGGTGCGCATTTGAGAGTGCTATTGTTCCAGGGATCGACCAATCCCCACTTTCTGTATCGTCTCACATAGTGACATTTAATTGTATTGCTTTAGTGTCCACAGAGCACGCTTGTTGTTGTTGTTGTTGTTGCTGTTGCTGCTGCTGCTGCTGCTGTTGCTGTACCTGTTGTTGAACTTGTTGTTGCACTTGTTGTATCGCTTGAAGTTGTATTGTTTTTGTATCTACAGTGCATGTTGTTTGTTGCTGTTGAGGTTGCTGCTGCTGCTGTTGCACTTGTTGTTGCACTTGTTGCTGCTGCTGCTGCACTTGTTGTTGTTGTACCTGTTGTTGCTGGGCTTGCTGCTGCTGCTGCTGCTGTTGCTGTTGCTGCTGTTGTGCTTGCTGTGCAGCAGCTTGCGCAGCTTGTCTCTGTTGTTGCCGAAGTATACTGGGAGGGGGATCCATGTGTTGGCGTTGATGTAATAACAAATGATTCTTCTGATAGAACGCTTTCCCACATTTATCGCACACGTGCGATCTTATGTGGCAACTACCATCCGTATGGCGTCTTTGATGCTGAGATAAGCCATGCTTCTGCGCGAAACCACGACCACAATCGGGACAAACATGTGGTTTTGGTTTCGGACCTGTTCCTACAGGTGGTGATGTTTGCGTCGCGCCGTGCATATGACTCACACCGGGATTTCCGATGGGGCCATTCATCTGTAAATCCTTTGATTGCAACATCGCGTTTCACGCATTATACTACTATTGATAATACCTGATGAGTTCCAGGGGTATTGGGCGTCAGGAAATGTCCAGGAGTTTGTTGGAACGCAGCTGCTAACCCACACAAATCCGTAACAAGAGTACGATCACCAGAGTGTAACCTTAAGTGTAACGTAAGAGCTTCTCTGTTTGGAAAGTCCAATCCACATTCCCTGGAGCATAAAATTTAAAATACGCAAGTAACTTTAACACGCAGGAACTATTGGAATGCGTGTTTAAACTATTGGAATTATTGCTTACCTGCACATAAGGGATTTTTCATCCGTATTCGTATTATTGTTATGTATTTTTGAGTGGGTTACCAGGTCTGTTTTCCGAGGAAATGCTTCCCCACAAACAGTACAGGCAAATGGAGTTTCTCCAGTATGTAAACGCATGTGCGCTAGAAGTGTTCTCTTTTGAAGGAATTCTTTCCCACAAACAGTACACGAATGTGGAACTCTGCCGTGCAAACGACCATGATTCACTAATTCAAACTTTCTCTGGAAGGTCGCTCCACAATCGTGACAAACAAATGGATGTAAACTGCCATGGAAGCGCGAATGCATTGTCAAATGGTCCTTCTGAGAAAATGATTCCCCACATTCTTCGCAAACGAAAGGTCTCTCTCCTGAATGGAATTTACTATGCGTTACCAAGTGACGTTTCAATGGGAATGATCTTCCGCACTCTTGACAAACAAATGGTCGATCTCTCGTATGTACTCGCGTGTGCGTTACAAGGTGATGTTTCAATGTAAAAGACTTTTTACATTCTCTGCATTGGTACGGTCGATCGGCACTATGAAGCAGCAAGTGAGTATGAAGACAATGTTTGTGTGCAAAACTTTTGCCGCAATGAACGCATACATGAGGTCGTTCTCCCGTATGTACTCTTGCATGTGTCGTAAGGTGGTGTTTCAAAAGGAATGACTTTCCACATTCCGAACAAGAATATGGCCTTTCTTTTGGTACTCTAACTTGACTTCCCATATCTTGTTGCTTGACCTTCGTTTCAATTTGAGCGGTATTCACATGCGTTAAGACATGTCCAAAATGAGCCGTGCTATCTGTCTGACTCGTTGCCACGTTGTTTACATTGGCTTGGTTCGAAGCAGCTGCCGCTCTTTTCATTAAAATTTCATTGCATTCTTCCGCCGTAAGTTGTAGTGGTCCGATAGGTGTCATGAAATGCTTACTCATGGCGTGTTTGTCAGCTGTAGTAAAAACTAAAGTGTTTGAAAAGAGAGATGGCGGCGGTGTTGCATGTGCCGCGTCACAATTACAACCTCCCTTGTCACACGTTAATGAAAATACATCATGATGCTTCTTAGTACGTACATGCGTGCCATGCGTTTGATTATGAGCTCCAGCTGTATGATGGGTTGTTGGGGTCTGTTGACAAGTTTCATTCATAGTGAACATCGGCCTACGATGCGTGCTATTGGCAACTTTAGTCGGTTTGATGTCAACCTGTATCTTCTGACTGGATCCTTGGTCCTGATTATTATTCACAGCATAACTAATGTTCGTAGCAAGTTCACCCTGTGCATTTTCTCGGGTTTCTGCTCCAGGTCCGCCGAAGGACCAAGCATACCCAAATCCTGTGCCCACGTTGCCAGGCGTGGTGCACATGTTTGACAAAGGAGTAACGGAGGGGGTGGGCTGGCTGGACGCACTGCTTGTAGGCCCCTCCGTCTCTGTCAACGTATTATCTGCACCATTTCTTTCCACTACAACAAACTGGTCGGCGGGAAATATTTTGAAAGGTTCTAAATAAACGTACCCGTCACACTCCAGTATCTCAGCTGTAATTTTCAAAATTGGGAATCATATCTTGGGAGCCTGAAGCGGCTCTAAGTTGCTACGATATTTGATCCTCTAGATATTAATGGAGAACTGTAAATAATCAGGATACATAAAATAAAGAATACGAGATGATCAGCACGACGCATTTGACATATGTGACATAAAGTACAACGAATATTTGCAGTGTTCCCAAGTATTGTTTTCTCAGGCTTAGGAACACACAGTGTTTAGGTGAGGTGAGAGTGTTTGAAGAATTGGAGCAGGCGGCAGAGGGGGCCTGTGCGCTGTAAACCAAGTTCCGTAAATCTAGAGCCGTTCTCGCGTAGTTATCACCGCGCCACCGCGCGCCAATGAAAAATATACAGCGGTCGGTTGATTTTCCAATATATCTGAGTTCATAAGTTATTCTTCGTTTTGGTGTTCGGACCCGCGGCGTCCACGGTTCTTGAAAGACAACCTCCACCTTCTTCTTACCGCACTCCCACGCGTTCACTTACACTTCACCTTCTTTTCTCGTATTTCGCGGCACTGAACCAATACTCTGATGTACATACACGAGCGGCCGATGGTCATTAATTTTACAGAATTGCATATTTTATTGTCCATACAAAATAGCCTCATATATCGGCCATTTTATTTGTAAACTACCAAAAAACAATGCTGCCAATGCACGCGCGGTTTTGGAGGGAGCAAACTGGCAATAGCGTCGTCGAATACTTCAGTGCTGGCAACACTGCACCGCCGACGCGTTTCTTCCACCACGTTCAAATGTTCATAGGTTACAAATTGCCACGCATCTTTCCAAACAATTTTTTTCTTTATTATTCGTTCCTTTCCCGACAGAGGAACGTGCTTGAATTTCTCTCGTGCGTCGAATAACGACGTTGTATAATTATAAAATATTCTTGCGTACAACCGTGACAATTACAAGTGGCACGTGAAAATTCTACTTTACCATAGTAATTGTACAGTTTACGGTAATTAAGTTAGCTCGGCACGTAGAAGGGAGTGCGAGACGTCTGCGTCAACTGTCAATAATATACCAAACCTAACCTAAATATTTCCCACGCGTAACGATATTTATCGTATACATCGTGTTGCGCGTAGATTATTATTGTTCGTCATTTTTTATCTCGCTTTTCAAACAACGTCTTTTCAAACATCGAACGCCAAATTTCACGTACTTCGTACAGAGTTAAGCGTAACGTGCAATGAAAAACAGCTATTCGGATAAAAATCATCGCAGATTACATCGATGATCTTACGATCGTTTCATTCGTAGCTTCATCCGTCACGTTGAACGTTTGTTTCAGCATTTTAAGTGCGAAGTATTCGTACTTAAACGTTAAACAGCCTGTTGACAAATGGAGAGAGGATTGTTTTCAGTCGCGGTTCTCCACTATCCACGGAAATAGCTCTGTGATCGATAGAGGGCCAATAGCACAGGCGTACGCTCTCACGTGGACGCGGTTACTTTCGTCGTTTCACAGCTGATAGCTAGCGAGTGCGAGACGTGGGGGCATCTAGGTGGCACGGAGATAGAAACAGCGTCGCCTGCCGCTCGGTTGGTCATCGTTGACGCAATAACGCGGACTCAGCAACTGATAAGCAGTGCCGCACGTTAATGGCTCGCGTTCACGACTCGTTGGCGAAAAGCCAACGCGTGACTTGAGAATGGAGGTGGAATGAGAATCTTACGGTTACGTCCATTCATTTTCTTCTTCCATCGCTTTCTCTCTGCGTTCGTAACACGTCGGATGACTATTATACGACTATCTTTACAAACTTTTACCTCTGATCCTCGCAAGCCCTTTACGACACCATTTACTCACTTTCACGATAGTTCATTTCTAATTCTGTTTGACGAGAACGTCATATTTTTATCACATCCGTTACACGGGCCAGGCAATTTCATTTAATCGAAACGAACGTGAAGTATTAATCAGAGAGATGGATATTTCATTCCAAGGGTATTTTTTAAACAAGATAGTGCGTGATAATTCTTGGTAAGCAAATGTATTTGCCGTAGCAAACGAAACGATAAATATGAGCTTTTTCGCGACATGTACTTCTCATTGTCTGTTTCTCATGAAACAATCACCCGAGTGTTAGTAGCAGAAGCTACTATGCCTGTTGCAGCAACAATATAGTTTTGTCTCGCCAGAAAGTAGCGAGAATTTTTCTCGACGATTTGCACGGATTATACCAGCCTGACAAGATGATTAAAAAGACCTGCGCGTTCGCTTTGGCGTGGCGTGACCTCTTTTTAGCACAGTAAATCCCACAGCTTCTTACTCTACCCTTTCAGAAAAAAGTTTGCTCACCCCTTGGTTAACTGGTGAACGCCTCGAGCTGTCTGCACGCGCACCTGCTATGTATCTCTCCCGGTCTATGTATCTCTTACCATGCGACCACGACTCATGCATTCTACTGGTAGATAACTTTGCAAACCAGAGTCCTGTTTGACATGGGATCTATCATTAACCGTTTGACGGCTATCCATCAAAATCCTCGTACATTCCAAAAGTGCTATAGACAATTTGGATATTTCGAAATAAAAAAATGTGTTTTTACTGAAAATTTTATAACTTTTGCAATTTTACATCGATTTACATATGCTTGGATCCTTTTACGATCGTTTCAGTAACTTTTCAAGTTACCGAATGATATAAACAGCGTGTATCAATGTTTAACCGTTTGGCGGCTATCCATCAAAGTCCTCGTACATTCCAAAAGTGCTATAGACAATTTGGATATTTCAAAATAAAAAAATGTGTTTTTACTGAAAATTTTATAACCTTTGCAATTTTACATCGATTTACATATGCTTGGATCCTTTTACGATCGTTTCAGTAACTTTTCAAGTTACCGAATGATATAAACACCGTGTATCAATGTTTAACCGTTTGACGGCTATCCATCAAAATCCTCGTACATTCCAAAAGTGCTATAGACAATTTGGATATTTCGAAATAAAAAAATGTGTTTTTACTGAAAATTTTATAACTTTTGCAATTTTACATCGATTTACATATGCTTGGATCCTTTTACGATCGTTTCAGTAACTTTTCAAGTTACTTACCGAATGATATAAACAGCGTGTATCAATGTTTAACCGTTTGGCGGCTATCCATCAAAGTCCTCGTACATTCCAAAAGTGCTATAGACAATTTGGATATTTCAAAATAAAAAAATGTGTTTTTACTGAAAATTTTATAACTTTTGCAATTTTACATTGATTTACATATTTCTTCTAACGTTTTACAGATAGAGAATGAACGAAAACAACTATTTAAGGCAATTAATAAAGATATCGGCGGTAAATGAAAAATTGCGTAAATTGCGTCCAGGCAGTTTCTCCAAAGCGAATTTTTGGCTCGAAGTTGACGTTTCATTTTCAACATTTTTGAACGTCATCCATTCTTCTTCAATTTGTCCAATATAATGGCGGATGTGAATTGCAGCCGGGACATGTTTTTTTCAGTGGTGTTCGATGTGTAAAGAATATAGGAATTCAACACCATTCGTCCAAATATGTTGAACACCACCTTTTTCCAGAATTTGCAAGTTCTTCGCTCGTCCAAGTATGCGTACAACATTTTATCGGATTCATCTACTCCTCCCATATATTTATTGTAATCGTGAATCATGCTTGGTTTTTCTTTTGTATATTCGAAAGAGCCTTTCTTTTTTATTACGGTTACGCTATTAGAGAGATACAGACTCGTACTGAAATGACAGCGCTATAGCGTCGCTTAGCTTGTTTGGACTTGAAATCTGGAAGCGCGATAGCGCTGCATAGCCGTCAAACGGTTAAAATAACATTGGTCGACAACTATCGAAGAAACAAAATTCCCTGTCTTTCGTACAAGTAATCCGCGTACGTTCTACAAATATTAAGAATTCTGTTTCTATCGAAGTCAATCACATCCTTTTGTTTGCTATTCGTGCCAACTGATTAGCAATGCAGCCTTACGTCACGTGCAACTCGGAATACGTTGAACACGTGAGGCGACTACGCTTATATTTACTATTCGATCGCAAGATGGATGTTTCTCGGCAAACAACAGACGCTCAAGACTTGCCAACAATTATTCGATCCTATTCACTGATGGTAGGACGTTTTTCCCTTTTATATAATAAAGTCGATGCACTGCTACTCTGTTAATATACTGTAACACTGATAGTCAGTGTCTACTGATAGTCAGTGTTCCTACATCATGCTTAGACAAACAAAACGTAGGAGTTCCTTCGAGCTTCAAGAGCTTAGCTTAAATTACATTGTCCTGGACAGACTCTCCAAATTTTCCCACGATACAATTAATAATGCTTGTAGCGGTAAGCGAAGAAATATAACTCCTCGGAGCTTGATGATAAATTTCTTTGGATAAAGAACCGTTTGATGGGCAATTTCCGTGATAGAAGCCGCAAAACCATTTTTTAAGTACGTACGTACGTATGTATGTATGTATGCTTCGTCGTGAGATATATACGTTCAAATTCGACGATCGAGGGTTACAGATCGCCAACGATGGACCCCGTAGCTTCCCTTTCTCTCCCTTCCCCCCCTCTCTCTCTCTCTCCTTTTTTCACGAGGAAACAGCGTAGTCTGTAAAGGTAGGGTGGAGACCCGAATCCTGAGGCAGTGGACCGTGAATGCGATACCAGGTTTGCCACGTCTCGATGTGGGGGTGGAGCCGTCAAACCGTTCGTTGGCCATCCCCTCGCAGTGCAAATCCCATCCTCTGCAGGTCAGTTTCTGTATATGAAATTATACCTCGATGTATATACATTGCACTTTTCCAACAATTTCGAATTTCGTTGAGATACAACTAACTAACACCGCTCAGTCAGTATCAAGTTAAACAAAAAATCGTCGAAAGTGAAAAATATAACATCGTCTTTCACGAATGCGACGAATGAAGCAAAATTTATTATATCGTCACTTGATATCTTGATCCTACCAGCAAAATGTATTGAGAACGTAAGAATAACAGGTTGCACAAAGGCTAGACTCGATAGGCTAGACCAAATCTAAAGGAGTTGCCTTATCCAAGTCCGTTCAAAATCAATTGGTCACTCAAGGTCATTTGCCCGGCTGTGAACGACGTCAAAGCGAGCGGGGACATCAGCAACGGTGCTCAAGACAGTGCTTTGCGCTTTCTAACTTCGAAACAAAGGAGCAAACTGCTATATATGTACTATATATGCATTCGAAGGACCAGAAACAGATTCAAGAATTAACAACGGTTTGGAAATGTTTGTACAAACAATTCAAATTGCAACCACCAGGCATATCACCTGGAAAAATCCAATGAAATATTTTTAAATATTGCAAGTACTATGCAACTTTGTTTGAAAGAGAAATGAGAAAATTTCTTATTTTATTACGAGTTGTTTAGATATCTTGCTAAGTACTGGCAATTGTACTTACTTGTACTGGAGAATACAATCGTTCCATTTATTACAAATCTTATTATGGATCTTGTCACTTATTTTTTATCCAACAAAAAGGCTAAAGAAAGTGAACATATTCTTAAAGCATCGACAGCGGTAATTATCTGTGGATAAAATCCAGAAAAAGTATAATACTATATTTGCAAATTTGTAAACCTGCGATTGAACTTAGTCTTCGATCAAAGTACAAAGAGATAATCAATACATGGGAAGGTATAATTATTATCTTTAAAGGACTCTTGGTAAATTAATTAATCATGATCTTTCATCGTCTTACGAAAAACTAATTATTCAAGCACTGAATCATACAAATCACGATATCAAACAAAATCAAACAACATCTCTCTTCGAATGAAAAAGTGTGTTAAGTGATAGTGAGACGATACAAGGCTGGTAATCACAGCTGCTATTACAAAATTACACAAGACCTGATATTTATTTATAATGTAACGCTGGACGATTACGTTTCACCGACCATAAACAACAGGAGCGACGCAGCTGGCTTTGAAGCGGCTATGCACGTTGCTTACTCCTATCATCGTTTAGAAAGATGTCGAGATGTTACGAGATTGCAAAAGATATATAGATTAGAAAAATAGTTCTAGCATCGTCACCTTGACAAACACACCTGACACAGGTGACTTATCCGTGAGACGTCAATGAGTATTCAAGTTGTATGTCAATTCTCATTCAAAGGCACAAGATAAAATCCAGAAAAAGTATAATACTATATTTACAAATTTGTAAACCTGCGATTGAACTTATTCTTCGATCAAAGTACAAAGAGATAATCAATACATGGGAAGGTATAATTATTATCTTTAAAGGACTTGGTAAATTAATTAATTAATAATGATCTTTTATCGTCTTACAAAAGACTAATTATTCAAGCACTGAATCATACAAATCATGATATCAAACAAAATCAAACAACATACACCTGACACAGGTGACCGTGAGACGCCAATGAGTATTCAAGTTGTATGTCAATTCTCATTCAAAGGCACAAGATAAAATCCAGAAAAAGTATAATACTATATTTACAAATTTGTAAACCTGCGATTGAACTTATTCTTCGATCAAAGTACAAAGAGATAATCAATACATGGGAAGGTATAATTATTATCTTTAAAGGACTTGGTAAATTAATTAATTAATAATGATTTTTTATCGTCTTACAAAAAACTAATTATTCAAGCACTGAATCATACAAATCATGATATCAAACAAGATCACAAAGTTGCCCGAACCGGTGCCTGGAACCGGTAGAACAAGGTAATTACAGTTTCGTGGGTTGCAGACTATCGGCGGCGTCTTTTTCTCCTTGGCTTAATTAAAAGATGATTACCTAACGAGGGTCATCGATACACTTAGCCACTAACGAGCTCCTCTGTCGTCCAGAACATCTATATATAATCGAGCTGTAATTTTGAGATTTCTACCTGACGGTGGAACGTTTCTTTCAGGCCACTTTGATTTCCCGAAAAATGAACGCATAGGTAGGTATGCGTGTCTCCGAAGCAATTAGCTCTCCTGCATTCTTGCAGGCGATTTTCAATCATGGCTATTCATTTGCTTCTTTTCTTCTTTCCTTTCTGCAGTGCCGAGCTGAAACTAACGAGTAAGTTTAGAGAAAGATCTAAAACGAGACAAAGAATGATGTTTCTCTGACGAGATGTTCCCAAGTCCACATATCGCGATCAATCGTTTCCACGCGATAGATCAGCAGCAGTCCACGTGCCGTTCATCGATCACGATCGGTCGTCCGACCTGCCAGAGAAGTTCATCGATTTTCCAACCACGCTGAAATCAATTCGTGCGTTCACTGGTCGAGTTCACGATACGCGAAAAAGATAGAATGTAATAGATAGAAATGTAACACGATACGTGATTGATTCAGTAGGAGCATGACAATCCTTACGTGTTACTTTAGATAAGAGGGAAAAAAATTGGACGAATCAGATTATTGTTATTATCGTGTTATTGGAATCGAGCATTCGAGGGGAGGGGAGGAACGTGAAACGTTTATTGGACTGTGCGAACCTTTTGATCTCCAATCCTTGTCTCCGATCGTAGATGCATCGCATATTTGAATTCCCAAAAGACCCGGTGCAACGACATTCTCCGCGATACTCAGCCGAATATGTATGTATTTACAGGGGCAAACCCGTGATCCAGAAACTCTTTGTTCTCCTTCGTATAAAATTCTGAAACGATCCCCGGGGTACTTTGCCGATCAGTTTCGCTGCTCACTTTCACGAATGTATTCACTAGGGAGCCTATGTTTTCGCGCTATGTTTTCCATTCTTGAAAGCGGAAGCGTCGGCCTCCTTTGATCCGACGACCGGCGCAGCGTTAGCTTTTAAGCTCGTAAAAGTGACGAGCAGATGGTATTTATGATTGGTATAACAATAATTTGATGATCTTCGACGTAGCCAGCCTTTTGCAAACGTAGCACGTATTCTTACGTTTATACGCGGAATGTCGAGTAAAGATTAAAGACTCGTGCGAAAGATTTGGAATCAAGGCAGCTATACTTTCTTTCTTCTTCTTTTTATAAATATAGGTTACGCTTATTCTATTCGGTTTAGGCTAGAGTACGCGATTTGAAAAGCGATCGAGTGATTTTATTGGTTTAACTGGCGTAGGCAACCTTTCGGTTTTAGGTATTTGTCCAGGAAACTCGTCTCTCCCTTCGAATCGATCGAGAAATTAATCGTATTCTTACGTTTATACGCGGAATGTCTAATAAATTCGTGCGAAAGATTTGGAATCGAGGCAGCTACTTTCTTTCTTCTTCTTTTTATAAATATAGGTTACGCTTATTCTATTCGGTTTAGGCTAGGTTCGCGATTTGAAAAGCGATTTTATTGGTTTAACTGGCTTAGACAACCTTTCGGTTTTAGGTATTTGTCCAGGAAACTCGTCTCTCCCTTCGAATCGATCGAGAAATTAATCGTATTCTTACGTTTATACGCGGAATGTCGAGTAAACTCGTGCGAAAGATTTGGAATCGAGGCAGCTACTGTCTTTCTTCTTCTTTTTATAAATATAGGTTACGCTTATTCTATTCGGTTTAGGCTAGGTTCGCGATTTGAAAAGCGATTTTATTGGTTTAACTGGCGTAGACAACCTTTCGGTTTTCGGTAGTATTTGTCCAGGAAACTCGTCTCTCCCTTCGAATCGATCGAGAAATTAATCCGACTGCTATCACGTCTCGCAAACGTCACTCCATTGTCTCATTGTCCATTGAAGTGAGAGATAGCGATGGAGCAATAGAGGACGAGAGATGACTTTCCTTCGTTCCTCCTATCTTGCCTGCTTTTGAGATTCTGTCTCGATCCCTATTGGAGGCCAGGCGGATTCTCTCTGTTCTTCTATGGCCAGCTAACGCCATCGAAACGAGAATTCAGGCTACGACCTGTATCTACTGTTCGTTTCTCCAGCGACTTTCCTTTATTTGATTCGTCGGCATGTACCAATCGAGGTCCTGATCTTCCATCGTGTGAATCAATGATCGAAAGGAAGAAAGAAAGGGAAACAGGCGAAATAATCGAGATTCAATTTTTATTATTCATCAGAGAAGAAGACAGGAGAAATTTTCTTTCGAACATTCGTCGATTACGTTCGAGCACGTTGTAAAATATTCTTTGCTTCTCACGCTAGAACTACCGATATACAAGACAGAAACAACTGGTTTTGCAATTTTATTTTAAAAATCTCTGTTGCGAGAAAGACGATGCAGTGGATTTTATTTCATTTTCATTTGTTCAGAAATCAGAATAATTTTGTAACCATTCGCTCCTCTGTTCAGTCTCTGCCTCTTATCAGCGAAAACATTAAGCGTTAACAAAGAACAGAACGCGGCTACAGGCCATACATCAGATCGTCCTCGATAATCAGGGTTCGTGAAGACTCCTGAAGGCTGTGGCTCGAAAAAGGGCGTCATGCCTGGCTCGCACCAGGGTGTCGTCTGCACCCTCTGCCAGCTCTTCACGGTCAATATAACGGATGTCGTAAAATCAATTAGTGGCGAATTGTGCCGCAGTGCCCGGATACGCAGCATATCGTAAAGCTGCTCATATTCTCTATTTATATCATATTTCCAGGGAACGCTGCGTGTTCCTTGTGATCATCGGTTCCAGTGGATGATCGCTTCTTAGCAGAGGGTGGTGCAGCAATATCCATTTTATCCAATGGTGTATCACAGTGTCAGTTGGGCGAAATGTCTCGTCTCTGATCTCGGCCAATGTGCAATGAAAATTTTCACGCGAATTCGTCTAGAAAACTGCGCGCAAGTATGTTAGGTAAGCTATTTCTACTAACTTCCTTACGACCTCCTCCTTCAGTTGGCTCGTTAAAGAGAAGCTACTATTCCTTTGCTTTAAACCGAGCCATTCTTCTTTCTTTGTCGTACAAATAATATTAATTATAATATTCTTCGTTATAATATAAATTATAATATAAATTACAATTTATATTATAATTATAAACTATGGTAATCTTCATTTTTCATATAAATAGTACAAATTATATTATTCTTCGTTATAATATAAATTATAATAACCTTCATTTGTCATATAAATAATATAAATTATAATATTCTTCATTATAATATAAATTATAATATAAATTACAATTTATATTATAATTATAAACTATAGTGATCTTCAATTTTTCATATAAATAATATAAATTATAATATTCTTCATTATAATATAAATCATAATAAATTATAATTTCTATTATAATTATAAATTATAACAATCTTCATTTTTCATATAAATTATAATAATATATTATAATTATAAATTATAATAATCTTCATTTGTCACATAAATAATATAAATTATAATATTGTAATATATAATATAAAATTGTAACATATAATATAATTAGAATATTGTAATATATAAATTATAAAATTATGAAATATAAATTTATAGTATTATAATATGTAATAATATTATATAATAATGATATAATAATATATATTAATCTTATAATATATAAATTATGTAACAATATATGATATAATGACATGTAATAATATCATAATATATAAATTATATAACAATATATAATAATATCACGATACATAAATTATAAAATGATATAATAATATATAATAATATCACGATACATAAATTACAAAATACATTTACAAATCTCCTATGTCGAAATTTCCCCGACGTCAGGTCAGAGTCTTCCAATTATTATTTCCATCGGTCACATCGTGTCTGTATACAAGGAAGGGCGTCGTATTTTTATAAACACACCGATTTCATATAAAAATTCACGTTGACTCGATGCCGGCACCGCTTGTCTAAATTCGACAGGAATTAATATTGATCCGCGCGAAATCTTCACGTAAGTTGCTTTCACGTCGACAATAGCGACAATAGCGACAAATCGGTTAATGGCCGATTTTCAACGAACGAGCGAGATCGGTGCTTTCGAAGGGAAAAACGTGGCTTCGTTTCCTACGGTGTTTCGTGTCGCGCAGTAAATATTATCAGCTAGATACCGTTACGGATGTTTCTCCGGTGAACTGCCATGACATTGCCAGTTCATTTCTTCTCTCTTCTTTCGCTTTCCTCCCCTTCTTTTCTTCTTCTTTTTCTCTCTCCTTTCTTCCAGGAAACCACCCCCGCATGGACGACATTCTGACAAATCTTTGGGAATCGACGCCGTAACCGAGTCGAAGGAATTAGCCGTGACGAGCTATTCATCGTGCGTGTTTACAAGCGATACGGGATTTTCACAGGTTGTCGAAAGGTCGAGATACCTCTTGAAAAACACAACAAAGATTCCCGAATGTTATTATAGGAAGGAAATTGTCTTTGACAGGGAGGAAATTTATTAGAGGGTGGTGCCCGCAGGTAACGTCGTTCCTTTCAAATTTAACAAACATTGTCATCCAGCGACAAGAATTTAACTCGTTGCAACGTAATCTGTGGTGTTTCAGTTACGGATTGCAGATTAAAATTTTACTTACTTTTTTGAAGTGATGAAATTTCGAATTTTGTACAGCGTCGGGAAACGTTACTTACTGGGTAAACCATAACCATAAGATGGTCAGAATATTAGCAAATATTACGAAAGTATAAGTACAATTAATTTCTTCTTTTTTCCCTTTTTTCTCTCCTCCTTTCCGCAGTGGCAGCTGCTGATGAATCTCAGTAAAATTGTACAAGTTTTTTATTACGCCGAGAGGCGTACATCTATGAAAAAGAGAAATAGTCAGCCCCGGGTGAAACTTTAACGTTTCTTTGTGTGAACGTCACCCGTTACAACGCGGCGTTGCTTTGGCTAAGAGCCGGTAAAAGTCGAAATGAAGGAAGTTCTCCTCTGAATTCTATTTCCTTCGTCAAGCGGTTTTGCAGGCTTGCCTATCTCTTCTCTCTTCGTCGTCGACTACTCTCTCCTTCTCCTTCTCCTTCTCCTTCTCCTTCTCCTTGCCACAGGTCGCTTCTCACTACCTAGAAAATATACCAGACCATCATCAGCAATGAATCAACCCATCATTTTCACTCGCCCAATGTAATTATCAACGTACAAGGTTTACTTCATTTGTGTGTTGAGCCCAAGGCCTCTAAAGTCTACGGGCACTCGACTGACTAAATATTGAAGCAAGTGCTATTTCCTATTTTCAGACCTCGCAGTATATACTTACCAAGCATATTTCTCAACATACGGAACGTTAATTTCCAGATATATATAGAATCACCGTGATCGACCAGAACAGTCCATCTGAATTCCTTGCTAATGGGGCAAGGTTAGTGATCTGTGCATTTTTGCACGGTGCCAATTAGCATCGATTCATACTTCACTTATGAATGGTTTTCCTACAGGTGATCTCGATGTCAAGCCACAGCGAGTGAGAGAGAGAGAGAGAGACAAGGTTCACGTCGAAGGGAGAAGCGAGAAAATTCCATCCTGCTTGAGCTAGAGGTTCGTGAAAGGAGGAGAGACGCGGGCTCTCCTCGCGGCTACACAACTTACAACCTACAATTCGTAGGCGTACGAAACACCCTTTCACGAGCTCAGCCACTCGTGGAACCGACCCGAGTGGCAAGTGTGGCGGGAATTATGCAATTATTGCATTGCGGCCGACAATTGTCGCGGAAAACGGCGGGAGTGTGCCTGAATGGCCCGAGTGTCGAAGGGGCCTAAGAAAAGGGGATTTCCTCGCCGATTTACTACCGACTACATTCTCTCCCGACGTTACGTTCTGTTCCCTGTTTTAATTCATTCCTGTCGGCCATAATCACTAGATTAGATAGAGAATCGAAGGCCGGCGCGACGACACTGAGACAATGTGTCAAAGAACACGTTTAAACGTTGGAATATTGTTTTCGTGAAGCAGAGCTGCCAGATCGCGTGCTATATCTTTGCACGTGCAAGATCCGGCAGGCTCTGTGAATTGTAAATTCCAACAGATTCCCGTGTTCTCACGGGATTTCCAAGGGAAACTTCAGGGAATTTAAAATGGGCAGCTAAACCTGACCCCCAACATCACCAAGCATCTGAATCATTTTCTGTATCGTTGCACACGCAGTGTGTTTAGGTGTATTATCAGAGTATAGAGAAATTTGAAAAATGGAATTTTCATTAGAAATTCAAAGTTTGGATTTCAACGAAAGGAAAAGAGAGAAATTCAGATTTTGTCTTTGTCGATCAAAGACACCAATTTTTTTTTTTCTTTTTTTGATCTGTAGTCCACGTCTATGCGGGTACAACATAGATCGTAATCATGTTTGAAAGTACGTGCATGTTTTTATCAAATGTTTGGCCAGGAAATAAGCTACGGTTTGATATTTGAATAGAAATTAGTAAATTCTCGAAAATTTAAACGACTTCGCTGAGTTTGAGAAATAACGTTAGATCGATACATTCAGATAAAATCTGAGCGTGTAAGCTAATTTAAAAGTAAAAAGTTCCTCCAAATGTATTTCACTCGGTTCAATTAATTCATCGTCGTGCATAATAACACACGCCTCGTGTGTGTCTGAGCAAACAATTATTATAATAAATTCATGTTTCATGCGTAGATTAATCATCTGCAAGGTACAGCGCTTGATCACCCAGTTATTTATTTTTTCTCTGAGCAGGAAGAACCGAAGAACTATTTCGATTAAAAATCATAGCTTCTCTAAATTTCACTTGGGCAGGTCCTCAGATCTCCTCTTTCAAGTTCATTGAAATCTATCCCTGCAGGGAATTTCACATGAGATCGTAAAAACTATGAAACCCTTTGCTCTGTAAGAGACTGCTTGGATACCGACGAAATTAGAAATTCGTTAAATCGACTGATTGGAAATCAAGTGAAATAATCTGCAAATCGTCTGAAATATGTCTTCGAGGATTGAAGGTGACTGTGACAACGAATATATTTCCTCATGTGCGCAAGCTATTTTCAAATTCACACGAAACAAATATTCTTCGTGATTCTCTGCAAAGGTCTCCAGCAGCTCTGTGCCTGTGGGAATTGGGAAACTTTCGAGGAATTTGTAGAACACATCTCACGGAATCCTGTTTCGAAGAGAGCTGCTGCTGAAACGTTAATCACCCAGATGAAGAACAATGCTGCACGTTGGCTAGTTCATTGTTTCGTTATCTCTCGTTCTCTGCCATCGACGAGGCGAGTTTCTAAATTGCAAAAAACTATTGAATTATGTGCATCGACTAGGGGAACAATTACTGTACGAATGTTGAGCGGGGTGGAGGGGAGGGGAGTGGTGAGGTGCTATGATAACGAGACGATCCGCAAATAAAGAGGACCTGCAGGAAATCTGCAAACACGAGCGAAGCAAACGGGCCGGTTCATTAATATTCCCTCGTAGGATTCGAACAAGGAACGCGCGCGGTGAACTCTCGAGGTCCCTCCGACCTCGAAGCTATAAAAATTAATTAGCTCTTAGAAGGAGAGGTCGACCAGCGAAGCGTCCACACCAGGATTCGTTCCCCCTTCCAGAAAAGGAAAAAAAAGAAAAGAAAAAAGAAAAGAAAAATCACGAAGCCATATTCCCCGAAGAAACGATCGTCGACCTCTATTCCTCTGTTCGAAGGATCGAAACTGGCACGGTTACTATCATAGATCCTCACGATGGATGATCGATGCTCGCGTATCCTCACGTTCGATCCACAATCATCCCCCCTTCTCCCCCATTCCAGACGTTGTTCCAAGGTATAATTAGTCAAGTGATTCGACTTTGGTCGTTCGACGATCGTTCGATTCGATCCGGGGGGGGGGAAACGTTTTGTCAAGATTACGTTTTTTCATAGTTACAAGAGTGTTATTACGTCGACAAGAGGATGATTCATCGTGCGTATCTGCGAGATCGCGATATTTTTCATTTACGCACGCTCTGTCTATTTTCAGCGATGACACGGAACTGCTTTTCTGTTTTTCTTTTTCCTTTCTTTTTTTCACTGTCGCTCGGCGAAACGATGCTCGCGATCTCCGAAAAAACATTCGAAACAATCAGTTTTTAACTTCGAGAGCTCGAGCACGCGAAATGCTTGATATTTGCCAACTCTTCGAGCCGGTCCAATGACGGATCGTTTTACAATTGCAGAAGAGCGAGGAGGACAGCTGTTTAGGAAACGAACGAGAAGCACGTTTCGATTCAACGTTGGAGTATTACAGAGGACAGAGGGAATTCGATTATGGCCAGTATCCACAAATTGCCTTCTAGTTAGCGAGAGTAGTATCTTGCGGCCCAACTATCGCCAGATAATTACACTTCAACCGCTATAATAGCAAGTTAGTTATAGGAATGGTGGATCTTGGCTCGGGAACGTTACCTCTTGGCTCTCGATTGATCGAGCACATCCACGGGGCAGAGGATGTGCTCGATCTCCCCCGTTCTGTCGTCGTTTCTCTTCTTTCTTGGGAAGACAAACTTTGGTCCACGAATGTTTGAGGATGCCTGCGTGTGAACCACGTGAACACCATGCTCATCCATTTTCTTCTTCTTCTGCCGCTTTCATCCTCCTCTTCCCCCTTCTCCGAAACGAAAAATTGAAATGATTCTCCTTTTTTTTTTTTTTTCAGGAAATCAGAGAGACTGGAAGAATCTAGTTCACATAAAGGTTTATGCCAAGCAAATTGCAAAGTTGTTCATCAACACGCGGAAACACGCGAGAGATGAAAGAAAGCAGCCAGGTGGTGCCAAGGGGACCAAGAGGTAATAGATATTTTCCCAAGATTTAAAACTGTCTGCGAGAGTCAACCCATCTTGGAATCTTCTCGTTTTCACCATGTGCACACTGGCGTTCGAGCTCTCGAGAGCTCTCCGCCTTTGGAACAATAAAACCATTTCTGTGGGGGCGAGTGAAACAACTCTGGAAACAACTCGTTCTTCTCGGATGGCTGATGGAGACACACAGGCAGATCTATTCGGCACTACAAAATGGAATTCAACTTCTTTCGTTCAATATTTACCGACAACTATGTCCGCAACAGCACCTGCTAGAAATTACGATTTCTATAGAAATAGTGTTGAGTAATTCAGAGTGGGCAAAGCTCGAGGTGAGTCCTCGAGATGAGTACTCGGGAAGAGGAAAACAGATTTTACGAGGGCAATTGATGAGATCGGGATGGAATGGGGACTTTCGTTTCGGCGATCCTTTATGCATGACACTCGTCACAATCAGTCAGAATACGTGCATACGGAGACGGTGGTTCGTGGACCGAACCCTCGAGGGTCGGACAATCGAGTGCTTCAAGAACTACCTACTCATTTACGGACTCTCACCTCGACTACTACTACTACTTATCTCTCCCTACTACTTTCTCTCTTCGTTTCTCTCGCCCTGCCTTTCTCACCAGCTCTGTCCTGCGGCAGCGAGTCACAACCACAGGCAGTACAATGGGGAGTACAAACCACTAGCGGCTTTTCACTGCCACTTCTTCGTCCCGCCAATTAATTTCCATGGCACCGATCTCGTTCCTCAAGGAGCCCACTCAACAGCTGCCAATGGATGAGCATAAATCTTCAAATCCATCGCCTGTGCGATGCTTCGTTTCTTCCCCTCTCTTCTGGTTGGTTTGCCTCGTGCTATTAATGCGTTTCACTTGTGAGGTCCACCTGAGCTCCTAAAGTCCACCAGCGTGTATGTATTACAATATGTACTAAGTGTATATATAATATGTAAGTGTATGTAATAAGTGTATACATTACACTAATAATATATTACAATACTAATATATTACACTAATAATATATTACAATACTAATATATTACACAATAATATTATATTACAATACTAATATATTACACAATAATAATATATTACAATACTAATATATTACACTAATAATATATTACAATACTAATATATTACACAATAATATTATATTACAATACTAATATATCAAACTATTAATAAATATATCAAAATATATTACAATACTAATATATCACACTAATAATATATTACAATACTAATATATTACACTAATAATATATTACAATACTAATATATTAAATAATAATATATTACAATACTAATATATTATATATAATAATATATTACAATACTAATATATTACACTAATAATATATTACAATACTAATATATCACACTAATAATATATTACAATATTAATATATCACACTAATAATATATTACAATACTAATATATCACACTAATAATATATTACAATACTAACATATTACACTAATAATATATTACAATACTAATATATTAGTGTATATATTACTGTACTTATTATATACTGATATTAATATATTAGTGTATATCATTATATTACTGTACGTATTATATATTGCAATATATAATATATTAGTGTATATACTGATATACGATATAGCCCAGTCATTCATCTTTTTATTACTAATTCCTTCAACATGCACACTTCTAATTGCAACCCAATAGTATTTTGATTAGCAGCTAGAATACAGTCCCTCGGGAAGAAATGATCCGAAAGAGATTTACGATTATTTAGATTTTCTTCTCTCCTGTGACTGAATTGAGATGTTTCAAGGCGAGGCGAGAAAGTTAGGAAAAAACTGTCATATATTTTTGTGCCATTAGACACTAAAACTGGAATGAAATTTCCACCAGAGACATTAAAGTAAAAGAAACGGAGAATCTTTGCAACAAAGATATACTTTCTCTTTTATATGAAACATCTAAACTGAAAAATTAATTCAACTGGCGATTTTGGTAGTTCTAGCGTTAACGAATCTTATATCGTATTCTCCTATTCTTGTTTGTTTATTTATTTACTTATTTAAGTAACTAATATATCACACTAATAATATATTACAATACTAATATATCACACTAATAATATATTACAATACTAATATATTAGTGTATATATTACTGTACTTATTATATACTGATATTAATATATTAGTGTATATCATTATATTACTGTACGTATTATATATTGCAATATATAATATATTAGTGTATATATACTGATATACGATATAGCCCAGTCATTCATCTTTTTATTACTAATTCCTTCAACATGCCTAAAGGTGGACTGCAATTACGTTTAAACTGCCCCGATTCGTACGTTCGGTGCTGTCTATTCATAAAATTCGAACAATAATGATAATAGAGAGAAGAACGATGCCACCGTTGCAGCCGCTGCAAATTATATAAATAAGCAAACCAATGGAGTATAATCCCATTGGCGAACGATCCGTGAGAACCCGAACAGATCTTCTTCAGCAGCATCTGCGAATAAAATATTCGCCAGCGGAAATAAGGAATTGTCGCGTGGGTGATCCATTTTCAGAAGACACGGACGACTCTCTCTCTCTCTCTCTCTCTCTTACTCTCTTTCTATGGGTGTCTAGCCGGCGGAAAAATTGAAAAGCCGCGCTAATTCGCGCGACAATGCATCCCGGGAGCTGCACGCCCGGCGACGGAAAGTTTATCGCGAGCCTCGCGAAAAACGACCTTTGGCTGGCCGCCAATCGTCGCACGATCTTCCGGGGCTCATGGCCAATGACGAGGACCACTCTTGTCGCGCCGACTTGCATAATTTATTACCGACGAACGTTTCGTCTCCGACAAATGGTCGACGTCTCTCCATGCGGTTACGAAAAATCCTCTGGTCAATGAAATGCTAATATATATTATATTATATCGTGCGAGATGGTGAATTATCTTCGTGGACAGATCGCTTCGACTGCTATTGGCAAGCACTTTGACGGACCAATCTCGCTTATGATGTGGAAATAATTGAAATTTGATTTGGCGTCTTTCCACTTGCAGAGTGCAATCGCTTGTCTCGTTAGTAGCATTAATTACTGTAATAATATCAATACCCAGCGCGATACTAATATATACACTGTGTAATACGCTATACTGTCCTAATATTAATATATACACTAGTATACTAATATGTACATTATACTATCTTAATACTAATATACGCACTATACTATCCTAATACTAGTATATATACTAATACATAGTACATATTAGTATTGTAATATATACGCTAATATATTAGTGTATATATTACCATGTATACTAATATATTAGTGTGTATATTACAATACTAATATATATGCTAATATACTAATATATACAATATCTAATACTATGTATACCATCCTAATACTAATATATACTAATAGTATATATTACAATGTATACTAATATATTAGTGTATATATTACTGTATATATTATATACTAATATATTTAGTATATATTACAATACTAATATATATGCCAATATACTAATATATACAATATGTAACACTATGTATACCATCCTAATACTAATATATACACTAATAGTATATATTACAATGTATACTAATATATTAGTGTATATATTACTGTACATATTATATACTAATATATTATATACTAATATATATATTATATACTAATATATTTAGTATATATATTAAATACTAATATACATGCTAATATACTAATATATACAATATGTAACACTATGTATACCATCCTAATACTAATATATATACTAATAGTATATATTACAATGTATACTAATATATTAGTGTATATATTACTGTATGTATTATATACTAATATATTTAGTATATATATTACCATGTATATTAATATATTAGTGTGTATATTACAATACTAATATATATGCTAATATACTAATATATACAATATGTAACACTATGTATACCATCATAATATACTATATATACTAATAGTATATATTACAATGTATACTAATATATTATTGTATATATTACAATACTAATATATATGCTAATATATCATATTAATATATTACTAATATATTAATGTACATATTACAATACATATTGTAATAACGCGTACATATTCTAATATACATATTCTAATATACATATTCTAATATATACGTTAATATACTAATATACACTATGTAATACACCATACCATTCTATATAACATATACTTCATGCAACCGACTAGATAAATCCGTGGCGAAGCACGAGTGAAATTTGACGAAGGTGCGTCAGAAAACGGCTGGTGGTACACGGAGTCAGAGGCTAGCCTCGGCTTGCCTCTGGTGACGCTCGGTGATGGATGCACCGGCATTTGCCACAGTCTCGCTCGCCGGAGAGTCGCCCTAGACGATGACAGAAGGATCAGGGTGTAAAAAAGCAGCGACTCCAGCAGCAGCGTCGTCGCTGGAAGGTGGAAGGAACAAAGAAAAAGGAAAGAAGAAAAGAAGAAACGTTGGGGGAGTGGGGAAGAGGACCGAAAGGAAGGGGGAGGTAGAGAAAGAGAAACGAGGGTCGGGGGAGAAGGGAGGGACAGAGGTGTGCGCGCGGAATTCAGAAGCGGAAAGAGGGATGAAAAAAAGGAAAATGGGAAAAGGGGGGTGCAGGAAGGAGAGAGGAGTTAGAGACATAGAGAGAGAGAGAGAGAGAGAGTTAGAACGGAAGAATAAGAGAAAGAGAGGCAGGGATTAGATGTCAGGGTGAGTGGGTAGGATTGGATTTGGCAGAGGCAGCTCCTCCGCGTTGGTGGTAGGAAGCGTTTGATGCTGGAGAAGGAGGAAAGGGGAAGCAACGACTTTGGTTGGTGTCCGAGTGGTGGTGGGGCTACAGATCGGTGAAACGCACCGAGCCAAGGGAGAGAGAGAAGGAGCGACGTAAGTGACAGGATAGGTGGTAGTGTAGGTGAACTGGACAACCACCAGAACTCTCCGCCAGTATTTAAGGGAGAGTCGCGAGCGTAGCGCGCCAGTCACCACGGCCGATTGCATCCACGAGCAGCAGGTCCCGTTTCAAGTCTTCGCTCCGCCGCTCCGCCGATTTCCCCGGGCTGCTTGAGAGAAAAGGGCGCGAAAAGGCCACGTGACCCGAGTTTTCCGAATTTCCATCTCCTTCCAGCTGTCTCCTATACATAACTTGCAACTTTTGTCAGACAAATCTTCCGTCAACCCAGTCAATTCGTCTGAATTGTGAAACGTGGTCTTCCACAATTGTCGAAACAATACGTCGTTCGCATCGAACAGCAAGTGACACTGAAAGAGAAAAGGAGAGAAAAAAGGTGGTCGAGTCGTCGAAACATGAACGGATGTGCGGAAATTCGCGGCGATTCACGGAAGTGCGCCACGATTTATGGAAGTATTTGAATCGCTGCGTCGAGGGCTCTTTCGAGGGACACACGCCCGTGAACCGTGCAGATGAGTGTGCTGCTAAGGTATCGTACGGTTCTTCGTTTTGCATCGCCAGAGAAACAGGCATTCTCTCTCTCTCTCTCTCTCTCTCTGTCTCTCTTTTGTTACTTTTCTTTTTATCCGGGGGCAAGGTATCAAGATCTGCGATACGCTGCGTTGATAGTTCTTATCTCGTTGCTTCGATCTCGATAAACATCTCTTCGCGAGCCGCGTGAATTTGTGCGCCAAGATTACGACGTGTGTCGTAACACGCTTGCGGTTCAACGTTGGTGAGAACCGCAACTGTTAACATTCGGCGAGGAACAAAATTTTGCAAAAATTTTTGCAACAGCGTCTATCTAGCCGCGGAAGTTTTCGAAATTTTCGAAATTTTCTTCCGAGTCGGAAAAAAGATTAGAACGCTGCGAAACTCTCAAACGTAACTCTCGGGATATCTAGGTGTGTTTTCTGCCTTGTTTTTCTCCCGAGAAGAAAGACGGAACATTGTTTCGCGATTGCGATTTTCTGCCGATTTCACGAGAAAGATAATAGCACATGGCTGTGCAAACATCGTACGTGTTAATTACGTAAGGGCCGGGGCGCGTATCGAGGCGCGGCTTCTTTTTTATCTCTCCGATGAAAGGAGGATGATTGAACCTCGCGAATGGCAAACTGCCAGAACGTAGCGTTCTCCGCGAACGACGACGAAGAAAACGACAGGATCGCGGATGGTATCGGCTTGTCAAAAGCCGCGGGCGCCTTTAATTTCTTTAAATCGGCATCTGTGCCTTCGATCGCACAAAAATTTCGCGACTCACCAATGTACGCCAAGGCAACTCAAAGAACGAGTTACGCGAAATGTACAGAAATTCACAGTGTAGAAAAACGTTCATTTATTCCTGATGCTTAGACTCGTGTAATAAATGACAACTCGAAAAGGATTTAAAGGAACTTGAGGCTGTAACAGTAGCATTTGCAAAAATAAAGCAAGAATAAAGCAAAGTATTCTTTTATCCGCGAATTTATTTCGTGTCTCGGAGAAGAACTATCGTTCGAAGGAAATCAAAGAGAGACAGAGAGAGAGAGAGAGAGAGAAACAGTTAAGCTGAACAGCAAAAGAGGAGACGTAACATGAAACTGCCTGCCGGATTCCAGCGGTCAGAAAATAAAAAGATAGAAATAAAACTCAATTTGCCAGCGAGCAAATCGCAGCGGATAGCTTAACGAGGCAATAAATATCGCGTGTGCGTGTATGTGTGTGTGTGTGTGTGTTCAGGGAAAGAAGGCGAATCGTTCGGATCCGGTACCCGATGCTGCTGACATTCGGGCTGCTCCTGGTTCTATCGAACGCCGGAGCTGTTCACCGACAATCGAATCACCTTCTGCCGTTGACCAACATCTCGTTTCGGTTCAGCAAGGCCGCGACTAATCGCGGCATTTCAGTCACCAGGATCCTGCAGGACGGTCAGCTCGAGCGAGTGATCCGGCTGCCTGGAATTTGCGCCAAGGAGACCGTCGTCGATTGGGGGTAAACGATTATCTTTCCTTTTCTTTCTCTACGTAGGAGAACACCGTTCTTTTTTTTTTTTTTTGCGTTGAAGATTCTTCTTAGACTAGCTTCGAGATATTTTTCCACATCGTTGATAACTAAAATTTAGTTAAAACCAACAACGTGTTTATCTTTAAGAAGCTAGAATTACCGACAGTTCAAGACGAAGCTATTTCTACCAAAACCAGTCGAAATGACTGATCTTTAAAATATACGTGACAATAGAATATTTTCATATTTATCCGTTACTTCTTGGTAACAATTTCTATCCAATGATATTATGTCGACGAGTTTAAAAAGAAAGCGACGAATTATTGTATATACGGCTTGGTCACTCGTTATGGTCCGCGAATCAGTTGCCAGCGCAAAAAGTTAACCTCTTGCGCTGGAATGACGTGTCACGCACATCAAGAATCTTTTGTCCTAAAATTGCAATTTTCTCAGTTTCAAGTACATTTAAATATAATCCAGGCAAAACAAATAATAAATCTATTACTTTTTAGTAATAATTTCCATCCAGTAATATACCGACGAGTTTAAAAAGAACGCGACGAATTATTGTATATACGGCTTGGTCACTCGTTATGGTCCGCGAATCAGTTGCCAGCGCAAAAAAGTTAACCTCTTGCGCTGGAATGACGTGTCACGCACATCAAGAATCTTCTGTCCTAAAATTGCAAGTTTCTCAGTTTTAAGTACATTTAAATATAACACAAGGCAGAACAAATAATAAATTTATTACTTTTTAGTAATAATTTTTATCCAGTGATATTATACCGATGAGTTCAAAAAGAACGCGAATTATTGTATATACGGTTTGGTCACTCGTTATGGTCCGCGAATCAGGTGCCAGCGCAAGAGGTTAAGACGAAGATATTTCTACCAAAACCAATCAAAATGACTGGTCTTTGAAAAATGGTAACGTAATAATAGAATATTTTTATATTTATCGATTTATTACAATAGAAATCCCATGTTACGTAGTACAGTTAAGACCAAGTTTATTCGGCATAATATTGAATAAATCTACATCTGGCTTTAGATGGAAAGAGTTGTTTATCAGTTATAATATTTGTACCTAGTTTGTAGCAACTCTGACTATTTCGAACAAACTTATCCCATACAGCTGATATCGAAGCAGATTCATCACTCTGTAAACGTTGACTTTGTCACTTTTTTTTTTCATCAAAGCGAATAAATCTGAATATTTCGGTTAAAATCATTTCATGGTGTTGGAGAAGAAGTTTATGCGAATTGAAATCTATTTAATTCCTCGTTATACTAGGTGGGACGAAAGTTTCTTTTTTTTTTTTTTTTTTTTTTTAATAAAACATCAAAAACTAATATTACTAATGTTTCCTTACGAATCAAAGTTACAAAGTACCAGACATGATTTTCTCCCTTGTGTTTTGAGAATTATTCCTCTGAAAACGTTGACCGCCATGTATAATAAAAAGATTACGGATTCATTTTAGCAGGAAGTGATTTTTTCGTTACACACGCGCATGGATGTAACATGCCACGTGTAACAGGCGAGGGGACATTCGACCAGAGAGCTTCTTCTCGAACCTGAAGAATCTTGGATTGTTTTTTCGATCGAACTTGCCTCAGACTTTAGAGCAACATCGTGTCATCCTCTTTGCCTGGAATAATATTTCCCTCAGCTAGGAGAGAGAGGGCTACGTCTCCCTACGCTGACTACAACCCCTCCCTGCCGGGTGGAAACCGGAGGAGTCGGCGTTAGCCAAGAGAGGAAACAATGCCTCCTTTCAGCACTGCCAATACGCGTGCCACTGGCTATACGTATGCATTTAACTTCGGTTACCTCTTTCAATACGTCGTTGTTTTTACGTCGTTTCACTGACTGATACCGACTTGTCGAGCCGGAAGCCTCATTGAATTACAGCGCCGCGACCGTCACGCTAAATCGAGTAGTTCGCCTCCTTTCTTATATTCCGTGCACACGAGTACGCGGTATCGTCGCTCCATTCTTTCCCCCCTTCGCTAGTCGAAAACTTCGACTAGCAATTAGCAATCGGGGGGAAGAAAAAAGTATTTTTTAATTGGAATTTGGATCGTCCGAGTCCTGCTCGAAAGAAAAAGAAAAGAGTTAAACACAATTGAGAGTGTCTAGAATTAACGCTAGAACTGGTAAAATAAAGCCGAAACGACCAATTTATACGCATAATTTTTGTCAGACGTTTTACAAGCGTGTAAACTGTGTACACTGTGTGCTTTTTAAAGATTTGAACAATTTTTCGTAAAACATTTATGTAAACAAATACGTACACTCTCGCATTGTACACAATTATATACTTTTTGACTAGTACCAGAAAGCTTCTCTATTTTTTGGACCCTCGATGTTCCCATTGAGGAAGTACTTTACGCTTGAATCGTCGGTAGTTTTAACGAAACACAATTTTCCGAAAGATAGAATTGTCTCTTCCGAGGTGACACAGTACTCTTCCTCTTTTTTATAATTTGCTGATAATTATAACGTGTATATTTTGGTGTTGCACGATGCGATGTACAGAAGAACGAGAGAATTTCAGAAAGAGGAAATTTCTGAATCACACTCGGTAATTCATATAGACTTCTTATTGCTTCTCACGAAAGTCGGAAAAAATGGCGGAGGAAGATATGATTCCTCCAGAGATTGAAACCATGTCTGTCATTGACTCTCTTGCAAAGCCGCGACGCACGTTCATGGTTGCTGGAATATAAATACGATGTCACGATAGTTGGAAAGACATGTATAATCAGCAAAATTTCGCGTACAAATACCTACATTCGAACGATCATTTCCAATCTGGTAAATTGCCAGATTGTAGACGACAGATGGGAAGTTTGTTCGAGGGCAAATGGTTCAATTTCAAAGATCATTCGGATACAACTCGAGTAGGAGACATAAGGGGACATAACGTCCTTGTAGAACGTAAAAGGCGTAAAACTGAAGAAGTTTCTCTCACAGCGAGATATGGTCGCGATATCGTGCGTTATGCCATGCTAAATTTCCGGATCGAAGAACAATTTATGGCGCAGAGGCCCGTGGACAGTGACCGCTAAGCCAACCGAGGCCCTAAGCCGAAAAGCGGCAAGTTAAGTAAGCAAGGATTAGGCGAGAGAGATCGGCGAGAGAGCGGGGAGGAACACGAAGAACACGAGGGGGGGGCCGCGGATGCGGCTGCTCTCTGTGCGCTTCTAAACTCATCTGCGAATGCTCTCACGAGGATAGCAGGGAATTCCACGACCGCGAAACGTCACCTTGCACTTAAAACGGTGAAAGCTCTTTTGCTGTAACGAGAAAAGCGCGCGGCTTGCCTCGTTCTCATGATTCGCCGCCTCGGACCATCGATTTCCCAACGAGAAAACGAGAGATCCACCCGAAACGATTCCGACGACTTTGTTCCAATCCTTCGTTCCACAACTATGTATACTTGTTTGTCGGCTACTTCGCTATTTGTCTCTGCTCGATGCTCGCAGTAACCAGTCACGTTTGTCGCGTGAAATTAAATATCGAATAAATGTACATAGTTGAGTGACAGTCGAGTTTCCACTGAGAGAGTGAGAGAGAGAGAGAGAGAGCATTAATTTTAAATCTGAAAGCAGAGAAAGTGAGTTTTCAGCCGTAGTGAATCATTTTTTCATGCCGAGCGAGTTAAATCGTCAAATAGTCTAATAATGTAACAATATGGTACGGTAAATTTCTGAATTTGACCGCGAGAAAGTCACAATTACATTATTTACATGAAAATATACGACAATAACTGTTATTTACTAATAGTTATTTGCGAAGAGAAGAATCTTTCTTTGAGTTTGAAATCCAACGTCGAGTTCTTCACCACGGGCCAACTTTTCATTTCACCCTGTACAATCGTTGCGATATATTTTTGTGAAACAGTCTGTAGCTATTACTTAATAAATAAATAAATAAATAAATAAATAAATAATTGCACGAAAGGTCACGTACCTGTGCGAACGTGAGCACGCACGTGACTCGTCGAGCAAACAATGAAATATTGTTATCGGCGAGTCAATGATGCTTATCGACCTGTGGAAAAGAAGGGAGCATCAATCATAGATGAGCGTTAATCACAGATGAACAAGTATCGCGCAACGCGTGCGTGCGACCAATCTAGCGTGAACTGCTCGTCCAACATCGCATTAGGATTTCGGTTACTTTGAACGCGTCGTTACACACGGTTTACACCCCCTTTCGAATTAAAGATGATACCTCTTCTTTTATTTCGTTGGTCGTCGATGCCAAGCGATAGAACAAGACGAACGTTTGGTTGCAGCTCTTCAGTTAAATCAGATTAATTTGGCAGGTTGCTGAAATAATTGGAAATTTTTATTAAGATAATTACGCTATTGAACAGAGACAGACTCTAACTCTGATTTATTCAAGTTGTTTAAATAAATCAGCGTACGAAAGGGAAGAATGTAATGGAGAATATATACAGGGTGTCTCTGTATCGATGGCACAAGGTGAGAGGAGGGTGATCCTGTGTGGAAAAGTAAGAAAGATCAGAAGATCTATCGAGCATACTTTGACTAATTCTAAACGCAACAGAGGAGAATAATTAACAGTAATTAAGAGCAGTCGAGCGCAAAAATGAGGAACAAAATTCGAAGCTTCATTTTAAAGGGAGCAAATTTCGTAGTACGTTTTTGCTGAAAGTTGCCCTGTTGTACTTGATAAATTTTATAAACTCGAATTTTCTCAAAAATTCAAATCTTGTACGAAACAATTTTATCCCTCGTTCTCAACCTACTTTTTTCATACTGAATCACTGCCTCTCTGATTGTACCATCGACACGTATCCTGTATAAGGATACAATTGAACCTATTGCGCGCATAATACAAATGTACATGTATGTTTGACAGTGATACAGATGTAGCGCTGAAGCAAGTCTGGCTGCAGGAAGCGGGTAGAAAGTTGCAACTGATATACGAGGGTGGCACGTTGACCGACTGCGTGGACGAGAAACTCGACGTCGACGACGAGAGATCTTGCACGTCGAGCACGCACTTGGACGATGACTACGATGACGATACGTCCGTCGAACTGTTCGACGTGGACGACCAGGAGCACTCGTCGAGAATCCCGCAGAACCTCTCCTGGCTCTCGTCCACGTTCGACCTTCGTCACCGATGCGCCCACCTGAGGAACAGGGCGCGAAATCAACTGATCTCGCAGCATCGACGGAGGTATGAAAACCTGCAGTGGAAAACAAACGATAAGGGCTATGGTAAAGAATTGAAGAATCTTGCTTTACACTGTCATGGGAAAATATAAGAAAGGCTTTTATATTAGTATATATAAAAGTACTTTTATATAAACTAATATATAGTATATAATAGTATATAAAAGTATAAAAGTATAATAGTACTATATATAATAATAGTGAAAGTATAATAGTACTATATATAATAGTAATAGTACTATATATAAAAGTATATAATAGTATATAAAAGTATAATATACTTTTACATAATAGTATACAATAGTATATAAAAGTATACAATAGTATATAATAGTATATAAAAGTATACAATAGTATATAAAAGTATACAATAGTATATAATAGTATATAAAAGTATATAATAGTATATAATAGTATATAAAAGTATATAATAGTACATAAAAGTATATAAAAGTATATAATAGTATATAAAAGTATACAATAGTATATAATAGTATATAAAAGTATATAATAGTATATAAAAGTATATAATAGTATATAAAAGTATATAATAATATACAATAGTATATAAAAGTATACAATAGTATAATAGTATATAAAAGTATATAATAGTATATAAAAGTATATAATAGTATATAAAAGTATATAATAGTATATAAAAGTATATAATAGTATATAATAGTATATAAAAGTATATAAAAGTATATAATAGTATATAATAGTATATAATAGTATATAATAGTATATAAAAGTATATAATATTATATAAAAGTATGTAATAGTATATAAAAGTATATAATATACTTCTATATAATAGTATATAAAAGTACTGTTATATATACTAATACTTATATATACTAATATAAAAGGCTTTTATGTTAGCATATAGAAAAGCATAATATTATAACACAAATTATTGCTTAAAGAGTTGTGTTGTTCTTAAAGAACGGGCAACTTAACTCTATAATACAGGCACACACAGTTTTTCACTTTTCCCACGAGATTGTAAAAGAAGAGATATCATCAGTCTAATTGAGCAAGGAACGAAGTTTGAAAAAAGTGCAGGGAGAAAAAAAAAAGGAAAATGAACGTCACATTAGGCGACTTGACCGTATAATAGAAGCAATACAGTTTTCACTTCTTCCTCGGCGCAGGAAATACTCGAAGCTTCTGAACGAAACGAACGGCAGTCACCGCCAGAGACGAGGAGGTAAGAGCCGCTCGCGGAGAGACTTGTTGATGATCCCGGGGACACAATGGTGCGGCCGCGGTCATCGAGCCACGAAATACACGAACCTAGGTGGTTTTGGCACGGCTGACGCATGCTGTCGCAGACACGACACAGCCTGTCCTTTCTTCATCCCGGCCTTCGAGACGCGCTACGGTCTTTTCAACTGGGGTATCTCGAGCATGATGCACTGTGCCTGCGACGAACGGTATCGAACATCGATTACAATACAGTTTGCCTTGCAAACTGGTCGAAAATCTGGACAATTAACAGGGGGCTCTCTGGGCCGACTAACATCAACGAAATATCATAAACCACGTTATGAATTGCGAGGCTATTGGTACTGATAGATACACGACCACACTGTCGTGAGACTAGAGAGAGAATTCAAGATTCAACGCAAAGATTTCCCATCGTTGCGAGATACTTTTATTACGGTAGCTTTTAAAAATCTTCGGCCAGTACTGATTTTCGTCAAAAGTAGAGGAGAATTCCTTTTTAAACGGTGATATTCAAGATTTTGAAATTGTCGTGCATGTACACGTGTGTAAAATCTTGATCAACAACGAGACAGAATTCTGACCAGTTTCAGCGAAACAATACTGTACGCGTCAACTATCGATTTTGAAGTCACATAAATCTGCCTCTAATTCATCGGATTATTTCTTTTTCTTTTTTTTTTTTGTTGTTTACAGATTTCGCACGTGTTTGAAAATGGCTGGCACAGCGTCTGCGAATTTCATCGGGAAGATCTTCTTCGACGTTCTGAGGACGAAATGTTTCATATTGAAACCGCAGAAGGTTTGCACCAAGTGGTCCTGGATGGGCAAGTGCCAGCACCACGAGTACCGAAAGCAGGCTCACGTGCGGGAAAACGTTCCTTACCATTAAGCGCGACAACAGCCTTGTAAAGAGAGCTAGACGAATGTTCTACTCTCTTAGCGATAGATATTCTTTTTCTAGAGACGTCAATAATCAATTCTCAGGGATGTAATAGTTTATCGAGTGGCGGCAGATCGAAGATAAGAAAAACAACAGCCGTCTCATGTCCACGAGTGACAATACGTAGTGGTCATTGTAGAGAGTGTTAATCGTACACAAATAGAAACAGATTTTTGGGCCAATCTTTGTATCACGTTTCGCGCTCGCTCAATATCCTTTGTAACGTCGGCTGCTGAACTGAAATTTCAATTCGCGAGGGAGAAAGGTTTTGATTCGAAGATCGAGAGATATCTGAAACATATTTGAAAACATATCAGCGAAAACAGATTTATTTTAATTACATAAAGATGCGTGTGCTTTTTTGTATTTAACTTTCACGGATACTCTTTTTTCTTTTCCTTTTTTTTAACAGCAGACTTCCATTGTACGACAAAGTAAAATTGAAATGGTAAAAAGAGAAATGAAATCGTTCGAAAGACAGACAGGGTATAATTTCTACTATCTGTATGCTAACTACATGTAATCGTTATTGTCTTATCTCTTTGAAGATGTCACATAAAATTATTCTGTAGATAAATTATAACGAGACTGTACATATCACGAGTAGCATAATTTTTCAAGCATGGAAAATCTTTAGAAAGGATCGATACACTATATTAAGAATGTAGTTTAAAATATACCTACAAATTTTTTGACAGATAGATTTTGTTGAACAGTACTTTCAAAAAGCAGAAAACTCCAAGGTTTTTTTTTTTTTTTTTTTTTTTATTACCAAAATTGAACTTTGTAATTGGACACGTGGTTTATTTATTCATACCTCATTTTATTTCATTTCCTTGGCCATATGTGTGTGATAATGTTCATTTTCTTTCGTACATGTATTTTGTATATTTGTACTTACATATGAATGTGTCACGCCTCTAGCATTGTAAAAATGTTGAAAAAGAAGTCGAGATTTTAATGGTACAACGGTACTTAAATACTGACACACGCTGTATTCGAACGAAATGCTGCAAATCATCTAACGTTGAGTGTAATAAATTAAATACGCAATAATCTCTTCGTATTGTATAAATCAAAACGACTCACAGCTATCATGAACTATCTAAAGTCCTCAGTAGCAGATATATCACTGTAAATATGTATAATAGGAATACAGTACTATCGTATTTAATAAAGGACGCATACATTATAAGAACAATTGCAACCTTACGAGAATTATCAACATTAAGGTTCGTATCCTTCTTTTCAGCTGTTTCGATTTCAAGTACAAATGCAAATATAAATTTGGCGCGCTGTTAAATGCACGCACGTGTTTCCGTGTTATTCCACTTGCCGAAAGATGCACGATTTATTTCTGTAAAAAAGTAAGCGTTTAATAACTGTCAATCCTGTATGAATGATCAAAGTTTAAAGTATGATCCAAATATCCACCATCTGGTATTGAAACATCGTATATTAACAGATTAAGATTACGATCAATTAGTCTGTCCGTATCGAGAGGAATGCACAACGTTATGAGACCAAAAATGTGCCTAAACGAAGTAAGAACAAAGCACGGCAAAATTGCTTGCTCCTCGTCAGAATTAGACTTGGGCGTCACTTTGAAAGGCGGTCAAAGTTTCAGGTAATTTCTTTAATCACGATCGATCTTTCCTAAAAACATAACCAATATTTCTTCAACACCTGCGATTCGTCCGTTACAATTTCTCCGCGAATTTTGAAACAACAACAGTCTAACTTCTTACAAATGGCATGCACGTATATGCTACGTTGTTTTTTATTTCCATTTTACAGATGGTTCGATTACGACAACGGATACAGAGGAGTTTTTGACGGATACGTTTGGACTCTTACGCAGAACGATACTCATCTGTCTTATACCGTACAAGGTCCGCTAGTAGATTACAAAAACTATGATAAGATTCTGTCCGACTATTTCAGATTGGACGTGTGTTTGCGAGATCTGTGCAAAAAATGGATAGCGGTAGACCAACACTTTGAGAAATTCCTAAACAAAACAAACGGCGTTAGAATATTGAATCAGGACGTTGTTGAAAATGTATTTTCTTTCATATGCAGTTCCAACAACAATATTCAGAGGTAAGACGAAACACTTTAATTCGCGTACATTTAATTCATGTTTATTTAAATGTGTACTATCATTTCAGGATATCAGGAATGGTAGAAAAATTATGCGCGTTCTTCGGTGAAAAAATTTGTTCGATCGAAGGCAAAGATTACTATAGCTTTCCGTCCATCGAAGCGCTAGCAAATACGGACGTTGAAAGTAAATTAAGGGAAGAAAAATTTGGCTATCGTGCAGGATACATAGCAAATGCAGCAAAGCGCTTGCTACAACTTGGTGGGAAAGAATGGCTTTCAAATTTGCACAAAGAGAATAATGCGTCGTACGTTGACGCTAGGGAACAGCTAATTACTCTTCCTGGGGTTGGTCCAAAAGTTGCAGATTGCATATGCTTAATGTCGTTGGGTCACCTAGAAGCCATTCCTGTAGACACTCACATTTTTCAAATAGCCAAAGCAAGATATTTACCTCATTTGAAACAATATAAAACTGTTACTCCGAAAATTCACGAAGAAATTAGCAATTATTTGCGTGAATTGTGGGGTCCTTCGGCTGGATGGGCCCAAGCTCTTGTGTTTTGTGCAAAAATCAATGATGTCGCTGCTAGTACCACATCGCGTAACAAACGTGAATGTACTGAAAAATCCTGAACAATAAACTCAAAATTTTCATAACAATATTTTTACTTAACAGCACCTTTTAATCGATATTTACATTATATTACAGTTTTACAAAACTGCATAAAGTTATATAAAATTTTATTAAATGCATAATTTGTTTTTGGCATATATATACATATATACATATACATATATACATATATACATATATATATATATATATATATATATATATATATATATATAATACATACAATGATTATTTTTGTCTATAAATAAAAAATTTTATAACTTATTTTACAATTCATCACGTAGATGTAGGACAATCATCGCATCTACACTTTTTCTTTTTCTTTCTGCTCATACCCACTAGTGCAAAATCAAAATCATCTAAAATCATGTAATCTGTCAGAAATTTAAGTTCATCTTTGTCACTCTCATCGTCACTGTCTGAAAGAAAAGAATATTTATATAACAATATTTATATCACAAATTATTTACATTTCTTTGCAACTAACTTACTTGAATGAGTTTTTAGTATATCTGCAAAAATGCTCTGAGTAAGATACCGTAATCCAGGAAACATAGTTGATAAATATGCTCTGTCTGATGATTTCAAGACTGACAAACAAGTCACTTGTAAAGAAACTGGCACCGAACAGCTATAAGTCAATCTTATTTTGCTCTGTGCAGCTGTGGAACACACCACAGGATATAATATTAAATCCCTCAATCCGGTGAAAGCAATACCTAAATCACAAATTCATTATAAGAAAGTAATAATATTATAAGAAATATAAAGTAATATATATTAAATATTGTACGTTCATACGTGCAACATTATAAAAGTACCTAGTGGTTTCCTGTTAAGAAAAAACTCTAACGTGCCTCTCCATGTATCCAAATATATCCCTACTAAGCTACCTTGTCCAAAACAAGGGCCATAACTACGTTTTTCACCAGCGTGTTGTATATATCCTCGATAAGAAAATCCAAAAGACTCTCGGTCAAGCCCAAGAAAGGAACAAAAGACGTGCTTTGTACTATTCAAATCCACTTTGTTGGTTCCAACACCCACCATCTGAAAATGTTATATCATTAGCGAAAAGGAACTGTTGCAACAGATTGTCGGGTATAATTAATTTCTGTTAAAAGATATTCACAATGTCCGTCCCATAGATAGAAGTAAGCATTTTAACTTCCCAATAATGATGCCTTCCTTTTTCTAGTACTTTCGTACCTCTCACAGCTGCTGTACCGTAACTGTATCCATTGTGAAACTTAACTTCTAGATTATTTTCTGACAAAATAATGGTGTATGCAGCATTTTCTTTGTCCCATGTCCATTCATGTACTAAACATAAACGCAACATTTGCACAAACTTTGAAAAACTTTGGAAAAGCGTTTTCGAAAAAATTAAACTTAAATTATTTGTTTCTCATTAACGAAACAAGGAGTCATTGCTCTGCTTAATAATTATTGTTTACATAATGCTTCATGATTAATTAATGTTAATATTTTCTCATCTTACCGTTACTTTCTCCGCAGCGACAGCTAGTTTGTAAACTACAATTGCAAAACCTTGCATACTGAGACAACCATATAGGATTGTACTCGAAATCCATAATTCTAAAATTGAAATACCTTTTCACTGTTCATCGACAATTTTTCCAAAATCTATCACTGCACGTTCGATACATTTGCGATGGACCCTGATCTTTCAACTGGTATGTTCATACGCACGATGGCATCGTCACGAACGTGCGTGCATATATAAGAAAACTCGACTCGTGTAAAAGAAATACACGTAGAATTGTTAAAAAAATGTAGCTGAGCCAATAACAATATATTGTGTTAATAATGTTACATTATTAGCGAAAAGGAACTGTATAACAGATTGTCGCGTATAATTAATTTCTGTTAAAAGATATTCACAATGTCCATCCCATAGATAGAAGTAAGCATTTTAACTTCCCAATAATGATGCCTTCCTTTTTCTATATCACGACGACGTGAAAAATTTGATCCGAATATACGAATGCGAACGTGAATATAAATTCATTTCTAAATTTTATCAACTCGTCTTTGCACAATTAAATTTAAAAAGAACTCAATGATAAATCATATACATTGTATATATTTTTTGTTCAAGTTAACATCCTTAAAAATATGCACAGCAATTTAAATAAAATCGATACAAAGACATCTGACGATTGAAAAACGCGGTAAACGCGTAGGTCGGAGAATTTTACTAGCCTTAGAGTGGCAGAAATGCCTGGATTGAATTCGAAGCAAATTTCCGTCCTCTGTTGAAGTTACGCAAGAAAGCAGTCGTGCACCCTTGCCGTCAGGTTTATTCGATTTTCAGTCAGATTTTCATAAAAAAAGGAAAGAACAATGTTGCGATTTGTAGGAAGACAAGCGAATAATATCGCAAGAAGTTGTTTGCGACCACGCGCTGCAGCTGCAAGTCAAAATATCCGTGCTTCGCACGACGAGCCGGAGCAAAGCGAGGAGGAATTTAACAACCAATACGTGAATTATCTAAGTCGGCCAAATATCGACCACTGGGAAATTCGCCGTGTCTGGAACAAATTGGCTGGTTAGTAATTAGTAATTATATAATTTATGTATTGTTTTACAATTATCGATCTTTAATCATTCAACATATTCCAAATAACTTCAGTCAAACTTGTAACGTTCTTTTGCTCAGATGAATTTTTACTTGGAACATCCTTGTACGTTTTCACAGCCAGATTTAGACGTTGCAATAGTTACAACAACGATCATTTTTTCAGGCTTGGATCTTGTACCTGACCCAGTTATTATTTGCGCGACATTAAAGGCCTGCAGACGATTGAACGATTTTGCTCTTGCTGTCAGGATTTTGGAAATTGTGAAGGACAAATGTGGAAACAGAGTTAATGAAATTTATCCCTACATTCTGCAAGAAATCAGACCCACTTTGGATGAATTAGGTGCCAACACGCCAGAAGAACTTGGTTACGACAAACCTGAATTGGCGCTTCAATCTATCGACGATATACATTAATTCTTTATTTAAAATTGACAAACCGATAGTATTTATGTTTAGGGGTGCTTACCGTTAGATGTCATGAATAAACAAAAGATCAATTTCCAAATCAGGACAAAGAATAATTATCATCACGTGTTACTAAATATCGATTTCGATGAATTTTTACTACGATATGTTACGCCGTTTCGTACGCAAAAGCACGCTATTTACGAATTTAAAAAATATATAAAACAGATGTTATTTATATATTGTTCTTCAGATTAGATTATTGAGATAAACGAAACAAAATGATATGTACGTGTTATATTTTAATTGCAATTTCCTTTTAATTGCATTGGTTCCTTACGCTTCTAAAGTTTTAGTAGCTTTTCAAGTTCTGTTTTTTTCGTTCTTTTCTTTTTGTTTCTTTTTACATCAAAAGTAACCAAAGCAGAAAGGTGATACAACAATGACATATGTACAAATTACGTTATAAGATACACAGTGATAAAGTCATATACACATACATCTATAATTATCTAAAATGGTATTACATTTTTCTTCCTCGAATGACATTAAACTTAATTTATGTTCTGTGTAATTTGTTACAAACAAGAACAAAATACAACATGGTCTTACATGGGAGTATCAATATATTACATCTTGTAATGGCCATAGTTTTAAAAAACAATATAACAATTAATATCTAGTCATTGTGATCTGTTCTACCGATAATTATTAAATTTATCTACTTTCTTCTATAATGTTATAAAAACCTTCTTCCTTTTTTTTTTTTTTGGTATCGTTTATACTTGGTGTCGAGGGCAGTTTGTTGTTTCAATGTTACGACTCTGCTCCTGACATACATTTTTTTTTTCTTTTCTTTTTTTTAAGAGAAGAGTACTACACACCTACAGGAACTTCATTCATGATAAAGACACATGTACTTAAAAAAACGATTAATTAAACAAATATCACAAATTCATATTGAAAACAATATATGCATATATAAAGAGTAAAAGACTAAAAAGTATACAAATGTAAGTAAAATCATTAGATTAACGAAAATTCTGTAATAATCAATCACACGTCTTTGCACTATTCGACACCGCAACATTGAAACAAGATTGCACAGAAAAAATAATATTCTTCCTAACGTTAAATATATTGTATAAAAGTGAGTTGGCATTTAAATGCATGAAAACATTTCGATTCTTTTCTTCTTTTTCATTAATAACAAAAATAAATACATTTTATATTACCTGAAAATAAAAATAAAGAACAATAATAATTCTTCATTTTTACATTCCGCAGAGAATGAAAATTTAATTTTTTACGAGAATTATATAGTGTTCTTTATAGCACTGCCTAAAAATAATTTTCTAATATAACATAGTATTGATATAATGAAAGTAATTACGTTTTGTGGGTGTGCATTGAGACTTCAAATCCATATGTCTTATTTTTCAAAAAATTATGCCTTATAGCCTATTTGTACCCGTCAGAAATGCTTAATTTTTTTTTTTTTCTCATTTATCTCTACTGTCGATTATTAATGTATATTAATATGTATCGTTACACGTCTCTATCGTCGAAAAATGATTCATTTTCGTATTTCAGTAATTTTATCATAAAAATAGGCTACGTATCATTCTTTTATTAATTCGATAGCCAAATTTGATTAACTCAAACGTTTAGATTGGAATCCTGATACCACGTGAAATATCAATTCAATTTTTCCATTGAAAAGATTTTTACATACGACAGATTCTTTTGCAAACGTCTTCGAAACATTCGATTAATTAAATTGAAACTCGATCGCATCTTTAAAATTATCTATGTATCACGAATTACATACATTGTTTACAGCATCGATTCGTTCGATCGGAGTTTCGTTTTCTTTTTTAGACGAAGGTAGTTAAATTACATCATTTGTTGATAATCGTCTGTTTCGTAAAACAATCTAACACAGATTCTAAATTCTTTGGTATGTCGATTTTTCTTAAGGACCCGATACTAAGAGACTAGATGAAAATATTTGTATCCGTGTTTGCTTATCTCGGAAATATGTTAAATATCCAGATGACGTCGCTATAAATATATCGATGAAATTTTGTATATATAACGATGATTTGCATTCATCGAGCGCCGCAGTACTTTCTAAAAATTAGTACTATCTTTGAGAGATTGAATTACAAGTGAATACCGCTAAGTGTCTACAATGAATCTTGAATACAAATATGATTACATTCAAGTCCAACGAGTCATTGGAACATTCAAACATTTTCACTCTCCAAACATATTCGCCGCTGTTCATTTACTGTTTTTTTCAACAAGAGGACACGCTACACAATGATTCAGAAAAGACACAATCAGTTTCCTTAATATTAATAACACATATCATTTCTAATACTCTCACTCTTTCTCTCATGAACACCACTAATGTGCACCTGTCGCATTCTGGTGTTAACATAAAAGCTTTGTATTAACTATGTAAAACGCTTTATTCTGGACTAGAGACGGTTTGTTGTTGTTGACTGTCCTCATCTTTCACAACTTCAGCTTGCATAGCCTTTGTGAGGACATTAGCATCTTTCAGTGATATCACTTGAAGAACTTGATGTTCACCTGCAGCGTTTATCATTGTCATAGGATGCCCTTGAATAGTGACAGCCTCAATGCTAGTTTCCCCGTTTCCAGGCTCAACTTTTGGGACTTGAACCATCGGTGTAACTACTTGCATCGTACCGTCACTTTGTATATTGGCAACCATAGTTTGATACATACTAGCAGACACCGGTACTGTTATTACTCCTGAGACGGAAACAGGATAGCCTGAAACAAAGAAGTAATTGTCCTGTGTTCTGCCCCTGACCAGGCATTTTTCTCTCTGTATAGCAAACTGGAAGTCGAAAAGTTAAACGTACAGTAATTCGGAGAGCACGCATCCACGTGTTGTATACGTCTTTAATGTCGATAGTTTTCTCTCGGATTTGTGTTATACCAGTTTACGATACAGTCAGATTTAACAGAGTATATACGAGAAAAGAAACTTAAATGTCAAATTAAAAGTATATATTGTTCTAGACAAAGCAAATAAAAAAATGTTAGATTAACAGGGTGTGCTAGAGGAAAGTAGACGTCGTATTTATTTTATGCGTTGAGCGTTTAATCCAGTGGGAGGAAAACAAGAAACGAGTAATATCTATTTTCAACATTTCGCGTTTATCTTTTTTCCTGGCACACGCTTCTAATCTAATATCGTACAAACGTAATTTTCATCTACACTTCAGAAAAAATAAAGGCATCGATGATGAAAAGCAACAAATGTTTAAGCCATTCTGTAAAATCAAGTATGGACCAGCATAAATTGTACGAATGCGAATTCATTTTACTCAAAATAATTTATTCATTCAAATAAATTAGAAAACAGCAATCAAGTGAGTAGCTTAAACAAAGGCTGCTAAATACAACAACTATAAAATAATAAAAACATCAACAAAAAATACTCTATGTACAGCATTTTATTTCTCTTTGTTTTAATAACCAATTTTTCGGTAATAACGATAAAAGTAATAATTGTAAAACAGGGACAGGTTTTTTTTTTTCGTGATTATGTGAAATACCTTCCTTTATTTTCTCGTAAATTTAAAATCTTAAGAATCCATGTGAACCAATTCATTCTATCTGTTTATGTTTTATAATGTGTACACTTTAAAATGTTAGAAACTTCTTTTCAGTGAATTATGCATAAACCATGCATGCAACATTCCGACATGTAAACGTATTGTTCAATCAATACCTTTTCCAATATGTAAAAAATAATATATACATGCATGCACACAAGTGTGAATTTGATTTTGTTGTTTCATCATTATTAAGTTCCTTATATTAAAAGAAAAATCACGAATTTTATCTCATCTTAGGAAGTAAATAGTCTACGAACATCAAAAACATATACAAAGTGATACAACATCGAGAGCAATTCTTCTAATATGTAGACTTCTCTTTGCAGATTGATTTATGATATAAAAATGAATACACGAGTTCTAAGTATCTCTTTTCTAGACGGTTCTTCTAATTTATCTTCGTTCTACGTATCATGGATTCTTAAAGAAGAAATTAAAATAAAGCTGTGCATAGCTCCGAGTGAAATTGCGTATGTACAGTAGTATCAAAAAAGAGTAACTAATCGATATTCTACTTTCGTTGTACAAAGTAGTAGAACACGTAGGTTTCTTGAACGGAGCGTAGCAGACAGCATGCAAAACAACAAAGGATCCTGGGCCAGTAAAATTGAATTCACTGTTCAAGTAGCTCCTGGCCGGCGACGGTGCAGAGCCTATAGAAAACTGTTTTACCGTGTCCGTCTTCTCCGGTGAGAATGATTTGACCATCTTGACCTAACGTTGCTTCTGTAACACTGTTTAGGTCGACAGCCACGCTAGTACCTTCCGCACTGCCTGCTACTTCAGCAAGTGCTTGAACTTCTCCTTGACTTGTATGGATCTACACAACGAAAGAATTCATTTTCAAAAGTTTGCTTCTGAAATAAAAAAAAAAAAAAGACGCATAAAAAGTGATTTACAACAACTTACGGTAGCAACACCTTGAACTTGAGCCGTTGTACCATCTGGTAACGTAATTATTGGATTACTAGGATCAACCTGAATAATTGAAACAGTGCCGTCAGGGTTCGTTATTGTTTGTAAAACCGCCGTTGGATATTGAGTTGTCATCTGTAACATAAGAAAAAAAGAAAAAAGAAAAATATTGATTATCATCATTGACGATCAAATCAATCGTGTTTCAGATGTTTTAGAAAGCAAAATATGATCGCAACTAAAAAATATGATGAAAATTTTCACACGAGATATATATAAAAATACTAAATAAAATTTGTTACAAAGTACGATAATATTCGCAGAAATAAAAGATAGAAAGATAGATAGATTAAACTCAAATAAGGGAAACCAAACACATTAACATAAACGCAAACTGCGCGTAAAGAAATTTCAAATTTTAATTTTCCTTTATATGTAAAACCAGAATTTAAAGAAACACCATAATCTTCCGATATATTATCGAAATTTTGTCATCAATTCTGATTAGTTTGAAATTGTATGTAAATAATAATTCCGCTTTTCTCGATCATGATGTTTCGATCAATTCCTTTTTTTTGTACTCTATCCACTCCCACCTGAGTGGCAGTGGCAAGAGCTGTAGGAGACGCGGCAATGATTTGTGCTGGCGAAGAGTTTCCCTTAGATGAATCCGTGCTGCTCAGGCGAACAACTCCCACCGTCTGCTGTTGTTGCTGCGATTGTCCACCTTGCCCTTGACTGGATGAATGCGACGGATGTGACGACGAATGCGGGGTCGACTGTTGTATCAGTATATTTGATTTATCATCCTCTTCGCTGAATGCAGGTAGAAGATCTTCTCTTCCATGAAATTTATAACAGTTTATTACAATTTGTCTTAACGCGTGTGTCCAAGAAATCTAAAAAAAAAATAAATAAATGCGTTAAAACAAACATCGAGGAGTTTGGAGAATCTTCAAAATGAAAAATAAACGTTCGAAGTTTCTTTCTAAGTCTTTGCAAACCTTTTGTTTCTCGTCCTCTGACCTTGCATCCATACGCACGTTTGCCCAAGGAAGTTCTTTCGGCCACCACGGTGGTCGTGTACTGTCTCTCCCCCAACCTGGTTTACCTCTGCCTGTAGAATACTTTAACATTAAGGGGATAAATGCTCTGAGTTGAGCTTGAGTCATTTTTTCAACAGGTGTTGGTATGCCGTCTATTATAAGAGGTGGTAATTCGTACAAAGAAGGATCGTCCTGCACTGGCGGAGGAGCTTGTTGCGCGAGCGCACTTTCAAGCTCTTCCATTATAACACTTCTTAAATTTTTTACTACATCTTCTAATGGTTTTGCTCCAAATACTTTATAACTACTGTTTGGCTTTCCTGGCGTAGCTACTAATACTACTGCCTGCTGTCCGACCCGCGTTGCAAATTCATCTATGGTTTGCTGTAAATAATATACGTGTAAAAGATAAGAAATAATATAACATACAAAATAAAATACATACAGAGGCATACAGAGACGACGAAGATAAAACACAATCATGCGCATTAAAATATGTACTTACTCTCAGTTTCCTTAAAAGTCTATTTTGTTGTCTTTTTCTAATGCTGGGATTTGTTTCAAAACTATGAGGTCGTTTTCTTTTTTTCGCTGAGACAATCGCAGCGGCAGCGGCTACGCCAACAGGCCCTAAACGTGCAAATTATTAATTATATGTTTTCTAATTTTACAATCCCACACCAGATAAAATGTCAGTAAAATATTGATAGCATTAAAAGATATGGAAAACAAAAAATTTCATTTGATATTTTCAAAATACATATATGTATATATATATATACATATATATATATATATATATATATATATATATATATATATAGCGTATGTATACATATTTACTGGCACGTATGTCTTTGATTCGTTCAAAATAAAAGAGATGCAAAGCAATAATGGTATGAAACGTGCTTGATAGCCAAGAATATATTATATCATATACATAAAAATAAATTAAACAACAAAGAATTAGTTATTGTTTTCTAGTGAAATAAAATGTATTTGCAATCTAAATAAATAATATATTCTTGAATCTCTTATCGGATAAGGTGAAGATGAACATCTACAAAATATTAAATTCTTGTACAATATTTAGAAAATGAACATAACAGAACAAAACTTACTACACAAAAAATGAACATACGAACATATTAATTTAAACGACAAATATTAAACTAATATCCGATTGTGAGCTATGATTTTAATAAACACACAAAAAAAAATGATATAAACTACATGTATGTGTATGAATAATTCTAAATTTGCACATAAAAATTACATATAAAATGCAAAATTAAAATATATATATATATGTATGTGTATGTATATATATATATATATATATATATATAAAAAAAACAGTGTTTCCATGTATAAAGGATATTAAAAACACGAAGCAAATAATATTACAGCACACAAACAATGTAAATGTATTTAATAATGATATTTTTCAATAACGTCATTTCTTTTTTTTTAAATTTGCATTATAGATACTTATTTTGTTGGAAAAAAAGAACGATATTAAAATAATAAGAAAAAGTGAAGTAAAATTAAAATAAAAACAGCAATAAATTCATGCTGCAAATAGAAAAGATGAAAATAAGTAATAAGCAAAGATAATAAATAAATAAAAGTAAATAAGTACATCTGTTAATATCACGTTAGAACTTTTAATAGAATATGTTTCTCACATATGTGCTTTAGTTTAATATTTAATAGTTACCAGATTAGACGTATCATTGGCAAGCAGTATTTACTTCTATGTTTCTGTTAATGATAAATCAAGATAATTTCTATTTTTTGTATTTATTTGACTATTATAACGTCGTATGATATACGACAACTTTATCTTATTTTCGTTCAAAGAACACATTTGAACACTATGTAAATTGTACTTTAACGCTATATATAAATTGTACTTTTAATACTTTATATAATAAGTATATAATAGCAACACGATTATATCACTTACAAACAGAACTATATCAACGTATCTAAAGAAATTTAATTTACAGTCTTCTACTAGTATTTCTCTTATACTTATGCGTAAGATCTGGTCATTTAACATTATTGGTGCACCCGGTGTGTTATTTTCCTTTTAAATGAAACTGATTAAAATGTAAACTCAAGAGGTGAAAAAGCAAAAAAATGGAAATCACCATTAGCGTGTTTGATTTGCCAACCTGCAGCGGCGAGCTGGGCCGTTACATCATCATCCATAGCAGCAGTCAACAGATCACCCTCTTCGTACGTTTCAGATCCACTACTTGGCTCGTCGTCATCGTCATCTGAGATTCTGTCCATCGTTCCAGACTCTGCATTAGGCAGAGATACCATCTTCTTGTTTTCGTCGCCCGTCTTGTCTTTAATTATATCGCAATGTCCAGTTGTAACAAGTGTTAATCTTCGAATTTTTATTTCTCTCCTACATCACCTTCTCCTACATTGAAATAAAGAGAAATAAAACGTATGAAATTCTTTTCTGCAGAACGAAAGTTGTCTTACATGTTTATACCTTTTATTACAAAAGGCTCCGGTTCGTTCAACGCGACAAAATCATTCAATCGTAAATGTAAAATAACTTAGACTTGGTGAAAAGAAAGATGATAAACTATAAACGTAGGTGAATCTGAATTTCAATTTAGGAGAGATACTATCGAAATGATACTTTAAGGATAATCGAAACAAATAATCATCTCATTATCCACGCGTGCATTGTGTTAATCGATGATGTAAGAATAGAAAGAAAGACTTGTGTATTTCATGTAACAAGATTTCCAACAAAATGTAACAATGTCGTTAAACGCGTAATTACTAATTGATTCTTGCGTAACGTTTTCTTCTACGGGAAACGACGGCAATCAGACGCGATTGCATCGATAAGAGTAAAACAGAGCGGATGAAAATCCAGCACGACGATGATACACACGGTCGTGATTCGAGAAACATAAACAACGAGTTCGCGGCGGAGTATTTCCCGCGCGTATATTCAGGCATCTCAGGCATCTCACGCCTGATGGTGAAACGCGACGCGACGAGATAGAACGCGCTAAATGCGAAGCAACCTGATGAAAGTAAAGTGCACGGGAAAGTACGAACGTACGACGTGTATAATGCAACGTTGACGTAACGTAAGCAACTTGAGCAAGAACGACGACGACGACGACGACGACGTGGTCGCGGCGGCGGCCGCCGCCGTCGCCGTGGCCCGTGCACAAACATAGGAAATTGGCGAAGCACGGACGAAGCGTAGCGAACCGGTGTGAAACTCGGCGTGTCAACGAGCAACAGACACATATTTGTCGGACGAATGTGACAGGCGACAGACGACAGACGACAGACGACGGACGGGCAGTTAAGAAGGGTGGTAAGAGCGTGGCTTGGCAAAGTCAAAGCGTGACGAGACGTGAGAGAACAGAGAGAGAAGATGCGCCAAGCCGCGCACACGGCGCGTTTATTTGGCGGATACTTGGGGGGGCAATGAAAATGCGCAGGGCACACGCAAAAGAGACCACCTCCGGGGCCGCAAAGCTCATGACCGCGGTACCGCGGAGCCATGGAGCAGGCCCAGTGAAAATCGCGAGTTGCGTACGCACCTTGTGTGTCCCGTGAGTGGTCACCCGATCAGGGAGGGCTCAGGGTTTCGCGTCTGCGGGGAGGCCGCCGTCGGCTACGCTCTCTCACCACGCCCTACGCTCGCGTCTCGCGGTCTCATCTCGCCACCCGTGTCGAACGCTGCTCACCCGCACAGCACCACCACCGTGAGGCTAAAATGCGATTTCCTATCTCACCGGGCGTAACTCGCGTGAACGTCGCGCCACGCCACAACAACACGCACAACAGCCGCCATAGACACCATGGCCAGTTTCGCCAGCGGCCGTATCGATCGGCTACGCGGCCCTCCATCTCCACCACAACAAACGCGGCAGCCAGGCGGCCATTTTGAGCGAGTCTGCGCGGTGCACTCCAAGCAGACGATGCGAAATTGCCCTTATTTCGCGAATGCGCGACGTACGCGCATCGCCCGGGCCCTCAACGATCAATTACGTGCTAGTAACGCACCGATGCTTATTCGGCACTCACCAATTTCCCGTCAGAATCCGCAAAAAGGTACCAGCGACCACGGAAACGCGAACACCATATACATGTATACGAGTCTGGAATAATCTGATTGGCTGATACTACTGGGGTACGCGTTATGGCGTCCATCTGATCTACCTTCTTATTGGGCCCTGAAACACGTGACACTCTTATTCTCAGCGACCCTGGAACGACGTTGCTGAATTTCGGTCTAACCTATAAACCTGCAACTTGTCTGAAACAGCAAGAAACAATCGGTCACGCGTGTTGTTTTGACGTTTCTCGCACGGTCGTCTTTTGCGGTGGGTATGCAGTGCCTTTTTCTTTTTCTTCCTTTTCCCGTCATCTTTGCGATCTCGGCGACGCTCGTCTCTTTTGTCGTTTGCGTTTTCCTAACGAGAGATTCTTGTCAATCTTCGCCGAAGAATTGTTCAGAATTTTTATTTCAAGTCTGGAAATCATTTGTCTCTTCTCTCGTGCGATCACGAATGCCATCACGACCAATGATACAAGAGAAAAAATATATTTTATTTTTTTTTTTACAATCATTACAATATCTAACAATATTATTTAAAAAATAATATTTAATAGTATAAAATATGTAGTAAAGCAGCTTTACATATCACATCTGGGGTGGGGTAAATTACTAACTATACATGTTAGTTTAGTGGCATTAACCAATTGGATTGGTGTTAAAATGCAATTTCAGCGTTGTTAAATTAACGAGATGATATCGTGTAAAATTAATAATTTGCGATACTTTGATTGTTCGATATCATCTTAAGTATAAAAATCGTTGAACTAAATGCGACGTTCAAAGTGGAAAATGTCTCAAAAATTCCCGAATAAACGCAGAACAAATAGAATTCAAGGTTTCCAGACATTTCGTAATTTTATGTTAAGTAAAAATGTTCTTGTTGCATCGATCCAATTGGCTACCACTGGTGGAATGCGATACCACTGGTGGAAAATACGCCTCTATGTTCAAGCCCATGGCTTGTTTTTATTGCACAACTTTCCGAACCAACCAGGCTCGCAGAGACATGTATTATCAGGCTGGCAAGTTCCATTTCTGCATGCTCTTGTGCAGGCCGAACGTTGCGGAGATCTTCTGCCAATTTCACAATGATCACCCTTGAAACCAGTGGGACATCTGCATACATTGTTCCCTTTGCATTTCCCTCCATTTAAACAGGGAATTACACACTTTGCTAAAAAAAAAAGAAAAAAAGAAAAAAAGAGAAAATATAATTATCACAAAGGCAATATTGAAATTACAACTATGATTAGTACACTTACAAAATTCACAACGTAATCCAAAATATCCTTTTGGACATTCACAAGTATCTTTCTGCACGCACTTTCCACCGTTTAAACATTTCTCTGCGCATATACCTGAAATAAATTGTGCTTCGATTAAAAGAAAGGAAAGTTAACTCAAGAATGTTTTCCTAAAGTTTATAGAAAAAATGCTGCATCTCGGACAATTCGGAGTTCGGTTGATGAGCACATCAGCAGCTTCAGGAACAACTAGATCAGGGAAATTGTTAGATTCAATTATAAGGGTAGATCATGCTGGAGAATTAGGTGCTGATAGAATATATGCTGGACAAATGGCTGTCTTAGGTATAAATGTATTGTAAATACATAGCAGAGTGCAGTTGCTTTTTTTTTTTTTTTTTTTGGAGATAAATTTAACGCGAGTATGTAAGACAGGTAAAACATCTGTTGGCCCTACTATTCAACATATGTGGGATCAAGAAAAGAAACATCGTGCAAAGTTTGAGGAATTAATTAGAAAATATCGTGTAAGGCCTACTGTTTTGACACCTGTTTGGAATTGTGCTGGATTTATCCTTGGCGCTGGAACAGCACTCATGGGAGAAAAAGCAGCTATGGCATGCACGGTAGCTGTTGAAACAGTGATCACAGAACATTATAATGATCAACTGCGTGCATTGATGGAAAGTGATGAAAAGGTAGATGAAGAGGTTTTAGAAACAATCAGAAAATTTCGCGACGAAGAGCAAGAACATCATGACACAGGCATAGAACATGGCGCAGAACAAGCACCATTTTATCAAGCTTTAACAAATGTTATTAAACTTGGTTGTAAGAGTGCTATATCAATATCCAAAGTTATATAAATTACATAGTTTGTTGGCGTGAAAATGTTAATGTTAGTGCAAAAATGTAATATTAACGAAATACTTATAAATATCAGTTTAATTTTAAATAAAATATCTGTTTTATACGTATGTACTATTTTAATTTAAAAGTACCTCCTTCGCAATATGGTCCTTGAAAACCTGGTGGACACGAACAAATACCAGGAGCTGTACAATTGCCACCGTTCATACAATTTGGATAACACAGTGCCTTTTTACAATGAGGTGGCCCTAAGTATCCATCCGGACAAGGTCCAGGATTAGGTTCTGCAATGAGAAATATTACGTATAAAAAATATTCGATCGACATACAAAAACTGAGTACAATAGGTGCAATTTTAAATGTATTTTTTAGTAATGCTATGTAAAAAAGTCATGCGTAGTACCAATATACGTCAAATTAATTCATGCATAAATTTCATTGTTGGCTTTCACGTCCAAGTCAGAAGCAATCACCGTTTATTGTAAAGAAACATAAGAAAAAAACGATAAAGATTACTTTTTACTACACAAATTTCAACAGACAAGCAGAATTATATATTGATCGTCGTTTCTGAAGAACTCGCTTCAGTCACTTAAGACATTGTCTTTATTAACAAAAATTTCACTGGATATCTTTGAGATCCAGAATAGAATTCATTCAACAGAAGAAAAGTTACTTCGTCGATTACGGTTCTACGGAACAAAGGCATGGGTGTGAAAGTCTCGAAAAGCATTGTGCACGGTGTTAAAGCTCCCCGGAAAAACAACTTTTATCAAACTGAACACATCGATACAGAGATGCAACGATCGAGCAGAAGAAAACGATCGATATCATCATCGTCAGTTCACAATATGTATGCTTTCTTCTTTTTCTTCATGTGTAAACGTTGCTGCAAAACTTTCTCGTTTTTTATTGTCGTTGTTAATTCTCCTCCTCGTTTATCGAGCAAAGGATTTTTTTCTAATTACCAAGAGCAGTTCAGATTTCGATCGTTTTCCTATTTATTACACGTTAGAGCAAATCGAGCGATGAATTATTGCTGATACAGAACTGTGCGTATGAATGGAGAGATGATGATCGTGGGCGCGATTGACGCACTCACCGCGCACGGTGCATTCTTTCCTCAGATTAAGACGAAGGGGTGTCCCGTTTAAAGGTTTCCCCTTACGTGTTTCAATCATCAGGCCGATGCCCAATTGCGCGATGCCCGAATTATTACCAGAACATGGTAATAGGACGCTGAATTCTGCGAATTGTAACAAACATTTTATGTATTTATGCACACACACACACACACACACGCGCGCGCGCGCATACACGTTAGATTTGATAATATTTTTGTTAATCATTATATTAATTTGCGTTAACTTTGTCGATTGAAAAATGTTTCGTTGACATACGTAAAGAAAAATGATATACAAATTACCCTTGGGTCTCTTGGGTACTCTTCCTTGCGTTTTAATCGTAATATACGGTGTTTTCAAGATCGTCTCGTCGAACGACTTCAATCGATAAAAATTATAGTAATACTTCTTTACACCGGACTTCCATGTGAAATTCACGTACGTTACTTCGCTCGGTATGATCGGTAGTTTGCTTTCGAATTCTGGGTCCAATAGATAAGGCAAGACCCTACCCTCGGTAATTGCAAATATCTCCATTTCAACCCCTAAACGAAACAAAAAGAAAAAAAAAAAGAAAAAAGATAAGATTAATTGTAACGTGTCTGTTTAAAAGGAAGGCAACTTGTTATATATTTTGAATCACAGAACGAGTCAATATCAATTGTACGCTCAAATACGTAAGAAATGACGTAAAAGCTACAAGGGTATATATATATATATATACAAGTATATATATATATACGTATATATACATATATATATATATAAGGTATATACGTATATATACATATATATATACAAGGGTATATATATATATACGTATATATACATATATATATATAAGGTATATATATATATACGTATATATACATATATATATACAAAGGTATATATACGTATATATACATATATATATACAAGGTATATATATATACGTATATATACATATATATATATATATAAGGTATATATATACGTATATATACATACATATATATATATATATATATATATATATATACGAGTAACGACGAACGAATTTTCACGAAATAAAGCGTCATACAAACAGTTTCATACAAGATAAAAAAAATAAATAAATAAATAAATTTCCCCGCACTTGCTTAAACTCGTGAATGAACGAACGTCGCGAACAGCATCCGCAAAATATGGCAACCTCGTCAACGTGATGCGAAATAACGTGATACTTTGTCAAAACATGACTAAACGTGCGTTCCCTTCGTCTAATATCGGCACGATGAAAAGACTAAAAAAAAAATGGAGGAAAATATTATGAGAACGAAGGTAAGAAGAGACTAAAAGGAAAGAGGAAGATAGAGGCAGAGCGGTAACACCGGTGTGATAGAGGCCGACTCACCGCTGAACATTTTGATCTGTTGCTGGTCGATCCATAGGGAGATGTCACCAGTCGGTTTGTGCCCATTGCCGGACCGATGGTGATGTCTCGCGGCCGCCGTGTCCAGGAGCAGAACGATCGCCGCCGAGGTCAGGGCGGCTGCGGCCCACTGCATAATTAACGACGTGCCGCCAGGTGTTGCACGGTTTATGACTAGCCCCCTTGTGGCTGTTGTAAATCTATTTCTCCCTTTCTATATCTGTGTGTGTGTGTGTGTGTGTGTGTGTCTCTCTCTCTCTACTCAGTTCTCTGCTCTGGTATATATTCGTTAGTATGTGTGTGTGCGTGTGTGTGTCACTCGTGTGTTTCGATGTGTACAGGCTGACGGAACACGCCACGATTCGACGCGTGAAATACGGGATTTCACGGCGAGACTCGAGACGAACGGGCACGTTCTCACGCACGCAATCTAACGAGCTGACACAACCCAGTGTGAGAACCTTCAGTGCGCGAAGCTTCAGTGGGGATCAAGTCCCGGGGGAGTCGGGAGAACGACCAACGACCGGTTGACCGACGACCAATTTCGCCGATGTCCCACCGCAGCTTTCTGCTTTCTGCTCTGTCGATAATGCAGCCGTACCCGATCACACGATGCGTTAAGTCAACAAGAGACGCGTATATACACACGCACGTACGTACGGACCGCGTCGCTGCGGCAAACTGACTGACTGACTGACTGACTGACTCAATGAGAAAAGGTCTGCAGTCTACAGCAGCCCGGTCTTCTTGCTGCGGGACCACGAGCAAGATCTCTATCTCTTAAGGGGTCCCGATTCGGGGATAAGGGTGCGTGCACAACAATTCGCGGGATCGATATTCGATGCTGCCGTTGAAACTCGATCGATCGTGCTTCCTGACATAATCTATATTGTCACTGTCTTTTTTCCTTTAAATCTCCCCCCTGCCCGTTTGCTTTTTCGATACATCTTCATTTTTCCGTGTTCTTTGTCGTGTGATTTTCTATCGCGTTAGCACGCGTCGAATATCACTGAAATACGAAAGGGTCGTATTTAATTGCAATCTTTTTCATTTTGCCGAAGGAAGATGCATACAATGCGAAATCAAGGCATAGAAATCTGCCTTCGTGTAAAAATATTTTAAAAGTTGCGAATTTAGTAAGTAAGCTCGTCGTTCTGACTGCGAACAATCGATTTTTACGATCGATGAAAATCCATCCAATTGTCGGAGATGAAGCAATTTACGTAACAATGTCGCGACGCGTTTTCGCGAATTTTCTCGCGCGTACCGGTAAATTCGCGAATGATGTTATTAAACGCAGGCACGTTTTCTCGAGGTGATAAACATCTGGCATTTATCTGGTAAATCAAGAGAGACAGTCCCGTCGACATATTTTACGGTCTTTTACCAGCCGATACCGATCTCCGCCGGGACTCGAATATCGTATACGCGGATATATGGAAATCAGAATTCGGATTAGCAAATAAGGTGAAAAGAAATGGGTGGAAGGAACCAGTTTTTAAACGTCTTTGGCCGGGTTCCTCCTCTTCGTTTCTTCTCTCCGTTCTCTTCTCCGTACTTCATCTTCTATTCCCCTTCTCGTTCCTCCCTCCGTCTGTCTTTGCATTCGGCAAAGAGAATTCACTGTTGCAGTTTGGACTTTGTTCCCAGGCCTGACACCGGGCTCGCTCATTGACTCATCGGTACATCTCGGCTTGTCTCGAATAATCTCTTTCGAGTAATCCGCGAGGTGTCGGAAATCGATCGAACGCGAACGATCGACGAACGAACCGCTTCGAATTTTTCTAAGTAACTGCTTACAATCTTACAATCGAAGAACGAAAGTAACTGCTATCTCTATTCATACGCCGAGAGGCCTGACTGCGCATCTGAAAAATGAAAATAATCGCCGGGGATAACGGCGAGGAGATTTTCTAAAAATTTCAATTAACCCTCTATGGGCCCGTGTAACGTTCAACTCGCGTATTCATATATCGATATTTCATTAAATAATTGAACTTTTTTCCAGAAGATGGCGTACACGTCTTGTTGTACAACGTCTCTTTATTAACCAGTACAACATTCTTGACGACAGTTATCACCTCTATCCTAAAACGTTTTATCATTCAGTTTTATCATTCGTTGTAATAAAATTTTCAAAACTGCTGAATTCATTGTTAATCTGTGGTTAATCAGGTTCATATTTGTCCATCTCGCGTTACATAAATTTTCTATACAGTCAAGGAAAATATTATTCGGTCTATCGAGGGTTAAACACGAAAGAAAAGAGACCCTGCGTCGAGCAGCGAATTTATCAAGTATCTCAGGTTCTTCTTGCAGTTGCAATTTCCATTACGTGATACTTTTGAAATACAATACATCTCGAGAAAGGAGCAAATTTCAAGATAGTGTTTCATCGTTCTCTCGGCGAGGTCCTTCTTAGTTAGTACGGTATTCCTCTCTGACGGCTGTTCGACCATACTTCCATGGTCGTTTTGCAATCCGTTACAAAGGCCGGCTTGTTAGGTGCCGTGGTATATACGACATGCATGATTTTACACTCTGGCGCTTGTGGTCGGTCAGGCCGCAAACATTTTTCGCGGCTCACAAAGAGACGAACAACTTCTCGCGACGCGATTGATCTCCCCAGGAACGTCAGAAACTTTCTACAAACAGGTGCAGGTGACGAAAGGGTATACGGAGACGTTCTCGTCGTGTACCGGACGTCTCGCAGTAGATACAGAAAAACGTGTGTACTGAAAACGTAAAAATGTGCACGTCGTTTCGCGTAAATTGATCCTCTGAGAACCGTACTAAACATTGTATCAAATACGCATAGTTTGGATATTTCACGTGCCTTTCCATGTCACGTATACTCTACGCATTTACACTGTACTTATAATTTCTCGTAAACGAGCTCGGACAATCTGCAGTTTAATCGTCACCGAACATTACGAACGAATAGAGCACGAGAGACATCTGTAGCGTGTCCTATAACCTAGTTTCCATGAAAGCACGTTACCACTCATTGTATATATCCAAACTTCATTTTGTGATCGAAAGAGCAATACCTCTGCATCGCCTGTAGACGCTGTATCAGGAAACAATCTTTCCAAATGATGAAACGTTAAATTCTCGCGTTCGTGTTCCAGCGTCCGATGCGTTTCTTACCGCGTTTCTGCCGCTTTAATTAATAATATCGATCGATTGATTCCTTATTAGAAACTGTGAATGCTTCGCTGCTACAGCAATGGAGACTCTTGGAGGGAAACGATTCGTCTCCGATCGACAGCCACGTTTTTTTCGCGATTGCCCCACGGCTACTTATGGCAGCCGAGTGATGAACGATCCCCCGTACGTAGCCGAAATCGACGGAAAAGTAGAAAACCAGCGCTGAGATGGTTCGCTTGGCGAACTGCATTACTATTTCCGACCACGGGGCTCGAATGAAAGCCCGGTTGATGAATAATACATGATACTGGATAGATGCGTTCTGGTGAACTGTCGTCGATGGGATCTCGGAGAAGGAGCTAAATGTTTAATTTAGCACTCCAACGATAACACGTTGAACATACGTAGCAGCCTACTCGTCGATTGTAATTTTTATCACTTTCATCTTGTTTGTTTTACTTATATTTATACATTAGCTGAAAACGAATTTAAGGAAACGCCATTGCGTCAAAGGTGTGCAACGTGCCATTTGTTTTTCTTTTTCTTTGACAGATGCCCGATATCTTGGCCGACGACGTATTGTCTGAGAAATTCTACGGCGATATCTTCATTTTTAAAAGCCATCATTTTTGGTTGCCAGTTTCGCAGGAAGGTGGATGGGGGTTGTTCCGGATCTACCGGACAATAGGTTTAACAGAACGGTTAGTAGCTGATAATGGTGTCCATTGTAGGTTGCGAGAGTTCGGCCATCTAACAAATGGCCCATTGTTATCTGTTACAGGCTCGTCGGCTTTTCCTCTTGCTCCTTCCCCTTTGCTTTCTTCCTTCTTTCACTGTGCACGAAACGGAGCAGCGTGCATACAGGGCAATTCAGAAAAGAGAAACGATCTTCACGCGTGCAGAGCTATTATTACTCCGATTGGAAAGGTACACACGGTTCGATAACAATCTGTCACGTGAATTTTGGGCACATTTTGTTCGATTCCAAAAGTAACCATCCTCTTTCTTCCTTTTTTTTTTTTTTTTTTTTTTCTTGCTTTTTACTCGAACAACGAAAGAATCACGCAGTGTACTTGTAATTTTTTTTGCAGGTAGAAATCAAGATGGTCCTTCGCGTCCTTTTTTTTTTCTTGCATTGCAAATGACAAACAGAGCGAGAGAAAATCGATTTCACGAAATTCTATAATATCGGGCAATGAACTTTTGAATGCTATAAGTATATAGCACAGAGACTAAGGGTAATAGCCAGGCGAAATTACAAGATATTTGACAAACCATGGCACGAGAGAAAGAGAAAAAAGAAATTGAACATTGTACATTATCAGCGCGCCACGGAGAAGAGGCCGACTGATATACAGCTTGCAATTGACTGGAACGTATATTATACACGGCTCACGAACGGGGAAGCGAGTCTCGAGGGCCGTCGTTCGTGAGGAGCGACCGGTGCCGGTTTATTCCCGATCAAATGTTTTTGTCCGACCGTCGCAAACCTAATTGGATTCGCTACGAACCACCCGACGGTCATACTCGGCGGAGCATTACGCAAAACCATGCACCATCTTCGGCTTTTTAAACCTCGATTCGCTCGATGGTCGGTCCGTTTCCAGCCGCAACGAAGGGGTTCGTCCTGTCGTGCTTGCGAAATCGAATTAGCTGTTGGTTACAGGGAACAAATTGTATCAGTTGTGTTCTTAATTATTTTACAGCAACGACGAGAAAGAAAATTTTCGTGTAAGCAAATCTATTTGATTTTTTTTATTCTGGAATGTATCTATTTCTTTTTTTTTTTTCTTTCATTAGTTGCAATATTTTGCGCCATGTTGATCGAATATAACGTAATTTATATATCTTCGTCTCTCTTGTGTATATATATATGTGATATTTACTTATACTTAATTCTTACTTTGCAACGTGTGCAACTCGTTGATCTATACGATCCTTCTCTTTCTTATGCATCGACTTTACCTCCTCTTCTTCCGCAGGAAGACACAAACGCATACGACTTGCGATCTTACATGAACACACGGCAGGCAGTCAGGCGCTAACATCGATGCATGTAGCTGACAGCAGCGGCCAGATCGTGCTACGTTTCTGCGTCGTCGGTCCGCCTTCTCCTTTCGTCCTTTTTCATCGTGCTCTCTTCTCTCACTAGGCGAGTACGAAAGAAATACACGTCTTTCTACGGAGCATCAGGGAATACCGAAATTAGGAGTTAGCGAGCAGGAAAGGAACTGATTGAAAGTGGGAAAACTGTGAAAGGAAACGCTGAGAGAGGACAGGGTACAGGGGAGTTGGATAAAATAAATAAAACAGAACAGCGACGAAGACACGCTCAGGAAAGAGACGGAAAAAGGAAATGTTGGCGAAGGAGAGGATGGAAGAAAGAGAGAAAGGGGGCACAAGTAGAAAAAAGGAAGAGAGAAGGACTCTCGAGAGATCAAGTTAGAGTACCGGCACAAAAAACCTGTCCCGCATAATTACATTATCGGTCACATCTCGTTCGACTTCTGTCCGTACAGCCTTTGCCTGGGAGACTGAATGCGTTCTCGTACAATACAGGCCACTGCTGCTTCGAGGACGATGCAACAAGGTCTCTGAGGAAACCGTAGGGGGTCCGAGTCATTGCTTCTTCATCCCATCTTTTGCCGATCTTTAGTAGAAGGCATCGAACATTCTGACAAATTGAATAGAACAGCATTATTGCTCCGGCCTGGTCCATTTCTTTCTTTTTTCTTTTTTCTTTTTTTCTTTCTCGGTGAAAAATGCTGGTTCGGATAGCGGGAAACGAGACGAGAATTCGGTAGTCAAAGAATGATCAATGATCCTAGATGATCACACATCTGCGTTGGTTGTTTCAGGATTTTGATTTATTTACTTATTATTCGTAATTTATTCTTTTCTTCATTGACATGGGAGATGTTACACGGGCATTGGAATGCGTGTTATCATTAGTCGCTGGTGAACAGGTCGAATACAAGGCGGAATCGCTTTCAAATTTTACATAACATTTTTCAACGTAATACGTGATACATATTCTCAATCTCTGTTGCGCTACGAGGAGATGAAAGAACCTTTAACCAGATTGCTAAACTCTGAAAATTCTACTCCGTAGAAAAAATATTGAAACGGTGGCACACCGTTGGAAGAATGCACAATAACGTACATGTAACCCTTTGAACATGTACACTTTTATGCGTCTTTCCATCGGGAAACGTATTGGTATCTTAATAGTAATGAGATAATGTACAATCAAAAATTAGCACGATAAACCCGCACATATTCGAACGAACGTATTCTCTCTGTTTTTCTACTTTTATCGTAATTTTATAAGTATAACATGTGCTGTCATGTCGTTGTAAAATGAACACGGTTTTGTAGAAAGTCTTGTATATATCATATCTTCTTTTTTTTCCTTTCTTCCTTTTAAATATAAATCTGTGCTCACTACGCTAATACGGTGTTTCCTCGACGGTACAAATAAAGTTGTGTTATAATATATAATCATAAAAAAAAGAAAATCAGATCCAACACACGAATGCTTCGTGTTACACGCTTACCGTTTCCTATTATGAATACAAAAAAACTTTCTATATATATATAAAACAAGTGAAATAAACAAAAGAAGTATCAAAATATATTAAAAGTATCAAACCACCAGTAATACGTACAAAAGTATTGGAAGTTTACATTAGTTTCTATGAGTTTCAGCCAACTAGAAATTCGAATCTCAATAGACGTGATTTGGATACACTTTGAAAATATATAGAAGATAAAAATTACGATTAAAAACGTACGTTGAAACTTAATCATATACTGCGTATATTTTGACTTGGACGTCGGATGCTTAACTTGGCAAATATATAATTTAATACATAAGTTTATGATTACTGACATTTTAATATATTACATGTGTCTTTTCTTTTATACTTTGCAGTATCTTTACAATAAATTATCGTTTTCTTTCATTTAAAATACATTTTTTTTTTTTGTAGGCGCTTATATATTTATGTATGTATTTATATGTATATATAAGTATGTAAGAATTATTTGACGTCCAAGTCATTTGTACAGGATAATCGGCAAAAAAGACCCTGACAAATATAAATCGAAGATCTATGAATTTGTTCATTAAATCAAATTTGAACTTTCCGTTTTCTTTTTTTTTTGCTACAAATGGCACTCGTCAAAATTTTAGAAGCCAACTTCGAAGAATAATCGCAATTCGATTTTTTTTTTTCCGTAGGCTGAAAGGTTATTATTTCGACAGTATCATATAGATTTTTACGAACTTTACACGCACATGTATTGTAAGTATTCTATATTTTGTACCTTTTTAATTTTTGTACCTGATATATTTGCTCACGACACTTTTGCAGACAACCTGTACATTATATCGAATATATTAACTTAATAGAGTAAATAAAAAACATTAAACATTTGTTCTCGGAGAAATTAACGAACTCGTTATGTTTCTTGTAATAACACTTCACACACTACGTAAACGTAATAATAGCTGCTCTCGTGTGATCGCATTCTTTTAATTCTAATTTTAATCAATAATCAATATACGTCTCTATATATTCAATAGTTTCTTTTATATATTATATCCTATATTTATTGGATATATAATAAAATTACCAAAAATAAAGTAAACATCAATAAGAAGAAAGAGGACTTTCATTCTTAGCTAAAGCACATTTCACATACAAAAAGCAACAATTAGAGGCCATGTGACATTTTTTTTTTTAACTACTGTAGTGCATGTACAATGTTCTTTTTTATATTCTAGTATTGGTAATAATAATAATAATGATAATAATAGTATTAATAATGACGATGATGATGATGATAATAATAATAATAATAATAATAATAATAATTAATGATAGTAATAGTAGTAGAAGTAGTATTAATGATGATAATAATATCTTTCATATACTCTTGTTGCTCGTGTAATATTAATGAAAGTGCACGATAATTGTAGATAGTCACTGATTCGTTATATTTGGCCCTCTGTCGGCAGAGTAAAAATTGATTGCATCTAAAGGTCCTCAGAACAATTCTTTCCTCATTTTTTTCTTTTTTTAACTAATTAAAGTTAGTTTCAGTCGAGACCAGATTGCGACACTATACTTATCAATCCGTTCGTTTTCAAGATTGCATATGAGTAATATCAGCCTGTGTCATGTATCAACTAATTTTCGGGTAATACGAATTATTGATTATCTTCGTTTGAAAGACATGAACTCTATATGCAGCCTTAAAAGTGCTTCACACTTCCCTTTTTGCAATACACATACTTAGAATAATATAAACATAACTCGTATACCCTGTGATGATTTGAAGTGTCAATTCTCAATCTGGCCGTATCAAATGTTACGGTCGACGTTATAATACTTTCTACTATATCATGTCCATAAATAACTTGCACGCTATGAGACACTTCTATCGTCTTTGGGTTCTACAATTAGTCAAAGATCTTCAACAAATTCATTAATTGTAAATAATTCTCGATCGAGAACTAACAAATCGTACTTTGTAACACACGCAATCACGTAGATCAGTTTTTTTTCTCAAAAGTTGTTAACTAAAAAATTGTTAAAACATTCGAACAACACGTATCTGGACATGTGTTAAATATTCATGAGGAATTACTTTTTAAACGACACGCATGTACAAACGTTGTGCATGACTTATACAGCCTTTACTCGGCTCGACATAGAAACATTTATACTTATCTTTCCCTATGTGAACTATAAAACCCAAAACCAAAAGTCTAATTGGCAGTATAGTGTTGGACGTTGCGCCCAGCGCAAGATGTATAGCAGAGCTGCTGCAGCTTGTAAGGATTGGAAACCTTACTTCTGACAGAAAAACAATGTTTATGCGGCTTGAATAAGATAATGCCAAAGGTTACACGTACGTGGCCATAGTGCCGCTCGGAATGGGCGGTGTTTCTTCCGGTCTACCTTTGGGCCCGTACTGTCCAATGAAAGAACCGTCCTCCGTGAAACGTCCTTTAACAAAATAACAAAATAATTACAGAATTCACAAATTTGCACTTAAAACGTATAACTTGAAAATTATGAAAAAATCACACGAACGATCAGTACTGTAATTTCCTTTTAAATGTGTTACTTGACCTACCTTACACTAACGTGGCAAACGCTTGTGAATTTGGTTCTTGTTTACGGTGTCGACCATACTGACCAATGAATGATCCATCCTCGTTCATACCTTCTGCATTAAGTCAAGCAACAAAGCAAAATAAAATGGGCAAACAAAACCATAACATAAATTATAATGCAAGAAATTAACAACATATGAATTATTCTACCTTGAATGTGCATAAAATGGAAATAAAACATAAATATTTATATTCATGCTCTCTCATGTGCATTTATTACACATGTAGGAATTGAAGTGCACACTTACTGAAACCTACAATTACCTTGTCTTACTCTGTTTTTTTATGCAAGTAAACTACTATTATCTTTCGAACTGACCTGTATCTCCCTCTCCATATTCTGCCATGGAATCAGTATCAGATTCAGGATGCTTTCCATCTTGATGGGAAGAAGATGCAAGGGAAGCGCGACCACCTGCTGATTTGGTGTCTAAAGGTTGCGAATACTCGTGAAAACCACCTTCGTCTGGGTAATCACCACGTCCAGCAGCTAATTCTCTTTCATGCACCGCGTATTTCCCACCTCTGTTACGTTTAATCACGCATACAATTATAAGTACCAAAAGAAGAAAGGCAATTGCTAACATCATTCCTATGAACCATCCAGCAGTCGCGACATTCTCTTTAGGCTGAATGATAGGTCCCTCGCTGCTAGTTTCTACTTCTTGAGATTCGCTTTCCGTAAAGTAGTTGCCATCGACAGCAACAACAGACATCACGTAAACTTCACCGCTTTGTAATCCGCGAATTTCAATCGTATTCGACTGAAACTCCGGCTCAGTCTGGGCTGATATCGTTTCACCTTTGAGTTTGTACTTTACGAAAAAGTGACTTCCCGGATTCCCATTGAGATTCAGCTGCCAGATTATTCTCACATTCGAGTAACCGTTTTCTTTCGGGATGGCTTCCCACGTGAATTGTGGCACGTCAGGCCGTTGAGACGGGCGTGTTTTTTGTTCGATAAAGTAGCTAAGCGAATATAAAACGATATATTGTTTTACACACATACACGGATACAAAATGAAGGTAGCAAGCAACGATACATACTCGTTTCCTTCACCGACTTTTGTCGTTGCCCGGATGTGTACACGATACTTCGTGTCAGGCGCCAGAGCAGCTAGTTTTGCACTGGTGGCTTCTGGATCTGTAATATGTGGTTTTCTCTCCAACATGAGTCCCAGCCTGGTTCCGTTTACGGGTTCGTAATATATTCTGTAGCCAGTCAGGATACCGTTTGGCTCTGCAGGTTTCGTCCACGCTAAAAACAAAGCGCTAGAACCCATTGGGAACGCCTCAAGATTGAGGACTGTTCCTGGAACGCCTTCTGGCGTATCGAAGCTTAAAGTTTCAGAAGGTGGTCCAGCATATCTGTAGGGAAAGATTATCACTGCACTCGAAGTTGATACGAAAGTTTATTGCTAAGTCTATTTAACATTCATTACCGTCCGTTGTACGCTAATATTTGAACATAGTTCTTGCTGAAGGGAACAAACTTGGTAACCAATGCGTGAGTCCTATTACCACCTCTTATATCAATTTCTCGCATTCCCTTTTCACCGTCTTTTTCCGTCCACGTTTGGATCTTGTAGCCTTGTAATTCACCACGTACCGATTCCTCGGGAACCGGATTCCACGAGAATTGTGCGCTTGTACTGGACTTTACTTGATTTAACGTAAAATTGCTCGGAGCTTGCAATGGTACTGCAACATTAAAAATGTGTGTTTTTTAAATAGCATCTCGCTATTGATCCTGCAACAAGTTACAAATATAATAAAAAAATAGAACAAAAGACCACAGACCATCTTCCCCAGAGTATCCTGTCACTTCTTCAGGCGCAATTCTACATTCGCCTCTTTCGTTGATAGCTACCACTTTAATTTTATATTTTTGATAAGTCGGTTGATTGTCCACGACCAAACTGTTTTTCCTCCAATCATTTATGTCCTCTATAGTCCACTTCTCTCCCGGTATATCACGCCTATAATACACTCTGTACATGAATTTGGGCGCATTGTGTTCAATCTGTGGCATCACTGTCCACGATATAACCAGATTCTGCGGTGTTGTTCCCTTGCCCATAACGTTGTCAGGATTCTTGTAAGGAACGTCTTGCAACGTGGTGCATACGTCGCTGTGCGGCGAAGGTAACGACGGGCCTATTTTATTCCACGCTAACACACGGAATGTATAGTTTGCCCAAGGCGACATTGGAACAACGTATGTTTGTTCAGTTGCTGGAACAGGATCCTTCGATATTTCCCACGTGTCCGGTGTGAAAGTGGTGTTGTGTTGAATGGTATATCTCAAAATCGGTGCTCTGTTGTCACCCATTGGAGTCCAGTGTATGGTAGCTTCACTGGCCATACAGATAACGCTAACTAATTTTGGCGGGTTTGGTACATCTTGTACAACCAGTGTTGCTTGTGCCTTCGCCTCGTCCAACTCGGTATGAGCGACGCAGGTATAAGTACCAGTGTCTAGTTCAGTCGTTTTTGTAATCATTAAAGAGTAATCAGTGCTTCGGATGAATCGTGGTTCCATCTCGAAATCGATGGGCTCGCCGTTGCACAGCCAGTCGATAGTAAGTGTTAAACTGGAATCTGTAACGGCGTTGCATCTGAAGGTTGCAGTGGAGCCTGCAGCAACTTCGTAGTCTTCCGGTTCATCCGTGATTCTAGTATGTTCTTTTACCGCTAGATTACCAGAGGCTTCTACTTCTCCGAATTTATTGGACGCGTGACACGTATAGGTGCCAGCATCTAGAAATATTACGTCGTCGATCTCCAAGTCGCCGGAATCTAAGATCTTGTATCGTCCTCCGGTTAGTTCTTGCCCGTTTCGTACCCACTTTACGGCTGGTTTCGGCGCTCCAAACACACGGCAAGTGATCCTCACGGTTTTACCATCGACGGTAGCGATATCAGCCGGTGGCTGAGTGATCTCCGGTTCTAGAGCTAAAACATTTACGTACACGTCCTTGTACACATAACCCAACGAGTTTGTCGCGTTGCAACCGTAATTTCCTGTATCCTTCTTGGTCAATTTCTCGATAATGATGGAGTTCGATGTAACTTTTCTACGTGGATTTGGCGGCGCCTCCGATATTGGTTTGCCATTGTGGATCCATTTTATCTCGGGGACAGGCACTCCGTCGGCTGCGCATTTGAATTCAACAGTTTCGTCTTCCGCAGCGTTTATGATTTCAGGTTCGATCGTGAAGAATGGCACCGCCATCACTTGCAAGTGAATGGAATATGATTTCGCGTCGCCGACTCCGTTCGACGCCTCGCAAGTGTATGTTCCTTCGTCTTTAAAATTGACATGTTTAATTATCAATGACTTGCCGTAATTCCCTTGCATTATTCTATCGTTAGTTCTAATTACTTCGCCGTTCTTACTCCACACTATTTGCGGCAGTGGTGTACCGCCGTATATGCAATATAATTCAATCTTCTTACCGCGTAAGGCAACTTCATTTTTTCTACTGACGTATTGTTTAACAGGTTTGTACTTATTTTGACTAGCAGATATCCCTGAAGAGATAACATTCAATAAAACTCTATTACCTAATTTATATTCATTTCTGAATACGGATGTGGCTGCACACGCGTAATAAAAATCGTCAGAAGCATCGTTTCTCGTGACGTTGCTGAACCAAAGATTCCCCTCGGGATCTAAAGTCATTCGCGAATTGTTGATCGATTTGATACCTCCGGCGGTATCTTGAATTAACCAGTATACATTTGGTTTCGGCCAACCGTCTGGTGGCTGGCAAGTCAGTTTAAACGGTTGCCCTTCGTTCGCATCCAGGCTTATAGGATTTTGATCTTTGAACGAGTTCAGTTCGGCCTTTCTCACAAAAACTGAATTGGACGTTGCAATTCCCCACTCGTTCTCTGCGAAGCACTGATACTGGCCCAGATCCTCATCTCGTGGTCTAGAGATCACCAGTGTACCTCTGCCAGGTTGTTGGGATATACGGTCGTCATATGCCGGCCACTCAAAGTTCTTTCCATTTTTAATCCACCGATACCTATGTGAAATTGTTCGATAAAATTAATATTAACATTCTCGGTAAAATTACATTAATAATCACCGTTGCTTAATCACTACTATCCTATTAGAAATGGTACAATATTGATTGCAATGTGATAGTACGATGGTATACTATCTTTATTTTCCTTCGGTATACTGTCAGACCACTCCCATATATATATATACAATTCACACCACAAGCAAGGTATCTTTATCAGTACTGGTAACTTTATACCCCGTAAGGCTATGAGGTCATCTTGGTAATTAAGACCAGTTACTCTGGCTTCTTTGTAAGATAGAGATAATGTACGTGGATGCGAGTGCAATGAAACTATATGAATGAAATCTTTTTCTACTCTTAACGTTTCATTATCAAGTAATTAATAATATTAAATAATACATAATTATGTTCTTCTACTCTCGAGTTCCATTACCAAATAATTACACAATTCTTTACAAGACATTTTTTTCTCCTCTGTGATTAAGATGCGTTGAGAATGTAAATAATCAATATAACAAATAATCTTTTCTATCTCTTTCCCATTGCAGAAACATTCGAGAAGCTTTGCAGAAATTAAGGCTATCTTTATCTACGAGAATTTTCATTTAAAAAAAATTAACTCGGCAAAATGTGTTCTTATTTGCTTTCCAATTAAATGAACTTTACCTCGGAGCCGGTTCTCCTTCCGCTTCGCATTCAATTAAAAATGGTTTGTCATTCTCATTAATCTTTGCCTGAGCCACTTGAAATAACTGCTCATCTGTAGGGGGTTGTTTGGATATCCGTGGTGGAGATTGGACTAATGGAAGATACAAATGACAAATGTGCATTACTGTTACACAGCTGTGAAACAATTTGTTGATAGAGTGTGATGAAATGTACGCTATGCAGCAGTATGATGAAATCTAATACTGTTATCTAAACAAATAGAAAATTAATGGAACTATATATTGTCAGATCTACCCAATGAAATCAAAAATGCTTTCCTAAGGTAATAGATGTTGGCGTTGAAAACTTTTTCTCAAAAAAAAAAAAAAAAAAGAAAAGCAAGGAAAAGCAAAGTATATTCGTATTTCAAGATATTTTCATAATATTCTAACGATGCAAAGAAAGTCATTTAAAGAGCCATCTGTTCTATGTGAAAACAACTAGCTGCGTCTAACAAGTCTGTTACGATCTGTCACCTCCTATAACATCCAGGATACGAACTACAATTAAAAATCACAGATTGTTATATATCATGAGAACTTGATTGGCCGTAACGAGTGTTAGTATTAGAATTTATTGTGACCGATATATATAAAACGCGATGACGGAATTATACTCACTTAAAGCTGATGCTTGCAGTACCAGTGTCGAGATGATACACACGATGATGAACTTCATGATCGGTATAGTAGTATTCTCTTGATCTGGAAACAGAAGGTTCCCGTGAGCAAATTCCAACTGTAAAAATTTTCAGAGAAAGAAAAAAACGCCGGCGATGTTAACTCGTCTCAGTTTTCCCCGATTGAAAACGTATTCAACGACAATTGAAATTATCGCAAGCATCGGAGCTTCTGCAAATTCTACTCGCAAGTGACTTTTTTTTCTTTGCGACGTTTCGTTGCGCACAAGCAATATAAATATGTGCGAAAATTTTGAAACAGATATGCAAAAATTTCGTTTTGAAATAAATGCGTTAACATTGAACAACTTAACGCAAGTTATTCAATATCAAGTTACGTTACTTAATAAATAAATCAATGCAACTTGCGTTGGTATCCGAAGTATAAAACTTGTTTGTGCCTGCATAGAGATCACGAAGAACCACTGAAACTTCCGAAAACGGGCTTTGGCAAATGTCGGTAAAAAGATTACTTAATTTATCGTCTGTTGGATCCATCCGACGTCGAACAGAATTTTCAAATTCACCGACGAACAGTTGCCAACGAAGGTGCGAAAGTGAAAAATGGGCGTGCTCTCTCGTGTAAAAAACTGAGGAACAACGTACGGAAAACTACATGTGTCATCGGGGGCCGGCTAATACATACACACACACACACACACATATACATGCATACGTACGTATACCTTACGTGCAACTTCTCAGGTGTATCCACGCAAAATCTACATTATTGTTTTCGTACTTTCTCGTAGCGAATGCAGATGAAACGGAACAGGCAGACATATGTGTGTTATGTGTTCGTTCTAGGATCGCGCATAATCGTCGGGAACAGGTGATAGTGTCACGATGATCTCACCGAGGTTGTCCTTCGAAATCACAACATCGCCGATGGATATTTTACCGCTTCGCCGTTTCGTTCATCCGGCTTTCCCGCGACACGTTCGCCCTGTTCTTACACGAACTCGTTTAAAGCAATCTGTATCGATCGAGCGTCAGTTAGGAAACAGATATCCTACGGGGACCAAAAGGGGAAAAAAGGGAACACACGGGGCTGGGCAAACGGGCACACCCGCGAACCAACATTGATCGCCGACGCTTCGTCCGTTCGTTTCACACGATGCTTCGGGCTATTGCTCGGCCTCTCCACTCGTACGTCACTTACTATCAGTTATACGTTTGCACGCGTCAATGATGAAAGCTCACCTATCCCAAACTCTTTTAGGACGTGTTTTCGATTGTTAAAATCCCGTCATTACCAAGGCATCATCGGGAAACCACTGACTGGCACACGTAACGCACCGTACGGTACTGTACACTAGTGTGGATGTGCACGTTGCATGTGTTGCAGGCTTGATCCCCCCACCTAGCACCTTCGGCCACACCGATTCACACTGCTCTGCTGTCGTCACTGAACTTTAAGAATCGTTCACACTGGAATATGACAGTATCTCGCCCAATGGTCGCAAATATAGCGGCCGAATCTGGCCAGCTAGCAAAGTGTGTAGGATTTCCTTGCACAGTTGATCCGATATTGTTGGCGAAATTTCACGAGTCATTGATCATAAATTATTACTAATATATATGTATATGTTTATTATTAATATTACATTATGATATATATATTATTATGATATATTATATATTACTATAATTATAAGTATTATTGATGTATCAATATTAATAATATCTTCAAGCAAGAGATCTTAATATATATATATTAATAACGTGTTGATATATATATCATATTATATATATATATATCTTATATATATATTATTTTATATATATATCTTTTATATATATCATAATATATATATATAATGTATATATATATATCATAATATATATATATATCTTATATATATCTTAATATATATATATTAATAACATGTTGATATATATAATATTATATATATATATTTTTTATATATATCATAATATATATATATCTTATATATAATATCTTAATATATATATATATTAATAATGTGTTGATATATATATATATACATATGTATTAAATATATATATATATTAATGTGTTGATATATATATATCATTTTATATATATCTCTTATACATATATATTTTTATATATATATATATCTTTTATATATATCATAATATATATATATAATGTATAATATATATATATTATATATATATATATCTTATATATATATCTTAATATATATATATTAATAACTTGATATATATATCATATTATATATATATATATCTTTTATATATATCATAATATATATATATATCTTATATATAATATCTATATATATATATATTAATAACATATTATATATATATACATATGTATTAAATATATATATTTAATGTGTTGATATATATATATCATATATTATATATATATATATATATATCATATATATATTATTTATATATATATATATATCTTTTATATATACCATAATATATATATAATATTATAATATATATATCTTATATATAATATCTTAATATATATATATTAATTATAACGTGTTGATATATATATATATTAAGTATATATATATATATATATATATATATATATGTAAGTTTTCTCGCTTGAGGATAAGTTTAAGGACGGAAATTTTGAAACAAATTAAATTCATAAATTTATGAATCATTCAGAACCCTCGAAAGCTACCAACATACCCAAAATTTATCGAAACTCCAAAGATTTCAGGTTTAAGATCCGTGCAAATTTTCCGGAGCGTTGACCAGCATCGAAATGTATCTCGATATGTATTTTGATAGTATCGCAATATTTAGTTTCTAAGTTCTAGAAACTAAAAGTTTCGATGAACGAACGATGGGAACAGCAATACAGCAAGACGGAATTTCGGTTTCAGTTAGCATTACCGTATTCTACGAAAAAAAAGTCGACATTTGTACAGAGATCACTGCAAGCGGGTAAAATTATCTTGCGCGATGAAATAACCATTTCATTAGGTACTTTATCAACACTATGTCTATGATGTTAAATATTTGTAGTTTCTTTTTTTTTTTTCTGTTAATAGAAGTTGCTTCTTTTCATGGGTCGAACGAACGATGTGAGTGCTCCTTTATAAGAGTGAACACGTATCTCTTGTCCAATAACGGTCGAGACCGATCGAAGGTATCTTGTCGCGCCAGATTCAAAAATGGTGCGTCCCCTAAGTAAACGTTGCTATGTATAGGATCTTAAAGTGCAGCTGCGTGTACTTTGCGAAAAAGGGGGAAGTGATATATTTTAAAATTGACGCGTGTCGAAGAGGGGTAAATGACGCGTCAATTTTAGACGTGAACGGTCTAAACACGATACAACATTTTATCTTCTAAACGTGATATTTTTCTTACGTTTGAGACTCGTTTCAAATGTGTATTAGATCAGCCAGTAAGTAATTTCTCTCGTGACACGCGTGTAATGCAATAAAATTTACGAGTTTCACAATGGAGAAATAAAGAAATGACAAACTATAAAATAAATTGTTAAAAAATATTTATGTTGATAAAAGTCACATTACTTACTGGATGTTCTAATATCTCATTGATATGTATAGAAACGTATCGATATGATATGCGTAATGGGATAACTAATGTATATTCTAAGAACCAACAACGAATCTCTTGCGTGATAAGAAATACTCTGTGTAAATTTCAACTTCGATGGAATGCTTGGTATAAAAATGTAGATCAAGCCATATGCTGCAATTTGTACGAATATTCTAGCGATTTATCTTGCGTTGCAGAAAAGATACACGAACGAATACAAATTCTATTAACAATTGTGCGCACGCGCGCGCGTGTGTGTGTGTGTGTGTAAGCTTATTTGGTGTTCGCTAACTCGGACCACACATAAAGGGGCGACGAGCGTTGCTTACAGAACACTTACAATTAGCCGCATCATTTCTTTAGACGTCAATTTATAGACTGCGTCCTATGAGATGTGTTGGATACCAAATAAGTTGACGTGCAAACTAAATATCCGTTTTATTTTTTCGTCCCACTAATCCCAGATGAATAATCACATCTTCCTCGTATATTATAAAACAAAGTTATTTTAAGTTAAGATTTCAGGAATTTTATTATATTAATGAAAAACTACGAAATATATTTGCACGTGATATTTAAGAAGATATATAAATATTTATCCCTTTACTCCTTAGATAAATAATGACAAGTCTAATCATTTCTATTTCATTCACGATTCTTATTTGATATCCTATACGCAATATAATATATTACAGATAATTTGACAAAGTGTCAGCGCTGATCTATAGAATATGTAAAAGCGCAAATTTAAATTCAGCCACGCAAAGCTGACAAACTTAAACTTGTATTGTACAGGCCAATACATTGAGATACAATTTTCTTGCAATTATAAATTTATTGCTTTATTGTCAGTTTACAAAATAAACGTTTAATAAGATTATATCGTGTAAATTATATCATGTAAACATTAATAATAGCAAGATTAATCACAGAAGAATTTCAAATTCAATCTTTTTTATGCAGATTTGGTACAATTTACAAAATAAAGGACAAGCCAATGTTTATTTGTGTAGGTATGTTATGTACCAATCTGGGTAGTTTTCTGATTAGTCAATTCAATCAGTAACATTTAATTTCGTTAAAAAACATGATATAACAAAAATAATTTAAATATACAAGAGCGTAATTAAATACATTTTACACCTATTTAAAATCTATTTAAAAGTAATACAGTCTTGCACATTTGTATAAACTAAAGATCATTCTGTAATTATTTATACATTAAACATCTCGAAATTGCTTTCCTTTCATAATACATTATATTACACTATATAAATAAGTTAAATATGTAATAAGTTGAATTTTCCTAATTATTAAAATTATACAATTTGATACTGTTCTGGTTCTACTTCATTTATATGTCGTAAAAAGAATGTGACTTTGACTTGCTCAACGTGACGACAAAGTTTCATAGCTAAACTTGTTCTCAATTTCATATGCTGCGTAAGAGACGGTAGATTTAATAGTAAAAACGCTAGTCCGTCAATTTCCTGTAAAAAAAGAAAAGAAACGAAAAAGAGAAATAAATAAATAGGATGTATTTATATTCGTTAAATACTTGTATCTCTATATACGTTACCTCCTGTTTCACTCGATATGCAATGTCTTTACAATCATTCGTTTTTCTTAAGTATCTAAAAACATCATCTACACTCCAAAATAATGGATTCGAATCGAGTTTGCGGGTCTTTGGACGCCTTTGTTTCTTTTGCATCCTCACATATTCTGATTCTCCATCCGAACCATCAGATTCAATACTCGTATCCCAATCTCGTTCTCTCTTGCTTGCTCTAGTAACAGTGGTACTTTGGCCAAATCTCAATGAATGCTGTTTATTATTTAAACTATTGGGGCTGCCTCTGTCCTTCGCCTTCCTATTATCATTGAATGAACTTCCAGAGTCATCGGACGTGTTGCTGGAAGGCGGCTCAGTTTTAAATTCATCTGATTTTTCTCCTTTCTCCAAACCTTTCTGAATCATGATATCTATCTCAGAAAGTGGCGGCCTTCCATCGAGAGTTTCTTCAAGCTCTGATACGTGTTTCGCTAAATCTAATGACATAAATGGCATTTCGTCTTCGTGCTCGAAATCTTCATGACTTTCCTTTTCTCTGTTTGCCCATCTTCCGCGTCTCCTTTTCCGCCTACCACCCCATGGTTTTGGTTTTTGCACCATGATACTCGTGTAACCCTTTGGCTTACCTCTTCGCCCAGTACCGACAGATGCTGCTGAAATAAAAGGTTAATTAATATAAAATAAATCAAGAGAAACAGAGATTACAAGTGAATTATTAAATAGAAAAGAAATAGTACGTACTGAATTTCGCTTTTGATGTTTTGTGACACTTATCCGGACACTCATTTTCAGGTACATACAAAGGACCAAATAAATTTGGGCATACCATTAATTTTTTACAAATATTTTTGCAAAAATCAGCCACCATATCTCCGGATGTAACTACAGCAACACTTGCGCGATATGTATTGTTTTTATGTTTAGCTTTTAGAACTTCTAAATGATATCCCGGATCTGGTTTAGAGTCACATTGAAGAACTTTTAATATCCGAGCACTTCTATATCCGACAGATACGATCATTGATAGAACTTCTCTCATAACTAAAATGACAGGACCAGGTCCCACTGCTTTTGGCAGGGTTGCTAATTTCCCTTTGGAAATCATAGGACCCGTGAAACAACGGTAATTGAAATATATTTTCGGACACCATAATGAAGAACGTGGTTCAGATATTGGTATATCTAAAACGTTAGCCTTTTTTTCTTCCTTTACAGGCATTTGCAATTGTTTACAAACTTCCATATAGTCTTTTGGGGGTTTCAATGGGTAATGATTAGATTCGCACCAACCAACCGGAAATATTTGTAAGGAACGCATATCAACTATATGTTCTGGTCTCGTATTTTCATAATTATCTAATTTTAACCATAAAAGATTGTCAACGATTTTTGTAATATGTGCAGCACATATGACATTTTCACGTTCTGGATCAACTGCTTCTAACCGCATGCCACATTCAAAGCCGGCATCAATGGCATTTTGTCTATTTGGGAACAATTTTTCTTCCGCTGCAATTGCTCGAGTATCTTTCAAATATTCGTCCCAATCGAATTCATCTTCTTTTGGAGTCCAACCATTTGGATGTACAATTCTAAAAAGCATTGAAATGTTAAATTATATTTATGCCTGAATCAATTATGAAGAATTTTGCGTATATTTTTGACGATAGATATAGAGGTATATACCTTCAGTTTCTCATATCTAATAACTTTTAAGATTATACTACTAAAGACTTACTTAATATCATGTTTCTTTGCCCATCCAACTGGAAAGATATATGGATGTTCTGCTGTACAAAGCCAAGTGTTCTTTTCCGTACTTCTGTACATACAAGTTTCAATATCCATTCCTTTTGACACTTCATCATACGCGTCAATGTGCACAAGAAAATAAGTATCATCAAATACTTTTATGACTGTAGTTGGACATATTTTTATTTGATCAATTGGACTCAATGCTTCTAATTTCATACCAACTTTAAACTCATGTTTTGGATGATCTACAGCGTTGTGAAATAGTTCTTCTGGAAGGTCAAAATTTTTTGGTATAGACTCTAACAAGTCTTTCCATTCTTCATACGTATGCATCTCTACTATAGAACTAGGTGGTTCTAAAAACCAAGTAGACTCAGATTTAGATGCAAATCCATAGGGATGAAGATGTTCTGATGTACAAAACATCCAAAAGTCTTTACGCGAAGAACCAGGAGTATCATATCTCAACAGAAGTCGTCCACCTACATTTTCTATGATCTGAAGAAAAAAAGAATCGATTAAAAAATGATAAACAATGATTAAAAAATAATAATCTTATAAAAATAATAATAGAAAATTTGTATCATTTCTTACCGTGGCTACCCATAATTTGTACGGATGTAATGTATCACTAACTTCAACTTTCATGCCTTGTTTAATTCTTTCTGTCATACTGAGACCATCCTACATAGAAAAAAAAGAAAAATGAAAATTAAAAATTAAATTACAATCTTATTTTTGTATAAAATTTTTTACAAATTTTCAACTCACTCCTGATAACATTTCTGGTGGAACACTCCGAGTTGTTGTTAAGAATTCAGATAATTTTTCTAAGCAGTCTGGTGATCTTTGAAGAATAATGTCATTTGGTTTCAATTGTTTATTATTCTTCACACACCATCCAAGTTCATGAGCAGCTTCTTTGGTAAGATTAAACCAAAATTCCAAGGATCTATCATCTCCACCAAAATAACGTAATCTTAATAAAGGACCACATGCCATAACAATAGAAGCAACCCAAAAAGTGGTATCTTCTTCATCAGCCTTTTTTGGAATTGGCACTTCAAGAGACATGCCAATTTCAATACCACTCTGCAGCGTTAGCTCAACATGTGGAAACATAATTTGCGGTACTTCAACACTGTTTGTAGCATCAAGATAATCTTGCCAAAAGAAACCATATTCTGAAAAATGAATTTTCATTTCAAAATTTCATGAGGTATCATTTTTAATTACTGCAACTTATGAAATTTATTAAATATTTATATTTATATATGTTACATTATTTACCTTGAATTTATTAATATTTATATTTATATATAAATTACATTATTTATCTTGAATTGTAATATGTTAGATATAATTATCAATTATAAAAATATTTTTATTAAAAATAATTTATTAAATTAATTTAATTAAATTATTTTTTATTTTTAATAAAATTTTCATTTATCGCAAAATTAATTAAAATGGCACGTGATAGTATTTCATTAAAAAAAAAAATTACATATATCTTCTATGCTTTAAAACTGTATACATATATAAATCTAACACTCGTAAATAGATTACAAGATTCGTCATTATCATGACGATACGATTAATGAAATGAAATAAATTTTACTTGCGCCTTTCATTAATGACGTCGTGAAATTCGCATTTCTATAATACATGCCATTAAACATTCGGCGATCGTATGTAATGCCTTCTAATACAATCAACGATTAAGACAGTCGGAAAATCAGAATTGCTTTAAAAACTTTAAAAGGTTACCGAATAATCATAATTTCATTACAAATAACTGACGTTATATAATAAAAATCGCGCCAGCGGAACAATGCAAAATAATTACAAATGTAAATTAATTTAATCTTACCTCCTTCTTGCACTTTCTCCTGTGATCGGTTTTCGCAAGGTTCCATGACTTCGTTATAATATTATAAAGCCTGCACATGAATACATTAAAATCAATTTCCATCGTGGTTCCGTTAATTGGATAGCAAATAGATTGTCAAATAATTTCTACCAAATGTCCCTAATAAATTGTACAACAATTTGCAATTTACCTTTCTTATAATAAGCGCTTATTTTCGAAATTTGCGTAGTGTTTGTTTCGATGAAAAAATAGTATCCTCAATCGTGGCTGTCCCGTGCCGCTTTGTACTGGTCTACTGTATGCATATCTTTCTCTTTTGTTTCCTATCTCTCTCAGCGATACGCTTGGCGCATTCGTCCCGAATATCAGAGCTACCTACTTTAAATTGGGCACCATTTTGAATTTAGCTTCGACTATATTTTCAAAACATGTTCTATCTACATTTCTCCCTATATATAGTTTCTGATGTTATTTCAAAAATCATCAACGCCGGTAAACTAGCGACAGACAGTTCACAGTCTGTGATTCGTATCTTGTTTTTCATACTATACGAGACTGAGAACAATCATTCGCGATTGTTCGTTAGATATCATTTTTCATTTCAATGTTTCGTCACGTTTATTATCTCGCCTCAAAAAGAGCATTATCGATCATTCAAATGATAAATGTTACAAGTCTCGGTGATCTGCGATGACAAAGTTACGTAGAACTCTTTCTCTCCTTTCTTGTTTATTTTTCTTCTGTTAATATTGATCCATTACAATCAATTGTTTAATAAGATAGACCAGTTGCAACAAGGAAAACTAAGTGCAAGCGTAGAGTATTATTTCACTTATTATATGACATTACATCATTATTTCGTAAGCTTGTACTTCAATGTCGGTTGTTATATTAATTCGAATACATGATCGTTCTTGTTTTGTTACATGCATATATATATATATATATATTTAAATATATATATATTTATCACATAAATACAATAATAAGCTTTATTGATTCATAAATGAATTTATTTTAATATTAACTATATATTTTTATATATATTATATTTGCATAGTTATTATATACCGTTGTTTAGAATAGAACGTATAGTAGAAATGAGTTATATATATATATATATATATGTATATATATATGTATATAATATGTATTTATATATATATATATGAAATTCTAAATACTCGTCATAGAAAATCGATACAATTGGTACGACACATTTTTCAATTTAATTTACAATCTAATTACATATTTATTATTCAATTCAATATATAAATTCATTAAAATAAATGGCAAATATGTGCATACATACGTACATACATACGTACATGTAACAATTTCATAATTGAAATTGAAGTATTTCGTACATTTTACGTGAGCCTATAATAGATACCTGCTTTTCTAATAAATCACGTGTTCGAATTAAACTAAACTACGTAAAAAATGTAGTAAAATGAAGCGAAGAAAAAAAAAATTCATCACATTATTATGTAAAACTAGGTAAATTTAATTGAATCGAGATTGCAAATGATGAAGAAACTAAGCGTTACCAATAGAGAAAAGTCAAAATATCGTACTTAAATGAACGTTTCGTCTTCTATTCCTAAGTCTGCAGGAACTCCAACTTCTCACACAGATATAAATTTGTTTATTTTAACCAAAATATTTTAAACCTTAGGAATATATATGCTATTTATGAAACTTTGTATTTCCTTAATGTTTTCTACACTGATAGCACGTGTTGTCACTCTTCAGTTGTAACTGCAACTGTAAGATAGGAGGTTATATTTACCTCAAGTTGTATAAAAATGTGAAATGTAATATGATTGTATGATAGCATGTAATAAAACATGTTTCCAATAAAAGGATGCTCGTTCAACATTTACCAATGTTGTAGAAATTTTCTAATTACAAGTAAATTGTTTGAATCACGTTGTCCGGTGTTGTATAACCTCAACAAGGGGGTTAATTTATCTGTGCAACAATTATTTTGTTCGAAAGCGAATTCACTCGTAACTAATGAAAATGTCAAGAAATATCTAGATCATCTTATGAATGCTTATCGAGGCAATGACGAGAAAGGAGTAAGCGTTTCTGAAATTCTTAAGTTACGTGAAATCCCGCCACTGTTGAACGACAAGATTAAAATAATTGAAAACATAAAAAGTTTGAACGACTTTGGTATGTATTTTGCATTGTTCACTATTATGTAAAAGTTTATGACTAAACTCTTTTCCTCGATGTTTAACAAATCTACGTACCTCATGTTTCAGTATGCGAAAATGAAGAAATGAAAGATCTTGCCAAGGAGGAAGTATCAATGTACGTGCAACAGATGTCACAGATTGACAAAAAAATTTTAGATGTTATTTCAGAATATGGAAGTTTGGACAATTATGATAACGTTATTATGGAAATAGCACCAGGCGTAGGTGGTCAAGAAGCTATGTTGTTCGCAAAAGATTTATTAGCTATGTATATAAGTTACTTTGAACATGTGGGATTTACTTATGAGATATTAGAGTTGCTTGAATCAGGTGGATTAAGAAGAGCTAGTTTGTTAATAACAAATAGCAATGCTTTCCAAAAATTAAAATATGAAAGTGGCGTGCATAGAGTACAAAGAATTCCAGCGACAGAGAAATCTGGTCGTGTGCACACCAGTACAGCTGTTGTATCGGTCTTACCAGAACCCAAAGATATAGATATTAAGTTAGAGGAGAAAGATTTGATAATAGAATCAAAAAGAGCATCCGGAGCTGGAGGCCAACATGTAAACACTACAGATTCAGCAATCAGAATAACTCATATACCTACTGGTAAAGTTGTAACTTGCCAGTCAGATAGATCTCAAATAAAAAATAAGAAGCTAGCATTGGGAAAACTGAAAACTCTTCTATTTGAGGAACAATTGGACAAACAGACTTCATTTATTAACAGAATACGCAAGAAACAAATGGGAACGAGATTAAGGAATGAAAAAATTAGGACGTATAATTTCAATCAAGATCGGCTCACCGATCATAGAATACCAAATGGTACGATGTATAATTTAAAAGAATTCATGGAGAAAGGAGAAGCTCTGGAAGTACTGGAGGATAGACTCCACGAAAATATGCAATTGAAAACTACGCTGGAGATTATAGAGGAGATGATAAATTCAATTCAAGTAACACGCTAGTTCAATTTCTGCCAGTTTGATAAGAAACGATTTTCATTTTACATAGGCAAGCCATTGTACATAGCAAATTGTAATAAACTCTGTGTAATACAAGTAACATCATTTGTTTTTCGGATGAAAACTCGCCACGTCTCCTATCAATAAAGCCTTTCTGTTTCGCTCAAGGAAGCAGAGAGCTATCGAAGTAGAGAGTTCAGTTGTTTATTTGAAAAACGTACAACAAGTTTTTCTTCTCTTCCTCTTTTCTTTTACTTTTTGTTTCATTTTGTCTCGTAAACCGCGTGTCCAAAGGCACACATCCTTGTAACTCTCGTATAATACATTAATATACAAAATTAATATTCATAATCTCTATAAATATCAAACGACACGTTTTACATCGGTTAATGTACAAAGCGCAAAATATTTGTATGTGTGTACGTGAACGTGTTTCATAATATCATGAACGTGTGACTTTTGTATACGGCCCTGCTCCTATGAAAATTCATACGGTTGATTCAATACTCCAAAAATTAACGTCAGTGACCGTGGTGAATTAAGTTCGTGATAAATGAGAGACTCTATCATTTCGTTGCGACTTCCTTCAACCGATTATCCCACGAGATGTAGGTGCATCCTCCACCTACAAGCGTTTCTCGTCTGAATTAACTTCCTCTCTTGCGCTGTACTTTAAATCTAGATTTTAAACGCGTCATGTATATATTCCGGCTGCTCTAGAATTTCCTTCCTACGCGTGGATTGGCCGAGTGTGCGATTCGTAGAACCGATGCTACCAACAGCGGTTTGAATGCACGGTGCATCTGATGTTTCCTCAGTCGGTATTTCCACACGTGACTCTTCCATTCCGTTGTAAGAAGGTATATTTTTTGATTATTTCATCATCGTTGCCTATCCGTGGATCTACGTGGATTTATAAAATTTTGATTATGTCCATTTGTTTGTTTTTCCCGTTTTCATTCCAATATCATACAGGCAAAGACTAATTGCAAGCGCTGTGAATCCTTCGAGAATTTTTGATCAAGTGGAAAGATGACGAACAAAGTTTCAACCTATCCAGGATCAATATTCGTTATCGATCGTTATGATCTGATCGTCGAAGTGAATCGAATAACGAACAGAATCGAATGAATAAGAATGAAAAGGCAGAGCAGGGACGTATACGAAACAAATACCGCATTGTGTTCCGGGCAGTTAGATTGTTTTTTAGGACTAGTTCGGCACCGACTCACGGGTATACATCCTATTTAAAATCCTGTTTAAACCCTGATCCCGTGACATAGTGTAATCCTCGAGGTACATTGATGATTGGACCGATTAGCGTGTAGATGCAGACCCTGCCTGCATCATTGTCAAAGTACCATCCAAGGAGACAGCACCTGGACAGGACTTGGAGAATCCCTCTCTATACAGCGTTGCTATAAATACTAGCATAATGCATCTTCATAACCGCGATAACTATAAACAAAAAAAAAAAAAAAAAAAACAAAAAACAGAGACAATATATCGGCCGTGATAATAATAAGATGATGATAGTAATAATATCGACTCGTAACGAATTGTACTTTTCCTTCGTTCCAATATGTTTTCCCTTTAGTTGGCAAAGATAATACGAATCCCTGCGAATTTTCTATTATACTGCATAGTGTGAACGACCGTCGTGAAAAATAACCGCCTCGTCGGAAAAGAAAAGTCAGCAGCGCGTTAATTTCTAACTTGAAATTACAATCGTCTCCTATCTTGCTCGTCATCCATCCTGAATCCGTTTTTGATGGAAACGATTCGTCAGGATCAACCAAACACGACTCGTTGAACCAGAGCGTAGACCATCGACGATAGGAAAAAGAGGTAGACGTTCGGTGCCATGCTCGAGGCCGAGCCGCAGAGATCTTTAATCTCGCTTTCCCTCGAGTGACTGCGAATACAGGATTGAGGTTTCTTCCGTTTCAAGGAAGTGAGCGCCTTCTGGCATACCAGCGAGTTATTCTCGTAAATGATTTCTTCTGGAGTGATGATCAAACGGGGCATCGTCGTCTGCTCGCATCCGTCGTCGGTGTTAACGACCAGAAGGATCATGTTGCTATACTCGACCGGCTGCACGATGTATTTACATTTCGTGTTAACGCCTAGCTCTGTGTAAGACAGGTTGAAGGACGCGTTTCGCAAGTACAGGTACACCTGGTAACAACAATCAAAAGAACAAACACAGTCTGATGTTTTTGCTGTGTGTAATCGGTATGTAAGTATTCTCTATGAAATTTACCTGTTGGTCGCAAGCTTCCGGCCGTGTTCGATTGATCAAAACCTTCTGATCGAACAGCTTCTCGTCTTTCGCATCCACTGGTGGTCTCTCTCCGTTTTCCGGATAATCTTCGTGCATACCTTCCTCGTCGTTCGGGTATGCATACGCCTCCGCGTACTCGGAGTCCCAAATTCCAGCTTTAGCCCAGGCCCAGGCCGCTTGCCCGACCAGCCACGAAACCATCTGCTGCGCGTGTTTCCACGGCTAAACGCGCAATGCAGTGCAATGCAATGAAACTGTTTGCTCTGGCGAGTATAAACAAAAGGAGTAAGCCGTCTTACCGTCAACAAGATGCTTCCGTCGTTGCTAGTTTGCGTACTCTTGAAACAGACCGCCTGATAATCAAATATTCTGATTTGTTCGAACACACCTTCCTTCACCAAACTTGACATAATTGGCCCTCGCAGTTCACCGAAGAACTGTCCAGCGTCAGACTTATCTTCGGCTGCGATCACGTATCCATTGTCGTCGATCAAGTAGCAGGCCCAATTATCGGCAGCGCAGTCTGTGCATTTCTCGCCTCCTTTGCAGCTGGACGTGATGTTCTGGAAGAGTGCCTGAAGAGCGGTATGTTGGAACTGAAAACCTACGACCGCAGCCGGTGCCTTTTCTTTGTCAGTTCCTGCAAACAACAAATATCCCTTTTAAACATCTTTCAGTTCTTCCTTCCCTCCCCTTTTCTTCTTTCTTCTTCACTTTTCATTCATCTCTTCAAATTTCTTTGCTCTTTTGTCATTAATCTTATTGACACTTTGCCAATAAAGTATTGCTCTTATTAAATATTATTATAATATTGCCCTTATCGATGCTCTTTACCAATAAAAATGGCACGACTAGCGGTGACAAGGGTGGTGTTGTCCGCCCCATCCTCGTCGATTGGCACAGAGAAGACAAAGCTGTCCGAGTTCACATAGTGCTGTTCCACAGCACGCTTGTACCACACTTCGTCGATGGCTCTCGGATACATCTTACTGAAGTGGTCGTCCGGGTCAGGTTTCTCCTCGTTTGGCAAAAAGTCCTTCCATCTTGTCAGGCCACTGTGAGTAGCCATGAAGGCGAGCGTTACGCCGAAACGTTGTTGGAAATCTTTCCTACAAGAAGAACAATGTCAGCCGTGCAGGGATGATACAAGGTATTTTCTTAAAATTCAAGTTTCTTCTTTGTTCTCTAAATTACTGCGATACTATATTTGATACGAGATACTGCATTATAGGAATATACTGTCGGTTACTGGCTGTGGCGTGTGGTCGCTCTCAATTGCTTCGCTTTCCTAGATATCTTTCTGCGTTACAGTTTTGATTTTTTGTAGATGGATTATTACAAGAAGCTTTGCAAATGAGTGTTGACTACTGTACAATATATATAAAATATAATGAAAATGATTCTCCAGTTTTCGGTTTGCCAAAGTGTCCCTCCTCTCTTCAAGGTTCCAGTCCTGAAACTGTATCTTCTGCCTCTCGGACGAGGTAATTCCTTCTACTGATTAGGTGTAGGACATAACTGACGAATGAAATAAAAATTGCTGTGAATATTTAAGGAAAAGAAAGAAAGGAAACCAAATGAAGAGTTACAAGAGAGTACGTTTTTTTTTTTTCTTAATGAAAGTAACAAAGATGGAAGTGATAAATTAATCAGCGTCGACAAGAACAAACAGAGATGTAAATAAAAATATATACGAACTGGAGAACAAAGGTTTGTACAGAGAGAGAGAAAAAAAAAGCAATAGAACATCGCAGCCAACTTGGTTAACTTCTAAGAACGTAAGGTGCGTTTATGATGGACGTTACCTGGGCAGCAGATTCATCAGCCTAGCTAAAGGTCTGCATGGCGTCAAAGTGATCAGTATTAGTAAAAAAGGAAATGGGTGCACTTTTTCTGTGTTAAAATTCTGACAGAGGAAAGAATACAAAAAAAAAGAAGAAGAAGAAGAAGAAAGAAACGAGAGAAGAACTGTGCAAAAAACGTAAAAGTACAGAGGACACGAAAGTGGGCTCACCGAACCTGTTTAATGGTACAGTGGCATAAACGTCTCTCTCTCTCTCAATTTCTCTTAATCTCTTTTTTAACAATTTACAACGTAAACTTCTCCGGTACGAGAAAAAAACCGGTATCCTAACTCTGTTATCTCTCCCAGACCATTGAAGTTTCGTACAATGTACATATTTTTAAAGCACGCATTCCACCAAGGACGCTTGTTCTCTTTTGTATCTCAAGAGAAAAAAAAAAAAGAAAAAAAAAGAAAAAGAGAAAAATGTCTCGGTTACTCACCCTGTCTCTTCGCGTGCAGTTCTGGGATTCGCAAACCATTGGGTTACCTTTGCGTCAAACACCAGACTCAGCAGAAGATCCCTGTCGCAGTAATAGCTGTCTTTATCCGCTTTGTATGGCGTGGCTGTTCGAATTGAAGTAAGAATTCTGTCAGTTCTGCGGTTCCGTTTCCGTTAGCAGACGACAAACAGGAATTGGCAAGTGGCTTACGCTTTGATTTGCGGTGAGTGTCGTTACCGGAATTCGTGGCTGAATATTCCGGCGGCTGAGATGGCTGTTTCATGTCGTTCCATCTCCAGCCTGGCTGGCGGGTCCGCTCTAGAAAGTGCAGCAGCTGCTCTTCCGAGCTATTGAACGATCGCTCATCCTCGTAGTGATACCTATATATCAAAGAATATAACAATATAATCTTTTACCAAGGAACAGCTGATGGAATAAGATTGTAAAATGATTGGATGTATGTTGTGAATTTTTTTGCCTACTGTTTTTGTCTACTCACTTGCAGTACAACCAATGTGGATGCACCCGCCAGTTTGTACCAGTGAAGTAATCAGACACGTTCTTGCCTACAATGAATATGATTAAAATATATGATACATTGAAATATAATTATTAAAATGTGACTGTGACAATTGAAATATGATCAACAAATAATTAGAAATGTATGAAACTATGAACGAAATTAGTGTAAACCCGATTAGGGAATTACACGCGTATCTGTACGAGAAAAGTATATCAAGTAAAGTGTTACAAGAGTTTTTTGAAATTTAGATGACAAGTTCGAACAATTTTCCACGACTGCATCTTCAGAAGGGAGAGAAGACTTTGTGCTTTCTAGACTTTTCGACTATTATGAATGCAGACAGAAGTTGTCAGGGTCTCCTGCAACTTTGTACGCGCGACAGAAAGTTTCAAGACAATCAAACTTTTCGTACGTTGCATATATATATATATATATATATATATATATATATATATATAAAACGAAGTTTCCTCGACTACTGAAAGTTCAGAGTTTGCAGATGCGTTTGAGCATTCTGGTAGCGAGATTTGCTCGATGATCTTTAAAATGCAACGGAATGACGCCAAAAGCAGTTGCATTCCGAGATTCGTCGTTCTGCTGTTGTCCAAAAGCATTTTACGCACCACTAACGTGCGAACGATGTATTTCCTCGGTTGCGTGCACGCGGTAATTTCCAGTGTGTTCGTGTTCCGGCAGACTAACCACCACCGTGAATGGCGTCTTCGGTATGCCCGTGTAGTCGTATTTTCTCTTTATCCTACCAACACGTTTCTTCAGCAAAGAAACAGAGGGAAATTCGCAATTAATGTTTTTCCTCGTATTACACTGTTCCAGTTATTGCGTTGATTTTATAACATAACTCACCATATCGTCGTAATGATATTTCGTGTGTAGTGTCACGCTACCGTTTACTTGATTAACCACGTCATTTCGAAGCTGTGGACAATGTCGTCGTTACACATACATAGGTATAAAGCAGTAGAAGTGATACGATTTCTAAGAAGCTAATTTATTCGTACCATGATGATTCCCTCGTCGAACTCCCTGGGTTCTTTATCTTGATCCATCAGCTCGACTTCTGCCATGTCGACGCTATTGTACGCCGGCTTCAGGATACCTTGAAACTATATTTTCATTACGTAAATACAGTAGTTCTACTAGTTTGGGATCGAAAGCGGATCCTTAAGCAGGCAGGCATATTCAGCGAATTGACACCGAAGAGAAGAGAAGAGATAGGCATTAATCGTTTCACCGATACTACGCATCAATATTGGTATTCTATACAGCAGCGCCAACTTAAGCGTCCATCGCTGTACAGTTTATCACGCCAAAAATGTCACTAAAATGTATCATACGTACAAAATGTAATATATATATAAGCGACATACAGAGTTTCATTTAAATTTATTCTGTATAAACAAGGTACATCGGAGTTTATTTAGGTTATTTCACTTTCGTGCTCAATTAAGGAATAACAGTCGGTGACTGTTATGACGAGATAGCGTCTGCGTAAAATTCTGCCGGTCAACAATGTGTTAAATCAAATAACAAATACATATCCAATTTATATGTGTATCAATACGATTACAGAATCATACCATATCATGAAAATGTAACGAAACTTTTATTCAAGGTTTCCACTCAATTGATAATTATCGATCGACAACTACTTCTTTAGGAGTTTCAATAAATATTCGAGAAATTTAGATTAATTTAGATTCGTTTGATAATTATAATTTGTCGCTTTATTTAGTTTAAAAGGTATGTGCGTACTAAATTTAAAATAGTTCAAGTGTATTCAGTTTAAATAAAATGTTAAATTTCTTTACAGTCAAATAACGTGACTTGACGCTCATTCCCACTTTTTCTTTCAGCCCTCTTAAGAGTCCGCCTACGGTCCTGACTGTGGGGATAAGCGACGGACGCTTAACTGGGGATCACTGTAACTACCATTATCGACTGACATTCGAATAATCGCCAAGTGATCCCGATGTGTAAGGAAAGATTCGAGACTATCGGAGAGAAATTTTGCTTACCACTGGTCGGAGATCAGGGTGGATCAGAATGAAACCGTTGTTCGTCACAATGAACGCGTATCCATTGACACCAAGCTGTCCATCGTGAACAGAAGAGATAAGAATTAATGTTTTTCACTTCAAACGAAGAAGTATATCGATTTTTAAGCGAGAAAGTCGGCTTACTAAATGCGGCATCATGAGCTTCTGTATCTCCTCGATAGGAACATCTGTGCCGGCGACACCGAGCAGATCAGCGATTCGTGTCTGCGCAAAGAGAGAGCGTTTTTAAGCGACAGATCCCAACGAAATCCCAGCGGACGGACGATCGATTAGCGTGTCAAAAAAAATCAATTACGAATCATCATCACCATCTCAAGTCGCATAACCATAAGCGTATCTACCTTATATCTCCAATATAAAACGCTATCACAATGAATTCGTTCTAATGAAACACGTTCTAGTGTTTAAAAGAAAAGAAGAGAAAAGAAAAAGACAAACGATAGTTACTAATATATAAAGAAAAAAAGAAAGAAAGGAAAACTATAGCAATGTCAATAGTAATAATAATAATGTTCACTGACGATACTGCTGGACGTATATAACTAGCTCAACTACGTTCTCAATAATAACAATAATAATAATAATAATAATAATAATAATAAGAACGATACACAATAAGAACAATTAACGTCTGACGCAGCAGGCTGTCCTAAGTGTTAATAATCAAATCACAAATTAGCCACGCTGTTCTATCGTTCCGATAGCCGGCCATTTCTTTCTTCTCAAGTTTATTCGCCAATTTGGAGATTAGACAAGGATGAACATTGCACGTACACACACACATACACACATACACGCACGCCCAGCGTGCGAATATTGCAAAATACTTTATTACCGTCGATCAGTTTTCGTTTTTATTTTTATTTCTTTTCTTTCGTCACACGGCGACGTTTAGAGAAGATGGAGAAGAAGATGGCTATAGGGACGATGCTCGAGTTAAGTTCTACTGTGTTACTTGTCTAGCATAATCTAGCACTCAATAAAACTGAGAATCGAGAGTCGTACCACGTGTACTTGGCACTCTGTTTTTTTTTTTTTTTATACCCAACCGAAATATTCTCTCTTATGTTCGGAGTATACGTATATATGTACATATAATATATATACATATGTATGTATACATATATATACACGTATATATGTATATATATAATATGTATATACATATGTATGTATACATATATATACGTATATATGTATATACATACATACATACATACATACATATATGCATATATATACGTATATATGTATATACATATATATATGCATATATATACGTATATATATATACATATATATGCATATATATACGTATATATGTATATACATATATATATATGCATATATATACGTATATATGTATATACATATATATATATGCATATATATACGTATATATGTATATACATATATATATATGCATATATAAATATATGTATATATACGTATATATACATATATACGTATATATATGTATACATATATGTATATATACGTATATATATGTACATATATATAGTCACTGCAGAACCAGAAGTTCTACGAGTCTCAATGATGATGATAATAATAATAATAATAATAATAATAATGATAATAATAATGATAATGATAATAATGATAAATGTTAATAGGAGGTGTCGCCGTTCGCAATCCAACAGGCGGGCGGGATTATCCGTTCTTTTTTTTTTTTTTTCTACTCGTCTCGAACACAGGGCACAGGGTAGACTAAAGTACCTAAACCTACCTAATGATTAAACTAAAGTTCAATACTAATGTTAGTACCAAAGTAAGATACGAGAGAGAGAGAGAGAGAGAGAGAGAGAGAGACGAACGTGGAACCTAAATGGAACGGAAGATTGTTGCACGACGTCGATTACACTTCTGGTTATCCCACGTTTGGCTTAATACAGATCTCTCTAGTTTTCTGTCGAATATGTCCTCACACAGAGGAGACATTGACTTTCTCGTCAATGCAACGAACAGCACGCACGAAGCGAGGAGATAAAAAGAATATCCAGAGGCCAGGTGAATGTTGTGAAACAAACGTGGAAGCCAGAAACGAGTCGAGTCGCTGTTGTTCGAATACAAAAAGAAGGTGAAGGGTTAGGGTACAGGGCTCTATGCATTGAAACAACGTTTGCTTGTGTGTTTTTTGTTTAGCTGCCAACCTCTGTTGTCTCTGTCACCCAGTATGCTTCGTTCACCAGCACCTGCCTTGTGATGTTCTGTGGACAAACAGGAACTTAAAACCAAAGGAAGAAATGCATCTCTCATCGCGCGGGATTCGCTGGTTTACGTTTTTCGCGCGATTTAAACGGATAAAGAGGGGAAGATAGACACAACACGTGCCGTGATATCGTCTGATCGATTATACGAAAGTGGTGGTGGGGGGGGGTGAGAAAGGGGCTATCGTGGGGAGAGAGAGAGAGAGAGCGATGATTGTGAATGCGTGCGTGCTCAAGATAAATATTAACACCACTATCGTTCATTTCACTTTTCGTTCGGTAATTATATCGAACACGTACGTACGTGTAATAATGTTGAAGGATTGTCCATTATACTCGGTAATGATATGTGATCCGTACGTGAACGATCGATGTCTGACGCAGGTAGACAGTAGATAGAGTGTATATCTCATCGTATATAATAATTATTAATAGAACAGGGTTAATGATGGGGACGTTAATCTATTCTCGATAATAACACACACACACGTTGCAGTGATATTTTTAGTGACACCTAGAGTTGAACTTTTTTTTTTTTTTTTTATTTATGGACTCTTACGGACTCTTATCGTAGCGTGTGACGTTGAATAAATATATATATATATATATAATAATAATAATAATAATAATAATTGTCGGATATATCCGAATTTCGAAATTTTTATGTATATAGCAACGATCACCATCGGAGACTTTCCGTAAGAAAATATTAATTAATAATATTAAAAATGCCAACGGTAACGTCGGACAGTAACGACGTCCTAGTAAAGTACGTTTCTAGAGAATTATTCATTATTTCTCGGTCCGAAGAAAATGGAAATCTTACCGCGTTCTCTCGTCGATCGAACACCGGCATGCTAACCGATGTCATTAGCCGGTATTCCACGAGATCGCCACTCTGGTCGTGCGATTTCCTCTGCTTTTTCACGAATCGGCGATCACGTTCCTCGGTATTGAACAGCTTCCTCCTTCTGTGAAGCGTGAGGAACCTCTGCTTCTGCTCCTCGCTCTCTCTCTGCTCCCACCACCAGTCAGTCATCTTTGGATCTGTCACGTCGGCGTAGACCGGGGTCCAGATCGTCGGATGATCCGTACGACCGAGGACCAACGGCCTCGCCATTACAGGAACATATTTAAGGACCTTAAACACGACGATTTCGTCGATCAGTTTCTCGCGCTCTGATCGAAGTACAAAGTATCAAAGCAAAGTATCGTGCAAATCTCTGGACGAATTTATACGGTATTTCGATAGAAATTAAAATTAAATCACACCTCCTCCCTGACTTCGGCCAAAGTGCAGAGATGCACGAAATAACCTCTGTTGGCACAGGCCATCCACTGGACCTCCTTCACGTCCGCCACCTCCCTACCGATCAAGTAGGTGAACATCCTGACCGGCATGTCGGCTTTGAACGGCTCGTTGGGATTGTCCCTCCAGTTGTAAGTTTCGAAGATCTCCTTGTAGTTGTAAGGAACGCCGTCCGTTATCAGCATGATCGCCTGGTTGCACCTGGCCCCTTCCCTCTCGGTTCGATAGCTCTCGAGCAGCTCGAACGCGGTGGTCAAGGCCAGCGAGAAATTCGCGATCTTCTCCGTATCGAGATTCAGGATCGCTCGTTTCAGTTCCCTCACGTTCGCCAAGTTGGCTTGGACCAGCGTGTCGTTGAAACACGGCACCACCTGCGATACAATTTCTTTCTTTCAACGTTTTCTACTTTAATTCAATTTGCCTGGTTGTTTTTCTTCTTTTTTCTTTTTTAACTAACTCTAAGACACGTCTCTCTCTCTCTCTCTCTCTCTCTGTTTACCTCTTTCGTGACGTTGGAGAACGTGATGATGTTGACGAAGTCGTTGTTGCCAAGAGTGTCGAGTATGTTGTTCACCACGTGTCTGGCGATTTCCCTGCGAATGCCGGTCATGCTGCCGGAGGTGTCGATCAGGATGAGCACGTCCTTCGGGCTGGTAGCCGCCTCGATGTACCAACTCCTGGTTCTACAGTCGAACAAGTCCACAGGCTCCATGACCCAGTTCATCGCCGGGTACTGCCTCATGAAACCGGTCGCGCTACCGAAATACTGCCAGGACAGCGACGGATCTTGCTCGTAGTTGTTGATGAAGGTTTTGTCCAGCTCCTCGGACCATTTGATCGCTCTGATCACGTTCGACGCCCGGTCGTAGACGTTCGTCGGCACGTGCACTGCCGACATGTTCAGATTCACTTGACCACCGAAGTGGGCGCTCTGTTTCAGGTCGATCGTGTTGTTCTTCGCGTTGACGTACATGAAGGACTCCGGGGGATCGGCGTCTGGAGCGGACAACGCCGACGTTTCCGCGACGTCCATAATTCTCTAACAGTTAGAAGGTTGGATGATTTTAATGATAAAACTCAGAAATTTAAATATATTGTTATAAAAAACTTACAGACTGTTCGAATTTAGTTGTATTGTATTATTATAAAACTTAGAACATCATTATATCACGCAACGTTATAAAACTTGAATTTTTAATTTTTAATTATATTATGTTATATATTATATCATAATATATCATAATATATTATATCATGTATATTATATATTATATATCATATCATATATATTAATATATCATATCATATAATACATATTAAATTATATCATATGTATCATATAATATATGATATTTAGAAACTCAATTGTACTCTGTTGTAGAAAGTTGAATCATTTTAATCATAAAACTTAGAAACTTGAGTATATTGTTATGAAAACTTACAGACTGTTGGAATTTAATTGTATTGTATTATTATAAAACTTAGAACATCATTATATCATATAACGTTATAAAACTTGATTAATTTTTAATTATATTATATTATATATTATATATCATATCATATATATTATATCATCATATTATATATCATAAAATTTAGAAACTCAATTGTACTCTGTTGTAGAAAGTTGAATCATTTTAATCATAAAACTTAGAAACTTGAGTATATTGTTATAAAAACTTACAGACTGTTGGAATTTAGTTGTATTGTATTATTATAAAACTTAGAACATCATTATATCATATAACGTTATAAAACTTGAATAATTTTTAATTATATTATATTATATATTATATATCATATCATATATATTATATCATCATATTATATATTATATCATAAAATTTAGAAACTCAATTGTACTCTGTTGTAGAAAGTTGAATAATTTTAATCATAACACTTAGAAACTTGAGCATATTGTTATAGAAACTTACAGACTGTTGGAATTTAATTGTATTATGTTATTATAAAACTTAGAACATCATTACATGATATAACGTTATAAAACTTGAAACGTATAATTTTTAATTATATTATATTATATATTATATCATAATATATCTTATATATCATATATTATATCATAATATATCATACATTATATCATAATATATCATATATTATATCATAATATATCATATATATCATATATTATATCATAATATATCATATATATCATATATTATATCATAATATATTATATTGTATCATCACATTATATATTATATCATAAAATGTAGAAACTCAATTGTACTAAGTTGTAAAACTTAGACATTATTGGAATGCCTATATTATATTATATCATCATATTATATATCATAATATTTAGATGATCATAAAATTTAGAAACTCAACTGTACTAAGTTGTAAAACATAGACACTATTGGAATTCCTATTATATCATCATATTATATATTATATCATAAAATGTAGAAACTCAATTGTACTAAGTTGTAAAACATAGGCACTATTGGAATTCCTATTATATCATCATATTATATATTATATCATAAAATGTAGAAACTCAATTGTACTAAGTTGTAAAACTTTGACACTATTGGAATTCCTATATTATATTATATCATCATATTATATATTAAATGATAAAATGTAGAAACTCAATTGTACTAAGTTGTAAAACATAGACACTATTGGAATTCCTATTATATCATCATATTATATATTATATCATAAAATGTAGAAACCCAACTGTACTAAGTTGTAAAACTTAGACACTGTTGGAATTCTTATGATTGTTACTCGTTATGTATTAAGATACATTACTCGTGTTGAAAGAGTTGTGCATTATTAGTAAGTGTACCTTAATAGCTGATATTTTAGATTCCATCATGGCCTTGATGTCTTTAGCGATCTCGTGGACTAGATAGGTGCCATCACGTGGCTTCGCCGTTGCCTGTTTGTAGCTCTCGGTGAACTTGTCCACGTTGGTCACGAACTTGCCCAACTGTGACAACTCGAATCCCAGCTGTTTCGCCCATGTTCCCACTCTGCGTGTAGAAACGAACAAAATATGATTCGCACCACTCTTCTCAGACAGATATTTGTCATATTTGTCGATAGACGAAGAATAGAACGTTCTACCGCGGTGACTAAAGCGTAGAATGTCCATTAGAAAAACATTATAATATTATACAATAGAACGTGCGAGCTTCAGTTTATACATTTTACGGGGAATTACTTACATCTGTAACAAATACATTTATATCTAAAAATACACTGTTTCACGTCTGTAAAATTTTCTAACAAGAAAATCACGAGTTGAAGTGATTTTGACTACTTTGGTAGTTAATCTAATTCTTGTATCAAGCACGAGTTCTATGTCTATATCTTAATCTTATGCTGCGTACGTACTTTATGTAAGCCGTAAACGTTACGGTTTTAACGATTGAAGAACAATCAAATTACGATACGTAACCACCGTACGATATGAACGACATATCCGTAAATAATTACAAAACGAATTGCTTCGATCCTTGGAAATCACTTTGTTATTGAAAAAAGGAAAAAAAGATCTAAGAAACCTACCCGTTTATTTCGATACTCTACAAATTTCCAAACTACCTCAAAGAATTTTCCACCGGCAACAAATCAACGAGAAAACGTGTGAATCAGCGTGTTGCGCATGTGGACTGTGCATGGAATAAGTTTCCCACTGAAAATCTAATCGAACCTCGTCCTCTATCAACCGTGTAAATAAGAAAGTACATACACAAGTAGAGCTCGAGAAACGATAAACAGAATAACACGGTGGGGAAATTTGTCGCGTGGCGAACGCGTGGAAACGACTTACTTGTCGGACGATATGCTGTCACCACGGCCTGGTGCCTCGATCAGGATCAGGATGACGATAGCTGCTAGGAAACGGGGCCTCATAACTCTCGTGTTGCACGGCGGTCCGCTGTTTACGCGAGGACACGGTGAACAAAATCGAGGCCGAGAGGAGGCTCGCGTCTGACATTAAGGATACTCCGGACCGGCCACAGTCGTCGTCGTCGTCGTCGTCCTCGTCGTCGTCGTTGTCGTCGTCGTCGTCGTCATGCAGTGCGCGCACCGTACGATTTTCGACACGGCGAGTTGGTGGCTGACGGTGGCCGTTATCGATCGTTCCCTCGAACGAGTCGCGCGAGTTTGCGCGCGACGACGACGACGAGCAACGAGGCGTCGCGGGTCTCGCCGGCCACCCCGACGCCGCGTCGCCGAGCCGCGCCGTATAACCATACTTATACGAAATTGATAGTAATGTTTGTCTCCCGGAAAAAAGTCACCTTCGAACCGCCCTTGTTTTCCACCCGCAGCCTCTTCTTCGTATCGACCCCCGGCGCTCTGACTCTTCTTTCACTCTTTCTTGCTTGCAATCTCCTCTTAACTGGCTCTCATCCGGATTTACATTCCATCAGGAAGATTCAAATGTATCCACATTTGTTGACGTTCGTCACGGTTTTTCCTTGAAAAAAAAAAAATAGACGTTGCTAAATCGGAACGATCGATCGTTTCACTGGATGAGGCGAGGTTATTGAACTTGTCGTTTCAGGAAACATCTGAATTTTTAATCCATGAATTTTTAAGCGACAGAAAAGGGAGAATTAGAAATTCAATAAGTTTCAGGAAATACCAGAATTGTCCTTGAATGTTTCATCTTGTTCAGCAATTGATAGGAAAGGGAGAATTGGAAATCCAACGAGTTTCAGGAAATACCTGAATTTTTAATCCATGAATTTTTAAGCGACAGAAAAGGGAGAATTAGAAATTCAATAAGTTTCAGGAAATACCAGAATTGTCCTTGAATGTTTCATCTTGTTCAGCAATTGATAGGAAAGGGAGAATTGGAAATCCAACGAGTTTCAGGAAATACCTGAATTGTCCTTGAATGTTTCATCTTGTTCAGCAACTGACAGAAAAGGGAGAATTAAAAATCCAACCAGTTCTTCTTTTTTCCACAACGACTAATCTGTTTTCAATGGAAAACTATGATTGTTCCTGATTAATTTTGTAATTGAACAGGGTAAGGAAGTTGTATTAGAAATCCAACGAGTTGGTGTTAATTTGGAGAATCTTCTGCAACAGGATTTATTGGATCATTAATCTGTTTTCGATGGAAGAAAACATGATTTTTTTCCGACTGGCTACTTCCAACAGATATACATACTATAGTAGTTTCCCTCGAAGAGAGAAAATTACAATTAAACTGGCGGGGGGAGTTACGATCTGAATAGCCAGGGAATAAGAGGAGGGGACAAAACATTTTCTAGGACAAGCCTCTCCCCCTATCAGACTTGGCGACGCCACCAGAAAATGCGAATCTCGCACGGACAAGGATATTTCGCCAGGCTTTATGTTCTCTCTTCTTCTTTTCTCAAATCGATCGATCTGTTCTCGGATTGTCTCCGTAGCCTATAAAAAGATAATCTGTCTGTCAATTTGCATCAGGTGATTTCACGAAATTACAGTGATCGTTGATCTTGTTAACTTATATCTACAAGATTAATCCGCCTCGGTGACATTTCACGTTTTTTTAGTTTCACTTTTATTATAAGAAGCTTGCCAAGCTCAACACAATGAACATTGACACTACCGTTGCTACATCATATTCGTACAGTTTCTTACTTTCTTTCTTTCTTTCTCTCTTTGGACAATTTATATAAATGCATACAAGCTCCTAGCTAGAACAGTGGAGAACAGCAACAAAGATACAGTCAGTTCCGATGCAACTCCGCAGCTCTCGATCTCGTACTCCAAGGGATGCTCGGTGAAACAGCCCTCCAGACGCCTCCTCTTAAGGTCGTTTAGCGGAATTTTATGACACGGTGCGCTCTCCGAGCCGTTCGTGTATTCCAGCGGTGAGATTCTCACCGGTGTCACCACCAATCTTTTGTAACAGCTCGAGTACATAGCGTCGACCACTACCAATAACAAATTCGTATGTGGCACCTGTAAATCATATTAAAAGATTTCCTAAATAATATAAATATAATATATATGAGATATATATATATATATATATATATATCTTATAATATACATAAGACATATACATATTATTATTATTATTACATACACATAATAATAATGTAATAATATTATTATAATATATATAATATATAATATTATTATTTTAAATAATTAATTTAATAATAATAATAATAATAGTATTATATTAATTTAATTATATTATTATTATTATTATTATTATTATACACATATTATTGTCATTATAGGTACATATTATTATTATTATTATTATTATATATACATAACATGTACATATTATCATTATATATACATATTATAAATATAATACATATAAGATATATTATATTGTATAAATATAATATATATATATATATATAAGATATATACATATTACTATTATTATACGCATATGGTAATAATATTAATTTAATAATAATAATAATAATGATATCATACTAATTTAATTATATTATTATTATTATTATTATTATTATTATTATTATTATTATTATTATTATTATTATTATACACATATTATTGTCATTATAGGTACATATTATTATTATTATTATTATATATACATAACATGTATCATTATATATACATATTATATATATATATATTATAAATATAATACATATAAGATATATTATATTGTATAAATATAATATATATATATATATATAAGATATATACATATTACAAATTATACAAATTATATAATATTAATTTAATAATAATAATAATAATGATATCATATTAATTTAATTATATTATTATTATTATTATATTATTATTACTGTTATATACATATATGTACATATTATTATAATATATATACATATTATAAATATAATATATATATATATATATATGAGATATTTATAATATGATATTCATATATATAAGAGATATTTTTGTTTATAATATGTATAAAATATATTATACGTAAGAGACGTACGAAGTTTTATTTAAATTCATTCTGCATAAATAAAGTAGAATACTGAGGTTTATACAGACTGTTTCACTTTCATGGTCAATTAACGAAACAACGATAGATTGCCGGTGAACAATGTGTTAAACGTTAAAACTGCAAACTGACCCTGCGGGCGTAGAACGGCCTCGAGCAATAGTCCGAATGATTCGTGATACCCTGGCCAGCGATCGTGTTGTTCATCATGTAAAGCACCCGTTTCTGATCGCATGGATAATGATAGAGATAGGGGCGAGGCGGTGGCGGCGGGTCCGGCGCATCCTCGTCGAAGTGAACTTTGGCATAACCGATTGGCAAGTTGACGAACTGGCTGGCGAACCACGTCACGCGTAGCAGGAACCAGAGCAACAGTTTCCACGCGTGCATCAGCGGCTCCGTCAGGGTGCTGGCCGCGTCGTTGATGCGCTGCGGAAACACAGTTTCGTTTCTCGTGAGGTTGACGCGTTGAGGTTTCTCGAGATTTTTGTCCGCAAGCTGCGGCCAAGAGACTGCAACTTTTTTCCCTTCGGAAACTTCGCGCGAATTAGAAATACGCCGCCAGAGAGAGAGAGAGAGAGAGAGAGAGAGAGAGAGAGAGAGACGAACTTTTCGATTATTTGTTTTCACTTGTTTCTCTCGAGAGTGTTTCCTTTCTCGAGAACTTTCTGCCTCGCAGCCGGCTCTCGCGACACAGAGAGCTTTCAACAAGCTTCTGCTCGGCAATGGGAACTTGGAAAGCTTCGAGTTTACTACATGCCGTAAGATCGTCGAATGTCGGCGAAGAGAATATAAACTTTTCAGTTTCAGACCTTGCTTGCAGATCTTGTCAGGCGACGGACAAATAAACGAAATTAGCGAACGAAATTCTTGAAGTTACAAGTACTTACAACCTCCTCGCACCAGGCTTGATAATCGTAAATGTCGACGGGATTGTAGAGACCCTGGCTGACCATGGAGTTCATCACGGCACCTTCCTGCGTGCCCATGAACTGGCCGGTGTCGTTGTGCGCTTCTGATATCACGACGAAGCCATTCTGATCGAGCAAGTAACAATCGATCCAAACGTGGGCGCAGTTTATCGGGTCGCTGGAGTTGGCTGGCGCGGAGGTCAGCTGAATAAACTTTCTATAGAGGTCCGTCATTGGCATCTGGAAGCCAATCACCGCTGCTGGCGCAGTTTTCCCGCCATCCTTTGGGAATAATCCGATCGACACTGTCACCGTTGCGTCGGCCCCTGCTTCCCAGGGAACTGAAATAATTCACAAGTTAAATTGCTTAAAGTTACACTCTCTGAACTTCACCGAAGCTGGCTGAGAAAAATCAGGATAAAGGACAAGACAGTTTTTCGTCGAGAAAAAGAAAAGATCCATTCCAATCCACCTGACAGAGATATACTGTTAGGGTCCAAAATATTTTGGAAAATGGCACCCTTGTACCAAGGTTCGTTCACAGCTCTCCTGTGAAGATCACCGAAATCGATGCTGTCGTTGCCCTTCGGCACTTTGCTCGTGTCCAAATAATGCCATCTGGTCAAACCGCTCTGTGTCGCGACGAATTTCAAGAAGACTCCGTAATCTTTAGCCAAACGCCGCGCTCGGCGATCATCCAGCACGAAGTCGCTGTTGAAGCTGGCGTTCGTTGCTTTCGCGTCGAACACCAACAGCTGCATCAGCTCCTTGTTGCAGTAGTAATCGTCGCGCGACAAAGTCTGTCGACCGCAGTTCGGGGTATAGCTGGTTTCCTCTTCGTTGAGGGGATAAGCCTCGTACTGCTCAGACCAACGCCAGCCAGGTTTGTTTAACAGGTCGAGGAAGTGCCTCAGCTCATCCTCGGATTTGTTGAACTTGTGGCCCTCTAAATAATGAAAGCGACAGTACACCCAGCCGGGATGCACTCGCCAGTTGTCGCCCACGAAGAACTCGGAGATGTTTATGTTCAAATTCTGATTTCTCCTGATCTCGTCTCCAACCTTGAACATTGTTGCAGAGCAATTTTTAAAAAGAATGGTTGCGAAATATTATTACATTATTATATAATATTATATTAGATATTCTTATGCTATAATATAATAAGAATACAGTAAGAACTATAATATCTAAGAATATCTAAGATATAAGAATATCTAATATTATATAATATTATAAGATATAAGAATATCTAATATTATATAATATTATAAGATATAAGAATATCTAATATTATATAATAATATAATATTAGATATTCTTATACTATAATATAATAAGATATTCTAATATAATTAAATAATATAATTAGTTTTATACTATAATATGTCTTATGCTATATCTAACTATATATTTATATTATACTATAATATTATTATAATATAATATTTATATTATATTATATAATAATTTATATTATACTATAATATAATATTTATATTATATTATAATATAATATTTATATATACTATAATATTATGCTATAATATAATAAGAATACAGTAAGAACTATAATATCTAAGAATATCTAAGATATAAGAATATCTAATATTATATAATATTATAAGATATAAGAATATCTAATATTATATAATATTATAAGATATAAGAATATCTAATATTATATAATAATATAATATTAGATATTCTTATACTATAATATAATAAGATATTCTAATATAATTAAATAATATAATTAGTTTTATACTATAATATGTCTTATGCTATATCTAACTATATATTTATATTATACTATAATATTATAAGTACATTATATAAGTATATCTAATATTATAAGTATATTTAATATTGTAATATTATAATATTACATAATATTAGATATACCTATACTATATATACTTATATATATTTATAATAGACTTGTAATATTATAAGCTGGAAAGCTACTGTTCAACGCATTCAAGTAAGTTGTTCTATAATTCTGCTATAAATCTGGCTTTGAACTTTCTTAACCCCTTGGCTACTATAGACGCTTAACTTATTTTAGTCTCCTGTAGGCGCTCCCTTCACGTTGCTCCAATCAAACTAAAGGCGCCTACAGGCGGCCTGACAAATGTTACTGACAATAATTGCAGCAAACTTCACTTGGATCAGACGCAAGTGAATTATTACATCTTCCATTAGCCATATATTACTCAAAATATTTCACAGTTGTTTCATTTAATACTCTTAAAGTGAAAAAGTGTGGTAATAAATTAATCACAAAAAAGACGCAAATTAGGTTAGAGGTGGTGAAAAGTAAAATCTCAACTTTTTAGAAAAAAAAAGAAGAAGTGATAAAAATTGTAGAATTTTCCATTTGAGTTAGGTTTTAAGTCAGGATAGATTTGAAGTAGTGAGAAATAAAACTTCAACTTTTTAGAAAAGAAAGAAAAAGGTGATGATCAGATTGAGAGCAAACTTCACACTGCTCGAATCAAACTAAAGGCGCCTACAGGCAGCCTGACAAATGTTACTGACAATAATTGCAGCAAACTTCACTTGGATCAGACGCAAGTGAATTCTAATTATTACATCTTCCATTAGCCATATATTACTCAAAATATTTCACAGTTGTTTCATTTAATACTCTTAAAGTGAAAAAGTGTGGTAATAAATTAATCACAAAAAAGACGCAAATTAGGTTAGAGGTGGTGAAAAGTAAAATCTCAACTTTTTAGAAAAAAAAAAAAGAAAAAGTGATAAAAATTGTAGAATTTTCCATTTGAGTTAGGTTTTAAGTCAGGATAGATTTGAAGTAGTGAGAAATAAAACCTCAACTTTTTAGAAAAGAAAGAAAAAGGTGATGATCAGATTGAGAGCAAACTTCACACTGCTCGAATCAAACTAAACAGGCGGCCTGACAAACGTTATTGACAATAATTGCAGCAAACTTCACTTGGATCAGACGCAAGTGAATTCTAATTATTACATCTTCCATTAGCCATATATTACTCAAAAGTGATTATTTCACAGTTATATCATTTATGAAATTTCATCCAATGAAAAGATGTAGTAATAAATTAATCAGAAGAAGACGGAAATGTATAGTGTGTAGAAAACATAATAGAAGAGAGACACCGATTACGAATGCAAGAAATGTGACGGTAGGATTATGCATTAACCCGTACAATGTTTCGAATTGTAGCATACCTTACTAGATTATTAGATATGTATAAAATAAAGCTTAAACTGTTACTGTTGAATTTTCAATATGTGCAATTCACTGACAATTCAATACAGAATACGAACACGAATAAATAAATAACATTAGCTTAATGTAATGCAATTCAGTGTTTCGATTATTTCAATATATACTTTCTGAGAAATGTCTCGCTGACGAGAAATTTCGTCGTTTTCAGTGCAAGTCACTTGATTGAACTTCAATGTATCAAAGCCTGCAGCGGTCAAAGGGTTAAAAAGGGCGGAAAGAATTTTTTTCCAACGATCGACAACAAGTTTTTCGAATTCAGCTGATTCGCTCGCTGACTGACCGCGAGAAATTTCGCACGTTCGATCGACCTGCTCTCGCAGATGGCTCCACTGTTTACCGTTCTACGGTTGCTCTGGATCTTCAAGTTAATGCGCCCCACAATCTCGAGAACGCGGGCCCGAGCTCGAGTGGCATCGGGATCACCGCACTGGAACTAGCCAAGAAACTCCGGGACTCTGTGAACTTCTAGCAATGCGCGTCGTAGCATCTCGAGAGGATTACCTTGATCCAAGTTGTGCCGTAGTTGGGCAAAGCGACCGCAAGGCCGAACGGCGTGCCCGGAAGAGGCGCGTAGAAGTAGTCACGTCTTTCGAGAGTCACCCGACGGTTGTCGTCGTAATGCAATTTCACGGGCACCCCTTTCAAGTTGCCTCTTTTGTGGTCCACCAGCGCGGCTCGCAGTTCTAACACCTCCGGCCCGGGGTTTCTGCACTCGTTTTTAATAAAAAAAAAAAAAAGAAACTCTCCTTAAACCTCTGTGGCCGGCTGTTCACCGGCACGAAAGCACAATATCTGTCTATTTTTTCATTCTTTGTGAAAGAACACTCCGCGAAATTCAATGCTACGCAAAGTGTTCCAAAGTGTTCACTGGGCGATCAGTCGTGTGTCGAAGGGGATGATGAAAGAAATATTTTCCATCCAATGAGAGAGTCAATAAATATTTGTACAGGATGGAAAGAAAAATTTGTCCGTGGCTGTCGAAGACTCGAGAAACTTTTTCTTTCCATGCACTGCATTCTACTCATCGCGAAGCAAAACAGAAAGCTTTTTAATCATTTAATGAACGTGCTAACAGCGACTTTATGGTCGTATATTCTAGACGCGTGGATGTCTACATTACGTAATGTTTATATCTCGAATAATGTTAACAGTTAGTTTTGTCATTACTCGATTATTTAGACTGATGCTATAATTATAATGAATCAAATGTTACAAACCTAATACGGAAAATTACGTGAATATAAACATCTACGCGTTTAGAACCATAAAGTCGCTGTTGGCACGCATACAGCATTTTTCAAAAGAACTACTGAGTTGCGACCTATGGCGAGTAGAATACAATGCAAAGAAGAAAAAAAAAGAAAAATTTAACGTTAAAATTCAAAGTTAAATTAGTTCAAATTTTACGTTAAAATTCAAGGTTGAATTAGTTCAAATTTTACGTTAAAATTCAAGGTTGAATTAGTTAAAATTTTACGTTAAAATTCAAGGTTGAATTAGTTCAAATTTAACGTTACAATTCAAGGTTAAATTAGTTCAAATATTACGTTAAAATTCAAGGTTGAATTAGTTCAAATTTAACGTTAAAATTCAAGGTTGAATTAGTTAAAATTTTACGTTAAAATTCAAGGTTGAATTAGTTAAAATTTTACGTTAAAATTCAAGGTTGAATTAGTTCAAATTTAACGTTACAATTCAAGGTTAAATTAGTTCAAATATTACGTTAAAATTCAAGGTTAAATTAGTTCAAATATTACGTTAAAATTCAAGGTTAAATTAGTTCAAATTTTACGTTAAAATTCAAGGTTGAATTAGTTCAAATTTAACGTTAAAATTCAAGGTTAGTTAAATTTCTTCACGGCAGGTTCTTTACGTGTATTACCATCGAATCGAAGGCTTAGAATTCATCTTCCATGATAGCCACGGACAAACATTCCTTTCCAGCCTGTACACATCTATATGAAAATGTAAAGAGAAGAAGGAAATGCCGTTTAATCAAATTACCTTGGGCCACGACCGTCGTCCAAGATCTCCACCTCTGTTAGGTCGATGCTGTTGTAATTCAGCTTCAATTTGCCTTTGTAAACGGGTCTCAAGTCCGGATGCAGTATCACGTATCCGTTGTTGGACACGATAAAGGCGTATCCATTCACGCCTAGCTTGTATGGCAACGTGAGCTTTCGGATGTCGTCAATTGGTACATCCGTGCCCGCCACACCTAGTAAATTCGCTATTCTCGTCCGATTGTTGCGATTCCCTTTACGATCGAACACCGGCGTGCTGACGGACGTCAGGAGCCTGTACTCCTGCCACGCTGTCGTATTCAATTGGGACGCGTCCTGCCGTACGTCCTCGTCCTTGTGGAGCTGTTTGACGTGGAACGTACCATTATTTCACAAGTTGGCAAATGAACGTACGTTTCAATTTGTCTTTTCTCTCTACGTGTACATTAGATGTTACGGACGTGTCTGATCGATTTATTAATCACGATTCGCGGTGTGTGTCTGCCAGAAAGAAGAATAAAGAAATATTGCATGCAGTGGAAACGAGAGAAACTGCAATTTCTGCTTCAACACTCGAATCTTTCGGGATAGACAATTATTATGCAGGATATATCGTCTAAATTCACCTATTTGGACGATACTACTATTTTTTTTTTTTTTCTACGATCAGCTAAAAAATGCCAGGAAGGAGGCAACGCATGGAGCACTTTAAAGGCAGCTTTAAAGCTACTAGGGGGGTGATTGTTGCTTTCTTTGAACCTGCTGTATGTAGACATCGTCCTCATTTACTCGCAAGCCCAGACGTTTCCCTTTCAGATGGTTCTGAAGCCGTGATCGTTGCTCCTTGTGCTGCATCACCAGCCACAACCAAATGGCGAGTGCTGGATTCTAATGACGGAAGGCGAGTCAGAAGTTTTACAGAATTCGGGACACTATATTGTACAAAGCTCAAAGCTCAAAGCTCAAAGAAAGGGAACAGTGCCAGTGGATGTTCTTTTACCCAAAGGTCCAGTTAAGATATCCAAATGTTTTGTTTTCTTCGAACAACCTAAGATTATCTAGCAGCTTAACTATTCATCGTAATTCTGACAAACTCTGATTCTGAATCACTTACAGATCGATTATTGGCTATGCAAATTATATCTGTTGCTTGCATCACGTTGCAT